>JAANYP010003680.1:62500-725000 GCA_020465985.1 Centrapalus pauciflorus | reverse complement strand
TATTGATTTTCATTTAATACTCAATTTAAAGGATATTTATAACCAAACACAAGGGATTTCCAGTATTACAATAAAAAATGATATATATATACATATATATATATATATATATATATATGGGTGGGTTCAATGGAAAACCACTATGCACCTGAAAACTATGGAAACCTACGCATACCGTCCGATTTGGTGCATTTCATGAAAAACACGGTGGCATGATCGTAAATAAGGTGATGCATCACGCGGGATTTTGATGCATCACGCAGGAAATTTGATGCATCACGCGGGATTTTGATGCATCACGCAGGGAGTTTGATGCATTTGTGGTGATGCAGTGCGGTTTTCACAAGTTTTCAAATGCATGGTGGTTTTCCATTGAACCCCTATATATATATATATATATATATATATATATATATATATATATATATATATATATATATATATATATATATATATATATATATATATATATATATATATATGGTTAGGTTCTATGGGGCACCATATGCATCGGGAACCAAAAAAAGAACCAACCACAGCCTTTAGATTAAATGATCATTGATGCATCACGCGATGCATGTATTTGATATGCATAGGGGTATTTTGGGAAGAATAAATATAGCTAGTCAAATAAAATTTAATTTTATATTAGCTAAATATTCAATCAATACCTAAACAATAAATGCTAATTAATATTAACTGATACACTTCCAAAATTACAAAATCTAAACAAATTCAAAAAAAAGATTTGATGTCGATGCATCTAATATTTATCCTTCAATTCGTGATGCATCTCGGTTTCTTCATCCTCATTTTCGTTCATATTCAACATCTTCTTCATCCCACCATCATGCATCATCAAAATAGTGATGCATTTTCATCGGATTTATCTTCAAAACACGATGCATCTTCATTTGATTCATCAAAAATCACGATGCATCTTCATTTGATTCATAAAAAAACACGATGCATCTTCATCGTATTGCATCTCGGCCATAAAAAAACACGACCCATCTTCATTCGTGATGCATCTCGGCCATATTCATCCAAGATGATGCATCTTCATCGGATTCATCAAAAATCATGATGCATCAGATTCGTCTTCCATAAACATCGGATAAACACGATTAATCTTTCAAAAATTTCCATAAAGAAAATGCATAAAAAACAACTATACCTTTAAACGATATCATTTCATCATCATCATTATGAAATCATCATCATCATTGTGAAATCATCATCATCTTCATTAAAATGGCACCATGAACCGACTGCTATGCATGGGGCGGTGACCGCCGACTTTAGAGAGAGGGATGCCAATGGGGGTGGCGGCCACCGAGAGAGGGGTGGTGGCCGCCGGCTTTAGAGAAAAAAGGAGGAGAGAGATAAGGGTGATGATCATCTTCATTAAACTGCAACGTGAACCGGTTGCTATGCATCGGGTGGTGGTCGCCGACTTTAGATAGAGGGGTGGCAATGGGGTGGTGGCCGGCGGGAAAGGGGGTGGTGGCCGGCCGCCGGATTTAGAGAGAGGGGGAGAGAGATAAGGGTGAGGGAGAGAATGTGGGAGGGATAAATGGAATGTTTGTTATTTTGTTAATTTAATGATTTAATTACCTAAATTAATTCCTTCTATTTTAAATGTTTCTAAAATATATTTTAATTATAATTAAATATAAATTACAAGTTTAGCATTTCTAAAATGCACTTAATGCATTTTTTGGTTCACATTTGGTTCCCGATGTATATGGTGCCCCATAGAACTTCAATCTATATATATATATATATATATATATATATATATATATATATATATATATATATATATATATATATATATATATATATATATATATATATATATATATATATATATATATATATATATATATATGTATATATATATATATATATATGTATATATATATAGGGGTTCAATGGAAAATCACAATTCACCTGAAAACTTGTGAAAACCGCACTGCACCACCACAAATGCATCAAATTCCCCGCGTGATGCATCAAAATCCCGCGTGATGCATCAAATTTCCCGCATGATGCATCACCTTATTTACGATCATGCCACCGCGTTTTTCATGAAATGCACCAAATCGGACGGTATGCGTAGGCTTCCATAGTTTTCAGGTGCATAGTGGTTTTCCATTGAACCCACCCTTGTATATATATACACACCCTTGTATATATATACACACACGCTACTGGCCGGCATGGCTCCCCAAGATAGTCTCAATCCTGAGTTTGCAAATGCCTTGATATAATTGCAAATAATGTTCCAACACAAATCATCTGACATGAGGTTCGGAATTCTTTTTCTGTAAGTATATATATATATATATATATATATATATATATATATATATATATATATATATATATATATATAGAGAGAGAGAGAGAGAGGTGGGTTCAATGGAAAACCACCATATATCGGAAAACTTGTGAAAACCAATCTGCACCACCACAAATGCATCAAATTCCCCGCGTGATGCATCAAATTTCCCGCGTGATGCATCAAAATCCCGCGTGATGCATCATCTTATTTACGATCATGCCACCGCGTTTTTCATGAAATGCACCAAATCGGACGGTAGGCGTAGGTTTCCATAGTTTTCACGTGCATAGTGGTTTTCCATTGAACCCACCCACCCCTATATATATATATATATATATATATATATATATATATATATATATATAGGAAATAAAAATGTGAATCAATCTTAAATCTTTAAAGCTAAGCTAGTCGTTTGGCTCACGGAAAGAATTTTAAAAGAATTGGAATTTGCTATAGTATATTTTGAAATTTAAATTATAAAAACAATGAATACAAATGTATTAAATTCTATATATCAAATTTTATGGTTGAAGGACATCATTGTTTCTAGTTATTTATAAATAAATTTAGATTCCTAACATTTCACAAAACCTATACATTAGTTAGTTTTAAACTAACTTCGTTCCATACCTTAACCAATCAACTAATATATATTACGAATTAAAAGTATCAACAGGTGGTACGTTCAGTTTTCTATTTAGAAAAAAATACTAGCTGATAAACAGCTTTATAGCAACCTTCATATTTGAACTTGTTGGGTTTTCCATAGAAATATGCTTTTGCCTTCTGCGTCCATGCTCTTCATAGCTAAGTTGGTAGCATATAATTCAAACAACAAGTCGCTTATGTAGAGAGAGAGAAAAATTTAGGAGATAAACTTGACACCACAAGAACTCAATTTTATTTTATTTCTTGAATATTTTCTTTCACCTTACAACTCAAAAGTAATGCCAATTTGTAGACTAAGTTTTCACATTCATTTACTAGCTACATAACTTCTCTATTAATCACTAAACTTTTCACCTTTCAAAACTTATCATCTCTTGGGTGGTACTAGAAATTAATCATCAAACTCTTCATCTTTTGGTGGTTACATAAATTAAACATAAACTTAAACATAATAACTTGAGGGCTTATTTCAAAACTACTTCTTTCTTTTTCTTAGTAAATCTTTCATCATGAGCTTGCAACGAGCCAGTTAGTTGATCAATTGTCATAGCTTTCAAATCCTTAGATTCTTCAATGGCTACAACAACATAATCAAATCTAGAATCAAAAGAGCGAAGAATTTTTTCAATGACACGAATAACCTCCGTAGTTTCACCATTTCTTTTTAATTGGTTAACTTCCGACAATATCCGTGAACAGTAATGAGAAACTAGTTTTGCTTCTGTTTTATGCAAGCCTTCAAATTCCGCTCGAAGAGTTTGCAATTGTACCTTTGTTACCTTTTTAGCGCCGTTGTATGTCATTTCCAAAATCTCTCATGCTTTCTTTGCCGAAGTAGCACCACATATTTTCTCCCACGCAGCTTCATACGATTGTACTCATTGCTATATCCAAAACAAAGCTTGTTGGTTCTTTTTCCTCCATCTTCTTAGATTCTCCTTTTGAGGTTGGTTTAATTCTTCTTCATTTTCTTCTTCCGTGTAGCCTTTTTCAACTATGGAAGAAAAAATAAATAAATATTATTATTTTTAAAATAAAATATAAATAGAATTAATTATTTTAATCTATATATATAATGAATGAAAATAATTAAATTTTATTCACGTAATACGTGGGACATAAACTAGTATGTTATATATCACAACCATAATTGTTAAAAATTTCAAATAGACATACTTCAAAGTTCAAATATAGAATTTTAGTACATTAGTACTATAATTAAAATATTAGATTTTGTGTTGTTCCTAGATTTCTAGATACAATTTTGTGTCATCATCGATAACACCGAAAACATCTCATTTGAATTGTTTTTGCTTATATTATTGGAATAAAAGATACAATTCTATTCTATTAATGCTTATTTATTGTTCCTAAACTTCTAGATTTAATCTTGTTTTTGTGGTTTATTTTTAATTCCGTTGCGTTGAAGTTTTATTTGAAAATTGTTAATACGTGTATATTAACCTAACAATGACGATATATTTTGGATCATTGCATGACAATATAACATATTAAAATATTCTTCATTTCTTAACGTTTATAAAAAAAGTTATATGTTATCTCTCTCATTGGCACACATTGCATTTATTCTATCTCTAACAAAATTGGGACACAAATATAAATTATAAACTTATTAATGTGTTTTGATTTTCATATAATTAATTTTTCTAATAGTAATAAGTTAAAGAAAAATAGCGTTTTCATTTGATATGTCGCTGTTATTGATAAAAAGTTAAAAGTTGTTATTATCGGTAAAAAGATAAAACGTTGTTGCTATTATTGGTAAATAGATAAAACGTTGTTGCTATTATTGGTAAAAAGATAAAAGTTGTTGCTATTAATGGATGATAACCTGCTATAGTAGGTTTACAGGTCAAAAATTGCTATAATCAGTAAAAAATACAAATTTTTTTGCTATTAATAATAAAAAATAAATAATGTGGCTATAAACAGTAAAACTACAAAAAGTTGTTGCTATTTTTGACATATAACCCTTTAAAATATATATATAATTAACTAATTAGTAAAAGAACATAAAACTAAATGGTGTTTGAAAATTTCATTTTGAGGTCATATTTTAATTATGCAAGAAAAGAAAAGGTAATTTGGCAATTAAAATTATTTATGTTATTGAGTTTGATTTTAGACATAAAACGTATATTTATTAAAGTTTATTCTTAACATAAATCTATTAAAAAACCGTAAATACAGGTTCCACTTTAAAGGTGAAAAAAGAAAGCAAAAAGAAACTTTTTGGGTTTTTGTAAGTATTTTTATTCAATTCTTGAATTTTGTCGGTCACTGGTCACTCGTGAATCGTGAGATGTTCTTCTACCACCTTCTTTCATGATCTGATCTATAACTAAAATAAATTTTTGTTTTCAATTTAAAAGAATTTATAGTTAAAAAGAGTTAACATATTATGACCAACATAATAATAAGTTTCAGATGTGCCTGACGCCTAAACGGGGATGAAGCGGAATAGTCTGCGTAGCGTAGTCCACTTCACGAAGTAGTGACTAAGCCAGAAACTCTAGGGTTGGAAATGATCCAACAAGTCTCTACACAACTTAACATGTACTCAACGTCCTCACCTATGTGTTAACAGTTAATCAACGTATGAAAACGATCCTTGAGGGATCCAGATAGTAAAACAACTTTTCTCTTTTAAGACCCAGTTTATCAACGTGAGTGCATCTTTTAAAAGAGGGTTTAGTAACTCACCTGAAGTGCCGCTACAACTAAGAATATTGACTATAGTCTTGACTACGGCTCCTGACAACACATACTATAATATAACAACAATTTAAATAACATATAATAACTACTCTAATAACCAAACATAAGTCAACAGTCCAGGCCACTCGATTGCGGTCACAATCGCGATCAGGCCAACACGGTCGCGTTGCTCCTCTTGTGGCAGTCGAGCTCATATAATCACGGCCGAGCTCATCTAGCATGCGCTCTCCGACCTTGACCACACCCACAACCAGCGACTAACCCCAACCGCTTCACCCTGATCGTACTCGCTGTTAGTTTTGGGATGTTACAAACGTTATCATAATTTTGGGTATTATTTTTATTCAAGTAGTGATGGTTAGTCTAAAAATAAATATTGATTTATACATCTTTATTAAATTTAACTTCTCGTACTTTATTATCTTTAAATATACAAGTTTTCTGATTCCATTGGTTTGTACTTTGTAAGAATATTTACGAATCAAAACAATAACTATGAATTACGGTTTGCATTTGTGAGTGATAGATACTTAAGGCAAGAAAACAAAAAAGGAACTAAACATATAATCAATCATAAGCATTATGTAACGCGGTGACAATTTGAATACCGAAATAACATTTTAGTTAATTAAATATGAGAAATAATGAATGAATTATGAATATTAAAAAAAATCAAAAATTGGATGTTCAAATATATAAAAGGAGTGAAACTTAACCAGATATAATTTTTGACGGAAACAACAGATGAGAATAATTTGCTAAAAATCACGTTTTAATGTATTAGGTAATACTCAAATATGTAACTCTAGATAAATAATTAATGATACACATATATAATTTAAAAAAAAAAAAAAAAGAAAACAAGAAAAAAAAAGGGAAAATGGCATGTAATAGCTGTGAACTTTCGACTTTGTACCGATTTATGTAGTGAACTTTTTTTTGTGCACATTTGGTAGTCAAAGTTTCAATTTTGTTCCAATTTGGTAATTGGTCGACCTGGTAACCGGTTTCATCCGGTTGCAATGCCTACGTGGACCATTTTTAAATGACGTGTCAACCCGTTTTGATATTTTACCCGGTTTTACCTACGTGGCGGATCCGTTTTATAATATTACCCGGTTTATACCCGGTTATAACCCAACCCGGTTCCTTAATTTCTTATCATCTCCCCAACCCGGTTCCTTTCTTATCATCTCCCCAACCCGGTTATAACCCAACCCACTAACTCAGTGTAGGTCATTCCAGCAAAATCAACATCATCGACCGTTTTAACCAAACCACCCTCATACAGTAATGGAGATGGAGCAAACACACCAGAATAATGTATATCTACCCTTAATAATCCACTGAACTTTGATGAAGACATGCTATTAAATCGTTAGCCCTAATTTCTGTATTGAAGAGTTACATACCTTGAAAGAAAATCAACCCTCGAATGGAATGGTGATACGAATAGCAAACCCAGCACGTACGCTTGAACAATCTTAGCACTAATTTCTGACTTGAACTTCGATTATGAGTGTATTATAACTTAATTTTCGCCCTAAACCCTGTTGAAGAACAACGAGCCTTAATAATCGGGTTGGGGCGATGATAAGAAAGAAACCAGGTTGGGCGATGTTAAGAAATTAAGGAACCGGGTTGGGTTATAACCGGGTAATATTATAAAACGGATCCGCCACGTAGGTAAAACCGGGTAAAATATCAAAACGGGTTGACACGTCATTTAAAAATGGTCCACGTAGGCATTGCAACCGGATGAAACCGGTTACCAGGTCGACCAACTACCAAATTGGAACAAAATTGAAACTTTGACTACCAAATGTGCACAAAAAAAAGTTCACTACATAAATCGGTACAAAGTCGAAAGTTCACAGCTATTACATGCCATTTTCCAAAAAAAAAAACGACTTTTCACGGTTTGAGGGAGATCAATTCTCTGACATATTTTTTATTTTAATTTTGAGACCTTTCTTCTTTCTTTATTCTTAAACAAACACCACTGCATTCTTCTTTCTTCATCCAATTTTCAATTCAACACCAAAACAATAATTAATTATCTGGAAATCTCTACAAGATTGAAACCATTGGAAGAAGCATCATCATTCTCATTCATCTTCCTTCATTTTTTACCTTCATTGTGGTGGTGACTATCATTTTGACGTCATTGTAAATAACATATTTATCTGCATGAACATTTATATGTGTTTATGCATATTTGTATATTCGATACATGTGTATCATTCTACCATTATATTATCATTTACATGATTATGATTCATTCTTGACACACACGCATCTATATATATATATATATATATATATATATATATATATCCTACAATTCTGTTAGAAATCCATGTCCATGTGATAGCATTATTTCTTTGTACGCATACTTATGCTACGTGATGCGGATTGGGCGCCGCCGATACTATGTGTAGGCCGGGTCTATTAGCACACAAGTTATTCAGTTAAACCGGTGCCAGCTCGGGTGAGAGACATGTATGATTTAATTAGCACCAACTCGGATGAGGGGTGCGACGTCAGCTCGGATGAGAGGCGCGTTGGAAATTATTGAAATTTATGTTTCATTTTTACACATGTTTATTTAAATATAAACTCTTATGCTTTTAAATCTTGTTACTCTCTTGGCGACGACTTATCCCGTTTGTGAGGACGTTATTATATTTCAGGTTGAGCGGATTGGAGTAAGGCTCCAGTGGGTGGTTCTCGTTTGATGTAGCGCTGAGACTATTTGACCTTATGATCATTAGAGACGTTATTATTCATTTTGATTTATTCGGGTCGGGTAGAATCCTAGACAATGTTTGCATGTAAACTCAACTTAATTAGCGTCCGGTGTTTTTAATTTATGATTTAAAAAAATATAAAAAATTTGTGATATGTATCTTATAATATTTTTTATTTGTTTTTCGTGATAAAATTTAATTTAAAAGAGTTCATGATAAGAATATTTTTAGATTTAATAAAAAATTTTAAAAAAATCCTTAGAATTTAATGTAAAATATAATCAAATGTATATATATCATGGGATGGGATGAGATATTATTTAGTATCCATCCATGTTTATTTTACAAGAGTTGTTAATTGTGAGATTTAGTAGAAGAAATGTGGAATTTGGAAATATCATACGATACGATACGATACGATACGATACGAGATTTTTTGTAAGTCGAGGATTTCTCCACGTCCATCTATCCCCCACCACTGTCTCTTGAATCTTCTCCACTTTTTCAGTCAATTTCTTCTCCAAAATTCATACATCATCTCAACCTTTTATGGTATCTCTTTGATTTATGATCTTTCATCACTTCATTTGCTTGCTCCCCAAGCATAAATCCATTCACTTTTTTTATTTTCATCCATTAACAATTCTTCTGTTTCCATTTCACCTACTTTGACAAACAAACCATGTCTGATTCACCTCCTCCTCCTCCTGGAAACTATGGAAGCTCACTCACACGACGCCCTTGTGATTTCTGTAACCAATCGACTGCGCTTTTGTATTGTAGAGCTGATACAGCCAAACTATGTCTTTCTTGCGATCGACAGGTTCATTCTACGAATCCGCTTTTTACTAAACACACTCGATCCTTGCTTTGTGATGGCTGTGATTCCTCACCCGCATCCATTTTTTGCTCCACCGACGCCACTGTTCACTGCCAGAATTGCGACTGGGAGACACATAATAAGTCCAATTCTAATTCCAATTCCAATTCTCCGGCGACACATGACCGGCGACCTCTCGAAGGTTTTACTGGATGTCCGTCTGTTACTGATTTGTTATTGATTTTGGGCTTTGAGGATTTAAACAAAAAGGGGCTTTTACTTGGTGGCGGCGCCGATGAAGGTTCCGAGTCTTATGGTTCGGGTGATGGGTTTTCGGATTATCTTGTTTGGGAAACTCCGTCTTTTGTGAGCCTTGATGATTTGATTGTTTCTAGCAGCTCTGATCATAATTATCCAGCTATGGGGGTACCTCCTCTGCCAAAGGTAGTATAACTCTTTCATCTTTATTTAATTTCATTTTGAAATTTCGTCATTTTCTTGTATGATTAAATACAATTTGGATTTGGGATTTATTTTTTTCCTCTCTGTTTTGATATACTTGATTATTATTAGGAAATTTCCCCAAATAAATGTTTGCTTGCAAATACAAACATTGATGATTTTGTTCTTAAAGCCAAGGCTGAATGAAACTGGCTTTTTCTTTATGAAATTGAATTTGACATTATTCGTGAAGATACCATCCTCAATGAATCAAGAAACTCAAATAGGGTGCATTGCAATTCAGATTGCAGCATATAAATTGATAATTTCATGTTGTTCAAAGTTGTTTGGATGTGGATCTTGTTATTGACATGGTTATTGTTGATGGTGTTGAACCGTTGATTATTTGGCAAATTCTGATTATTTAAGGAAATGTTAGATAAAATAATGGTTCATAAAGTAAATTCCCTACCCTTTGATTAAAAATATAGTATAGGTGTCATCAAACTAATAGGCGCCCAGTGTTTTGTTTTGAGTGAGTGTCTCTCATGGTCTTTGTAATCCATTGTGTTTTATTTAGATGGCCTTCTCATCGAGTTAACGAACTATAACTTATTGCATTGTAATTCAGTTTGCAGTGTGAAAATTTGATCATGTTCAGTTTCTTGCACACCAAGTGTTACTAATGATGGATCATGTTATTTAGGTCTAATTTGTTGGTCTTTGTCGTGTTAACTTTGTTTAGGCCATTTTTGTTGAATCAGAATCGAAATGCTGCGCTTGGAACATACAAAGATGAACTTCTTCGCCAGCTTCGTGAATTGGCAAAGTCTGAACCAATCGTGGATGATGGTCAAGACATGATTAAACCAATGAGCGAGTTTCAGCCAATGGTAACCACACAAAACATCCGACTCAAAGGTAGGAGTTCAGGATTTGAACATAAGTTGGAGCAGGCCGTATTTTCTTCACATGAGGTATAATATCGTCTTAAGTTGGAGCTGAACGTATAATATCAACAAAAAGAAATGGTTTTCATGTCAGGAAAATGAGAACGTAAGTTGAAGCAGAATGTAACTACTTTTTTAGAGGTGGCAATTTAGATTCATTTATCTAAATAATGGTTCAATATGGGTTATAGCTTATCTCGAACAGATCAATATTTAAAATAGAAAATGTTAACTAAATTGGAAATTTTTTTAAAGTTTCCGAAAGTGCATTCAAATGTTTATAACACCCTTAGGGGGTGTTTGGTACCGTGGAATGAAATGGAGTGAAATTTATAAGCTTTTTAACCACCACTTACACATGACATTGAAAGTGAAGAAAATACTATAGGGGGCGGGGCGTTTGGTTCGCGGATTTCCTGGGATTCACTGGGATTTGCATTTAAAATCCCAGTAACCTTGCATTCCTCAGATTAGCAAATTTTTTCTATAAGATAATGCAGATTCTTTGACAAAATCCTGACAAATGCAAATGCTGCACAATGCAAATCCTTTGAAAAAAATACAAATCCCAGATGAAAAAATCTGCGAACCAAACGCCCCCTTCCATCCCCTTTCCATCCTTTTTATTCTCTCCATATTGGTAAGGAAAGGTGAGAAATGCAATTTATACTAAACTTCATTCTCTACCCCCTCTCATTGAGGATCTAAGGCTCTTGTCATGTAAAAAAAAAAGCTTGTGAATCTCATGTGATTCCATTCCATTCCACCGTACCAAACATCCCTGAAGTTGTTATATTCAAAATAATTATATCATGGTTTTAATAATATAGTATATCTAATTATATTTTTTGGGTATATATTTAAAAATTAAAAAGAACGGACAAAAAGGCCCTAGATGGCCGGATGAGCTACTACCCTACTGAGACCTGTCAACATTTTTTATGTCCAATACTCCAATATCTAGTGGCCCGTGTTCCTTCTGTGATTCATTATGTCTACATGGGGTTGTCGCTCCTTTGAGCCCACAACCCCTTAGGATGGTAGCTCATACAGGGCCTCTCTTGTAACTTCCCCGGACCAGCCTTTCTACAGGTTCCATATCCTGACGTGACTCTGTTTTTGCATTTACAGACCAACACATTTCAATGGTGCCCCGATAGTTGCGATGCTGTGGGTCAAGAATTTCATTCTGACCAATTAGTACGGCATAATACAGAGACAAATTGCATGGTTCCTGATGAAAAAATAGATGTTGTTCATTGTTCAAGCCATGCCAACACTAATCTTGAAGGCCAGTCACACCATGTTGCTGCTGCTGAAAACACCCAAGTCGTTGCAGCTATCAGTGTACGTGAAATTAACAGCCAGGAGAGGGAGACTGCCATCTCACGATACAAGGAGAAGAAAAAATCTAGGAGGTAGTCCTACTTACTCTATCTCAAAATCTTCCGATCCAAAATTGGACATGATTTTACTTTTTTAAATTTGATGTTTGTAGCCTCCTCCCAGTGTTTTAACATCCTACATTCTACCTTGTTTCCCCCAAACATGGAACTTCCAAGATCTTGAAGTTGACTCTTCTGATAGCAAAAGTTGAAACTTTTTACTGTGGGAGAATCAAGAATTCGGATGCAACTCATTATAAGTGGTTTTTTTTTTTTGTTCTTACAATGTGTTATAATAACAGGTATGACAAGCATATTAGGTACGAGTCGCGAAAGGTAAGAGCAGAAAGCAGGACAAGGATCAGGGGACGTTTTGCCAAAATGGAGCGTTAGTGCAGAGTGTTGACGTTGGATCTGTGATAGATGATAGTGTGTAGGTAGAGTTATGGTATGGTAACTGGAGGTCGGTTATCTAAGATGGTGGTTGATTTCCAGCAGCAGGAGGAGCAGGTAGTGCGGTTTTTCTGTATAGTCTAATGCATGTGTAGTTAGATGAGCGATTGAGCGTGTATGTTGTAAGTGTAGCATGTTATGTTAATCAAATAAAGTTGAGTTTGTGTAGTTGAATTTGGGAGACATTCATATTCATTCATTCAAAGTTGTCTGTTTTCTCAGAATTTGGAAGAGATAATAGTCTTATTTTTTTAGTAATCTTTCATCAAAACATGAGGTGGAAGCAGGGTGAGATGGAAAGTAGGAAGTAGAAAAACAAGTGCAAGCTAGGGGAATGTCAAAATTATAGTAGACTAGAGTGGGTTCCTTGAGAAACTAATCATATATTGTGGCTAACACAATATATGTTTGATTGCTAAGGAGCTTGTGATAGGGATTCGGTTGACGACGAGTCATAAGGTAGCTTGAGAAGAATCAAAGTTTTGTTTTGTTGTTTTTTTTTTCAAATTATGCAAGTTAAGCCATGTTAACTCTGTTCTTGAAACAAAATTAATGAAGGAAAGAAGAAGAAAGTTGAAGAAATAAAAAAAAAAAAAAAAAACTTGTGTTTTTTGTCAAACCTAAGGGAAAGAAAGTTGTCATCAGAAGAGAAAGTGAGGTGATTTTCCCCAAAAAAATTTCTGTCCAATTATGAGAAGAAAGGGAAAGAAAACAAGAATGGACCATTTCTCTACCTTTTTTTTTTTTTTCCTTCATACCTATTTCTTTATTCGAGAATAGAGGGTAAAGCTTTGGAAGCAACTGTCATCATTTCTCAAACCATTTTTTTTTTAATGTAATTTTATATATACCTTTGAAAATTTCAGAAAACATCATGGATAGACTTAAAAGAGTGAGTGTGTTTCTGTTGAGTTCCTTTTTCAATTTTCATCACAAAGTGAAGGAAATAAAATAAAATGCATTCTCCCAAATTTAAATTAAGACGGGGAAATTAAACAAATATTTGATTTGATGTCAACAACATAAATAAATACAAGAATCATTTTTCATATTATTTTCTTCTCTTTTTTCTTTTTGATTATTTTCTTCCCAAATCTTAGACATGCATAAAAAATGAGTGGAATTAATGGATGCTAGGTTTTAGCTTTCGTATACGAATGAGAGATGGATTGGGGACATAATTAATGTTCTTTGTTAACATGATTTTATATATATAATCCATCATCATTGACTGTACGTACGTTTAATTAAAAATTAATAATATCAACTCCATCTATAAATTAATGTATGTAAACAAACTTAAGTATGCGTGATATATATATATATATATATATATATATATATATATATATATATTATTTCTCGTACGTACGTCCAGATCGAAAGAGAGTGTTAGGTGCAGTACGTACGTACGGGCATGATATATATAATTATAGCTAGCTACCTAGGGCTTGTTTAATTTCTTGGTACATAACATAGCTACGATATATATATATATATATATATATATATATATATATATATATATATATATATATATATATATATATATATATATATATATATATATATATATATATATATATATATATATAGAATATGGTTCGTGTGAGTACCTAAAAAATGCAGAGTACCGTGAGTACCTGTGAACACACGGGTTTAAGATGTGAACATGCTCCGAAAAAAAAAAAAAATTTTAAAATTTTTTTATATTCATTTAGATACAAATAATATAAACATATTTGTAAAAGAATTACACGCATTCACACTTCGTAGCCTCTTAAAAGTCATGTGAACGTGGAAAAATTCATGTGAACATGCTTAGCTGTGAACATACGTTCACAACAGTGCAGTTCATGTGAACTTGCACGTTTCACATAGTTATAGTGTGTGTTTATGTGTGATTTTTTGCAAGTAGTCTTATATTATTAATTTAAACATGATTATGAAAAAAATTTCAAAAAAAATAATTTTAAGCGAGGTACCTCCGGTACTCCGCAAAACTAGTGGTACTCATTTGAACCCTAATCTATGTATGTATATATATATATATATGTATATATATATATATATGTATATATACACATATATACACATATATTATATATATATATATACATATATATATATATATATATACATATACACATATATATACATATATATATATATATATATATATATATATATATATATATATATATATATATATATATACAGAGGCAGGTTCAATGGAGAACCTCCATGCATCGAAGAACCTTGAAGAACCTCCATGCACCACCACAAATGCATCACAATTCCCCCGTAATGCATCATTATTTCCACGTGATGCATCAAATTCCCGCGTGATGCATCGATTTCTACATTATTTCCATGTGATGCATCAAATTCCCACGTGATGCATCGATTTCTATGTGATGCATTTCAGTTTTTCCAAGCGATGCATTGTGGTTCTTCAAGGTTCTTCGATGCACACAGGTTCTCCATTGAACCCACCCCTATATATATATATATATATATATATATATATATATATATATATATATATATATATATATATATATATATATATATATATATATATATATATATAATTCCACTTAATTGGGAGCTGAGTATATATATATATTATATATATGTTGTTGTGGGCCTTGTGGGCTGTGGGCTGTGGGGTTATTTCAATTCTTTGCCTGACGTACTAGATATATATATCATCTATCTTGAATAAGCTAGCTAGGCCGATAATTTGATTATTTATGGATCCTAGTTAAAGTTAAAATATCACCTTTAATACCCGCCCGCCCAATTCTTACTCAACAAAACCATTACTTACTTTTATGTCATTTTTTTGCCAATATTTTTTAAATTACTTGATATATATATATTGGTTTTCATGGAATCCACCTATATATATATATATATATATAAAAGGGTCGAGATCCTTGAAAAACTATATTAGACTGGAAAACCATATTAAATGCACATGATCGTTATGATAAAATGTTAAATTTCATGTAAAACTATAATATACATATGTTCAAAATTGCATTATGATTAACTAATTCATATCATCTACATGTTCGTTAAGACAAAATGTTTAATTTAATGCAAAAATGCGTAATATACACATGTTCATGCATATTGCACATTTGAACATGTGCATATTGTTATTTTGCATGAAATGGAACATTTTATCCTAACGAACATGTAAATTATGTGAACTAGTTAATAATAATGCGCATTTGAACATATGTATATTGTACTTGTGCATTAAATTTAACATTTTACCGTAATGAACATGTGCATTTAATATGGTTTTTCAGTTTTCCAGTCAAATATGGTTTTTCATAGATCTTGAACCTATATATATATATATATATATATATATATATATATATATATATATATATATATATATATGTGTGTGTGTGTGTGTGTGTGTGTGTGTGTGTGTTTGTTTCACATCAGGTAAAAGTAAGTTATGATTCAATGTTTTATACGTACTATCTAAGGGTTTGTTTGTTTACTTCTTAGTGGAATCATTAAGAAGTCATTCAAATTTAAAATGACATTTTAATGATTCCATTAAGATGTAAACAAATGTGTTTCGTTTTCTATGTAAACCAATTCATATATAGTCCAAGTAAATAATTGATTTTGTATGGCGTCATGCATTAATCACGTACAACACAAATATCGATTAACTTAAATGTTTTGGTAAATATTCCAAATGATAAAAATATCAAAGCTAACTACGTGTCTAAAATTGTTTATAATTGGGTTGTGTAATATATATCTATATATTTACAAGCCGATGCACCACATGTCTTCAATTCTTCTTTGTGCGTTCTAATCACATGTCATGTTTCCATACAGACTATTTTAGGTTAATGTAGGTTATAGCCGAAAACAGATGGTGTCGTGTAAATTGATGAAACGACTACGTGTTTTTCAAAACAAGCTGTACTGATCTGGATGGCATCGATCGTATTTTGATTAAGACATTTATTTTCAATTTGTGTCTTGTCGGATCGATGATATTAAGCATGTTCAATTCAATTCATATATACATAAGTTGGATTTCAAGCTAAATTGAATTTTCTTAATTTCTCTCTTGTTAAATTTGCAATGTCTGATTTGACATTAATTTGAGGACGCGTTTCATTGCCATCAAACAATATTTTGTATTACCACTTTCAATTGAAGAATTTATTTAATTATTTGTACGTTAGTGGGATTTGTTTGTGAGACTATTGAAAGGTTATTACTTTACCCTAAAATGGTATTTTTTATTTTTGTATTAGGGTTAATTGCGTCAATAGGTAACCTATTGTCACATTTTTTTTCAATTTTGGTGACATACTAATTTTTTTTTCTATTTAAGATAACATACTTTCAAATCAAGTCAACCATATCGTATTAAAAGATAAAAATTACTGACTTCACAGTTTCTTTGTCCAATCAACATTTTTTTACAGAAATTACAGTTTAATTGTTATATGATATGAACCATTTTGTGCAATTTAAAAGATTTTTTAATTATACCTTGCTATTTTGAACAAATTTGAAAATAATTATGCAATATTAGAAATTAAAAAAATTGATGATTGGATAATGAAACGGTTATGTCAGTAATTTTACGTTTCAATCCGATAATGTTACATTGATTGATTTGACTTGGAAAGTATGTTACCTTCAATAATATAAAAATTAGTATGTTACCCAAATTGAAAAATAAGTGACAATAGATTACATTTTTACATAATTAGCCGTTTGTAATTACAACATAAAACATGTCATAAATTCCTTTTAAAGAATCATTTATACACATAAACTATATATAAATTTTCAATGCACAAATAATTATGATAGTCTTAAAGCATGTCTAATGTATGTCCATTATATCAACAAGTTTTGATTTTTGAGTAATGTTTATGAAATTGAATTGGCCGGTTTTTATACATTTTTTAAAGTTTGATTAATCATCAATATCTATTTAAATATTTGGTTGCAGAATATATATTTGAATTCTTATATTTTAAGATAAAGTTAAATAAAGAAAGAAAGAAAAGATAGATGAAAATTTTGTTTTATTTTATTTTTAGCAGTTTTTTACTCTAAAAAAATATCGCTCACATATGTATATTGATCCATCATATCATGCTTTAATTAGATTGCCTAATATGGGTTTTCATTAATAGCGATCGAGATAATTGTCTATACCAAATTCAAATTGTTCTTAATTTCTTCATTAAGTAATAATTAACTTGATAATTTATGTTACTTCATATTATTAATTTAAACTTAAAAAGATAGATATGTAAGAGTATAAGCATGCAAATAAACCTTTTGTTGTGAACTTGATACATATATATGCAGTTAAGAAATATCTATTTAGCAATGATTAAAAAAATTCTATGCGTTAGACCGTTATCAGTTAATCATTTTTCTAACATTCCCAAATCTTAATTATATATTTCACTCGTCCCAATTTAAATGTTTATTGAATAATAAACACACAGTTTAAAGAAGTGAGTTTTTTTTTATACTTAAATGACAATTTTATCAATATTTGTTTGCCTCATCAATTTAAAAAAAAAAAAAAACAACTACATTATAAATACAGGGTCACTATTGGAACTTAATGAATTTTTTATAATCTATTTCGTAAGTGGACATTTATTTTGGAAGAATTTGAAATAGAAATGTAGGCATAATCAATTGCATATATACTTTTACTTTTTTTTATTTAAATAATAAAACAAAAATAATACATTTAAAGAACAAAAGATGAAAGGAAAGATCATCCAACGAAGAAAATGTTAATGTCTCAACTATTAATGGCAAATTATATTACTTAATTTTATTAAATTTAGTAAAAATTAATATTATTATTATAAAATATGGATTCCTATTATTAAAAGGAGGTGATTTGTACATACACAATTATTTTTTTTCCTATACACAACAATTCTATATAAATATATTATTTTAATCCTACCATAAAGAGATAATAAAGATAAAATAGTATATTTATATAACTTTATTGTGTACAAAGAGAATGTGTCGTGTATAAATCACATTTCATAATTATACTATATATTTAAATCGTGGTAAAATTAAGGGTTTATTATGAAATAAACCAACATAGTAACACGTTTTATGTGTTTTCGTCCCTCCATGTTAATTTTTTCATAAAAGTCCTCAAGTTAATTTTGTTCTATTTGGTTTAGTGAAAAATGAATATTAAAACCCGGTTTTCCAGTCTTCAAGAACGCTATTTAATAATTAAAATCAGGTTTTAATAGTCAAATTTCACAAAACAAAAAAAATAACAATGAGTGACGAAAACGCAAAAACCATGAAAACTATGTTGGTGTTTTTTCTTAAAAAACCCTAAAATCAATTTGTATCTAACAAATATCTAGGAATATAATAATAATATTAAGAAAGGAAAGTGTACATGATAATGAACGAACATACTAATGATTAGTGAATGGCGAAAGTAGCCCTGGCCCCTGAGAAGATGAAAGAAGAATGCCCAAAAAAGCTAAAGCGACCCTGGCGGCGTTAAGGGTAGCAGTGTACAAGTGGACTTCCTTTTCTTTTTTTTCAATATCAAAACGTAACCATGTATATATATAGTCTTGCTCTTATGACCTACGTGGTGGTGTCCATCCAACCGTTCATCTCTCGGTCGACTTAGATCTTGACCGTTCGATCACCCAATACAATTGCTTCACGGTAGTCATCGGCTCGAACCCTGTCTAGCCGTGGCTCGTGGATCGGTACACGTACTAACTTTGGTGTTTGGTGTTGAAGCATGATTGATTTGAGCGCCGTTAAGTTGTTGTTTGTTTACGTATAGATAACAAGTTCTCTAAATATAGCCCAAAGAAAGCTTCTTTCGATGATTCTAATGTGTCCAATATTTTATTATTTGTATATTATACGAATATATACTGGGTTTATTATGAAAAAAACCAACATGGATTTACGTTTCGTCTCTCCATATTGTTATTTTTTTCCATAAAAGTCCTCAAGTTAATTTTTTATTTTTGGTTTAGTGAACTTTGGAAATTAGAACCCGGTTTACTAATTATAACCGGGTTCTAATGTCCAAATTTCACTAAACAAACAAATTTTAACTTGAGGACTTTTATGGAAAAAAACAACACAGAGTTAGAGGTGATCAACGGTTTGGTTTATGGATTCGTTGGTTTCTCGGTTTGGTTTCTTTGGTTTGAAATTTTTTTTGTCCTAAACCAAACCAAACCAAATTCAAAACTACATACACCAAATACGAAAACATATTGGTTTTTCTTCGTAATAAACCCACACACACATATATACATACATACATACATACATATATATATATAGGGGTGGGTTCAATGGAAAACTTATATGCATCGGAAAACCCGGGAACAACTTTATAGTCATTGGATCAGGTGATTTATCACGCAGAAAGGCGATGAATCACGCGGGAATTGTGATGTATTATGGTGGTGTATGAAGTTTTTCCAAAGTTTTTCGATGCATGTTGGTTATATATATACAGTCTAGCCATCTTCAAATCACGTGACCTTCAATCAAGGTATAGTATACAATATTCCTTTGTAAAAGGTAATTTTATTATATATCAAAACACAAGTATAATATTATTGACTTACAAAGTGATACTAGATTTATTGTGTATCTTTTTTCAATTCAGTATATCTTTGAAAATAAAATGCGTTATAAAATATACATATATTCTTATTAAAATTTAGTAGTATTTATAGTTACTTTGTTTTTTTAAGCTCTCGTTACTTTTTATACAAAAATACTGTCATACAAAACGCTTCTCTAACATAATATATGTTCACTTTTTATTTGTGAAGAATATAATGAATTATTTCTTATACTAGATTAACACCCATGTATTACATGGATTGATATAAAAGATTTGTTATAAATTAAATATTAATAAAGAGGTGGATCCCTTAAAAACCATCAAATTTTTTTTTTAAATTAAGATACAATAAAACCAATAAAAAGATGACATACATGCAAAATCATTGAGTCAATGGTAAAAAATGATAACTCTAATTCAATGTTTAAGACAAAGAATACGACTAAAATGTAATTCAAAATATTTGAATTATTGATTCAGTGGTAAAAAAAATGATGACTCTAAGTCAATCTTATAAAAAAAAATTTATAAAACTAAATTTTTTATTTTACCGATTTTTTTTTTTAAAATTATTTACTCTTTAGGACATTTAAACATGAAGTTTATTATTTTATTGATTTTTAAAAAAAATTGTTTTAGCTTGTTAATCTTGAAAACTTTTAATGAATATTAATTGTAGTTTGAATTATTTTAGGTAACAAAAATAATAAGTTTCAACAATAAAGTTTGAATTAAATCAATTAAATGATAAGAATGTTACTTAAATTAATGTTAATATTTATTTTTAGAAAAATGGCGGGAAAATAAAAAAGTGAGGTATTAGAAAGGTGACACGTGGCAGAAATTGTTCTCAATTATTATAATATATAGATTTATTATCCTTTTTTATTATAAGATTCTTAACTAAATATTGAAAATATTTTATTTTGGATTTGTTTATTTGGCAAAAACTAGCTATAACTTTTATTAATAGACGTGTTTGATAAATTAACTAGAGTTAGAGCTGAAAAATAGATTATGAGATAAAAGTACATACAAATTAAATAAACCAAATTAAAATCATAATTAATTAAGGTTTTTGTTAATTTTATTTTTTAAGGGTCAAACTACTTGAACTTGCTTACGATTTAATAGTTTATGATTTCAATAAACTAATGAAAGAAAATTCATTTAAACGTACCTTATAGATAAAAGGTAGCTAGATATTTTATAATCATAAACTCTCACAAGTTGTGCTAGACATGTCCTTAATATGATACACAGTTAAAAATTATTATGAAACATTTACGATTATACATTTTTATAGCACATTATTGTGCTATTTGTTTTTTAAGAGGTTAAATGCCTGAAATCTAAAAATACATCTAAAATTAAAAGATAATCCTAAGATCTAAAATCTGAAATTAAGAGGTGATTTTAAGCCGTGGCGGACCCAACCACCGAAGAGACCCGTTGCATAATTTTTGTTGCGTTCATGGTTCGAAAATTCAAATGATTATATTGGTCGGGCAATAAATGAATATTTATAATTTAAAATAGAACATATAATAAAAAATTTCTTTAGTTAGCTTGAGAATCTAAAATATTCTTTGGTTAGTTTGATAATCTAAAATTTATACTTTATCCAAAGGATCCCAAAGAATATCCTTCATGTCAATTGGAATGTGTTTAATCTAAAATTTGTGGTTATGGTTGTGTTTGTGGTTGTGTGATATCATCGGATTCGTTGGAATCGTTCAATCTAAGTTTTGAAGATTGACCTTCATTATTACCACTTTTCAATAACTTTCTTTCGAAAATTTTAGTCATCGCTAGATATAATAAAACCTACAATTGACAATTAAAAAGTAATTAAACTAACTAAATGCAAACTTTCAGGTTTCAAATATCAATGGGCTTGGTTTTAATTTGGGCTAGAACTATCATCGGCTTTGGTTCTAATTTGAGATAAAATTATTAGGTTTTATTTGTTATTTTATATTTATTACTTATTTAGTTATTTAGGCATTTAACTTTTTTTTTTGTTTCAGTTGAGATATAAATTTTTTTAATCAAGTTGCACACTTAAATTTTATTTATTTATTGAACACCATTAAATATTCGATGGTTGTACACATAAAAATTTTTAAAAAAATTTAGAGATGATTAAAAAAGGAATATGTTGCACGGGCTACCCCTCCCATACATGTAGGTCCGCCAATGATCTTAAGATTGTTTGTTTGTAAAATAGAACATCTGAAAAATATTACTTAAAATATCATATCAAATTAATTGATTTATATTAACAAAATTAATTAAATTGGATAAATAGTGTGGGGAGTGTAGGTTGCATTTTTATTTTGTTGAGAAAAGTGGGTATGGTTGTAAAATATAAAAGATGGCCAACCATTTACAATTTTTTCATATGCATTACTCCCTCCTAATTCTAAAAAGGTAAATTCAAAATATACATCCTCTTAATTCTTGAAATTAATTGAAATTAACAAACTTAAATTGTATTAGGTCAATTTAGATTTACGATTTTTTTTAATGCTAAACAAACAATGCCTATATGTGTGTGTTTTCACATAAGAACCCTTTTATTTTGTGAGAACAACTCTAAAAATTGTACATTTATTAATGTATAAAATTATCTATTTGATGTTAAAATTTATACATCCGATAAATTTATACATTTCATTTAAAGATTTATGCATCCCATGCTAAAATTTGTCCATTTTATGTACAAATTATGCATTTGAAAAAATATGTGCATTTAGTTTATAATTCAATGAATATAAATTTTAAATATAATTTTAGTGTTAGATTTTTGTATTTATTAATATTTAAGACCAACAATGGTTTTAAGTTACTAATTTAATTTTTAAATTTGTTCATTTAATGTACAAATTTGTGCAATTTGATGTGGTTCTCACAGAATTAAGGAATCTTACCGGAACCCAACCATACATACATACATACCTACATATAAAGTAATACAATTTTAATAAAAATGTGCAAAGGTTTAAAAAAAAAATATTCTAAAACCAAAATGATAACAATAAAACTCTTCTTAACTTTTTATTTGTATCTTCTAAATTTAAATTCTTATTAATTAATTGGTACTTACACATCATAAATAACATATTAAATATAAATTAAATATCGCTAACCATATCACACTTCAAATGCATCAATTTACAACACAAATTTTTACAGTCTGTTGCATAACAACAATACATTCTAGTATAAAAAAAATGCAAATGGCAATATGCAAATAATTAAATTTTACTTCGACCTATTATAACTTTCACATGAAAAGTAGGTTATAAGACGTTTTGCGTTTTTCTTATCCTGATAATGGTTTTTCACTTGTTAAGATTGATGACCTGTAAACAGCATTAAAAAAATTATGCTTCACATGCCTACTGTGATGATTCGGTTTAGTCTTTTATCTTCATACGCATTATCAGAAGAAGGCATAAATCAAACGTTTCTTGAATGGCTTTATTTAGAATCTAAGACTTAAATCATGCTTGTGATTAAATGATTAACCATTACCAAAATAAGCTTTCCGTGACGGAATGTATCTTATCTCTATCTTGTGATATACCCTTATAAACCGCTTCAACTTTATTCTAGAATATTGTATTGTGTCGTTAACGTTGCAGCTAAAACGTGAATAAAGTTTTAGTACAGCGAAAACGTATGATACAAAATAAACTTTTTTCATAAATAAATAATTAGCAATCTTTATATAAAAAATTGTATAAAGATTCACGCAAACTACACTTTAAAATGTTTTTAGTGTGTACGTCTTTAATTAAAAATAACTGACTAATGATTAGAATTGTACGATGATTGTTGATATACATCTTCTTCAAGCTTTATTATTAATTATTTAATTTGTCTAATTATATTATATATTTAAGTATTTGTAAAGTCGATGATAAATTAATATTAACAATATATACGTATGTTCTTTGTTTCTAGTTGCCTAAGCCTAGTTTTCAAAAGACAAAAATAAAAAAAATTAGAGAGATGCCTAATATGAATAATGTACTCAAAGACAAGGACTGGAATTGCTAAAATGGGATGTATATGGGTGAATTTGGAAATATGTTAATTCATTTAGTCATCCTTCAATAATATTAATAAAACTAATCACTTTTATTTCGTTTATTTATTATAAATGTGTGGGTGTATATAATAAATTAATAACATTCATTTCTATTTGTCTTAATTAATTTCTTGATAGTTTTGGTGGGTTTACGTCGCATTTATTTCGAAAGATTAAACAACTCACTTAAAATTAATCTCATATTATGTTTGGATTAAAATAAAAAGGGGAGAGAGTGAGTGAGTGACAGGATTTAACTTCATTTTAGTGTTTCATATTTCTCACTTCTCGTTTCATATAATATGTTTGACACGATTAATAGTAGCGTTTAAAAAATTTGGAGTTTTTTGTTTTAATTTTTTTTTTTTTTTTGTAAAATTAATTTTACATGTAGCTTTTATTTTAAATGACATATAAAGACATTGATATTAATTAGAATTTATAGTTTATAATTATTTAGAGGGTAAAAAAAATAATTTTGTTCGACCAAAAGCTCAAACTCGTTTTGAATAATTATTTATAGGATAAAAAAGTAATTTTGTTCAACCAAAAACTCAAGCTCGTTTTGAAAACTATTTCAAGTAGCTTCTTGTGGATAAGTTGTTGAGAGCTTAAGCTCTTGTTAACCAAATGAAGCTTTCAAAATCAGAAGCTGAAAATTCTTAAAAGGTCATTGCCAAACACATCGATAATCCAACATTCCTTCTAGATATTTCAGAATCCTATCATTTTGAAATTTATCATATTCAATTTTTGCAATTCAAACGACACATTTTATTATTTTAAAGGGTTAAGTAACATTTTCACCATGCAACTTTTAGATTTTTATTTGATTTAGCAACTAAAATATTTTTGACCCGATTTAGCCACTAAACTATTTTTTTGTATACACGTTTAGCCATTAAATATTTTTTTACTAATTTACCGCTGAAAATTGTCCTGATTTAGCCATTAAAAATCATATTTTGTACCGATTTATCCATTAATTTTGTTCATTTTCCCCAAAGTAAAACAGTAAACTAAACTCTAGTGGCTAAATCGAGACAAAAATTAGATTAGTGACTAAATGAGACATATATAAAAGCTGGATGGTTAAAATGATACTTAACCCTATTTTAAATTCAAAACTCATTGCCTAAATCTTTATACTTTTAGAATCTATAATGTTTTGATCATTTTAAGAACATATCAATAGAAGTACATGCCTTTAAACAAAATGAGTTATATGAGATATTATTAACGTTACAATAGTATAAAACGTAAAAACTTTTAATCATGTAAAAAAAGTTATTAAAAGGAAAGGAGACATAAAGATTGTATTTAAACGCAAACAATGATATAATACATAATCATATCGAAAAGAATGGTGGTTTAGAAAACAAGTTTTAGAATTAACATCACATGTAACTAATGTGATTAGCAATTATTAAATAATTACCAAAAAAAAAAATGAAAAAAGAGAGAGAGATTATTAAAGTAGAAGCAAAAGGGTACACATGGAAAAGCAAACAAAAATCCCAATCTTTTGCCTTTTGGAAGACCTATAAATATGTTGGTTTTGTGAAGTTTTCCCATAAGCTCAATCTTCTTCTATCCTTTCTTTCACATATATATATTACAAATATATATCAAAGAGAGCTGAGCTGAGCTGAGCTTCATCACCCCCACCAACAAAACAATGGCTTTTCCTGCTCATCTTTTGCCATCTATTTTTGGCATTCTTGGTACATATATATATCTTCAATCATCTTTTTTCACAATTTCATTTCTTTTATTAATTAATTAATCCTTCCATTAATTCTATCTTTAATTTGTTTTTTTAATTATCTTTAACAGGCAACATCATATCCTTCTGTGTGTTTTTAGCACCACTGTAAGATCCATATCCATCTTTTTTAATTAATTTTTTTACAAAACCTAATCTTTAATTCATTAATTTGGTCTTTTTTTTTTCGTTAAATTATACAGGCCAACTTTCTATCGAATCTACAAGAAGAAATCAACCGAAGGGTTCCAGTCGGTACCATACTCGGTGGCATTGTTCAGCTGCATGCTGCTTTTGTATTATGGCTATCTCAAGACTGAAAACGGGATGATGATCATCACCATCAACTCCATCGGATGCGCCATTGAAACAGCATACATCGTTACTTTCCTCGTATACGCCACCAAACAATCCCTGGTATGTATAGTTACATTCGATCTGTATATATATATATATATATATATATATCTGTAAGTATTATGTTATTCGATCATATATCGATTGATCTATGTGTACGTGTACAGATATCTACGGTGAAGGTAATCGTGTTATTCAACATACTATCATTGGGATTGATTGTGGTTACGACGCTTTTAGTAACGAGCCGTGGGCATGATCGAGAAGCTGTTGTTGGTTGGATTTGTGCAGTCTTTTCTGTTTGTGTTTTTGCTGCTCCTCTCAGCATTATGGTAATTAAACCTTTGAATTGGAACAAATAATTAATATTTTTATAATTAAATTAATAATGAATTAATTATGTTTAATTTGTGCAGAGATTGGTTATAAAAACCAAGAGTGTAGAGTACATGCCTTTCTTCTTATCTTTCTTCCTTACACTCTGTGCTGTCATGTGGTTCTGTTATGGCTTGTTGATCAAAGATTACTATGTTGCCGTAAGTTGATCGAATTTCTTTTTTTTTTTTTTTTTTTTAAAGAATTCATTTTCATTCGATGTAAATGTGACTATAAAAAAAATCATTTTTTTTTTCGATCGATCCGCTGGCTGATATTTATATTTATTGATTTAAAATGGGTTAGACCCCAAATGTGTTAGGGTTCATTTTTGGAGTAGCACAGATGATATTATACATGATCTACAAAGACCAAAAGAAGCAAGTGAGGCCATTGGTACAACCACACGATGAGCCAGCATCAACGGTGGTGGTCGACTTGGGGGCAATCTTGGAAATGCAGAAAAAAGCCAAGATCGATTTACCCGAAATTCAAGAGAAAGGCAAGGTGGAGTTAGGGGTTATATCGGAAACGCAAGAACATAATCAGGTGGATGGAGATGAAGCCGCCGGTGGTTACGACGACGACAAAGAAGAAATGGTTAAGGTCACTTTCGAGTTATACACTGAAAAGACCATTTTACCCTCTATCGTTTGAGTTAGGAAAATTAAGCTAGAGAAATGAGAGTTTTAAGAGTGGGCAAAAAGCTTTTCACCTGTTGTACCAGAAGGATCACACGGTGATGGAGATTCTTTTATGAATCCCGGATCCGTCCGTCCTTCTGGTCACAGGATATGATACCAGATGTAGCCCGAATATATAAAAATATGAAGGAATATTATGTGGATGTTTTATCCTTTTTCTTTTTTATTTTCTGTTGTTATTTGGTATGAATGGCAGCACTCTTTTGCTTTTAAATTTGTTACATTACATTCTTTTTGAAATTGCATTAAAAATATATAATTAATTCCATAATTGCACAAAAAAATGTATATTAAATTCGTAATCATTATATTTAGATATTTGGTTATGTGTTGAACTTAAACAAGTGCAACTAATGTTTTGGTTTTTCTCACATCAAACATGCAATGTGTTTAGAAATACGTTTAAATGAAAGCACATTAATTTGTAACCCTTAATGGACACATGCCATTTATGACTTATATCACCATGTAGCATGTTTTTCAATATAATTGTAATTCTTTGGTATGTTCATCAATAATCATTAGATCGTTGTTATCAATGGGGTTTAGCTCATTTGGTACGAGGGTGATATGTAAATGTGAGGTCACGAGTTCGACTCCCGTAAAAGACAAGTTTCAATTTAAGTGGTGAAGTAAGTCCGAATTCTCCATTTGGGGCAAAGAAATAGTTTAAAAGTAGGAGTAATTTGCTTTTCAAAAAAAGGATAATTGTTTTTTTTATAAATCATCAATTTAAGTTTAATTTTACATGATGATTATCTCGTAGTTATAATAAAAAAACGTAAATAAGCTTTTCTAAAAAGTTAGATTTTAAATTTTTATATTTGTTTTGTATTTTTTGTAACAATAAAATATATTTTTACCATACACTTCTAAAAACAACCTCATGGCCAGTCATGGCAGTACCAACAATTTATTTTTGGGTTAACATTGAAAAAACCCTACGAACTTTTATGAATTTATCGATTAAGTCACTGTACTTTTTTTCCAAGTGTTTAAGTCCCTAGACAATTTTTGTCTTGTTCAAAACTATATATTTGACCTGTTTAGCAGGTCACTAACCGGTAAACGGTACAGTGACCTATACAAGAAAAAAGAAAGTCCGGTGACTTAATCGTGAAAATTGCAAAAGAAAGTTGGTTTCTTTATAATAAACTATACAATGAACTAATTGTTTTGCCTATTAAGTAGGTAGCAGGTTAAATATATATATATATATATATAGTTTTGAATAAGACAAAGTTTGTTTAGGGACTTAAATACTCAGAAAAAAAGTTCAATGACTTAATTGATAATTACATAAAAGTCCGTGGGGTTTTTCAACGTTAACCCTTTATTTTTCGTCAAAATTACTTTCAATCAACTTTCATTACAAAAGGCTCTCATTCAAAAGGCCCGGCCCGGCCCAGCCGAGCCCAGCTAATAGCCATTCGCCTGTTCTGTTCATCTCTCTATTCCACAAAAGAAAATCCCTAAAGTTGTTATGGCCTTTGACGTTTTGGTAATCAACTGATTGATTTCGACGTGAATTCTAGGGTTTTCTGAATCCTTAATTTTCATCTGTAATTCAGAAATCCTCAAATTCTTCAGCACATTTTTAGTTGCAAAGATGAAGAATAATGATAGAAACTCTAAAGGAAACCCTAACAATGGTGGAAACAATGAGAAATCCAGTGGCTTAGCACCAGTAAATAACAATAAGATGAAGAAGAACAGGTCGAGAATGGGCGGCGGAGGTGGAGGACTTTCACTTCAAGCCTTTGCTAATGCTAAAACCAAGAACGATGGCTACAATCCTGCTTTAATCAGTATGATTATTTTCTTCCATGATCTTCAAAAAAAATCTATATATTTTTCACGACGGATCTTAATTTCTCTGTGCCAGAAATCTTATTCTTACAAGTAATGGTAGCACAAATTGTGAAATATTTCTTGTTTTCTTTTTTCTACCTAAATGGTGATCTAAGGATGAGAATTTTAATGATGATTTAATTTGTGCTACTTCATTCTAAACAGCCAGAAGAAATGTGTATATGGATATAAATCAATTGGAGATGATTTAATTTCTGATCGTAGGATAAAATATTGGAGGTGATTGAATTTGCTTATGCTTCATGCTAAACATCCAGAAGAAATGTTTTTATGGATAATAAAATGTTTGGTTTATGTAATTTTATTTTATAAAATATCATAAATGTGTTTAAATTATGAATCTTCTTATGATAACTTTTGTAGGTGATTTAACCTATGTGTAATTCATATTTTGTGGGATTAAAGAAGATATAGCAGTTTTTGAGATTGCTTGTATGAAGAGACTTGTTTTCGTTGCATGAACATTGTCTGGAGTAAACCGTAGCTGTCAAATTCTTCAAAATTCAATCATGAGAATAAGTAATTTAGTGTCATATTTATAGTGCTTTCATACAATGCTAGACTTGATAAGTTATAGTGAATCCTGGAGGCTATGATGATGCTAGCATACAGTGAGTGCTAATGTATAAAGAATTAAGTGTGTGCATGGGTTGGTTTTTGGCTTAAATCAAACCAAAAGCAGGTTAAAGATTGATCATTCTTGGACCAAACCATGTATACATGTGTTCTTTTCGATTTTCACTTTTGCTTCTGTGCACCGTCTTAAGTGTAATAGTGCCCTTCTTGCTTGTGGTTAAAGAAGTCCATCTGATGTTTTGAAATAAAAAGTCATAGGAGAAGAATTAGATATAAGACAGTTACATTAAAGAACATTCTATCTCAAATTTATGTTTTTTCTTTTATTTTTCCCTCCACGTTTAAGATATGAAATTTATGCTGTTATGTTTGAACTGAGTTGGTGAACATTGTGTATGTGCAGTAGTGGTGCTTTTCCCGCCATTGTGTTACTTCTTTTCTTATAAAGAGATTGATGTTTTAATCCTTCTTATTTTATACTCATCTATTTATTATAATGAATCCTACACAGAGAAGCAAAGGGAGTTCTACAAAAACGCGAAGTACGTTAACAAGTACAAAAAGTCACAGAAGCAACAAAACCAAGAGCACAATTCTACCCATTCTACAGAGGCTATAGAGGTCAGGTTCTTGATCTTATACTTGAGTTGGTTTGGTTGCTTTATACTTCACTATTCTCACCAGGTGGGGTGCTTTGGTTTGGTCAACTTCAAATTGTTGGGAAACCTTGAACCTAACCTCTAGTGTGGCACATTTGAAAACCTTACCTAACCCTAGTTATGCATTTTAACCTGCTGTTAAGTTAGCAATTAATATTTTCATGTAAAATATAGGCTATGTATTTGTATTGATTTTATTAAAGTTAATAATCTTCACCAATTACCTCCTCCATAGAAAAGTATTTGAGTACTCCATCTTTGAACTGACCTCACTAAAAAGGAGCAAAGAAAATTTAGCAAGAGCTTCAGGGATTTGAACACAACAAGAAGATTATGCTCAAACAGTGAGGAAAAAAGTATATAATTACAATGGGTATGGTTTGGTTTTGCTAAATGTATCTCTTAACTCGTAAGTACCAAAACCGAAATCAAACCTCATGATACAGATTGTCAAATTTCCCGATCTGCATTGTACAATTCACCTCCTCTTCAGTTCAGGTCTGGTTTGATGGTTTTTTTAACACCCCTGGTCTATTGATCTAAAATTTAAATGTTGCATTCCTAATTAAGAAGGCCATAAAAACCAAAATTTCTGATGATTATAAGTTGCAGGATAGAAGTGAAAAAAGGGAAGTTGGTAAGGCATACCATGGGAAACAGAAAAGTGGGAAGAAGATAGCATACAGTTTAAAAGAAATATACGAGAAGAAGCATGAGGAGGAAGAGAAGGCGAGGATGGAGAAGGAGGCGATAATACAAGCAAAGAAAGAAGAAAAGGCAAAATCAGAAGCTCGTCGTAAAGATCAGAGGGAGAAGATGTTCAAGAGAACAAGATCGGGTCAGCCAATAATGAAATACAGGATTGAGCATCTTTTGCAGACAATTCAAGGTTCAAAAGATTAACCGGTAAGTCTTTACTCCCTATCATGTATCCTAAGCTACAAATTTGTGTAATCGCCCTTTTAGCATCGTTTCATTTCTGAAAGAGTCCAACGAATTTGTTTAAATAACAACCAAGTCAGTTATGTTTTACTAGTTTAATGTCATAGAATAGAATAGCGTTGTATTCTCACAAGTGTTTGATTAAAGAGCTACCTTACTTTTTTTGTACACCTTGTGGTTACCTAGTAAAAATATGTCCCACCTAGGTGTAGGAGGGTATTTGGATTTGCGTTTTAAAAAACGTTGTAGCGTTTTGGAAACTAATAATCGGATAATAGCTGTAACCAAAAGTGTTGCTTTGGTTTTGTTTCTGCTGTTTGCTATCATAATTATCAAATAATCAGTTTTTAAAGTGTTTGGATTTGCGTTTTAACTTGTAAAATAATCAAATAATCACTTATTAAGTAAATAAGCTTCATTTTTAACTTATGAAAAAGTATGGTAGGACTAATGCTAAACAAAAATAATCACTTAAATCCAAACACTTTAAATCAATTATTTGCGTTATTGTAACTTAATAAGCTAATAATCCTGTTTATAATGCAAAACCAAACATCATCTAAATTTCATTATGTTGTCAGTCATATGTTTGACGGTACTTTTTCTAACATGAATATACTTTATAAAACAAGGGTTTAAAAGTCATAAAATAGCAACATATTTTTTTAATTTTCTCCTTTAATTAGGTCATTGTTTCTCTTTCCGTACTAACCTAATCATCATACTTCCAAATTTTATGTCATTTGGGTTGTGAAATAAATGATGACAAGCTTAGACACATTTTTGTAAATTTTAATTCTTAATTGAAATTCATTTATTGTAATTAATGAATTAAATAAATTTCACGGTGCGACGGACAAGGAGAAACAGGGGAATAGGGAATTGTGGAAGGGTTTGGTGAATATGGGGAATATAATGTAAAGGGGCATATTTAAGAGTTTTCTCAAGAACATGCTACTTTGAAAAATTATTTCCCAAAACTAAAGATGGTAGTTTTAATTTTATTTATGAACATGATAATTTTAAATTTATTTGAAAAAATAATGGTTTAAAGGAATATTTAAAATAACAAACTTTATCTTCTTTTTTTAATACTCATCTTTTTTCAAATTTTATAAATATAACTATCATACATTAGATTTTATAATATCAAATCAAACATTTTATATCAAATTCAACTATAAATAATTCAGAATAATAATTTTGAAAGTAAACTTTCGTTTCAGACATTCGTCATTAACATTTAGAATTAACAAATATGCGGATATGTCATTAACAAAAAAAAAAAAAAACCAGTTATACATAGGTATCAATTTGAATAAACCACACAAAGAAAGGCTAAAAAACTTGAACGCAACCGATAAAGAAAATGGTAAAGCTTAAAAGCTTTGGTCAACTAAGTCTTCTTCCTTCTAAGTTATAATAATATAGTTAAATAATTGTCTTTGTGTTTAAATGTTTTTATATATTAACTATTATCGAAGGAAGCCAAGACAGCCGGTGAACCTTGGTGTTGTCCACGAACTCAACACCACGTTCCTAAAACCACTAGGTTGTTATTTTTTCTGAAATTGATTTCCCCGGTTTTACTTTTTAAAAATATAACACACTGGTTAATAAAACTAAAAGTATCATCTTTTGATAAATATTTTTTTAGACAACTATATTTTGACTAAAAACTCCATGTTTAACGTGGTTATTATCGGAAATAACATACGAATTTTAATTTTTTTAGATTTAACCACTTAATTTCTTTTCAACTAAACAAAACACCTTGTCTTAGAGTAAATGCTAATACTCTCATATCACTTATTCGATAAGTGATATTTGACAATAAATGTGTTCTTTTGAATAAGTAATAAGTGGCAAAATTTACATATTGGATACTTATTCGGTCAGCAAGATAAAATCATTTGTTGTTACTTGATGGAAGTATGAGAATGATGACGCATTTTTCTTTTAGAATTTTTTTTTTACTTTTTTGCCTTATTGGGTTTGAAGGATTAGATGGAGAAATTCAATGTCTAAATTATTCTTATAAGTTATATACTAATTTTTTATTTCAATTTTATTTGTATAAAGTAATTAGATATAATCTATAAACAATTTAACTTATGTTTTAATTAATAATTTCCAGATATAGTATTTTATAAATTAAAATTTTTTTGAACAAGATTTAGCAACCGGTAATTGTCCTACGTGTCATACATCTTGTTAAATACCCAACTCCACCTTGTTAAATACCAAACTCATTGATGTTCAGTTCCAGTTCCAGGATCCTTGGGATTTGAGAAGGTTAATAGCTTTAAGGGTAAATTACAATTTTCATCACTGTGGTTATACACAAATTATGGTTATCGTCCTTTTAATAATTAAATTACGATTACAGTACTTATAGTTGGCAATTTATTATGACTTTGGTCCCTTCGTCCAATATTTTTTTTAAAATGACGATTTTGCCCTTTTACTTTTATTTCAGTTTTGGTCCTTGATCAAATTATTTCTTTTATTTCATTTTATTAATAGATTTTTATTCTTTTACTATTTATTTAATATATTTTCTATTTTTTTATTATATTGTCTAGTTATTGCTATTAAAATTCAATTGATATAAAGGTTATTCAATATGTTTTATTTATTTATTTATTTGATATTATTATTAATAGTATTAATATTATTATTTTGTTATGATTTAAGTATTTACATGACTAAGTAGTAATCAATGAAAATAACTTGTATATGACTTAATTTAATATGTTGTATTTTTGTTAATTATTGTTATAAATACTATTATTATCGTTCATACATATTGATTTTAGATATACGTTGAACTATTTATATATTTATTTTTCTAAATGTATATTACTTTTCATTTATAAAAATTGAATCTATTTATGCATTTAATTTATATTCTATTGTCTTTATTATATGTTACATTCATATAAATACTTGTATATTTAATAATTTTTTGTTCAAATTAATTTAATTATTTTGTTTTTATCTTAACCAAATATATAATTTAACGTGTTTTCTATTCTAATTTAGTTATACCATAAAGTTAATGGTCAATAAACCTTATATATATAACTTAAGGAAACCCATAATCGTTGTAATTATAACTTAATAAAATATATAATTATTTCATAAAGTTAAAAAATTAAATTAATTTATACATATAAATATGTAAAGTTTACGTATTTTGTTGATTTTAAACTATATTTTTTGTTTAACAAATAGTAAATATATTAAATAAATAGTAAAAAATAAAAAAGCTATTAATAAATTAAGTAAAAAGAAATAATTTGATCAAGGACCAAAACTGAAATAATAATGAAAGAGCACAATCGTCATTTAAAAAAAAATATTGGACAAAGGGACCAAAGGCATAATAAATTGCCAACTATAAGTACTGTAATCGTAATTTAATCATTAAAAGGACGATAACCATACTTTATGTATAACCACAGGGACGAAAATTGTAATTTACCCTAGCTTTTAACAAGTTTTCAGTTGAGAGGTCCCATCTCAGCATCTTTCGGAAGCCTTGCTTCGTTAAAGACTTTTCAGTGTCTTCAAATTTGTTGAATGGGACGATTCCAGTTTCAATTGGGCAACTCAGTAAACTTGCCTTTTATAGAAGGAGTAGTTTCGGAAGAGAAATTTGCTAACCTCTCATCGGAGAATCAAACCCATAACTCGGCGGTTTTATCACCGGAGAAGATGAGTAGCTTGGATGCACAAAGAGGGTTACAACTTTGATGGAATTGTTGATGCCCAGTTGGAGATTACAATTGGGTGGTGGAAGATTTCTTGGTTTCAAATTCGATCAGTTCCCCAAATCTATTGTTCTTGTAAAGATTAGTTGACAAATCATTGATCAAATTGATAGAGTTAAACCAAATGCAGATAAGCAAGAGATCGACAGAGTTAAACCAAGCGCCAAAAGACTCATTGAATCCATTTCCATTGAACTAACAATAGCATTAACACAGCCTATTTTGGCGATGGCAGAATTATGTTGGTGTGGAAGCATACACCAGTTGGAGTTTCCAATTTTTATCATTGCAGCATATACGAATTCTGTAAGTGAAACCAAGATTCAAACACCTTGCGTGCATACTCTCATGAATCTCCTTTTACAGAAACTCCAGACGATGAACACATCTGTAGTTGAGATTTGAGAAGGAAGCTATGGGGAAAAAACCCACAATTGTAGGGTTCTAAATCCCCAATCTTGGAAATTGTGAAATTATTTTTGTTAATCCATTCATTAAGGTATTAATTATCATACAGCCGATTCCACGTTAGCTTAGGTTCCTCATCCTCTTGTCAACTCACATAGATTTTGTTTTATTACACGCCATTTTTACCTGGTTTTAAAGGGCAATTATATACGCACATCCATCGGTGGCTAATCACACACCCTTTTGTTAATGTGAAAATAGATTAACTTTTAATTATTGAGTCTCACGTCATCAACAAAAAACGTGTGAGTAAGAGAGTGTATGATTAGTAAAAGTTAAAGAAATGAGGTGTACATATAGCAATGCCCGTTTTAAATAAGACAAAGTCGATGGTTTATTTAATTGACAAAATAATAAAATGGTTAGACCAAAATATTATGAAAATTTAAATGGTTTTTAACAATGACCTTAATTAATGTGATGAGAAAGTCGTGTTGAAATATAATTCTATGGAAATATTTATTTTAAGAATTATATTTATAAAAACTAACATTCATGGATTTCAAACTGTAAAATAAGTTGAGTCTAAGAAACTAGAAAAGTACCAAGGACTCTAACTTATATTTTTTAAAACTAACATATATATTTCTATACTTTTAGTTTTTAAATATTTTTATCTTATTCAAACCATATTCTTTTTTCTTTTTCTTTTTTTTTGAAATTTGGATTTGCCTTCTTAAATGTATTTGGACAGCTTTTTTTAAAAAGGATAAATGGATAATGAGTCTAACATCTAACGTAACTGATTAACCGGTTTTTATCAAAACTCACTTTAACATACAGTTAATTTGTTACCCAAACCAACCCAACTCACGTCATTTTGTCAAATTTTATGATCAATAACATTATATTTACGAAGCACCTGTTTAGTTTTAGTTTTGTGATACCTATTTATAATTTAATAAAAAACTACATTTTCACATCTACCTATTGTTTGAAGCCCTATGGAACTTTTATATACGCCCCACCAAGGCACCAAAATTGTAAGATATTTGGTGTCTCTAAAATACAAGTATTTTAGCATGTTTTAGACGAATATTATTGTAAATATATTAATATATAAAGTTTACACTTTGATTATTCAACCAAGCAACATTCCACTTTCCTTCATGTCATGTTTACTTGTCCATTCTACTATGATATATTAATATAGCAACTATTAATCCATTTGTTACATAAATTAATATACAAAGCAACTGAAAACGGTCATCTTATATTCAAATAACAAACTCATCTTGTTAACATCATTTTAAAAAAAAAAATACATATTCAGTTAAGACATTTATATTTAATTTTGGTTATATTGACTTATCCAGGCATCCAGCCAACAATTAAAAAGAAAAAGGAAAAGGAAAAGGAAAAGAATAGTCGACTGATTGTTTATAAAGTTAAAAAGAAGGCAAGGCATTCAGAATAAAAAAGGGGACTTTAATGAGCATCTACTTGATGCTAAAATCTGATCTGAACCAAACAATTGCAGAATGGCCTGTCTGTGGATATCATAATTAAGATTGAAGATGGAAATGATGAACACCATGTGAATGATGATGATGATGGATGCATAAAGGAGTGGATGGATGGATAATATATCATCCATCATCCAATACAAATATAAAGCTTTTGGTTCTACTTGATTCATAACCTTATCCATATACATACATATACATACATATATATCCTCTAATTAATTTTTCATCCTACTTTCCATTTCTTGTCTCCTTCCCCTTATCATCCCATTTATAATATCACTTCATTTCTATCTAATAATTAATCAATTAAAAAGGTAATCAATCAATCATATTTACATGTTTGTTTACCTCTTAATGAAATCATTAAGAAGTCATTTTATCTTTAAATAACTTCTTAATGGTTCTATTAAAAAGTAAACAAACAACCCCTTTAACTTCGTGTCCATATCCCACTAAGGCTAATAATCACTAATCACACTACTACTCATCTCGACCCCGATTCATCTATCCATTCCAACTTACATCATCTTCCAAGACTAATTCAAGTCAGAATCACCACCCGCTAATCGAACCCCTGTTCTAGAATAGAGACTCCGTAAAATAACAAATCCAGATCCAATTTTAAAACATCATATTCCCATATCAACAAAAGATTCACGTGTCACAATATAATAATATTCATAATCAACTCATTCAGCTTTCAATGGAAGGTAAGAGGACTTGAGAATTAGTTGCAGTAATATGTCTGTCTACACATAATTTGGGCAAACTAAAAACATGCAACAGATTTGATCACAAACAATATGCTGTTACAAGATTTAATGAATCTTTATTTAACGACACTAATAGTACAAATACATTCTAGAACTCGGACAGAATGCAGCAGGATGGGAAAAGTTTGCTTGCTGCATACATAGCTCGGGGTTGCACCGGACCAAATGTGGCATGTCCGAAAGATTACAAGAGCTTCAACGCTTTATTTGAACCTAAGCACCGAAAGCCAAGTCAAGTGTCAAAATATAGTGAATATGCCTTTTACGGTTTTCACCATATACGCCCACGGAACATTATTTTTTTTTAAAAAAAAAAATTGAAATTATAGCAAGTCGTATGCAGCACGTACCTCCTATTATCTCTTACAAGAGTTTGATCTGCGGAAATCCTCAAGAAGGTTTGTATACCTGTGTTTACCCATAGTACGAACAAAGTTGGGCATGTCAAACCGTTGCCCTGCAACCGAGCGGTACACGTAAAGCTTCTCAACAGGAGAGCTTTCAGGTAATGAATCTAGGTTCTCCCTCTCGTCTATAACTTCAACGTTTAGACCAGGCATCTTCTGACCTAGCAGCTTACATGCTCCAAAACTTACTGCACAAGAAGACATCCAAAGGGATCGCATTGTCTCCAACTTGGAAGCATTAGCCAGGAGAGCCTTGTCCCCAAAAGGACAATCACGAATCTCCAGCTTCCTTAGGCTTACACACCCAGATAAAACGTGATGCAGGCCTAAATCACTATCACCAGCAAAAGCTATCGAAAGCATTTCCAATTTCTTAGCATGTGTCCCAATATATTCAAATACACGATCTGTGAGCAGACCAGACATTGAAAGGCGTCGAAGTTCTTTGCAATGCTCTACTATGGCTCCAAAACCAGCATCAAGGGGTTCAAATGTTAGATAATCTGGAGCTCGGGGTTCAAGAATGCAGAGCCGGAAGCATGTTAGGTTAGGACGGTTCCTAGCAATAGCAATCAATGCTGAATTTGACATTTGTCGACAGAAATAAAGAACGGATTGAAGCCTCGGACAACCCTCCGAAACTGAAACAAGACCCTGTTCTGTCAAAAGTACATTTGCATCAGCAACAAACGGATCAGAAGGGAACACCCTCAGTTCTCGTAGGTCCTTACAACACATAGCAGCGGCATTCAGGCCAGTGTCCTCGATGTAATCTAACACCTGCAGTTGCATCTTTCATTAGTTTAACAAGCAACAGAAAAACGAGAGATGACATTTATTATAAATATGCACATCAAGCATTAAAGCACTACCAATATAGAATGACCATATAATGGCCTCCAACTGCGTTACATTATGACTATGAAACACCAATTGAGTGCTTAAAGCAACATCATGGGCTCATGGCTCTCTCTCACCTCTAGTGCATTTTGGTGAACAACACATTTAGCAAAGTGCAGACTGCAGAGACATTGTGTCAATGCAACATGAACTGGAAGCCATTAACGGATGACTAAAATATGCAGCCTGCCTGAACTAGTTTATGATAAAGGATTCTCATTGTTATATGAGTAATATATACACTGAAACTCATGTACGAAAATGATATGCATCAAGACATACCCATAGACGCTGCAAATTGTGACACTGGCTAACAATCTTGGTAAGCTCTGGACTTTGGGTAGTTGCGTAGCTCAAGTTTAGAGAAGTGAGCTGAGAACACACAGAGTAAAAGGCTGGGAGATAAGCCGGAATCACATCCCAGAACCCTGATAAGCCAGCCAGAGCCTTGCAGCCTGAAAAAGCCTCCACTAGACTTGAATATACATCTGACCGGATTTCGGCTGAGTAGGCACCGGTACCAAACTCAACAAGCTGTGGTGCCAGCTGTAAGAGCGTGGGCAGCTTCTCAAGGGGTACCGTGCGATTGAGTCGAAGAGTCCTCAGGTTGGGTGACCGAGCAACCAAGCGTTCAAGGGCTGAGAAACTCACCTCAGATCCCAAACAAGCCATGTTAAGAGACTCCAATGAGGAAAAAGAATCAGGGAAGTGGCTCAGCCAATGCCCACTTAGATCCTCAACTTCACACTCCCGCAGATCCAACACTCTCAAGTTTCTGTATTGAAAAATCAGATGGATGAAAAACTTTAATAACATGAAAAGCATCTCTAATAACATGAAAAACTTTAAGTTCACTTACGTGAAAAAGATTACAAGTGTCTAAAAAGCATCTTTGATTTTATGGAGTAGAGTCCCAGAACGTAAATACCACATTAAGATTATCTTCAGCAATAAAGAAGAGTGAATAACCACTAATGGCCCCAGATGTTATCTTAAAACTAGTCGGGTGAATACAGCAACAATGTGTAATGAAAAAGTAACTCAGCAGCTTTCAAAATTAATCCACTATTCCCAATTCTGGTTCCAGATTCAGTATGTTCAAAACCGATTGAGACTGAAATCAGTTTCTACCAAACATGGATGTATAATTGTATAAATCCAAATAGAAAAGAACATTGGCTATACACCCTGTTTGCTGAAATCCAAATAGGCCGATCCTTGTAAATGCTAATAAAGCATATAGAAAGCTTATGTATTATAACTTCCGGTGTATACAGTAAAAGAATATTGCATTTAAAGAAGGCAAACGACCCTCTCGTCGACAAAAACAAACTCGACCAACAAAAACCACCTATTGTTGGCAACATCATAGCTAAAGTAGAAATGAAGTGCTAAAAGTCTCACAAACACACGAATCATCATTTAAATAACAAACGGTTTTTAGAACACACAATAAGATATGAATAACCCAAGTATACATAAATAAAGTATAGAACCAAGATTTTTAACTGGTAGTCCCAAGAGAATTCATAAAGAACGTACGCCATACTTCAGTAAGGCGTGTGCCCCCCCCCCCCCCCTCCTCTTTCTTTCTTTCCTGCGCATTGTTTTGTTTTACCATTATCCTCAATGAACAGTAGCGATTAAGTTGAGGAAAGAATAAAAGAAGCAGGACAAGGTAAGAGAACAATTTTATCCTCGCAGAACCCACATTTATCTCGGCATTGGCGAATGGAGATAAGGGATGTATATGTCACAATCTATTCGAATTTTGAGTTATTACTAAACAAGTTCGAAGTGTGCTGAAGACTGAATACTAAAAAAAAGAACGTAATTAGACTAGAGATTCGAATTTTGGTCAAAAATGGAGAGATTAAAGGAGACATTTCACCTGCAATTAGCAGCAATGGCAGCCAGCCCATCTGTACTGAAACCCTCACATGACGACAAAACCAAAACCTTGAAGTTCTTAAAAGACCTAGAGATCAGCTCCAAGCTCTCATCACTAACCACCATACGTTTAAGCCTGATCTCCTCCAGCCAAGGGTAAGCCTTAGCAATTTCAACGATCCAAGGGTAAACATACCCTCCCCATCCCTCCGGCACCAAATTGAAGTCCGCAAAATGCGGCTTCCCTTTCAACTCAACCGATTTCACCTCCGGAAACCTCCTGATCATGATTTTAGGGTTCACAGCATAACAGTTCCCGACAAAAATTCTCCTCCGGCACCACCTCTCCATTTCATACCACGACTTACACACCAACGAAACTGCGTTCCGGTCCCTTTCTGAGCTTAAAAAAGAGAACACGTGTTCCAAAACCTCCTCAGGAAACGAGTACGCCATAGCCGCCCTAAGCTTCAAAAACCTTCAAATTCTGCCCAGAGAAGATGGCCGGTGAACCAGTGAACTCCGATGTAAGTTCTTCTATGTTCACAGTACGTGTAATAGCTTCAGATCTGGGCAGAAACACACCATTAACGAGCTCAGATCGAAGTATTCTTTAGTTGCAGATGAGAGAGAAAAGCAAGGTGGGGAGAGATAAGATTTTAATATGTCGTGTGATAGATAAAGTGATAGGTGAGGTTAAATTTGTAGGGTAAATGTCCCTATAACCCTTGACTTTAGGGTATTTACAATCACATCCCTGAACTTTATGTTTGTTTTTAAATGAAACTTTAAATCTAAAATTGAGTAAATTGTAAAAGGTAAATTTATAACTAAAGTCCGAAACAAATTGCATTGTAGACATTATATGTGTTTGGTCACTTGGTTATAACGTTATGGTAATTAGATGTAAAATTAATTTATTATTGATGCATTTTTTTTGTAATTAGATGTGTATTATTACTTCATTAAGTAACACTTCTGTATTTTTTACATAAAATAAATGACAACTGTTTTATTTAAAAACATTAAAAGTTACTATCGAAAGTTCTTTTTACGTGACAATGATATTGAACTTTGTTTTTTAGTATGTTCTTACCTAGCCGTTGGTTTTTAAGTGTCTAGTAACAACTTGTTCATCCACAACCAATGCATGGTACTTCATTTTGATGAAACAAATAAGGATGTTGAGATGTTTACGAATACAAGTTATCTTAGGTTTAGCATTCATAACATAATGTTACGTAGATGTCAAGAAACCCTGTGGAATGATGAATACAAAATTAAATCATGAATCTTCATGACTATCAACCTCTATTTGTGATTATACAACTACAATCACTTGTTTAAAGAAGGAAAATTGATTTAAGGTTTACTTAAAATGATTGTATAGACTTAATTACTGATTTATGTATATATGGTTATATTCCTTTCAGCATTTTCTTTAGGCACCATACTTTAAAATCTCATACATCATATCCTATAATTTTGACCAATAATTTAACTAAATTATTGTTTATGATTGGACGTGTTATTCCTCTTTTTCATTAAAGGTGACGTTGATTAATTAACTTAATGATTAATTGTTGTAGAGTATAATGCATAAAGTGTTCTTTTCTCATAATTCTTTACTATTATGGTAACTAATAAGGAGATCCTTATGACATTTTTGTGATCTCAATTCTCAAGGAATGCAAAATGGGTGGAAAGAGGCATAGCCATAGCCATAGGGTTTAGAAAGAGGTGAATAATTGAAATTAAAGGTGAAAAATTGAGGAGAAATATAGATAGAGGGATCATAATGTAAAAAGAGGAAAATGTGGTGGGTGGGTTGTAGGGATTGCAATCATCTATCTATCTATCTAAATAATGTAACTGGGATTAATGATAACAATAACAAACAAGTAAATAAGTGCAATAAATAAATAGTAAATTATTTGAGTTTTATTTGGTTGTCACATTTAACATGTGTTTATGTTTATACACACGAGACAACCTAACATCATTATTTCCCATAATTAACTCCCAATTTAATTTCCCCTTTCCCTACTATTTATTATATCATCAATTTGCATCATGTTTTGATTATCATTTTTACAATACATTCTAAATTCTCCACTATTTAATAATTAATAAAACAAAAAAAAAAAAAAAAAACATCTTTAACCGAAGTTAATGCTATTAGTATTATAAAAATCATAGTTAACATGCCAATGTTGAATGCTAACATTATTTTCAATGAGCACTACTATATATACATTTTTCTTCAACTTAATTTTTACTAATTACACATCTCATACTCACATGATTTTTGTTAATGACGTGAGTTCTCTCACATTAAAGAGTGTGATTAACAATTTAAGAAGGGTGTGCATATAGAATTACCCTTTTTAATGGTATGTCGTTAATTATCATCTCAATTTTTACATAACACATAATGTGATGTAAATCGTTATCGTGTTACATCATTTGCGCTTGATGATTTATCCCTTTGGTACTATAAGGCTGGAAGTTTTTTTAATCTGTAATTATAAGAATGTGACTTTAAATTTAATTTAGGATTTTTTTCACAAATATTGAATTGTTTTAAGTCGTTGACTTGTAACGTTCTTTGTTACATCGACGTAATCAAAAAGATAATATATATATAAATGTTACAAACCTTTGAAACATGACATCATTTTGGTGTCATTTAAATACTTACTTAATTAAATGGTAATTATAAATATTAATAGTATAATTATGATTTAAAAATTATGGGTTTTAATTATGTAAAAAGAAAGAAAAAAAGAGAAACTATCTATTTTGGATTGGATTAATATTGAACAAAAATCTCAATAAACTTTCTCGGTTTTGTATACTTTTTTCGATTGTTTAAATTCCTAAACTATTTTTGTTTTATTCAAAACCATATATTTTTTACCAGCTTCCAAAATAATCGGTAACATAAAAGGTTTAGGGATTTAATAACTAAAATGAGAAAGGAAAATGGGTTTATTCCAATATATAATTTTGAATAATTATTAATAGTTTAGAAAACCTGAACATTAAAAAAAGCTTAAGAATCATAATCATAAAAATGAAAAAAAAAAAATTGATGGAGTGTTTTTTAATATCAAGTTTTTTAATATTGTGTATTTAAAACTTAGGGAGAATTTCATATATGTCCCTCTAAAACTGCAAAATATCATATATACCCAAGCCAAAAAAAGAATTTCATATATATCATTCTAAAACTTCATAATATCATATTTACCCAATTTAAAACTTTAATATCATATATACCCTTTCAAACTTTTAAATATATCAAATATATCCAAATTATTTATTTATTCTTTTTTATTACTTTAAAACTCATAATAAATATTTATTAATAAAGAAATGACCAATCTACCCTTTTTATTTCTTGAACTTCATAATATCATATTTACTCATTTGAAAACTTTAATATCATATATACCCTTTTAAACTTTTAAATATATCAAACATATCCAAATTATTTATTTATGATCTTTTATTACATTAAGATATCAAATCTTTTATTTCTTGACGGAATTCGGCGATTCAAATTTCATTTGTTCGTTAAGTAGAAGCCTACCACGAGCACCTGGACATGTAAAATCAAGGGATTTAAAAGTTAATTATCTTGATTAAGTCTTCAATTCTTGTGGCTTCGACTTAACGAACAAATTGAAATTTGAATCACCGAATTCCGTCAAGAAATAAAAGATTTGATATCTTAAAGTAATAAAAGATCATAAATAAATAATTTAGATATATTTGATATTTTTAAAATTTTAAAAGGGTATACATGATATTAAAGTTTTCAATTGGGTAAATATGATATTATGAAGTTTAAGAAATAAAAAGGGTAGATTGGTCATTTCTTTATTAATGAATATTTATGATGAGTTTTAAAGTAATAAAAAAGAATAAATAAATAATTTGGATATATTTGATATATTTAAAAGTTTGAAAGGGTATATATGATATTAAAGTTTTAAATTGGGTAAATATGATATTATGAAGTTTTAGAAGGATATATATGAAATTCTTTTTTTGGCTTGGGTATATATGATATTTTGCAGTTTTAGAGGGACATATATGAAATTCTCCCTAAAACTTAACTATAGTTATATTAGTAATCTACTTTTATATCAATTATGTCACTCGTTATTTATTCATTAACTTATTATTAATACACTAGTTTACTAACTCACATGTTATGCAGATATTTAAATATAAATATGTGGTTTCTATAATTATGTAGAAATGGTTAGTTTAAATTTATAAAAACTAATGAACATATATTGTTAAGTTTGTCAATATTATATTTTTAACAATGAGCTAATAAAAAAGATTTAAATTTTATGTTGCTTAATTGTAATTAATAAATTTACACGACAATGATGTGTTAGTTATATAATAAAAAAATAAATCAAGTTATAATATGTATGTGTTTAAAATGAAAGATAATATGTTTGTTTTATCAGTTGTAATATTATATATACCGTAAAAAATATAAAAGTTTTAGACCTGTCTAGAATTATCAATTTTATGACAGTTAATTAATGATAAAATTAGGTATTTAATGTAACTTCAGTAATTATTTGTTTTTTATTTAAGTGAAAAATATAAAACTTTACTTTGTTTATATCTATTATAGGTTTTACGTATGAATTGATAGGTTGCTATGATTTTAAATAATCGAAAAATTCGATCCCTATCTAGTAGATATGCCTTGTATCCTAAGATTTTAAGTTAAAACAAACTGAATATGTTTTTTATATACTAATTAACAAATGCTAACCGACAATATTACACATGTCAAAACCAGAAAGTATCGAATGACAATCTAGTTAATGGACATCATGGCCTTAGGGGTAGCAATTTCAGTTCATTAAAGCAAATGAGTTAAACGGGTTGACAACCAAGTCATATATTTTACATAATTTTGAAGAAAATTTCAAATAACAAATTGTTTAATTCACATTTTATAAATAATCATTTTTTTAAAAAAAGAATTACGTTTTAACTTAGTTTTTTTACTACAGATCAATTTAATCATCCCGTCCCGTTTAGCCCGTTGGATCAAAATTGTCACTCCTAATTGACATGTAACAATTATTTACTCTTTTATTAGAATTTACTAGTTTATTACCCGTGTACGACGTGGGTACTTAAATAATTGTGTTTAAACTCCAGTAGTTAATGATGAAAACTTTGATAATAAGCTAAAAGTAGGAGAATACGGTTGGATATGTGACTATGGGCATTGAAAGATAATAAGTGATATTCATGGATCTTCAAAACAAAAACTCTAATTAGATGATTTTTTTAAAAATAAATTACTTTAATTTTATATTTTAATAATGACAAATTTTAGGATACACATGTTATATCCTCGTTAATCCAAGTGGCAGTCTATTTAATCGTCAAGTGGCATATAGTTTCTCTTTCAATAATATAGATTTTTTTTGAACGGCAAACTAATTTTATCAAACTTTATAGATGTTATAGATTATAGTTAGATTGATTATAGATTCTATTTTTATCAAACTTTACAATCTCCACATCCATGGGGTTACCAATACTTTAAAAAATTAAAATTCTATATTTAGAACCAAAAGAGCACATGAACTAAAATTTTAAACCAAAATTATGTTTCACATTTAATATTGTAAAGATCACAAAATTCAAACAAAAAAATTTCAAGTCAGATGTTATAACCGATAAAAATGTTATGATTGTTGGATTTATTGTCGATCATTATTTACACAATCGGGCAACCTGGTTCCAAAAAAAAAGTGTTATGCAACCAGAGGGGTGAAATATGGGTCAACATGAAAATTTTTAAACCCAACTGATATATTTAGACTTTTAAAAATCAATAACAAGTGATAAAAGAAATGGACAACGAATATTTATTACTTTATATTATAGTAAATATATTATTTTAATTAATATTTGGTGTGTATAATTTCAATCTATTTTTTTAACATTCAAATTAAGCCAAGCCAAATAGCTACTTTGAAAATTAAAATTGAATCTGAATACCGAAAACTGAAAATTTAAAAAAGCTGAATTAAAAAAAAAAAAAACAAACGAGTCAATGTACTTGCGGATTGACATGAATCCGACACAAAATTTTGACACCAATTGATCGTTACAACTAATTGGTTAAAATGGGTAGACATGATTTTGACATGAAAATCCGTCAACACAAACCCGACAATTAAAAGATGACATGATTTTCTAGCCTAAACCAGAAAATAACAAAAATACTTAGTTACTATAGATGATACAAGTTTGTTATTCAATGTTGTGTTGATAAAATAATTAAAAGTTTAAACATTAATAATAGTAGACGATAATTATCATTAGGAAAATAAAAAATTAATGATATTCTGCATCATTAAGTTATTCACCATGATATTATAAATAGAGAAGATTACAAGTTATGATTTATAATTAATATTTTAAGTTTGTTTATCTACTAAAATTGCTGACATAAATTTGGCTATAATTGTTCGCATATTATAACGTATACGTAGATGTAGAATCCTACTTTCATACTTGAAACACCTGTTCTAATAATGTGGTATTGTTTACCAATGTCTTCATCATAAAACTCAAAAGTAATATAATAAAGTTTATAAAGTTCAAACCTTAGATTCAATGCATGAATAATTCAGAGTACGCTAAGATAACATGTCTAGTTTTTTACAACCAAGTTAAAAGTATAGGGATCTACCCGTCCCAACTCCCAATGACAAGTTCAATAATTACTACAGTAAGAGTGTGGGGAGTACCCACCTCTCCCAAACCCATCTTTCTGTACACGTCAGCGCCACACCAGCTTTTCTCTCTCCACCTTTCCCCACCTTTCTAACTAGGAAATACCCATCTTTATTAACCTTTCCATCTTTCTTAACCTTTCCATCTTTCTTAATTTTTTTAACATTTTAATTAATTTTAACTAACAAAACAAATACTAGAATTAAAATAATTAATTTCATAAAATATTTAAAAACTATTACATAAACTAAAAATTATGTATTACCGAATTAAAATAAAAAAAATACAAAAGGAACAACCGGTGCGATCCCGTTTAAAACGTCGTTGAATACTGGTGATTGATTAATCACATTGATGTCGTTGTTGGAACCCGCGACGCCAAAAAATGCATGCCAAATCCATAAATCTTGTGACGCAACGGCTTCCAACATAATTGTCGGATATTGGTGATCGCCTCGCATATATTGTCCTCGCCATTCTGTAGGGCAATTTCTCCATGCCCAATGTGTACAGTCAATGCTGCCAAGCATTCCACGAAATCCATGTTTTGCTTCATGGAACGCGTACAACTGATGAACATCAGATTCAGTCGGTCTACGCAAATATTTGCGTTTGTATAGCTGAATAATTCCCTTACAGAATTCTTGCAAGGTTTCACGCGAAGTTCTTTCAGACATAAAAAGACAGTCGTCAATCGAATCAGCTACCATGCCATATGCGAGTTGCCGAATAGCAGATGTGCATTTTTGTAACGCGGTAAATCCCCTTCTACCTCGAGCATCCCATCGCAAGGTAAAATATTCAAAGTGTTGCTCCATATCGTAAACTATTCGTAGGAATAGTTTTTTGCGCATCCGGAACCTCCTTCTGAACATATCATCTCCATATACAGGATTTTGAGTAAAATAATTGCGCATCAGACGTTCATTTGCAGCTGCTCGGTCTCTATGAATTGGAATTCTTCGTCTAGGTTGCGGAGAGCTGGCATTTATAAAAGCTTCAAAAAGTTCTTGATAATACTCTTGAGATTCGTCTTGAGTTTCGTCTTCGGTTGATGAGTTTGACGACGAAGACGTAGTATACGGTTCCATCACAATAAAAATAAAATTGTGATTGATTGGAAATAATTTTAGGTTAAATGAAAGAGAGAATTTTGAATGTGTATAGATTGAGAGAAATGGGAAAGATGTAAGTTAAATGTGTTGTGAAGATATATTTATAGGGAAAAATATTTAATAAATTTTTTTTTATATTTTAAACGGTCACATGACCGTTGAGGTAAAGACAAGAAGAGAAGGGAGCGGGGTGCAGCGGGGACCTGGAGCCGGGCCGGGGTGCGATTTCAGCGGGGCCGGGGGGGTGGGGGTGGTGTAGCCGCCGGCTTCGGCTGATGTGGCGAAGCCGCCCCGCACGCGGCTTTAGTACTCCGCACACTCTAAAAACGAAAGTCTTTTTGATACCATAAAACCTCAAACTCTAGATCCTGAGGCTGATATTTTTTTCTTATCAACTAAACCTGAAAAGTATTCCCCACAACTGGAGTAAGTCGTCGCCTAGCGAGTAACAAATTTAATAGCACAAATAACATAAACAATATGAATGATACAAGTTATCAGACACAATTCAACATGTGTAACACCCCCGCCTTCTCAGCAGTGCGTCCACAAATAAGATAATCTGTGAAGCATCCAGTCTTCTAAGCAATGCATACACAGTCAGGGCCGGCCCTGGGCATTGAATCGATAAGCATGTGAATAGTAATGAAACAGATATCCAGTATAAACATTGATAAATGATTATTCACGAAATTAAGTCAATTCCTCACAGTGCTCGCAGTCTGTACTCGCCAAACGACTACTTGATATCAACTAAACCACTATCGAAAACCACCCGTCTCGATCAAACCACTAAAGTTCTGTTATAAAAGTACATTGCCTAATTATTAATATTCTTAACTCTATAATCTACTAAGCCCTTTGTCAATTTATTAATTGAAGTTGGCAGACCAATTGGTAACTTTAGATTTATTAGTCAAAGCTTACTTAATTCGTCCAACAATCATTTATTAAGATTTATTAAATAAATATTAAACTCTCATACGAAGGTAAATAAATAATCAAATTAATTTTATTTGAAACCTTTTGTACTTGAATGAATCCCCATGATACTTCTTAACCCAATATAAAATAATGAAGTTAACGACCCAATTAAATTTTAAACCCCTATTACATTCAAATAATTATCCCAAAGCTACATAAACCCAAAAAAAGTATTTTAACTTTGCCCAATTAAATAATAGTTGACAATCCTATTTAACAAACTAACTAACCCAATAACACTTAATCAAAAGCCAAAACCTATAGTGCATTATCTAATTAAAAACCCAATTAATTAACTACTACAAAAGGGACACAAATCTGATTTCTCTTAAGAAAAAAAAAAGCCCAAAACAAATTTAGATTGTTAATCTAACAAGGTATAAAAAATGAAAAAAAAAAAAAAAAAAATCCCTCCTTTCTCTGTCTCGGTATTAAACAGAATTACAACACAGTTAATTATTTAATCTAGCCCAAAGAAAAGAGTCCATATAATTTAAGTACTTAACCCAATACAATTAATTTAAATGGTCCAACATCATATAATTATTGTAAGCCCATATGCAATAAAAAAAATGTCCACTAATATATATTCAATTAAGATTAAAACCCAAGTGTTCCGTTCCTTCCACCCTCTTTCTCTCTTGCTTGGTACAGGAAACAAAACAGAAGAAATTGGGCACTGGGCAGACGACAGATCCGCCGGACAGACAAAAACAGGGGCAGCGGCGCTGCTGCCACCGGCCAGAGAATATTCCGGCACCGCCCCCATCCCCGACGGATTTCCGGTCACAACCTCCTACTCCCTTTGATATCGTTGATTATTTTCTTAAATTTCCAGATTTCAACAAAATTCCATAACTCCAAAAATGTTGGAATCTTAATCAATGGATTCAGAACCCGAATTAAATCATCAAATAACATCTCATGTATGATTCTAAACACTTTTGATTCTAAAATTTGGGTTTAGACCCTAAAACCCACCTAAAATCCCAGGATGAAGTTACTAATCAGATTCACGTTCAGATCGTCAAAATCTACAAATAAACTTAAATGACGGAAATTAAGAATTCATGGAATTAGAATTTACCTCAAATGATAATGTTTGAAGAGATGAAGAAAATGATATGGTGATGATAAATTCCAAATATCCTCTTCAAGCTTTCATTTCCATAAAATGTATGTGTGTGAGTGTGGTTTTTTTTTTTAAAATAAATATTATACATATAAAAGATGCTCAAAAAATTCTGTTGAGTAAACAGTACACCCTCCCCATGTCTTTTTATTATTATTATTATTCCTTATTATGTAAATGAAAATTATTTCCAACTCTATTCACTTAAAACACAAACTCTTATTATTATTATTATTATTATTATTATTATTATTATTTCATAACCAAGGTGTTAAATCTTGTATTTCGTTAATTACCATCAAGTTAGATTTGATAAATTATGATAATTATAATCAAGTAAATTACCTCAAGAATTTGCGGCTGTTACAATACTGACGTAACACATGGACAAATGATAGATTGTGTTGCATCAAATTTTGTATAAACCACACTAATTGATTATTTGGGTAAGCTCTTTTTAACGTTGGCATAACATGACGTTGTTAGGATATTGATCTTAATCCCAGCCACCAAAGGAACCTGTTGCATCATCTGATTATCAGTTTCAACGTTAGGGGTATTTTTCAAACGCAAACACCCCTTAATATAATATAAAACCGATTAGTAATACAAAAATTGATGAGGATCATAAGCTACATATATTTATTATTTAATAAGATGTCTCTAACATCAGATATTTTGTTAAATGATCATCAAATCAAATCATCTATTAGATTGCATTTAGTTTAGCAAAAACAAGAAACCTAAAATTGATAGCAATTAAGCAGAGCAGCATCACAAGCGCAAAAAGAAAAGGTCGAAAAACAAATAGTTGAGGGAGTTTATTAGCATGAAAAACGATATCAAAATGCAATCATCAAATGCTTACGATTTATTTAAAAGAAATATACGAGAGTTTTAATGAAGAATTTTCATGCATCGAAGAACCTCCATGCATCACCACAAATACATCACAATTCCTACGTGATGCACCATTGACTCATTGTTTCCACGTGATGCATCACACGTGATGCATTACGATTTCCAAACGATGCATTGTAGTTCTCCAAAGATCTTTGATGCACAGAGGTTCTCTATTGAACCGACTCCTATGTATACATATGTATTTTCTCCACATTAATTAGTGCATCATATATATTAAAAAATATTAGGCCTAAAAAATATATATGTGTAACATAATACAAACCATGCAAGTGTGCCAAATGTTTGACGACGTAGCGCAGTAGTAAGAAGGCACGTACGTCGATGATGGAACCATTTTGGTTCAACAGAAATCAATTTCCGATACTTTTGATGCTAGCTCAAAGTCTCAAACAAATGAAGGGAACTAGGGAAGGTCAAAAAAGATAATTTAGCATGGCTGACAAATGGTACTAGTATAAGTAAGTAAATACAAGCAGCTAGAGATGTTTAAATGATTCAAACAACCATAATATATTCAGAACTCACAACATCAAACCACCCTCACCAGAATTCAGAGACACTGGGTCTGGGTCTGGGTCTGGGTCTGGGTCTGGGTCTGGTCCAGACTCCTGAGCCATTGATAAAACAAGTGGACCATCAGTAATTACTATTAAGAGTATGATTTAGTAGCAGTACAACCACAGGCACAGACACAGCAACAGAATATCTCTCTCTCTCTCTCTCTCTCTCTATATATATATATATATATATATATATATATATATGTGTGTGTGTATGTATGTATAATTATGCATGGGTGGTGAGTAAATTCAAGTAAGATAGAATGATGATGAGGGTAGTAGACTAGTAGTAGCAGCAGCAGTAGGGTGGGGAGTTTTAACTTTTATGTATCAAAGGGAATATGAATGATGATGAATTGATGATAATCATAAATTTATAAAGTACTCTACTTTACTTTACTCTACTCTACTCTACAATCTACATCATCATCAACCAACAAATTAAAATACTTTTAATTTTCATTGCTTTGCTAACATTCAACAATCAACAGTCTTTTCTGCTACACACCCTAGCTTGTACATTATTCAGCTAAGGTTGTACATTGCTCTGAGTCTGGGAATCTTGGCTCAGCAAAAGCTTTAAACTAACTTTCCTAGAACATAACCAACCATCCAAACCAGAACAACAATAACTAGTAGTAACACTAATCTCAAGCCAACCTTAGATCGTCTTTGTTTCGCTGTTTGATGTCTACAAATTTAAACATCGATCTGTGTTTATTTTATCAATTGCAATATGGTATCGTAAACTAAACACATACACTAATTTCAAGTTAACTCTTGATCATTTTCTGCATTGAATTTTATCATTTAAAATCTATCATGAGTATCTAAATAAACACATACACTGGGTGTCAATATAATGTTTTAAGAGTTGAGACTAATATGGAGTATGGTAAAACTTTTTTACCACAACAGTAAATACATCCAAAGTAGACCATAATTCAAAAAGATTTGAACTTAATTACTGTGGTCCCAAGAAAGAAGATAAAACTTACATTGCTTGTTTGCTTTCCAAAGGTATGCTAGGCTAGATAATCAGGTGTAATGAGAAAATTAAAAAAAAAAAAAAAAAAAAAAAAAAAACTTGTGGAGACAATCAAAATCCTTGGAATCTATGGCACTAATATGCTCCCTCCCTCTTCTGCTCTTTCTCTGAGTCACTCTGTGTACTTGTCTGTGTGTAAAGTAACCATTCCTGAAACCACCTTCATATGAATCCAAGGAAAAAATAATGTCTATTCCAATGGCAGCAGGTAGTACCACCTTTAATTTCCTTTTGTTTTTCTTCATTTTCCAATATGATGTGCATTGTTGACTTGTACCATTGATATTAGTCTCAACTTTCATGGTTATTTAACAGTAAAAACATTCATGATATACTTGTACCTTAGATGAGTTTCATGGTTAATATCAGCAATGGAAAATAGTTTTATAGTACTGGGCACTGGCAGCACAGGTAATTTTACAGTATTTGTCTCTAAGGAGATTCCTACCCTTTTACAGTCAGACTTAACAGAAACTTTTTTAACAGTGGTAAAATTTAGGAAGAGAGCTTAAAACACCTAGTAGCCAGGATAAAAACACAATTTCTAAGTCATTCACACAGGGAGCTAGAAGCATAGAAACACAGTAGCTTTTGCTCTGCACCAAATAATAACTTTGAGCACAGTAAAATGAGTTGGACTCGAGGAATTCAGCCTGGACTCGAGGGAAAATGAGTCGTTGAGTCATTGTCGATTATGAAATTTTGACAAAAATCTCATCATGTATACTTTTGTCTTTAACACAGGCTACAACGTGTACGCTACCTGTACGACTATAAATGATGATTTCAACATAGAATACAGGCATCTAAAACATTAACAACTAACTAAAATAAAGATTTGATTACCCAATGAACAAATATTTGGATCTTTGAGTCTATCAGGATACAGATAAACGATGTTGAAGTACAGAGATGTGATCTACTTAGATCGTCTCAAGAAAATCATATAAAAGGTACAAGAAAAGTATGTCAACTAGCTAGCGCCTCAAAGAACTCAGATATTTTAGGGGGTGCCGACTGCCGAAGGCTCGATCGCACAGGACCTCCAGTTTCTTATGGTCTCACATTCGTAAATAATTCAAGCCGACCCATAAAACTTCTGCATTTGACGCGGACACGTCGTGCATGGATGCATTACAATGAAATTCAAGTCAAGTTTTATTAGATTCATATTATTCATTTTAATCTCTTATTAATCTTAGTTTTTCTTGTTCAAGGCCTCCATTTTACTTGTTAAATTCAATCTCAAATGATCAATTTACTATTTGAAAGTTATTTAATCTACTTTATAATCACATGCACAGGCTCCAAAATCAATGAGACAGATCAATGAGACGGGCTCTGACCACAATTGTAACTTATAATTGAGTATTGCATGATTATATGATGGATCGACAAGATTCAAACCAAGGTAGGATAATCAAAGAGAAATATTGTCAAGCTTAAAACCTCAATCTACTAGTTAACATTCACATCAGAAGATAGTTAGAAAACTTTGAGAACGACACGTGACAAAAAAACGTTCTTGGTTATTATAATTGATTATGTGTTAAAAGCAGACCTGGTTTTTAGGGAGGGCAACGTGGGCATTGTCACAGGGCCCCAAAAGTTCTAGGGCCTCAAATAAAATTTATCATATATGTAAATATATATTTGACCCACTTTTTTAACTATCAAGCTCAATACCACAAAAAAAAAACATTTATGCACGCCTTAACTGAAGCACTTGTACTAGAAATTGCGATTTCATTTCATAGCAAGTATATACGTACTTTAAAATTTTAACTAATAGATTTAATTTTATTTACTAGAAGAATGACACTATTCCACTAATAAGTCACATGTAAAACAATTTTTAGTCATCATTTTTATTTTATTGGATGTCAATAGTAATTTTTATCGTATCAGTGAAATTTATAATCACATTCAAAATTTTATATTTAAAAGACCTCTTTTATAATTGTTGCATAGGTCTTCAAAATATAAAAAACAGTCTGGTCAAAACTCAAAAGATTTTTGTTGAATGATAAAATTTGATGTATTTAAAAGGAAGCATGAGCAGAATTGATGGGTTGTTGTCATGGGCCTATTAACAAGAACTCTAACCTTAGTTGTAATTGAACACAATTAGCTATGAATCATGATCCAGGTCCAACTTTATATTGACTAAAGGGCCCCAAATGTTCCATAAAGAATGGACCATCGAGCCTGAACCACGGTTCATGAATACGGCCCTATGGGGACCACGGGTTCATTTAGATGTCAAAAACAAAGGTTGAAAAAATGTAGGAATGACAATGAAATTTTACGGGGCGTTTGGTTCGTTGATTATTTTCTCTGGGATTTGCATTTTATCAAAGGATTTGCATTATGCAGGATTTGCATTTGTCAAGATTTTGCCAAAGATTTTGTATTATCTTATAGAACAAATTTGCTAATCTGAAGAATGCAAGAAAACTGAGATTTAAGATCTTAGGGGGAGGCTGGGTTTTTAAATAACAAAGAAGGAAGAGATTTATGAAATCGTGAGATTTTAAATCCTTACTGAAATCTGCGAATCAAACACAGGATTTTAAATGCAAATCCCAGTAAACTCAGGAAATCCACGAACCAAACGCCCCCTTACTTTATTACATCCTATCCACATTGTAGCAATTTTGAATCCTATATTTCAAGGCTGAAAAGTCAGTCTTAAAGGCTTTGTTAGTTTTACAGTCAACATCATGTTACAAGTGACACTATCGAATCTTTGAAAACCAATTAATGCTTGAAATCTACACGACAATATATAAATATTTATTGGGTTCTAAGACGTATACGAAGATAAATTGTTGGACGAAATACACGTGCAAGATAATTCACACGGTTATTGTAGTTTTACCGTGAGATGTGACCATCTTGATATCAAGGAGACAATGACGGTAACGGATCTTTTAAAATAAACAATTGTTGGATGCAATATACGACACGTAAAGATCCAGAAGCATAAGATCCAAGTTTTAAGAAACAAAATAGAATTCTTATGTGACGTTTGGTTTACGGAATGGAATTCAAAAGAATTGGAATTTAAATTTAGTTATTAATTTGGGTGGTGGTGAATGTAGAAGATGGTTTTTAGTATTGGTTAGAGATGTAGGTATGAATCTAATTCATGTATAGATTGGAATTTAATTCATGCATAAGTTGAAAGGAATGTCAAATTCCTATAAACAATAAAATCTGATGGAAAATATATAAAATTTAACCATTTACATTAATTATCACAAATGGTAAACAACTAAATTTAAATTACAATTCTATCGAATTCCATTACACGAACCAAACGCTACATTAGGGTACCATTTTGTTACTTTTAGACATGTTGTTAAAAATGGTAAAAAAGTTTGATGGCTTTTGTTACTTTTAGACATGTTGTTAAAAATAACGTGGTTGGATCTTTCAATACCATTTTGTATACTTGAAAGTTATGATTGGCAATAATATAGTTTTTTGGGTTTTAAACTGATAAAATGTTTTTTGGGTTTTATACTGATAAAATATATGTGACACAAAATTTGATTTTAGATCTAAACAGTAAACATCAATCGAAAAGGGTAATGTGTAGAAGGTCCAAATTTATACAAACCAATTTATAAGCCCAGCCCATAATGCTTGGATCCAATCATGGTTGAGGTTGAGCACTGCACCACCAAGGCACCAATACAACATGTAAAAAAGAAAAGAAACAGAACTGAGCATGATGCTAAATTATAATATTTGTTTATTATATCCTTCAAAGCTTGAAGAATTCTAACTTAATTTATCATAAATTCACAATTATGTTTAAACTCCTGGTTAATCCATGTATAACTATTTCAATATGAAATATCATACCTTTTATTTATAACATAGATAATCAAACTTAAATCTAATAAACTATTAAAGCTAAAACAATATCAAAAATCTCATTTTAACAATATCTTATTTTAAACATTTTTTTAAGACTCACTATAAATGTCAAGAGTTTCTATTTATTTTTAAATATTATTATAAATTCCTTTTAGCAATGTCTCATTTTTAAATATTAAGTAAATATCAAAAGACTCATTCTATATATGTTTTAAATATTAATTAAATGTTTTATTTAGAGATGTCTTATATTAAATATTAATTAAATATAACAAATTAAATTTCAAATCTTTATTAAATATTAAGAGACTCATATCAGTATTATTGCATTTTTAAATATTAATTAAGGATTATTTATCAATCCCTCATCCCAAATATTTTTAAATATGAACTTTTACTATTAATTAAAATTTGTTATTTGACATATGTATGTATGGATTTAGGTTTAAATGAGTACCACCGAATTAGCAGCGCATTAAAAGTACAACTCTTACGCTCTGTTCTCGTATTAGAAGAGAAGAGAAGAGAAAGAAAGATGGAGGAAAGAAACATGAAAGAAACAAAGAGAAAGAGAAAATAATATTTGTGCTTGTGTTCTTAAATCTGGAGGAAAGAAATATGAATCAAAGAAAATTTATGTTCTTGAAAGGGAGGAAAGAAAATAAAATCTTTTGTTTGCTTTGTAATTTACATAGACAACACTTCACTAATATTTCTTTCCTTAACTTTCTTCCCGTATTTGGAAGGAAACATTTGGAAAGAAAACCTTTGAAACTTTCTTTCCTTTTTTCTTGCTTTCCTTCCTTAAAAATGATAAAAGAACACAAGTTTTTTTATTTTCTCCCACTTTCTTCTGTTTTCTTTTCCTTTCCTCCGTTTAAATTGGTTCGAGAACATAGGGTTAAAGAAATTAATAAAACAAACAGAATTATTAGAGACACCAAACAATACCGTACCGTAAATATCAGGGTGGTCTAATTGGACCCCTAAAATTTTATTGGTGTGTGGTGGTTGACCAAAAGATGTGTGGGGATGGGAATGGTCCAAAGAGTATTAGATATCGTGTGTAGATAGATATTTTAGGTGAATCTGTTTCTCGTAAACCGATTATTCTCGTTAATATAAAACCTTGTCTGCAGGTTTCGCGGTTCTTCCCAACTTGACCGGCCTTCTACGATTCGTTAACATCCAACACAACTCAACTTACTTGTTAAGCAACCTGATTTTCCCTTTAATTGAGTTTTTCAGTTACATTTCTCTTCAATTAGTCTTTGTTTTTATGAAGTACGATTAACTCTGTTTGCAGTTCAAGAATTTTCTACGATCTTTGTTGATTTTTGAGGTATGGAATATTTGCTATTCTCTTTGCTTCTTTTGTTTTGTTTCTTGGAAAGCTATGGCATGAAAAATCAGTGAAGTCTGTTATGGTTCTTGTTTTGAACGAGTTAATGCGAAGAAAAGTTGCAGCGGAGTAGGCGTATGGTGTACGGATTATTGTTTTGACCCATTTTTATAATGGATGTTAGTAGAATTGTATTAATTTACAGCTGCGATGATAGAAATCGTACGTCTGCTTTCATGATTATTGCAATCCTCCGTCGTTCTGTTTTGGCTGAAAAGGATCACGTTCTGGATCCGATTGACGAATTTAGGGTTTTGAGGCTCAGTTAGCTGCATAAAAACTTGAATATCGAATACGTAGTTTGTGGGTTTTAGGGTTTTTGTGGGAGGGAATTTTATTAATTCATGTATACCCTTAAATTAAAGGAATTTAATTTATGGCCTGACACCTGATGAACAATTTTTTTTTTCTTGTATTATTAGGCGGAGAGCCTCCAACATGGGGGGTTCGCTATTTGCAAGTTTAGGATTTTCATTGGATCCAGAGACTGAGTTTGTAGACCAGATTGCCTTATTTGCAGCCCTTCTATGTGCTTGCATTATTGTTGGTCATCTACTTGAAAAAAGCCGGTGGATTAATCAGTCAATCACTGCCCTTTTGATTGTGAGTTGCTCGTTCCCTTGATTGAGTTTTGTGATTGACCCTACTGGTAAAAAGAGTATTCGTTACAAAAAGTTGTTGTGACAGGGTTTAGGCACAGGATGCATTATTTTACTAACTTCTGGTGGTACAAGCTCCCGCATACTGGAATTCAAGCAAGAGTTTTTCTTCATATATCTCCTTCCACCCATAATCTTTAATGCAGGGTACGTATGATGTATCTTCCCTTTTCTTTTAGTGGATAGGAATGAAGATTTTGCATTTACTTTGTGAAGTAGATGCAACTGTAGTCAGGCTTACTTTGGACTCCTGGTTTAACTGTAATATCTTTGTTGGTTATTACTTAAGTAACATCGATACACTTTTGATGCATAACAGTTGTTGAACCCATCAATCTCGTTAGTTTTATGATGCCTGTGTTTTCATTCTTGTTATTGTTCAGTGTTCACATTGCTCGACGTTTGCCTTGAGGGCATCATTTATTGTGGCTATAAAAGATTGTTCTAGTTCTTAGTTCTATCAGTTTATGTTATGTGGACTTGACATACATCTTTCTTTATAATTCGTGTCTTAATATATCCTTCTGATTGTGATTATTCTTTCACCAGGTTTCAGGTGAAAAAGAAGCAATTTTTTCGGAATTTCATGACCATTACGTCATTTGGAGTTATCGGTACTTTAATATCGTTTGCCGTCATATCATACGGTATGCATCCAAGTAAACATCACATGTCTGTATGTATACAGTGGCATGTGGTACTTATCGATGTTCCATATTATTATTGTAGGCCATGTATTTGTGTCATATGAGTATGTAACTGTATATTAATCATATTTGGTTGGGTTATATTTCTATCTATTCTTAGTGATGAAATTTATGAATGTCATCAATATTCGTTTTGAATTATGATTTTTAGACTTCTAACTTCATTTTTTGATTCAGGTGCAACACACTTGTTCCCCAAACTAGACATTGGTTACCTCGAACTCAAGGATTATCTTGGTATTTTTTCTCTTTTCCTCGTTTTGTCAAGACTGTCTTCCATAATTGTTTAGGTCTTTCAAGTTACTATATAGATGAACAGATTAACTATGCATGTTACACTAGTATTCTATATTTCTACACAAGTTCTATACATACAACTTTTTATTGCAAGTCTAGTCTTACTTTATATCAATTATTATCAAACAAAAATGCACCATTCACTTCAATTTTTCATTGGCTATCATTAAAATGAATTTCAGGAAATATCATCTTTAAATAGTTTCTTTTTTCTCATGAGATTTAACAAATGCCTCATGTTATTTTTTTTCTTCTATTTTTACCACTATCTCATCGTCTTACTTTAATCAAGTAAACCTAATATTATATAAAAACAAAAGATAATATATAATATACATATTATTAATGTGTTGCTTTACGCTTCATTATAAAATCGTATACTTATCACACTTTCTTATGAGTTTTACATCATATCTCACACTTTTCTTTTAAACAAATTAAAAGAAATTAGAATGTATTAGTATCGTAACTAGAAATGCAAAATTTTATTTATTTTAAGGATGTTATTTATACATATAAATGTAGTCATTAACATATACTTTTAATAATTTCTTTGATTTAAAATGAAGTTTATACATAGAGGCAACACATTTTAGATACTTAAATGTTTGTAATAAGTATATTTGATTTTACTATATTTAAACATATTGTCGCAGACCAAATTTTGGTACTGTTTTAAACAAATTCACAAAAGTAAACTTTAAAAAATTTGTAAATAGAAGCTAATAATTTTTTTAATTTAGTATGTTAGTTTAAACATTTTATTATAAAAATATACGTAACGTTTATTTTTATTTTAAATGAAGTATATTACACATAAAGTATGTAGGCTAAAAACTAACATATAGTAATAATAATATTTGGTTTAACAATATAATTAAACCATATTGTTAGAAATGTGAAAGAAAAATTATCGTACATAAACATAATCTAGCTTTTCTCCAAACACAAGTTGTGGGCAATTTACATCTTGTTTTTATTAAATACAAATGCATGTTGATTTTTTTAATTTTTTTTAACAAATTCAAAATTCTTACTTTTTTTTTTTCCTGATTGTGGGAAGCACTTGGAGCCATATTTTCTGCGACGGATTCTGTTTGCACCTTGCAGGTACTTGTACTTCTGATTTGTGATCTTCATAGCAAGTACATGCTAAGAAATACTAATGTCATTTCACAAATTATATCCGGTGGACAGGTGCTAAATCAAGAAGATACACCGCTATTGTACAGTCTAGTATTTGGGGAGGGTGTGGTGAATGATGCCACATCTGTGGTACTCTTTAACGCCATCACAAATTTTGACCTGTCTGACATGAATGCATCTGTGGCCCTTGATTTTGCTGGCAATTTCTTTACATTGTTCTTCTTAAGCACACTGTTGGGAGTTTTTGTAAGTTCTGTTCATCTTTGTTTAATCTATGTTCCCAGCTCATAATTGTTTGCTTAAATTTCCAAATTAACATTCATCCTAGTTCTTGTATGGTGTCTTGAAATTACTATTATGAAGGCAAAATACATTTTTTCCTCAATTACTTTCAAAGGATTGAGATCATTAGAGGATTAACGAGCCACATCCTAAGTCCCATCACTTGCTTTGTCCTACATGATTTACAAAACACCTGATGGTTCTTTCCGTTTTTACTTATTGAACTTAAAAATTACAAACGGAGGATTTCTTTCCACTGTGATCCGCAAAAAAATTGTCACTTCTTTTTATTGAGTCGATGGAAAGGAGCCGTTGTTTTTTTGTTTTTTTATGGAGCCGGTTTTTGTTGCACCTGTAGGTTGGGCTGCTATGTGCGTTCATCATCAGAACATTATACTTTGGAAGGTATGCAATCTCAATCTGGGATTTATCTCTGTATTAATCCATATACGTTGTCATCAACTCACTTTTCTTGTGTTACATTTCTAAACAAATATTATTTATGACAACAGTGCATACTTGCATATCCATGGGAAATCTGTTATCTTATTACCTGATGTAGTGATGTCTTTGTCGTTCAAGCATCAAAATACCTCACCCACACTGTGTAGTTAGAGTAAGCGGGATCGAATCCACAGGGAGAGTTAGGTTATTGATTTGACTGATTCAATTGCATAGGTTGATTGAATTGTTAGAGCTTCAAATCTCAGACTTGTCATTTAAACTACTTTACTTTGCCAAGGAAATTAAATGGTGTTTAACAAACTAAGATAAGGTAATTTCTCTTTCAGTATCTATGCACAGTTGAGGCGTCAAGGACGCCCGTCCTTACGCTCAGCCACTGATTTCCTCATTCTTCACTTCCTCCCAGCGTCTGGGACGGTGACTAAGACACCCAAGGTTCTTTTGGCATTGAAGTCTTTGGATTTCCTCTTCCCGCTTCGTTGCACCTACAGAATAAATTAATGCTAGCAGTACCCCTTTTCATGGTTATAACCTACTAGAAACAACTAGAATGCATGCAAAATATATAAAGGCAACTACGTTGATCATTACCTATCTCTTGAAAAACTATTTCTGTCCATCACATGGAATGTATGCAACAACATCAATTTTGGTAAACATAAATGTGTATTTCATGATTCAGCTCTCTCTGATATGTATTTATTTCTCAGAAACATCCTATTCATGTTATTCTGTATCCTCCAAATAAAGCATAATCCATAAGGATTGAGAGAGTAATTTAACGGTTTGGTGTTACGGGTGCATATTTTTATATAGAGTAAACTGTCTATCAGGTCGCAAACATTGTTGAAGAATTCATATTCTAACAAATGAAAGTATGGATATACCTCTTAAATTTGTGACTGTGTGTTAGTTTAGAATTAAGATTTATTATGCTTCCATCTCTTATTTTTCAACTTTCATTGTGTAATATTTGATTTACTTCAGTACCATTTATGAATAATTTGATTGAATGCTCTGTTAAATTTCAGTCATTCAACTGATCGTGAAATAGCTCTCATGATACTCATGGCTTACCTCTCATACATGACAGCTGAAGTAAGCGCTCCAACACCTTGTTAATCCATACGTGACAATAACTTAGAGGTGGCAAAATGGTATACCGTTAATGGGTCAAAATGTGCAATTTTTTTAGTACTGATCGAAATGCGTCTACTTTCTGCTAGGGTTGATCTGCCTAAATTTTTTTGTCCACTTTTTAGTTATTTTAACAATTATGATTGTATATAATATGATTACTTCAACCATATTATTAAATTAATAATCTTATAATTACGAGCAATAACATTTTGGAGGTTCTAAGCATTCAAATACTTTGTGTGACACTTGACCCATTTGGTTTTTAGCCAATTTACAAATTTTACCCATTTGAAAGTATATGGAATTATTTTCTGCTGCCTCTAATTTGTATATATACTATATATATGTGTGTGTATGTAATTATGGGATTGTAACTGCATGGTCAATTGGGCACTAGACTAACTTTATTTTCCTCTAGGTGTTCAATCTAAGTGGAATCCTTACTGTATTCTTTTGTGGGATCGTAATGTCACACTATGCGTGGCATAATGTCACCTTGAAATCGCAAGTGACTACAAAGTGCGTAACCATCTCCATCCTCCCAATCAGAGTCAATTTTCTTTATGAATTTGCTTGCTCTAAAGAACTTTATTGCAGGCATACTTTTGCAACAATGTCGTATATTGCGGAAGTGTTTATCTTCTTGTATGTTGGTATGGACTCATTGGATGTTGAAAAATGGCGCTTAGTAGACAACAGGTAACCATTTTAAACAACTTTCTTCCGTTTACTCTACCAGCCATGTGATAATGCACCAGCAATTCAAAAACTGAGATTCAATTTGTGCAGTCGTGGAAAATCCATCGCAGCAAGTGCTATACTGCTTGGGCTGATTATGGTTGGAAGAGCCTGTTTTGTATTTCCTATTTCGATTTTATCTAACTTAACGCGGAGGGGTGAGCATGAAAAAGTCAACATTAAGCAGCAGGTAAGGAACTCAAAAGTATTTTTATTCTCTGGATTGTTGGATTGCTAGATGTGACAACTGACGGGAAACTTTATCTCAATTTCACAGTTCACGGTTTGGTGGGCGGGTCTGATGCGAGGTGCTGTCTCTGTTGCACTTGCTTATAAGAAGGTAAACTTGAGTTCATCGGAATTACATAGGTCCACTTGTGTATCATTTTATGATTTTACACTAAAAAATGTATACATTTAGTATAGAAAGTTAGAAATTAGCGGGCGCGACCACACCTGCTAGTGGTAAGCATATATTAGTAATAATATATAACTCAAATAGACATATTTCCTCTTAAATGGGTTGAAATTGCCACCTTTTAATTTCGAAAAGAATCATGGCATTGAAAACTTTACATCATATATGATATCCAACGCTAGTTCGTTTTGATTATACTTTGGTGTAAACAATATGCCATCTATCAAGATTTTAATTCAATAGGTATGGTTTCTTTATAGTTATGGTGATGGTATCTTTTGATGCAAGCATTTTAAAGATTGATTCGTTTGCAGTTCACTGGATCTGGGCAAACCGTTCAGCCCGCAAATGCTCTCTTGATCATCAGCACCATTACTGTTGTTCTTTTCAGTACAGTGGTACGCATCTCAACGACTTTATTACTCGTGCCTCCTTATTTCTTGTTAAATCCGTTCTGAACGAAGATATTCAATCCCAACATTTTCCTAATTAAGAATTGACAGCATGATTTTTTCAGTTTTTTTAATAATCTCCAATGTGTTTTCTGTCATCATACTTTTCCACTACAATGCATTGTAGTCATTTTGCACTATGCCCTAAGGGTTCTTGGCCCAATGGCTCACTCATATAGACGAATGTGAACGAAAATGAGAATACTTATAATTGAGAATGCATGACAAGTTCATTCGTACGAGTCACAAAGTAAACAATTTGGGCAATTGGTGACATGGGTAAACTTTTTGGATTTTTTGCATGGGTTGTAAGCAGGTTGAGTTGACTTATTATTTTTTTCTTTTTGAATAAAACAAAATTTAGGAGAGTACACCCATTTGAGCATATTTTTGGCAAAATTTAAGAAGTCTGACATGTTATTAGTAGAATATTAGCCCAAATCCCTTTCATTTTAGTTGGATGTGTTTCTTTTAATTTGAAGTGCTAAAAGTTTCGAATGCTGTTGTCAGATTAATTTCATAAATTTTCATTTCACTTTTTAAAATACAACTTTTCATATTCTCTCTCTTAATTTTCCTATTACCTACCTTATATATTTTTATATACTCTCTTTCTCTCTCTTACTTTTCTATCATCTATCATATGTTTCTTATTTTATAATCACTCGTCTTACTTTTCTTGAAACTAAAACTTTATCATCTAAACAAGTTTTCACTTTTCATAGAAACCATTTTTTTTTCCTAAAAACTATAACTTGAAAACTGAAATTGAAAAATGACTAGTTTTCGTTAACTAAACGCAGCCTAATCTACTGAAAATGATTATGAATAGGTATTTGGATTGCTGACTAAGCCATTAATAAGGATGTTGCTGCCAAATGAAAGAGAAGCATCTAGCCCAAGGTCGTTGAGGTTGCCACTTTTAGGGAATGGACATGATCCAGAAGCTGATCATGATCATGAAACTTTAGCAGCCACATCGAGCCTAAAGATGCTATTGAACAGTCCTACAAACACTGTTCATCATTACTGGAGAAAGTTCGATGATGCAGTCATGAGGCCTGCTTTTGGTGGTAGGGGGTTTGTGTCCCATGCCACGGGCACCCGTGACATGGATGTCATCCATTGACATATAAGTTAGTTGTATGTTTATTTTCTTTGTAAATACACGGTTTAATTTGATGTTGGATTCTAGTGCAGCATTATGGATGGTTTGGGTCTCCTTCGAGTCCAAACCATTGAATTTTATCTAAGTTTCTAATTTTTCTTTATAGATTTTAAATCGAATCAATATTAACCGAATTCGGGTTTGCTTACATTGTGTGCCATTTTGGTTACACCATAAGCACACCCACTTAGCCCGGTGTATAAGTTTTGGGACCTTGTTGATTGAACTTATTTTAGGTACTACGGTAGAAATAAAAGAATGAACTTACACAAGGTTTACAAGGTTATTATATATCATACTACTTTATTTACCTGCGTATTATACAGATTTTTATAATACACTGTTTTTATATATAATACAATAATCTAAAAGGTATAGTCAAATATATTTTTTTAAACAAAAGTATATAATGATGATTATGACCTATTAATTTTTTATATTTCAATGTGTGTGTATATATATGTGTGTGAATAGTAATTATGTTTCTATATTCTTTATAATTTTTTTATATTATAATTAATAGGTTATTAGAGTATACTTACTCTTTTGATTGTATTTATATATATAAATTATAGATTATAAATGATGATAGTTTTTCTTTTGTTTTCTTGTTGAAATGAAGGAAAACAAAAACATGATAATGAAATGAAGTTGTTATACTATTTTCAATGTTGATTAAAAGAAATCATAAAGCTAAATGATTCCCTTTAAGATTCTATCATAACAAACACATCCTACTTCTAACAACCAAAACCAATTTATTATTTTTATTGCAACAATAGAGACAAAACATCTATAGAGGTAAAAGAAAAGATTAGAAGCAATAGAGACTAAAATATTTCAGCGATAGATGTAAAGATTATGGAGATAGAAGTAAAGACTATAAATAGTTGTTGAAGACGTCCAAGGATGCTTTAGAGGTAGAGGTGGCAATTTTGGATGAAAATATCCAAACCGGTTAAACGGACTAAATAATAATAACCTTAAAAAAGTTATTTTCAAATATATACTTTTAAAGGCTTTTTTTTTAATATGTGTTAAATATACCATTTTTGAAAATTATATTAAAAGGATATTTAAAAAATATATATTAACATGTCTTTGTCTATTTAGGCAAGGGCCACTGATTAGCCCATTGGGCAAAAATCATCACCTTGGTTTAGATGATGCTAGCCTGCTACATAGGATAAATGGGGTGTTGCTGTGTAAATAGATTAGATTATATTAGATTTGATGTAATTTAATTTAATTCGAGTTTAAATAGATTGTATTAGATTTGAATTTTAGATAAAAGATGTTTAAGCATTATCCATTATTATTTTAATAATGTTTTTTCTTTATGCACCATATCCTATAATTTAACTAAATTGTTGTTTATGATTTTGTGTATTATTTTTTTTTTCATTCAAAGTGTTTAATAAGTATGTCAATTGTAGATTTGTAGTGATGAGACATTCGTCAATTCAATTCGAGATAAAGGTTTTTTGTCAACGTACTAGTAAGTAGTAACTAGTATTTAGCTTAATGACAAATTTACCCTCAGCTATGAGGTATACCAATTACCTCAATGACAAATTTACTAGGGGTGTGCAAAATAACCGAATCTGAATAACCCACCCGAACCGAATGTTAAACGGGTTATTCGGTTTTGTTAATCGGGTTAAATGGTACCCGAATAACAATTTCGGTTCGGGTATCGGGTAGGATTCATGTTCATTCGGGTACCCAAATAACCCGAATAACCCATTTAATTTTTAAATTTCCAATTTTAATTAGAATTTGAATTGTCTATATACAAAATTTTAAAGATTTAAATACCCAATTTTAATAGACAAACCATTTAGCCCTTGTACCCAAATTACCCAACCTATTTAACATTTTTAAATTAATTTGTAAAGTATTTCATTTTTTATATCAAAACCGAATAACCCGATTAACCCGAAACCCATTTAACCCGAAACCGATTAACCCGTCTCCTTATTTGGTTCGGGTTCGGCCAAATAACCCACACCTTCAAACCCGAATAAACCAATACCCATATAACCCACCCGAATAACACCCCTAAAATTTACCCTCACCCCTCAGGTGGTGGTTACATCGACCATCATGGCTAACAGGGTAGGGGTAAATTTGATGGTTTGGATTTCCCACAGTAAATGTGGCGCGATGTGATTGGCTAAAATATTTCAAAAACCCAAAACCCTCTAAAAAACCGGTCCTGTAGTATAATATATATAAGGCTAAAGGCTCTGTTTTCTTCATGACTGAGTTTGAGAGGAACATCAAAACTCTAATTGTGTTCGTTCTTCTTTCTGGTAATGCAACTTAACCTCTCTACTTCCATTAACCCCAGGCCTTAATCCTATTTCTATCAAACTATCGATACAATAAGTTGTGCCTTAAATTGCTTTCTGCTAATGCACCTTTTCTACTCGCATTAATTTTTAATTTTTTTATTTGGGGTCAAATTATATGAAGAAATCAGTTAGGTTTTTGATGGCAAATTCACTTATGATTATCTCTAACAATAGACATGTGTGATGTAGTTGTGTTTCCCAGTTTCCTCTGTTTTTCTTCGACGATTTAGGGAAAGAAGTTTTCTCTGCTATTTAATTCGTCGTTCTTAATCGTATTTCTCTAAAATTATGCCTAAACCCTCGAAGTTGTTTGTCCCTTTAGTCCGCCGGAGTTTATTTATTTTGTTCACAGAAATTAGATTTGTATGCATACATGCCCTCGCATATAGTGTTTTGTTTGAAGGTTTCTTTGATTTTCGTCAACTTAAAACTACTGGTTTGGCTTTTGTGGGAGTATCAATGTTTGTTTACATGAATTTCATCCGGTTCTGTTTGTACTAAAATGTGAATTTTGTGAAGAAGGTAAAGAGCAATAATGGTGGAGGCAGAGAGAAAGTCGTCAGACGGTCAAAACAACAGGATCACCAGAAAGTCTTCATGGCTCCAATCCACTCTTTCAGGTATGTTTCTTGTGTTTTTTACACCAGCCCAAGTCTCCAGCTCAATCCACAACACAACTTTCTATAATCAAATCCATCTTTGCTTGCAACTTGTTGACGGGTATCAAGTTAGGAATAGGTCAAAGCATGTTCATTGTTTTTTGTTAATGTAGTGGACCATGTTTTCCATTAATTCCCGAGTAAGCGCCAGGGTTGTTTGTTTACTTATTAACTGAATCTTTAAAAAGTCATTCAAAATAAAATGATATTTTAATGATTCTATTAAAATGTAAACAAACATAGCCCTAGATAGGTTGCCTATCTGATTGATGTACTGCATTATTCTTAGGATATCAAGAAGAGAAAATTGTCTCAAAATTCTGTTATTCGTTATATTTTTTTGGAGTCTAACCTGCTCGAAAAAGTTATATCAGTTTCGGTGCCTTTTCTTCCCTTTTGATCACGGTTCTTTGGATTTCATACATTATGGGTTATGTGGGGTTCAATATTTGAATATTTTGACCATTATGTTGTGTATATCTAGTTGATATCTTGAACATTATGGTGACGTTTGGTTCGCGGAATGAAATTGAAGGAAATAGAATTCAATTTAGCTTGTTTGGAACTTCTGCTAACAAAGATGAAGTGTTAAATTATATTTATTTAGCATCGAATTCTTTGTTTATAGAAATTTAACATTCCTTTCAACTTAAACATGTATTAGATTCCAACATACATCTTTAACCAATACGAAAAACTATCTTATACCCTCACCATTAAACACACTAACAACTAAAATTTAAATTCCAATTCTTTCCATTCCATGAACCAAACGCCACGTAATACTTTTATATTTGACCAACAAAAATAGAAAACAACTAGAATATTTGAGGTCCCTTGCTTCCTGTCTTGGATCTCAACAGAAGTGGGGACTTCCTTTTATTTATACTACCCTAAAGGGTATATAAACTATGAATACTTGAATATTTGTATGCTTTTATGAGGTATTGTCCTGTTGAGGTACATAATAATTATGATGATATCACCTAGTTCTAAATTGTAAATACAACCTGAATTTTTCGTTTGTGTGATTTTAGGAGAATTTCTGTTGATATCACTTAGATTGTCTATACAATCTTTAGCAGCTTTCTTAGGAGTTGCATTTTGTTGTGTTGTCTAATGGAGGGAGAATGAACTTTGATTCCTAGACCTAGTAGGGTGTGCAGTGTGCTATCGAGAATTTCTATAGCAATTACTAAAGTTAACTTCAAACTAGGCACATTTTCAATCTGATCAATCACATATACAAACCAAATATAACGTGAATCAACCGGCTTATGTTTTAATGAATGGCATCATCATATACAAACCATGACTTGCAGAGCTAGATAAAAAGACAGAGTCGATGCTTAAAGTAATCGAAGAAGACGCAGATTCTTTTGCAAAACGTGCAGAGATGTATTACAAGAAACGACCAGAGCTTATTAACCTTATCAAGGATTTCTACCGAACCCATCGTTCACTAGCTATACGCTATGATCAAGCCTCCAAGTTCAGTTCGGGTAGTCACCACTTGACTAAATCCCAAACCTCCCATCTGATCACAGACATGGACAAATCCTGCGACGGCTATTCTGAGTCATTTGACTGCGAACATGAAGATTCTGGCAAACCGGAGTTTGAAGATCCTGAAAATGAAGTTATTGATCATCAACTTCGGGCGGAAGTATCATCGAGTGAAGCAGTAAATGACAAAGTGGTGAGTCTGAGGGAAGATGTAGAAAGACTTAGGGAAGAAAATAAGGTTCAGAAGGAGTTGTTAGTACAGAAAGATGAAGAGAAAAGGGAAGCAATAAGACAACTGAGTTTATGTGTGGCTCTGCTCAAGCAAGAGAATCAGAATTTGAAAGAAGATTGTTAAAGATTCTTCCAAGAAGCAGCAAATCATAAGCAACAACTTGAGAATGGTATTTTGGGGTTGGTAAAGAATTGTTACTTTTGTAGATATATATATATATATACAGAGGGGTTCAATGGAAAACCAACATGCATCGGAAAACCTTGGAAAACCTCTATGCACCACCATAAATGCATCACAATTCTCGCGTGATGCATCAAATTCCCGTGTGATGCATCGACTTTCTGCGGATGCATCACATGATCCGATGGCTATAAAGTGGTTCCCGGGTTTTCCGATGCATATAGATTTTCCATTGAACTCACCCTTATATAAGGTGAAGTTGCTGCTTTTTAAGATGAAGATTCTCTTTATCTTTCTGAACCAACTACTACTTAACCTATTTTCTTCTTTTAGTCTTTCTACATGTTCATCATATACATACAATTATAAACCATGTTTTGCTGGTCAATCTGTTTGACTCGTGACCTATTAAAGATGGTAATCTATGAAAATACTCCTTTTGTCCCAAGTTTACATGCTTGTGTTACTAAATGTATGTATGTATGTATGTTTGTTTGTTAAAAACAAACTTGTAAAAATAAATAAAAGAACATAGGATAAGAATGCGGTGATGAGCATGAGTAAAAAGTTAAAAGTAAAAGTATAAAGACAAGACTTGTGTCTTTAGGTTGCCTAATTTCTTATCTAAAATGTGACTTTGAAATTTTTTACCCAAGTGAGATGAAAAAGAGAAATTCCAACCTTAATCGGTATAGCCAATTACCAAATGTATCATATTTGTATGATCAAATGTAGTACGCATACGATATCCAGGCGGATGCAATGAGTTAATATGGGTGTCACTCGACATCGATAAAATTTTAAAATACTGAGTTAAGTATGTATCAAACATTTGAGTGACACCTAGGATTTTTTTAAGTGACACATACGAAAAATTTATAAAAGTATTATATAAATATCTAATTTATATTTGTTGATTTCGTTACCCAAACTGATTAAAATATTACTGAGTTTAATCATAAAAACTTAAAAAAAAAAAAACAGAAGCCAATAGAAATAAAAAAGATAAGAGACAAATTTCAAGAACCTGCCTAAAAGATTAAAAAAAAACTAGTCTAAACATTGTTGAAGACCGGTCCAATTGGTTGAAAAACCCCTAGTCGATACCATTGCTTCATGATTTTGGAGGTGCTTAAATATGTTGAAAAACCCCTAAATGTGTGATTCTTTTCGGGATTTTGATGCGTCAAAATTATTAAACTTGGCGATATTGAGAATGTGAAAGACGATACAATATTTTCTAACTTGAATGGAGTCCACGAACTTATTGAATTAATGGTGGAAACTAGGAAACATCTTTCGTATCCTTTGGTTTATCAATTGTTGAAGCTGATATTGGTTTTGTCGGTCGCAACTGCGACAGTTGAGAGATGGTATTGTAATATGTACTTTTGTAATTATAAAAATCTTCCTATTTGTTAATTTTGTGTTGGCAACCCATTTCGGTGACCCGATTCATATTAGAAAATATTTTGAAAACATAACTATTAAACTTACTCTATAAAAGTGACACTGATAATAAAAAATCATGGATCCACCCCTGAGTCGATATCGACAATAAAAACAAATGATGCGTATCATATCGGTACAATTTAAAAAAATATACTGCAAGTTTACGACATCTAACGGCTGTTTTACATGGTTACATATTTCCATTCCATTTCATTTATTTACATGTAAAAAATTAAAAATATTTTTCACACACCTACTATATGTGCTTTATACTACACTTGTATACATATTTATTATAATTTATCAACGATGGCCTGCCTGCCTACATGTTTTATAAAACTGAATGTCAAATCTAAGATGGTCAAACTTTAACCGTTGATACAATGTACCCGTGAGGATACACGTACAATGGATGGTTTTGAAGGTAAGGCGTATAAGTATATATAACATCAAATACATACTTATCACTTATCAACAAACGTTACGTATTTATATGTCGTTATCTTAAGCACATAAGCACATATTAAATACCGTTTCATTTTTTTACTAATATTATTTACTTACAACTCATTTTCATCCTAACCTTTTCTGGTACAATGAAACTCACGACCATCACAAATGACAATGTCCAGATAAAGAGATAAAAGTATTACTGACGAAGACGTTGTTTGCAATTCTTGACGTTTACTTAGAGTCAATCCACCTTTGTTCATATTATCCTAAACGAAATCATTTACATAGTCAATATCTTTTGAATATTAACTTTTTGTAATTACAAATTTTAATCTTTTTATAGGAATGCTTATTTTGTTAATTGAATCTTTGTTAGTTCTACAGTTTTCAAGTATCATGTTTGGTATAACACAAACATAATAATTAAAAACCAAATAAACTTTCTTTGTAATTAAGTTGGTCCTTAAAAAGGTTCCAAGGAATGGTAAAGGAATTGCACTTTGTACATGTGTGCTTGAGTTCTTTGTCTCAAGCCTCACTTTTGTTGAATCAACAACCCAAAAAAGTGGACACAAAATCTATGACCCATGCCTTTTTTTATTAAAAATAAAGGGTTAAAGTCGTAGAATAGTTGTGTACTTTTTAAAATGTATCGATATGAAACGTGTACTATTTTAATTATTCATATTACACGTGTACTATCTGAATCGTTCAAATTTGATACGTGTACTACATTTTTTCATATCAATATGATACCTTTGGTAACCGGTTACTGGCTATACCTGTTAAGAGTGGAATTTCTCTGTTTATTAATGTTCAAATTTCTATAATTGAATCATCAAATACACTTTCTCATCCTTGTGATAACCTGGTAGGAGAAATCACACAGCACAACCAACTTCAAACACCTACAGACCTCTATAGAAATCTCAAATGACGATCTCCACCGTCCAGGTCGAAGAACTATGTGTTGCGAAGCTTCTCCTCAAATTTCACGCAGATCCAACGGTGAACAAGTTCGTACCGATGATTCTCCCACAACTACACAAAGCTAGACGAAATAACCAGTCATAAAAAGTAAAGGTATCATATTAACAATATAAAAAGTACACGTACTATATCGATACACTTTAAAAAGTATACTGCTATTGTACGACTTTAGCCCAAAAATAAATGGGCTCAGTTTTGTTTGCATCATAGGGAACAAGTAAATGATAATGACCCATATAATAATAAAAATATTTCTCATTTTTAGCCCCAAATTTTCATAATATCTATATATTTTATTATATTTCATTCCTTTTTAGGGCTAAAAATAGATTTTGTGAAACTTGACTTAATTTTTTTTTATTGTTTCCAAATTGTGTAATCTATTGTATCATTCAATTATATATACCGAGGGGGTTCAATGGAGAACCTCCATGTATCGAAAAAACCTTCATGCACCACCACAAATGCATCATAATTTCCGCGTGATGCATCATAATTTCCACGTGATGCATCAAATTTTCGCGTAATGCATCAAATTCCTGCGTGATGCATTACGATTTTCTAGCAATGCATTGTGGTTATTCAAGGTTTTTCGATGCATTGAGGTTCTCCATTGAACCCAACCCTATATATACTAAAGTATGTATTTATAGAATAAAATTTATATATATTAATTATGAGGAAATCTATATATTCATTTGCACATGTCTTATAAATGGTCAAATTGAGCTTTCTCACAGAAACCCAACACACACCATGGTTTTTGTATTTTAAGTGAAAAATAAAAATACCAACAACAATTAAAAGTTCGTTTATTGACATATTTGACTTAATTAGCTCTATAATATATATTATGATATGATTAATACGTTTGACGTTACGACATGATTTTATATTCCGATGAACAGGATGTCGTAACTAATAATAGACATTGTTAATTAATCATTACGCTTAAATGTAAGAAAATATTTATTACACTAACTACGTAATAATTAATTCATTTATAATTAATGATAAATCTAAATTGAAGATATATTCTGTAAACAAAAAGTATATATGATCTAATTAACTCAATCATTAAAACATCATATTAATTTTTTTTTAAAAACTTTATTTATATATATGTAAAAATTATAACTATAATGTAAAAATATTAATTACATCATTTAATTACAATAACTATAACTATTATTAAAAAATCATGTGTGTGAAAATTTGTAATTATGATGAAAAACTTCTGTATTGTAACATGATTTTGAATTTTACACGCACATACACACACATACACACACATAAATTTATATATGTATCTATGTCTTTGTGCATGTGTATGTAAAAGATTAAAAGAAAAACATATCTAATGAAAGAACATATAGAAATCAAGTCTATCTTTTTTTATTTATATAATTAAATTAACATTGTAAGTCTATATTGTTTCTATATAAAGATTCAAATGTTTGTGAGTTGTAGGTAGGGGTGAGCGACGGGTACCATTTTCCGAACCCGAACCGGTACCGGTACCGACCGATACCGAATTAATATATTCAGTTCGGTATTCGGTTTTTAAATTAGCTAAAATTCGGTATTCGGTACTCTCGGTTCGGTATTCGGTTTTTAAATTAGCTAAAATTCGGTATTCAAAACCGAACTGGCACAATATCAAATTATACGGTTCGGTATTCGGTTCTTTCAAAACTAATAATTCGGTTTCGGTATTTTCGAGATCGGTACGGTTCGGTACGGTCCGGTACCGAGCTCACCCCTATTTGTAGGTGCTTAAACATAGATTCATATTCATTTAAGCACGTCCACAATTGCATTTCTCCATAAATTTATATGATGTTTTAAAATCTTAAAAAACTTGAAAACAAACATGTTTTTATGTCTAATAATATTGTTAAATTTAAACATAGATATAAAAAAAATTAATAAAATTTTAAATATCGTTTTTCTGATTCCTTTCTAAAAATTCTTTCTATGCTTTTCCAACCAAATAGTTGTGGTTTAAAAGCAAAGACGATACAAAACATAAAAAGGAGATAGTTATATTTTCTTTTAAAAAAAGTCGTTCATGAAAGTTGATAGAATTAGTTGAAAAGGTCGTAGAATTACACGTTAAGCAATGATACTTTCTTACGCATATTAAAATTAAAATTAAATACATATAATTAGGATTAAGTGTGAATACAACTAACGATGAAAAAAATGATGATTATCAATCATGATTTAATACATATAACTAGGTTATTAACCATGTAAATACATGGGTTAATTTAAAAAAAATTAAAATAAACATTTTTAAAGATATATAAAATAATTATAAAAATGAGTTAATTTAATATTAAATTATGTAGTTTAAATTTGAATTGATTTGATTTAAAATAGATTTTAAATATGTTAAGCAAAAGTAGTTTGTAACATGTGTTAATTAAAAGAAAAGGCTTACATATGATGATTTATTTAAATTATAGATTTATGGACAGTTAAAAAAAAGTGTGGACTAATACATATAGATAAATAGAAATTATTATTTTAGATTGTCTCCTATTTAAAGTTATTGGAAAGAAAAATAAATTATATCAAATTGTAAGTAAAATAAATTAGTAACAATGACATTTTAATTTTAAATTTTCTTTAAAAAACATTAAAGAAATTATAATATTAATTATAGAATAAATGATTTTATGATTTATTTATGTATGAAATATTGTCTAATATTTTAAAATGTAATTAATACAATAGAAGAATATAATTTATCACTTCAAATTAAATGATAGAGAAAATTTAGGTGAAATGTTGTTAGTTAGTTATATAGTTTTATTTAATTATTAAATTTAAGTTAATTATATTTAAAAATAGGTAAATAAACCCACATGTCAATAATTAAAGATGACAAGCGGCAATGCATGTAAGAAGATGTCAAGTGACATTTTAGTTAGAATATGTATATAATGTAGTTCAGCAGCATACTGTCAAGTTTTTAGCGAATCTTTACTTAAACATGTATAAAACAACATTATAAAAAATTTTTAAGAAAAAAGCATACCTTAGATTCGAAACCTAAACCATGTGAATGACTGAATGGTAAAACAAATTATATGAATGGTGTGGATGGTATAAAAAACTTATAACATGATAAATGAATGAGTATTTGAATGGTTCTTAACTCATGCAACGCGTTAATTTGACTATTATAAACTTGTTATAAATGCAACGAGCCACGTGTCAGTCATTGGATATATATAGATGATTAAGTATTTAAGCGTGACAGTATGTGTAATTAAAAAAATAAAGAAAATGGAGGTGGTACGTACGTAACTACGAATTTAATACACAACCAAACCATCCAACCCTTACTCATTTTAATTTGTTACTTTCTTATCATTTAAATTATGTTCAGGGTCGGACCAATCATTTTCGGGGTTCTAGACAAAAATTTAAAATGGACCCTATAAATATATATATGTATTTTCAAATAAACAAAATTCAAGTAAAGATTAAAAACAAAAAACAAAAACTTATAATTATATAATATAAACTAAAAACTTTGGCAAGTCAAGAATATTGTTTAACCGTTAATAGACCTAATTATATATAATAAATTCTTTGACAATGGGCCCCTATGACTAATGGACACTGTGCGATTGCTCATGTTAATCTTGCTCAGAACCGGCCCTGATTATGTTACTTGGAATATTAATTAATAATGGCTAAAAATGTCTCAAACCATGCAATCTCTCTCTCTCTCTCTCTCTCTCTCTCTCTCTCTCTATATATATATATATATATATATATATATATATATATATATATATATATATATATATATATATATATATAGAGATGAGATCATTGCAGAACCTAAATTTAGTGTAGAACTGTAGAACCAATATCGTCCATAGATTAGAATAATCTAATGGTCTTGATTAAAAAAGTTAAGTTTGGAATTAGTGAAAAAAAGATTGGTAATAGTGATATTTTAATCCTTGGAGGGTAAAAAAGGAAAAGATTGGAAATAGCAAAAAGATTGACATTAGCAAAATAAATATCTTTTTTCTTTAAATTAAAATAACATTAATATTATTAATTTTTAAATCAAAAAAATTATACCATAAAAACAAGAATTTTATACTCTTTAAAACGAGACCGGTCATGATATATTTTTTTCGAAAAAATTTTACGTGTTTATTTTTTGTAAAAAAAAATTACCCAGACCACGATGCAATATATCATGGTGAGATAATGAGATCATTCGATATCGAATGAACACTTTGATATCGTATATTTAACGTCAATGCAACACTGCATATACGCTCATTATTAACAGAGCTAAAATAATAGTCACAATTAGTAGTCAAAGTTGGTGGATTTAACGAGAACGGTTATGATATATATTTTTTATTTTTCGTAAAAAAAATTTTACCCAGACCACGATGCAATATATCATGGTGAGATCATGAGATCATTCGATATCGAATGAACACTTTGATATCGTACATTTAACGTCAATGCAACATTGCATATACGTTCATTACTAACAGAGCCAAAATAATAGTGACAATTAGTAGTCAAAGTTGGTGGATTTAACGAGAACGGTTATGATATATATTTTTTTATTTTTTGTAAAAAAAAATTTACCCAGACCACGATGCAATATATCATGGTGAGATCATGTGATCATTCGATATCGAATGAACACTTTGATACCTATATTTAACGTCGATGCAACACTGCATATACGTTCATTATTAACAGAGATAAATAATAGTCAAAATTAGTAGTCAAAGTTGGTGGATTTAACGAGAATGGTCATGAATATATTTTTTTGAAAAAAAATTTACGTGTTTATTTTTCGTAACTTTTTTTTACCCATACGACCATTCGATGTCGAATGAACACTTTGATATCGTATATTTAACGTCGATGCAACACTGCATGTCCATTATATATTAAAAGAGAAAAAAAAAAGTCAAAGTGGACAGTCAAACTTGGTAGACTACTATTAATTCAATGTTAATTGTATAATTATCATCTTATCCCTAGTGTTATATTATAATCTAATGGTTTAGATTGGTTCTATGGTTCTGCACTAAATTAAGGTTCTGCAATGATCCCAACCCTATATATATATATATATATATATATATATATATATATATATATATATATATATGCCTTTGTGTGTGTATATATGTATATATAAATATATATACTTTGTTGCTGCCAAGACAAGATACGTACAGTACATTCCTCATATATATATATATATATATTTAATTAAGGAGCGGGCTCGCCTTCTTGCCGGAATATGACAACCGCAGTTCAAGAAACGGTGGTGATCATCGTTGGTGCCGGCCCATCTGGCCTCGCCACCGCCGCATGCCTCCACCAACTCTCAATCCCATACATTATCCTCGAAAGAGAAGATTGTATTGCTTCATTATTCAACAAGAAAACATACAATCGGCTTCACCTGCACTTATCCAAAAAATTCTGTCAGCTTCCCCATCTCTCTTTTCCGGCCAATTTTCCAACCTATGTATCCAGAAGCGATTTCTTAAACTACTTGGATGATTACGCTTCTCATTTCAAAATTAATCCGATGTTTGGGAACCTCGTAAAGTTTGCAAAGTACGATGAAGATAGAAAGAGATGGAAAGTGGAGGCGAAGAGAATCGGTGGCCAGGAGGAAGGTGGGGTTGTGTGGTACGAAGGGAGGTATTTGGTGGTGGCCACCGGAGAAACAAGTGATGTGTATATACCGGAGGTGGAGGGGTTGAGTGAGTTTAAAGGTGAAGTTATTCATTCAACAGTGTATAAATCTGGAGAGGGGTATGAGAATAAAAAGGTTTTGGTGGTCGGAGCAGGGAATTCCGGTATGGAAATTGCATTTGATCTAGCTAACCATGGTGCCAAAACATCCATTGTTGTCCGAAGTCCGGTAACTTAAAGCTTCATTTATTTTGCATTTACTCATTTCCTGGTCTTTTTTAATTCAAGATAAACGTATAAAAGAAATCTACATATACACACATACATAAATACACACACATTTATCCATACATATATAAAGAAAAGGGGTTCGATGGAGAACCTCCAAAGAAACTTCATGCGCCACCACAAAACCTACATATACACACGTACATAAATACACACACATTTATCCATACATATATAAAGAAAAGGGGTTCAATGGAACCTCCAAAGAAACTTCATGCACCACCACAATTCCTGTGTGATGCATCATTATTTCCACATGATAAATCAAATTCTCGTGTGATGCATCGACTTTCACGTGATGCATTACGATTTTACAGCGATGCATTGTGGTTCTCCAAGGTTCTTCGATGCATAGAGGTTCTCTATTGAACCCACCCCTATATATACATATGTATGTATAAACATACTTTTTGTTTTCTCTTTATACATAAAATCAACTATACTTTATTTACGAGAACTTAGGACGGGCCGGCCCTGTTGTTGGTAGCCGGTGATCATTAACTATAAACAATATGTATTTTATCATATTGAAAGTTCTCAAAGATATTTGACGTAATTAATACTCCACAGTAGCCATTTGCAGAGTCATATTCCTGCACGATTATGAATTTTTGGAAAAAAAAAAAAAAACAAATTGGTAAAAACGAATAATGCTTGATAAAAAAAACCCAAATTGAAAAATCTGAAGTGGTTTATTATTTCTAAAAATAGTATATTAAACAAGTTTTTTAAAAACAATCTATGATTTTTTTTAAAAAATAAAAAAATTGTGTTATTTGATTTTGTCTTAGTTTATATATATGGGCCTGTTTGCATGGTTTAAACAAAATTAACAATATACATTAGATGTCAATCGGAATATTCTTGTAAAAAGATAAACATAAGACAAATCACAAATGAAATGATGTCATATATTCTTCCTAAGAATATTTAAAATAAATAAAAAAAATGCAATTATTCTTGAACCAAATATTTTAATTTATATATTTAATTTGGGTCGTTTACACTCTACAACACGTTAACGTACGTTTCATCGTGTAAAGTATGGAATGTGGTCATCATATGCGTAAATGCAAGGATTTTATTCAATTTTAATAAGTCAATGGTCTAACTAACATGCTTTCTACAATTAAAATTGATTTCTATGTACTTTTCTTTAAAAGGTTTTCCTTTAATAAATCTCAAAATCAGTTTCAACTTTGAACAGACAAACTAGACCACTACTGTTTGTATTATGTTTGGTTTTTATTTCTAACTTTCCTTTGAAAAAAAAAAAAGAATTTTTTGGTTCTACAACTCATAAATTTTATGTATGCATAGCAACTTTATCTAAAATTATTATTTTATTCTTAATTATATATATATATTTATCATAATTGTCTTATATCTTTAAAAGTAATTAAAGATGAATTTTTTTTTTTTTTAAAAATCATTGTGTTTGGCAAAAATGTTTTATAGTCTAGTGATGCATATCAAAAAACATCTTATCAAGTTATCATGATGCAATTGTCATAAAAACGTCACTTATAGATATCACTTGTAGGGATCATTGACTTTTTTTCACAATATATAGCAATAATTTTCATCAACATCAATCATTTATATCTAAATTTTATTTATATTTTAGGTCTATTATGAAAACCAACATATTTTTAAGGTTTTTACGTTTTCATCTCTCAATGCTATTTTTTTTCCAGAAAAGTCTTCAAGTAAAAAAAATTTTCTAGTTTTTTAAATTGATTATTAGTGTCCGATTACAATTACTAAACTAGGTTCTTAAAATTAAAAAACCGAGTTCTAACATACAAATTTCACTAAACCAAAAATACAAAATCAACTTGACAACTTTTCTGAAAAAAATAACATTGAATGACGAAAACGCAAAAAACGTGAAAACGTTTTGTTTTTTTCCATAATAAACCCTTTAATTTTTTAGTAAATGTATTCAATAATGATTTTATGTGGTATATGTTTGGTGGTGTAGATTCATATTTTGTCCAGATGGTCTGCAAATATGGGACTGATGTTATTGAAGTTTGTACCATTACATTTAGTGGACTCATTATTGGTGCTTCTAAGCAAGCTAGTGTACGGAGATCTAACCAAGTATGGTATCCAAAGACCCGATGAAGGTCCGTTTTTACTTAAGGGAAGAGACGGCAAGTATCCGGTCATCGACGTTGGCACGTCCAAAAAGATCAAGTCACACGAGATACGAGTATGGTTTTTTTCGAGCTTAATTATTAACACAAAATTTTTGGATAACTGTTACCATGATTGTCTGGTTTTGTTTCAGTTCTGTCTCGAGTTCTATATCCCTACTTGTGTCCAATGGCGTAGCCATGTTGGGATGTGGGGGGGCCATGGCCCACCCTCATTTCATCATTCCTTTTATATATATATATATATATACATATATATATATATATATATATATATATACACGTATATATATATATATATATAAAAAGATTAATTCAAATAATTTTTAATTAAAATTTGTTTAATATTTACCTATACTTTATCATCGATCAATGTTTGTCTATTTTTCACTAACTAGTTTAAACATCAAACATGATATTTGAAGGAATCATTTATTTTTTTCTCTGTAATTTACAAAGTGTTTTATATTTTATTTTTACTCTATATATCATTCATGATAATGTTTTACTTGGTGACAATTAAATTTAATTGAATTATAAAGTTAATATGACGGTATTTTAGTTTTTGTGGGTTCAAGTTTTAATTGAGAAATTAATGGTAGTATAAGAATAGGTGGTTGTGTAAGTTGGTCTTTCAATAAAAAGCTAATTCAACTATATATTGATTAACTGTTGAGTCTACGTATATTATTAATTTGTTTGTTGAAACAATATATGAACGTTATAGAGCTTTGTATATAATTAAAATTTTCTAAATGAACAAATTTATTATAACAACCCTTAGTTTATTATACATTAGTTTATTTTAATTTCTATTAATATCTACCATTAGTTTGGCCCACCCAAGATAAAAATCCTGGCTACGCCACTGCTTGTGTCTGTTTGTTATGTTAAAAGTTAAATGCTGATATTTTAAAGGTATATATATAGGTTTTGCCGACGTTGAAATGCATAAATGACAATGGTAATGAAGTTGTTTTTGAAGATGGAAAATGTCACCAGTTTGATGTAATTATATTTGCAACTGGGTTTAAAAGATCAACACATTTGTGGCTTCAGGTAAACATATTTTTCTTTAATTTTCAAGATTAAAACATCTTCATAGATATGTTTGCTATTTGTTTAATTTCTGAGTCAATTACCCAGGTTAGGGGTGACAATTTCAGCCCGTTCAAACAAGGGCGTCAAACGGGTTGACGACTAAAAGTCATAAATTTTACATAATATTGAAATTTTTTTTCAAAAAACCAATTTTTTTTTAATACACCATTTTATAAATTTTCGTTTTTCTAAAAGAAAGTTATGTTCTATCTTAGTTTTCTACAATTGGTCCATTTAATTGTTTGACTCGTTGGGTCAAAATTGTTACCCAGACCTTGGTAAACAAATAGTAATATACAACTTACACAAATTTCTGTTTTTTCTTTTTTTTTTTGGGACAGGGATACGATTGTCTTTTAAACAATGATGGCTTACCAAAACAAATGTTTCCAAACCATTGGAAAGGGGATAATGGGCTTTATTGTGTTGGGCTTGGAAGGAGAGGTTTACATGGGGCTGCCATGGATGCCCAAAACATAGCCCACCACATTCTCAAATCTCAACCATAGTTGTAATTTCTAAATTAAAATTTAAACAAAACAATCATATTCATTTGATCTAATAAAATAAATAAATATATTTTCTTATGATGTTGCCGATGTTGGGTGTTTAAAATTAATTATAGTTTTGTAATATTGGTGTTTAATGTTTTTTCTATCAAGGAAAAACCCAGACTGATGCATGTTGTGCTGTTTTTACTTCATTACCATATATATGTCCTTCACTTATATTAAATCTTTTTTGTATTTTGTAAATAACATTTATCAAATAATTCATGTTTATGTTAGAAAGTACGTTACCATATATATATCCCACTCACTCAATTTTATTAAATTTTCTTCTTAAATGCTTAAATGGTTCAACAATTTCTATTAATTGAAACTTGTAAAGTTGTGGAAGATAATTATGATCCAAAAGGACAAGGTTTCACGGTTATTCAAATGTTACATTTATAAAAATTAAAAAACAATATTGCATCATCTAGATGTAACGAGAAATGGATAAAAGAATTTATTTGTTAAAATTTATTATAGATTTGTTTTCATTTTTCATTATAATCGATTTCGATTTAGTTTGAGATTGTAGAAATAAACTCTAAATAATAATATGACGAGTTGATTGAACACCACGTATCACATAAAACTAGAGGGACGTTTACATTTATTATTATTATTATCATCGGTCATCGGTCTTTATAAAATGTTTAAAGTATGTATGTATGAGTAGTAGTATTTTTGACGTCGTTTCAAGTACTGGATCGATCAACTCAACCACCCAAACAAAGACATGTGAAGAGAGTCCCATGTGAAATTTATCCTAGCTACGTACCACAAAATTATTCGTGCTTGTCAATTGTCATATATCTCTCTCTCTCTCTCTCTGTGGAAAACCACAATGCATCTGAAAACTTGTGAAAACCGCACTGCACCACCACAAATGCATCAAATTTCCCGCGTGATGCATCAAATTTCCCGCGTGATGCATCACTTTATTTACGATCATGCCACCGCGTTTTTCATGAAATGCACCAACTCGAACGGTATACGTAGGTTTCCATAGTTTTCAGGTGCATAGTGGTTTTCCATTGAACTCACCCCTATATATATATATATATATATATATATATATATATATATATATATATATATATATATATATATATATATATATATATATATATATATATATATATATATATATATATATATATATATATATATATATATGCTTAACAAAGGACATTTAAATTTTATATTTAAAAAATATATCACCTCAAATTAAAGGGTTATACCGTATTACCATCACATTAAACAAGGGCGATTGTGTTTAGAAATTCCCTAAATTAGTAATGTTATCGTCGTTTATTAAAGTTTGCATCATATATTTCGAGTCTTGCTGTGTATTCAACTCTAGCTAGCTATTCGTCTAATAGCTTTCAGTTCTTTGTAGGTTGGTTTTTCCTTGATATTTATTTGATGTTCATGTTTCTCTTTAGCTTAAGTTTCAATTTTTAACCCATTGTTAGTGCCAATTAAGTCATTAATTTAACTTACACAATGGATTAACTTGTAGTTTGTATATTCATTTTGTTTTATTAAAATTGGTGTACGTACGTCTTTTAAATTAAATTATATAAAGGTTACGTAATGTTTTATGACGTGGCTTGACAAAAAGTGATTTGTAATAGTTTGACTAATGCATATGACCAAAAAATTAGTGCTATACTGCTATGGTGTGTTTTCTTTATATAAAACCGAAATATATATGTATAGTTTTTAATAATTAAAAACCTAGTTTGTGTGATTTTTTACCGTTTGATATGATTTTTTCCTAAATTTGATAAACAATAAGTGAAAATCTTGCGTTCACTTGACGAAAATTTTTTCATTTGTTTTCAATTTCAGTTTTCATGAAAATGTTTTTAGATTTAGTTTCTCAAAAAACAATTGAGAATTCTGAAAACGCATCCATATTGTAACTTGAAAACTCCGTGTTTTCGTTTTAAGTTATAAAAGGTTTGAAAACATATTGAAATTATTTTTAACATTTAGCTATAAATTTTGAAAATGAAAATTTATTTTAGAAAATATACAAGTGAATATGTTTTCATAAATTCCTTGTTTTCGTCAAAAGCGAAACCCGAAAACACTCCAGTTTAAAGTCTCCTTTAAATAAAGTACATTAAATAGTAAATAGTTAAACTAAAGCATTATCATACATACATCTCCTCCGGTTAACTTTTACAAATCATACGTCTTCTAAATCGCATGTTTTTTTTTTAATGACGCAAGACTCTGGTGTTTTTTTTTTCAGGCTTCGAGGCCATCAATTGGAAATTGTCGTACAGTAATGCAATTGAATTATTAAAAACACTCTTCTGCTCTATATACAGTGGTGTGAGCAGATATTTAGAATGACTTGTTTTTCTTTTTCTTTTCTGTTAAACAAAGAAACCGTTTCACGTCAGGATCGTCCCATGAATTTTGGTGGCCCTGTATAATAATTACATAGTAGACTCTTAATGTGTAAAAAATTTAAATTTAAATAAAAATTATTGGTTAGTAGTGTTCTAACAATTGCTATATACATAAAAAAAACATTTAAAACAATGATATTAAGACATGTTTATATGACTTGAACAAAATAATTAAATTCAAACATTTAAAACAATGATATTGACACACAGTAATTAAACTTAAGCAGACTTTAGTTTTTCACCATTTTTTTAGATCACCGGTCTCCGATAAGGCCCTATTAAAATTGGGGTCTTGAGCGGTCACACTTATTGCACACCTTCACCGGTTTTGGTCATTTATGACCTGTATATACGTACAAGCCATTAATTGGGAATTGTCGTACAATAATAATATGACAAAATTATTAAAAAGTAAAAACAGTACTCTCTTCAAGCTATAGATGGAGGATTGCGCGCTATATATGTCGGTGGTGTGAGGGGATATATTTATATGTATCGCGTATGATATAGAATTAATTTACGCACGCCTAGCTCATCGATCGACGTCCGGCCGGAGAATGGGTGGCGGTGATGAAGAAACGGTGGTGATCGTCGTCGGAGCAGGCCCATCTGGCCTCTCCACTGCCGCAAGCCTCCACCAACTCTCAATTCCGTACATAATCCTCGAAAGAGACGATTGCATCGCTTCATTATTCAACACAAAATCATACGATCGGCTTCACCTCCATTTAGCCAAGCAGTTCTGTCAGCTTGCCCACATGCCTTTCCCTGCGGATTTTCCGACCTATGTCTCCAGAAAAGATTTCTTGAAATACTTGGACGATTACGCTTCTCATTTCAAGATTAATCCGAAATTCGGGAACCTGGTACAGTTTGCAAAGTACGATGAAGATAGGAAGAAATGGAAGGTGGAGGCAAAGATAATGGGTGGTGAGGGTCGTCGGAATGCAGCGGTGGTGGTTTACGAGGCGAGGTTTTTGGTGGTGGCGACAGGAGAAAACAGCGATGCGTTTATACCGGAGGTTGACGGGCTGAATGAGTTTAAAGGTGAAGTTATTCACTCAACTCAGTATAAATGCGGTGTCGGATACAAAAACAAGCACGTCTTGGTGGTCGGAGCTGGTAATTCCGGCATGGAAATTGCATATGATCTGTCTAACCATGGTGCAAAAACTTCCATTGTTGTCCGAAGTCCGGTAATTAATCAATCATGCATGCATATTATTATAAACAGGGATAACTGCGTAGAAAAACCCTAAATTTGTCCGTTTTTTGTGATTGAAACCCCAAACCATTTTTCGTTGCATAGAATACCCGAACTAACTGAAAATCAGTAAATCAATGTTTTATTAATAGGTAACCGGTTGAAACCAGTTATTAATACTACGTGAACTGGTAAACAACCTACGTATAATAAATTTTAATTGTTGAAATTAGTTTCCAATTATTACACATCATTTTAACGCTCGTAGATGGGGTAATCTCTTTTAAAAATTACAATTAAAAATTATGATCAACGGAGTTTCAAATGATATGTAATACTTGGCAACCATTTTCAACAATTAAAATTTATTCCACGTAGGTTATTTACCAATACCTGTAGGATTAATAACCGGTTACACATTGATAAAACATTGATTTACTAATTTTTAGTTAGTTCAGGGTTTTCTATGCAACGAAAAATGGTTTAGGGTTTTAATCACAAAAAACTGACAAGTTGAAGGTTTTTTTTACGCTGTTTTCCCTTATAAATAATGATTGATTAAAATTGGAAATGTATTGTAGGTTCATATATTATCAAGGTGGTCGATAAACATAGGATTGGTGTTATTAAAGTACATAGGGTTGGAAATGGTGGACTGGTTATTAGTAATGGTTAGCAAGGTGATGTACGGAGATGTAAGCAAGTATGGGATTGTGAGGCCAAAAGAAGGTCCCATTTTGATGAAAATAAGAGACGCTAAGTATCCGGTAATCAACGTCGGTACCTTACAAAAGATCAAGTCTGGCGAGATACAGGTCAGGCCGCCCGCCCGCCCGGTGTATTATATAGTAAGAGGGTGTTTGGTTTTGCGTTATAAACGTGATTATTAGCTTATTACGTTACAATGACGCAAATAATTGGTTTAAAGTGTTTGGATTCCATACGTTAATATATAAGTGGTTATGTGCGTTTAGTGTTAGTCCTACCACACTTTTTGGTAAGTTAAAATTTGTAGCTTATTTGCTTAATAAGTGATTATTTGGTCATTATACAATTTAAAACGCAAATCCAAACACTTTAAAAACTGATTATTTGATAATTATGATAGCAAACAGCAGAAGCTAAACCAAACACTACGGTTGCGTTTAGTTAACGAAAACTAGTCATTTTTCAATTTCAGTTTTCAAGTTATAGTTTTTAGAAAAAAACAAGGGTTTCTATGAAAAGTGAAAACTTGTTTAGTTGATGAAGTTTTAGTTTTAAGAAAAATAAGATGGGTGATTATAAAATAAAAAAAATAGGATAGGTGATGGAAAAGTAAGAGAGAGAAAGAGAGTATTATAAAGAAATAGGGTAGGTAGTAGAAAAGTAAGAGAATATGAAAAGTGATATTTTAAAAAGTGAAATGAAAATTTATGAAATTGTTGTTAAGTAAACAAGTTTTGATTTTTGTTGAAAAGTGAGATGGAAATTTTGAAAATTTTCGGGAACTAAACGCACCCTACATGTTCGGCAGCACTTTTGGTTACAGCTATTATCTGATTATTAGTTTTCAAAAGAGGTATGGTAAGATGGATGCATGCAGGTATTGGGAGGTTTGAAGAGCATAAAAAAGGGAGGAAATGAAAATGAAGTAGTTTTTGAGGATGGGAAATGTTATCAGTTTGATGCAATTTTGTTTGCTACTGGATTTACAAGATCAACCCATTTATGGCTTCAGGTGATCATATCCACTCAATTTATCCAACCTTAATTTTTATTTTCCATCTTTTTTCCTTAATTTCATCACATATATACATTTCATTTAATATTATGATTTTTTTTGGTAATTAATAATAAATCTACTCACGTACGTATGATCTTATATCTTATAAAATAGAGTGTCCTATTTAATTTGAACTCGTAATAGCTAGCGTGCTAAGTCCAAACTTGATTTATTTTCTTGTAAATAAATATAACTTGAATTTAAAATGTTGAAATTAATGTAATTAATTATTAAGTAATAAAAATTTGGGATAACTGCGCAAAAAACCTCAAACTTGTCAGTTTTTTGTGATTAAAACCCCAAATCATTTTTCGTTGCATAAAAAACCCCGAACTAACTAAAAATTAGTAAATCAATGTTTTATCAATTGATAACTGGTTGAAACCGGTTATTAATCCTACGTGAACCGGTAAATAACCTACGTGATATAAATTTTAATTGTTAAAATCGTTTTCCAAGTATTACACATAATTTAAACTCTCGTTGATGATGTAATCCCGTTTAAAAATTACAATTAAAAATTATCAACGGGTGTTTAAGTGATGCGTAATACTTGGCAACCAGTTTCAATGATTAAAATTTATTCCACGTAGGTTATTTTCCGGTCCAGGTAGGATTAATAACCGGTTTCAACCGGAACCCATTGATAAAACCTTGATTTACTGATTTTTAGTTAGTTCGGGGTTTTCTATGCAACCAAAAATGGTTTGGGGTTTTAATCATGAAAAACTGACAAGTTATGAGTTTTTTGCACAATTATCCCTAAAAATTTATCATGCACAACAATTATGATTATCTTATTTTTACTAATGTTTTTGTTACCTTTACATTTTACCCTTTCCAAATAAGAATAGAATAATCATTTCAAATGTAATTAGTGTGTATTACATTTTTTTGAAGGTTTTTTTTTTGTCAGATTAATAATAGTTTTAAAATTTTTTATCAAAACATTATATATACTTTTGATTTTATTTACCAAAAGTAACTACTTCTAGTTTTTCATTCAATTTTCTTTTTAGAAAATAGTTTTTATTTTTTTTCTTACTTCGGTATAATTTCAACAACAATCATTTTCTGAAATATTTCTTTTTTATTCGTTTTAAATTTCCATGGCTTTTTCAGTATGTAAATTTCCATGGTCTTTCTTTTGAATCTATACCTAAAATGAATTTATATCATCATATAATAAGTTATGAAATTATTTGACTGGAACAAATAATTTTAAAAGTCATGTAATGAGTTCGATCAATATAGAAGAAAAATAGTTTTTATTTTTAGTTTTTTAAACTTGTTATAGTGATTTTTAAATTATTTTTGAAGTTAATTTATCTATAGTTTTATAGTTATTTAGATATTTAGTTTTTTAAACTTATGATTTTTAAATTGTTTTTTAAGTTTATAATCATTTATAGTGTTATAAGTTTATGAAATTTAATACGAGCAAAAAAGAATTGAGTGAAAAGATTTTTCTAATCGAATTAATAAATAAAAAAACGTTAGTTCAAAAAAGTTGAGTAAAATTTGAAAATACTATTTTTTTAATAAATAAAATCAAAAAGTATTATACTTTGATAATTTTTAGTTGTATCTTGGTTTTAAATCAAAAAGTATGAAGGGGTGCAAATGGGGCATTGGTGGACCTAGGCAAGTGTGTCACACACCATTAACATTTCTAGACAAAATACATAATTATTGACATTTTCTTAACACGAAACCAAAAATATCAACATATCTACATACTCTAAATGTTCTTTTCAGCTATTTATATCAGGAAAAAATTATGGATTTGCCACTGAACGACCAAAACAAAACGAGGATTGCATGTGGTTAAAAATATTTTAATCTCTGATCGATATGGATAATTAGACTTTAGTTGGTTCTAATCTAATTATAGTTAAATATGTTGGTTTTGTATCAAACAAAACCATAAAACATTGTGGTTTTATAATTTGGCATCTAACATAATATGTAATTCTAAAATAACTAGTTTTAAATCAAATCGAACCAAATTGATAACAAGATTTTAAAATGCAACCCAAATCAATCACTGTAATATTAACTAGTTATTTGGCGTGGGAGCTTCATCTTAGTGTTTTTTTAAATAAAACTTTGTCTTTAAAAGAAACTGTAATATGAACCGGACCAACCCAACAGTATATTGGTTTTATTTGAAGCTAATGGGTAGAGGTGCACATTAGCCGATTTTAATCTGATTCGGTTTATTTGCCAAAAAAAATCGGTTTTTCTAATAACCGGTTCGGATTTTAACCGGTTTTGGACCCAATAAAATGTAACCTATGTATCCGGTTTCGGATATAAAAACCGGTTATAAAAAAATCCATTTTTTTTTAGATTTTAGGCTTTCACTTTGGGTTTAACCATTTTATTAATAATCTATTTGATAAAATCTTTCATTTCGGCTTCTATTTCAATAAAATTGGGCTTTTAAAATTATTTTATAATTTATACATTTACAACTTATAAATTATAAACGTATAACCGGTTTTGGATCGAAATCAGATAACTGGATTTTTTGTGCGGCTCTACTATAATGGGTAAATAAAAATGCAGGGAGGAGATTGTCTTTTAAACAAAGATGGATTTCCAAAACACAAGTATCCAGACCATTGGAAAGGAGAAAATGGGCTTTATTGTGCTGGGCTTGCAAGGAGAGGCCTACATACAGCCGCATTGGATGCCCAAAACATAGCTCAGCATATTTTCAACCAAATCTCAAAAATCACCAATAATTATTTGTTTTAGACATTGAGTTTTAAGTTATGTTAATTATTATATTGCCTTTCATTTGGAGAAACATTACACATATAGTTATGTAAATGTTTCATTTTATGTCTAAGTATCCAAAATTCAAACCAATTATGTTTTTCTAGTTTCTTTTGTATGATTACGTTTTTCAAACTCTATGAGGTTTATGTGTATGATTATTGATGTATTTGGAGTTGCGATTTTAAGCGTACGTTGCTAACATGACAGCTTACGTGGATGTTTAGTCAGCACCCAATCATGCCCAGTTATCCAGGGTTGTTACTATGGAAAGATTATCTAGAGTTCAATGTTTTAATAAAAAAATTAGATGGTATAGGATGTTTTTGGTAGGTCGATGTAGTAAAATTTTTATGTACAGTAGTTTGTTATTTTGTGCAGTTTGCCATACAATAAATAATAATACCTTACAACAATTTTGTTCAAAATTACAAAAACATTCCCTCAACTTTTAAAGTTACAGTGATAATCCTCAAATCACTCTGTACTTGTAAAAACGGTCTTTCTAATTCTGAACTTATTAAAAATGACAATTTTGTTCAAAATTACAAAAACAGTCACTAAACAAATTTTTTTTTTTTTTTTTTGCATAACTGTGTTATGAGTAGTATAGGTTCTAAAAACTAAAGTGAATGACCTTAACAGATTTAAATGTCACCCAATGTGTACTCAAGTGTTTACAAGCTGCTAAATCGAACAAAAAAAATTGGATCTTTTGCTTAGTGATAGTTTTTGTAATCAATTTTAATGGAAAAAGTGTTTGTTGCATTTGTTCCATTTAAAAAAAAAAAAAAAAAGTAACCCAAAAATCCCTCCATCAGAAAAATGATGGGCAGCCAGATTGATCGCATTTAGGTTGCATTTTTATTAATATAGTTTTGGACTTATTGATTCAAGTCCGTTCATAAACAGTTTAGGTTTATTTTTGTTGGAACCAAAATGTATTTTTGTGCGGAAATCTCGACCGCGCACGCAGGACCCCAAATTTCATAGGGTCTCACGGTCATAATACAGATTTAAGTTCGAGTCAATAAATTTTCATTTTTTTTTTGCATTTGACGCATACACGTTGTGCATATGTGCATTAAAATGAAATTTATGTCAAATTTAAGTAGATTGGTATTATTCATATTAATTTCTCACTAATCATATTTTTTTTTGTCGTTCACGACCTCTAATTTACCTATTAAAATTAAGTCTCAAAAGTAGCAATTTACCCGTTTAAAATATTTAAGAATCTACGTTGTAATCGCATTCACAGGCCTCCGAAATTAATGGGACGGCCCTGTATCTTGAAAATTGGTTTTGTAGTCATGGTTGTTTATCAGGTAGGTACTGTAAATCTGATGGTTTTGGTGGATGTAAAACCACCGTCGACCACCAGGTTATGCCCGTTGACGTACTTAGCGTCATCGGAGGCAAGATAAAGAGCCGCATTCGCCACATCTTCCGGCTCACAGTATTTTCCCTTCAATTCCCCTGCATTCTGCACCATACCTATGATTTCTTCTTCTTCGAGATCCGGAAAATATCCTTTCATTTCTTCCGTCACCATTGTCGTCGGGATCGCGAAAGGAGATATACAGTTGATCCGAACACCATGCCGCGACAACTCTGATGCCAAGGACTTTACCATCCCTACGACTGTAAACTTCGATATCGAATACGTATGCTGCGCTAACCCTCCTAAAACTCCGGTCACGCTGGCAGTGCAGAGAATGGATCCGCTTTCACGAGGAATCATTACGCGTGATGCATGCTTGATTCCTGCAAGGACACCCCGAACGTTGATTGACATGACCCGGTCAAATGTGTCGAGGTCGAGATCAACTATGGTTGGTGGTGTTCGACATGGAACCCCGGCATTGTTGAACATGATGTCGAGTTTTCCGTATTTGGATACGGTGAGATCAACTGCGTTTGCGATGTCGGACTCGTTAGTAACGTCGCAGGGGACGAATGAGGCGTTGGGGCCGAGTTGTGTGGCGGTGTCGTGGCCGAGCTTGTGGTGGATGTCGGCGATCACCACCTTGGCCCCGTTGTTGATGAATTTAATTGCAGTTTCTTTGCCAATGCCGCTTGCTGCTCCGGTGATCAACGCTATCTTCTCTTCTAGTTTCCTGTGAAAGAAAACAAAGGAGAGGAAAAGAAGAGAAATGAAATATATATTTTCTTTCCCGGAAAATTTTAGAGCAAAAAACACCATAGTTTCTTTCCTTTTCATTTCTTTTCCATCCTAAAAAACAAAAAAGAACACAAAGTAATTTTGTTTTTCTTGATTTCCTTCTATTTTCATTCTTTTTCGCTGTTACAAAAGTTTTAAGATCACAGTGTTAGTTATAATCCAAACCCGAATCCGAATCCTAATCATATGGTTCAATACTAATTCTAATAATGAGGTGCAAGCTAAGGCAAATTTCAACCTTTCAAAGTTCATTTTGGGAAGTAATCTTCTACTTTATTAGACTTTAGATCAATAGGTAAAAATTGGAATAAATCACTTTTTAAAAGTAAATAATTATTTATTTATTTATTTTGAGATGAAACAACAGTAAATAATAAACTCGTACGTATTGTAAAATAGGAGACATTTGAGAATTTACCAAAGTATTTAATTCAATGTAACATTTCCAGTAAATTTCCTAGTAAACACAGAAGGTTGTATCATTTATTTAGTAACTTATTTACTTGTTTTATTTATAAAAATATAATATCGTTTAAATTATTATCATTTAAAAAAAATTAAATTAATTATCAAAATATAACAACAATGTTTGTGAAACAAGTAAGAAGATTTATAATAATAAAATTTCACCATTCATAATAATGTTATATAAAATAATTATCCTATTTTACTATTAAAAACAAAACTATAAATATAATAAATATATTAATAAATATAAAATTACCATTTTAAATAAATTTATTGGTGTATAAATCATCTCCCACAAGAAAATTACGGATATTCATAGAGTGCTACTTCAATCATTATAGTTTACGATAAATGGTCCCTGTGGTTTATATCAAATTTTGGATTTGGTCCCTGAACTTTTAATTTTGCAAAAATGGTCATTATCTTTAAAGTTTACTTTCAAGATTGGTCCCTTATCCATTAACTTTTATTAAAATACCCATTTTGCCCTTGTTTATATTTATACATTTGAGCATTTTAGTTACAAATTATTAATAACTCTCTTTTAATAAAACAAATAGATATAAAAATATAATAAAAGTATTAATGTTATTAATCAATTAGAAACAAAAAACAAATACAATAAAACATTTCGAATAATTTTAATTTCGTTTCGCATAATTTTATACTTTGTATTTTGTATGGTATAATATACCATTTTTTTGAACGAAATGATTTCGAATTAAATTGGTTCATCATATTCCGTTTCCTTAAATTGGAAATCGGAATTGTTAGTCATTTTTATGTTAAAAACATTAAAAATTATATTGTTTGTTTATTACGTTTGGTTAAATTAAAAATCGAAATGGTTGTTCTTCTTTCCATCGAAAACACTTAAAATTAGATTGATTTGTTTTTTTTCCATTTAGCTAATCTTTTCGCTCGAAAAATTAAAATGGTTCCTCATTTTTTAATTTTAAAAGTTTTTGTTTGGAAAAAATGACAAATCATTTCGGTCGTCAATTTAACTAAATGGAAAAAACAACCACTTAATCAAGTTTTAATGTTTTTTTATCAATTAAAACAATTAAAAATTTCGATTTCTAATTTAACCAAACGAAAAAACGGCCAACCATTTTAGTTTTAAATATTTTCGATCGCAAAAAACGACGAACCATTTTGATCTTAAATTTAACCGTTGAAAATAACACCAACTGGTTTAATTTTAAATGTTTTCGCTCAGAAAAAAATACGAACTCCGATTTTTAATTTAACCAAATGGAGTAAACAATCAATCAATCTATAAAATTTTCCAATTCAAAAAATGACGAATTGATTAAAATTTGAAAATAATTACGCAAACGGAGAAAACAATCAATTAATCTATAAAACTTAGATTTTCAATTTAACCGAATATATTTGTTTCCAATTAATTAATTATATTTTTATTTATTATTTTTTATATATATTTGTTTTATTAATATAAAGAGTTGGTAATTATTTGTAATTAAAAGAGTTAAAAGTGTAAATATAAACAAGGGCAAACTGGGCATTTTAATAAAAGTTGATGGATAATGGACTAATTTGAAAGTAAACCTTGATGATAATGACCGATTTTGCAAAATTGAAAGTTCAGTGACCGAATCCAAAATTTGATACAAACCACAAGGACCATTTTTGTAATTAACTCTAATTTTTATATCAATTAGCCTACATCACTTTCAATGAAAAAGAGGAATCATACACTTAATCATAAACAATAATTTAGTTAAATTATAAGTCAAAATTATAAGGTATGTTATATGAGAAATTAGGATATAATATATTAAGAATTTGCTTAATTTATATTTTGTCATTATGGATAATCCAAAGCGTGAGTGTGGTGTTATTTGTGTGTCAAAGAATCTTTAGAATACAAATTATTCATCAAAGACGTTCTCTCTCTGCAAGTGGTTTGGAATTGTGATTGGTGTCATGCGCTGGCCCACCTTTTCTCTTTTCAATTTCTTTCTGCAAACATATAGGTTGCGTTTAGTTAACAAAAACTAGTCATTTTTCAATTTCAGTTTTCAAGTTATAGTTTTTAGGAAAAACCAAGGGTTTCGATGAAAAGTGAAAACTTGTTTAGATGATGAAGTTTGTTTTTAGAAAAATAAGATTAGTGATTATAAAATAAAAAAATAGGATAGGTGATGAAAAAGTAGGAGAGAGAAAGAGAGTATTATAAAGTGATAGGGTAGGTAATATAAAAGTAAGAGAGAGAATATGAAAAGTGGTATTTTAAAAAGTGAAATGAAAATTTATGAAATTGTTGTTAAGTAAACAAGTTTTCATTTTTGTTAAAAAGTAAGATGAAAATTTTGAAAATTTTCGTTAACTAAACGCACCCATATATATTTTCTTAACCCTAATTAATTACTGTAATTTTTTATTCATCAAACTTGTATGTTTTCTACTTTTCTTTTTTTTTTTTTAAAAAAAATAATAATAACCTATCCTTAAAAATAATTGGAATTTTTGATCGTAAAATTAATTAATTGCAACAATTAATTACTGCTATAGTGTATCTAATTTGATTGTAGAATTTAGAAATACAAACCTTGGAGTAGTAGTGTGAGAAGAGAATCTGCTCAAGTGGAAGCCACCTCTTGAAACGGACATGCTTCTTCTTCACCAACGACAAAAAATTTTATGTATTCGATCAATTTCTCAGTGACTCAATCACACACACACACACACACACACACACACACACACACACACACACACACATATATATATATATATAGGGTCGAGATCCATGGAAAACTATATTAGACTGGAAAACTGGAAAACCATATCAAATGCACATGTTCATTATGATAAAATGTTAAATTTCATGTAAAATTATAATATACATATGTTCAAAATTGCATTATGATTAACTAATTCATATCATCTACATGTTCGTTAAGACAAAATGTTTAATTTCATAAAAAATGCGTAATATACACTTGTTCATACATATTGCACATTTGAACATGTGCATATTGTTATTTTGCATGAAATGAAACATTTTATCCTAATGAACATGTAAATTATGTGAACTAATCAATAATAATTCACATTTGAACATATGTATATTGTAGTTGTGCATTAAATTTAACATTTTCCCGTAATGAACATGTGCATTTAATATGGTTTTCCAGTTTTCCAGTCAAAGATGGTTTTCCATAGATCTTGAACCTATATATATATATATATATATATATATATATATATATATATATATATAGAGAGAGAGAGAGAGAGAGAGAGAGAAGAAGGAGAAGAAGATGAAGAAATTAGGTACTAACCTGCAAGTGGATCTGATAGATCTTAGCATCATCTTCGATGTTGATTACAGCTGCATATATAAACTTGAGAGAGAGAGAGAGAGAGAGAGAGAGAGAGAGAGAGAGAGAGAGAGAGAGAGAGAGAGAGAGAGAGATGAAAGGTGGGTAAGTCGTGTTATATATATGTATATATATATATAGATGTAAAAATATATGCAGCATTCACTCAGCATTGAGTGTATTCTAAATCACTAAATGTATATGAATTGATACTATTTAATACATGATACCCACATGGGATGACATCACTCCTCTTAAATTTATTTTTATTTAATTAATTTCCAACATTTTGCAACTCATTAATTCTGATTTTTATGTCTTTTAATTAGATGTGATATATAATAAATAAATAATATCAGGGAGAATCATATATTTTAAATAGTAGATTAAATATAAAAAATTAAAAATAGTAAACTAGAAAAAACAATAATAATAAAACGAAAGTAAACTTGAAAAAAATAGAAGCTAATGTATATTGAAAACAAAAAATATATACAAAATTAAAAAAATGCAATACAACTGCAAAATTCGAAAAGAAAAAGAAAAGAAAGAATATAATATATAATCAGTTAATTGTATATAGAAAATTGCAGTAAAAAAACAAATAAGAAAATATAATAAGTCGATACGATTTGATTACAAACGAACAAAATATAATACAATTTCTTAATTTTAATGTTTACTATGAAGAATTTACATAGTATAGTTTACAAAAATAAATTATATAAAATTATTTAAAGGGATATGATATTTTAATTTAAGTTTAATACATATGATATTTTGAAGATTTAGTTGAAAGAATAAATTAGTAAGGGTATAATGGTTATTAATTAATGATCAATATTAAATATGAGTTTTAAATGTTCTAAAAATATTTAAATTAATGACTTTTGGTATATATGATATTAATGATATTTAAGAGGGATATATGTATTATTAATAATTAAAATTAAGTATATATAATATTATGATGTTTAGGAGAGTATATATGATATTAAAATTTTAAGTTGAGTATATATGATATTATAAAGTCTACATCAACAATCCACTAATGAACAAATCGAAGCTTCAACAGAGTTGATGAGGCTTTAGCGGAGGTGGTTGTATCACCATCGGAGTTTTAAATGCATCTAACCTAAGACTGGATATCAAATTGATTGTCGGAGGACTCGTCGGAGACGAAGGTAACAGATTGCAACATGTAACAAATCGGTTTCGTGACATTTTCGTCGATTATGAGTTTTTTATGACAACAAAAAAGATTGAAAAATTTAATCGCAAACATGATTCAACTTTAATCAAAACCTTAATTTTACTCATCAATATATGTTAATCAATTTTAAAATTCATAAATGTAAACATATAATTATTTGGTACCAAACTATTAAAATATATTTATGTTGTATATTTTACGGGTATTACAGTTTATACTAGTTTAAAGTGTTTTGTTTTATTAACTAACTAGATTATTATTCGCGTATTACACTGATATTTTTAATAGATATAAAATATAATAAACTAAAAGGTAAAGATATAAATATTATTTTTAAACAAAAATATATAATAATGATATATTATTTATTATTACCTATTAATTTTGTATAATTCTACACACACATGAATAATAATTATTTTTTAAAATATTTTAAACTTTTATTATATTATATTATAATTAATAAGTTATTGGAGTATTAGATTTTGTTGGATTTTATTTGATTTGAATTTAAAAGTAGATTATATTAGATATGGATAGATATAATTTAAATTTATTTATTATTTTTAAAACTATAAATGTCACGTGTCGATTCATGGTGATGACACGTGAATTAATGAGAGTTGAGTGTATTTAGTCTTTTATTAATATAGATAGAGATAGATGTATATAACACCTATATAATATAAAACAATATGATATTATCCGGCTAGCTTGTTCATTTCCGTGGTATTTGAGTACTTCCAATGGGATCACTCATCTTGATTCTTGATACTACTACTCAATTAGAAAAAAAAAAACCGGTTTGATTATATAATTTTTCAACTGTTTATGGCCCCAGAAGGTTCCATTTTTATAAATATAAAGATAAAAACTATAAATGTTTATAATAAAGAAGACAAATTATTGAATATTTGCTAGTTAAAACTTGAAAATATAAATAAAAAATTACAATTATAATTAAATACCATGACAAAAAATACATAATTTAAAAATTACAAGTATAATTATACACCATATGACAATCAAATATAGCAAGAATATAAATAGCAATTCACATGTGATATATGTTAAGTTGTGAATACAAATTAAGGAACTGCGAAATACTAACTATATTGACAAAAGTCTGTACTTATTATTGATGGTTAGATCATTTATCATTAAAATATGTTTTCACGTTTTTTTATGTTTTAGTCCCTCTATGTTATTTTTTTTCTATAAAAAATCGTAAGTTTTTTTTGTTTAGTAAAATTTGGATATTAAACCCGATTATAATTTGTGAACCGGGTTTTTAAAATATGAAAAACCAGGTTCTAATGTCCAAATTTCACTAAACCAAAAAGGAAAAAAAATATTTTATGACTTTTATTGGAAAAAAATAACATGGAAAGATGAAAAATCAAAAAACATAAAAACATGTTGTTTTTTTCATAATAAATCCTTATATAAATTGGGACTTGAATAGAAAAAGGTGAGGATAATATTATACATTTAATCTTAAAAAAGTACGTTAATGGTAAGATAAAAAATATTCTTCATTAAATTTTCTTTTCCCTTCTTTTTCTCCCTCTTGTTTCTTTAATGAATATGAATTATTAAAATCTGCATCATTTTAAAAATTTTAGTTGTCATAAAACAAATCGTTAAGTGTATTACATATGCAGTATAGTGTATTACGTGTATAATACATTATATTACATATGAAATACAGAATGTTACATATCCAGTCGCAATGAATTCTGAAACAATTAATGTAGTATACACAATATTATATTCACTATACATAATATTACATATATCCAATATACAATGAATTCTGAAACAAAATATTTTATATGCAGTACATAATACTACAAATTCGATATAAAATATGTCTACTTAGTACAAAAAAAAAGAAAAAAAATATTTAAATATTTGATCAAACACTTGGTATGCAAAAAATCAGTTAATATGAATCTCATTGGAAAGCAAATTTTGAAACCAAAAACATGAATCTAAACCATATATTGAAACTAAATTCAAAACCAACATAATAAAATGGATGAAATCACTTATTTATTTACAAAATTTCGAAACTCATATCCAAAACACATGAATGTTTACCTCGATAAAATAAACCTGAAACACAATTGCTTTTAACATTGTACAAGATCTGGTATTCTTTGAATTTTTTCTAATTCCTTCTTCAATCTAACATTTGAACAAAAAAATGAGAAAAAAACAAAAAAAAGTTTTAACAAAATAAAAAATTATGTAAAAAAACTATCAAAGTATAATTTTTCTCGATTAAGTTCTCATTTCATTTTTTCCTGATAAGTTCCCAAATTGTTTAAATCTTTTAAATTCACCGTTTAACCTGTTATAACAAGTTAACATGGTTAAACCTATTTTGTATAATTAATCAAAATATAAAACTTTTTCTATTAAGTCCCCTATTTATAATAAAAATATTATTTACGATTTTAATTTTTTTCTTAAGATTTAAAATTATTTGTTTGTATTTACTTTGGATATTTATTTATGTTTATATTACGATTATATAATATATCATTGTTTATTTATTATTATAATATGAAATCTTTTGACTTTCAACTTTTCGATAAAATAAAACGAACAATTCTGTTTTTTAATTTTTCATCAAAGATGTCTTCCGTTTAATTTTTCAGTATTAAATAAATAGTTATAGAATGTTGTGTTCGAAAAAATTAAAAATCTATCGGTTATAGATTTTTTGTTCGAAAATATTAAAAAATTACGATAATCCAATATGTTTTCCAAACGAAAATATCTATATTATTTATTTACAATCAAAACTTAAAAGTGGTATTTTTTTTATAGGCCGAAAATAATAAAAATCAGAATAACTATAGCTATTTTAGTTAAAGGTTCGTCGTTTTTTTATCGTAAATAATTAAATGTACCAATTTTCTTTTGTATAAAGAAATAAGTTGTAGTTTTATACACTTGAGAAATTCAAAATCAGAATGAATCATGCATTTATCAGTTCGAATAATTAAAAGTTAAGTGCAGTTCTTTTCATTTGAAAAATTAAATATCGAATTGGAACCGATTTTAAAAAATCAGAATATATCTTCTTTTATCAAAAATTAAAAACTCAAAATAGTTACAATGATATGATATATAATCACAATATAAAAGTAAATTAATAATCCAAAGTAAATATAAAAATTTATTTTAAAGCTTGTAAAAAATTTAAAATTGCAAACACCTTTAAAATTATTTAATCAAAAAAATTTTATATTTTGATAGTTTTTTGCATAATTTTCTGTTATTAAATACACCATTATAAATTAATTAAAGAGTTATATGGGTTAACAGAGTTACATGATATAAAACAAAGATTTGGAATTTATGCGTGTGGGCATTTGGTCTAGTGGTATGATTCTCGCTTTGGGTGCGAGAGGTCCCGAGTTCGATTCTCGGAATGCCCCTTTTTTTATTATCAAAATATGTCATTTCCCTCCAAAATCCCCAATTTCTCGCTTCATTCCCTCAATAGCCACACTCAAATTCATCCCACACTCGATCAAACTTCAATTTCACCATTAGTTTTCTTCCATTTTGATGCATTGTTACCTAATGTAGATTGTATTCCATGATTTTGTCCTCCAATGTATGATCAAGTTCTTCTTTTTTAATCTTATGTGATCGGTATCTTCTCCAATAAGCTTCTCACTTGATTCTTCCATTTTTTGTAGAAGCGAGGTCAGTTTGGTTGTTTTTTGTTGTAGGCATCTGAAGTGAGTTGAAAAGACTTGATTAGGGTTTTGGTTTGGCGCTTAGGTTTAACTTATGGCTGCGTCTAACGACCACGAAGCTGGTATATCGTCTTTCCCTTTATTTGAATTTTGTTTTAAATATACACATCGAGATCACAAATGTATATGTTGTGTGTGTGTGTGTGTGTGTGTGTTTGCTTGTTTATGCTTTGTAATTCCGCCCTCTGTTCCCGGATTTGAGGATGTAGAAATGTGGCATTTGTAATTCATTGTTACGGATTTTGATGCCATGGCTTCGTACCTGGAAGTTAATATTTAGTACTGGTGATAGAATAAATATAATGTTGGAATTTGTAACAGAGTTCATGCCAATTCTTTCAATTTAGGAACTACTTGATATGACATAGAATTTAGAAGGAAATTCTTTTTGTTGAACAGAGGTTTAACTTATGGCTGCGTCTAACGACCACGAAGCTGGTATATCGTCTTTCCCTTTATTTGAATTTTGTTTTAAATATACACATCGAGATCACAAATGTATATGTTGTGTGTGTGTGTGTGTGTGTGTGTGTGTGTTTGCTTGTTTATGCTTTGTAATTCCGCCCTCTGTTCCCGGATTTGAGGATGTAGAAATGTGGCATTTGTAATTCATTGTTACGGATTTTGATGCCATGGCTTCGTACCTGGAAGTTAATATTTAGTACTGGTGATAGAATAAATATAATGTTGGAATTTGTAACAGAGTTCATGCCAATTCTTTCAATTTAGGAACTACTTGATATGACATAGAATTTAGAAGGAAATTCTTTTTGTTGAACAGAGAGTACTCTGTATTGAGTTGGTAATTCATTGGTGGACTTCTTGATTAAAACATCAATTCAGTTAAAAAGTTTCAGTTTCATATTAATGGAACAGAGAATGGTATGCATACTTGTTTGGTGAAAGTAGTGATGACTAATGGTGAGTAGTGTGAGAGTGTTGAATCAATTTGTTAATTCGTGATTCAACGGACAACAATAAATGTTGAATCAAAGACAAAAGGATTATTTTCTCTTTAATTCAATATTTTTGTTGAATCACGTAATACCACATTGATTTAACATATTTGTTTATTGATTGAACATTTCTCATGGTTCTCACTAATGTTTGATTTCTCATACGATCTCATTTCTCTCTCTCTCTCTATCTCTCTCTATACATACATATATATATATATATATATATATATATATATATATATATATATATATATATATATATATATATATATATATATATATATATATATATATATATATATATATATATATAAGCCAAAATAATCCCATTTGAAGCACATAAGAAGTTTTTTTGTAAGGAACTGATTATTGAGATAAACATAAAGTGCATACCTATCAATAGTTTTAATCTAATGATTAATTGATACTTGATTATGATCATTCAAGTCGCAGTCAGTTTCAAAATGCACATGAAACACTTCAGTATAATGTTTAATGTGAATGTGCCTTCTTGATTTAGCAGGAAATAAGCATAATGAGAGCATTGAGGATGGTCATCTTATTGCTGGAGCTTTTGATTACACTGAAGAAGTCGAAATCCCCTTCATGGAAAGCCACCTTGAGAATTTGGATGCAGATACAGAGAAATTGGATATTCCGAATTTTGTCGGCGACTTGAGAGCCCTAATGGTTGATGACAGTGATGATGAAGTTGTGTTAGATAGTGATGATGAAGCAATTTCTGAGCAAAAAGAGGGAAAAATCAGAGGTAAACTAGTCGTTTTAATGAATGGGGAAAATAGTCATTCAAGGTCAAGATTTAATTCCAATTTGATGATTGTTGTTTGCCTGTTTGTGCAATGTTTTTGTTTATTCGTCATAAAATATCATGATTTACATCGTCTTTCAATCAATTTATGTAGTCTAGATATCACTCAAGAATTATGTTCAACGTTACATTTTAAGCCTCTAGTAACACCTTATGTCGATATTTTTGCTTGAACTACTGAAAATTTGGTTGACTCTATATATTCTTACAAGGTTTACAGGCAACCACTTTCCGTGAAGTGAAATACCATTATTTTTGCTGAACTACTGAAAAGGTTTATGATCTACTGTTTGTTCTCATTTGATTGTATACAAATTGGTTCTCACATTAACATATAGTTTGATGAGATCTAATTTTGATATTTTCCCCTTGATCAGCAACATAAATGCAGCCTATGGTGTTTCTAGAATGCTATATATATGTGTGTGTGTGTGTGTGATATAGGCAAATAGCATATCATTTTGCTTATGCTCTGACTATATTTATTAGTGGTTTACAACTTCTTTTTTGCAAGATCTGTTAAATTTCTCTTTCCATTATATCTCGTGCAAATGGCAACTAGCAACATGCTTTCATTTAATCTTAACTAAACCACTTTTATTTTTTCAGAATTGATTATATTTGGATAATTACAACCAAAAAATACATAACATGATTGGAGTTGAATACTTTTATAATGGTCTTAGAAAGTCGGATGGTTTTTATGAAGTCTTTTGAAGGTCGGATGTATTGTGTATCTGGTGATGCTTTTTCAAGTCGCGTAACCAAATTTAGAAATGAAGTTAATTGTGTTGCTAATTAATGCAATTTTCCTTGTAGCATTACAGCATTATGCATCTGGGTGTGAACATTTCCCTGTTTGATCTAATTCGATATGCTTTAGAAGGTATATTATTTACTCAATTGTAATGCTATTTCTTATCAGGACGATTATGGCGACGTGCCAGTGCAGTTGGTACACAATCATTTGAGGTTCGTTCTTCAGCAGGAAGCAATTTGACAGAGAAAGTAACTCATAAAGGTCATAGTTCTGTATGTGCTGACACTCGTTATCAAGAAATATTAGTTGTGAGATCAAGAGAGCGGGAATCAATATCAAATAATGAATATGTTGCGAAGGTTGATCATGATCTATACAGAAAGCAATGCAGAGAGGATGAAATCGGGAGCAGAGATACAGACACAAAAAGTTCAATAGGAGATGAGTTCGTTAATTCGAAGGCCACTTTCAGTAATAGTGAGAATGGAAATGGAGCAATTAATGAATCTCAAGAACCTGGGGAGTCATCAGAAGCTAAAGCATTGGACTTTGTGGATCGTTTTGTGTCGGTTAGTGCTGTAAACTTGTCTCCAGAAGCCAGGATTCCAAGAATAGATGGGCTAAGATCACCTCTGGCTTGTTGTGCAAAAGGGTCCCAAAATTTGGCAATGAAAACCAATCTTATGAACCAAATTGGTGTATCAACCTTCGATTGGGATAATGATCAACCTGATCATGGAGGTGACTTCTTTTCAAAAAAGAAAAAAGAACTCGGTATCAAAAGAGAGAAACATTTGTGTGGAATATATAAAGAGGGTTTTCAGGAATCGGTTCTAGTTAATTCGAAAAGAACGCTTTCAGGTTCAGTGGCACGGAACTTTAATCCTATGATTAAGGTCATACCAAGTGATGAAACAGAAGGGGTTGCATTCCATGTGAACGAGTTTGACGAAGAATTATCGAAAAAGCAGCTTGGAAATGGTAGCAACGAGAGGGATGCACCAGATATGTTTGATGTTGGTTTTGACACTCAAATGGCGGCTGAAGCTATGGAAACCTTGCTGTATGCCACACCTCCCCGTATCGTTCCTAAGGATCATGAAGGTCTGGAAGTATCCAAACAGTTCTCTTTTCCTTTAAGGGATAACTGTGATTCACGAACTGATGGAATAAGTTGTAAGCGAACAAGGTTTATTAACCAAAGCCATCAAATGTCTACTTCCTTCAATAAAAGCTCTAAAAATGAAAGAGGGTTACATCATGAGTTACCAAATATAGGAAAGTCATCAACTAAAAATTGTGTACATGGGGTTAATCTTGGTGAACCAAAGAAGAGATCACATGAAAATTCTTTGAAAGTTGTTAGTCAAAAGAAACAAAAAGAAGATCCAAACAAGGAAAACATTCAAAATGGTTTAGTAAAGACAGATAATGGTGACTCAATTGTGCGAATGCAACAGGAAGTTAAAACATTTTCACCCGTGGCTTGTCGAACTAGGCGTGGATCATCAATAAGACGTTCAAAGAGGACCGCGGATGCAACATGTAATCCAGGACTTATCAAACATGATAAGCAGGTTGATGTCCTTCGTAAAAGAAAATCAAGAGATTTAGATACAAATCTCTTGCTGGGCAAGAGAACCAAATGTCCACGTCGTCGTGATGCAACTACGGCTTCTGGTCATTTGAAGTTCGATACACCGAAGTGGCCCAAAAAGAAAAGAACGTGTCGAAATACGATACAAAATGCAAATTTAACAAGCACTTTCAATGTTTTATCCTCGGTGGTTGGATCTGGCAACGAAAATTCTGTGGTGCGTCCCATTGAGACAGAATGGAACTTCAGGGAAGATTTTTTGACATCAAGTGTAAATAGGAAAGCTCGCTCTGCTTCCAGATGCAAGCCAATGTCTGCAAAGAAACTTCTGATGCAGAAATTTGGCCAACCAAGTTTAGCAGATGTTAAAGCCAGTCCACTGAACATAAAGACGACTTCAGAAACTTTATATGAATCCAAAAAGTTCCACTTCAGGAACCTAATTGATGTGGGCTCTATTCCATCTTTAGGTGGTGAAAACAAGATAAAAGATGTACTATTGAATGAAAAGAGCAGCAGTGAATCCAATCAAGGTATGCACTATTATAATAATTTTTGCAGGGAATGCACTAGAATAATATATATACACACACACACACATACATATATTAAAATTTTCATACTACTAAACACTACAATTTTCTTTTGGTTATGCCTAGCAGACCATGTAGGTCCTCCGGCAGGTGTGGGAAATCAGAAGCAACTACGCAAGAAAAGTTCTACAAGTTCCTACCTCCAGAATGAGCTTAGTAGATTGGGATTTGCAGAATCTCTCCCTGACAGTATATCAAAGGACTTGAGAAGACATAGAAGTAAGGTAGAAATTCGTGTGTTGTTCAGTCAAAGCCTTGACGATGATGTGGTTAAGCAACAGAGAAAGGTCCTCCAATTTGTTTCTAGTAACTTTTCTTGATTTAACTTGTCTTTGTAAGGAATTATAATTTATAAATCATGAATTTCTGAATTCTATATTGCAGATCGTGAAAAAATTGGGAACTTCTCTGGCAACAGATTGTTTAGACGCTACACATTTTGTGGCTGATAGATTTGCAAGGACAAAAAAGATGTTGGAAGCAATTGCTTTCGGTAAACCAGTTGTGACGCCTTTGTGGCTTGAGATCTGTGAGCAAGCAAGGTGTATTATCGATGCGAAAAAATACATCCTTAGGGATGCTAAAAAGGAAAAGGAAATTGGCTTCAGCATGCCTGTTTCACTGTCTCATGCAAGAAAAGATCCACTTCTTAAGGTAACCAGTCAAGATTGTAAGCCATGTTAAAGTGACTTTCTCTTTTACTTCCCCTCCAAAAGGTAAAACTGACGTATGACAGAAGATGAGATATATGAAAACAGTCAAAACACATGCTTTAGAGTTTAGAGAAAAAAATATCAGATTTCATTGTACTTCTCCAGGCATCATAAGTGTTGTATAAAATATTGCTATTTTTGGAAATTTGGATAAAGAATTCAATTTTTTGTCTAAAATGGTGAAATTCCCTACTTAAGATAGACCATGGGTTGAAGGAAATTCCTGATACAATCGATTTACGTTAATAATGAAAATATTTGAAATTGGGGGAAATTCTAAATCAGACTCTAAATGTTGGAATTTGAACAATTATTGGACCAAACTGCCAAAGGCTGTTTGCCAAGGCCAGTGACGCATTGTGGTCCTTTCAGGTTAAATTTTTTGCACGAATGAAGTTTGTGTGTTTTCCACTCATTTACCACTGTTTTGTGGCAAATTGTTTCAACCCACTATTATGTAAAACATTTTGCCAATTTGTTCAATCAGCTCTACATCATAATGAGTTCATGAATATGCTCAATTGCTCATCATATGCCCTTATGATCTGTTTGTTGGTATCTACAGGATAGAAGAGTCTTGATTACCTCAAATGTAGAACCCAGCAGAGAGATGATCAAAAACTTAGTCAAGGCAGTTCAGGGCCAGGTGCCACCCTGCTCTTGTTTTGTAACGATGTTCATTATTGAAGTTATCTCACATTGATCATCATAAACTACACAAACACCCGGTGCTATCACATTTGGTATAATAACATATTAACATTTATAGTCATGTTATAATGACATTCTTCCCAGGTCATCGAAAGCATTCAGCAAGCTAGCATAGCTTACAATATCTCAGATAATCTGTTAATACTGTCTTGTGAAGAAGATTATGAAGTTTGTGTTCCGCTTTTAGACAAAGGTATGGACCCATATTTCATTATGCTCCAAAACTATTTAAAATTTACATGAAAAACCTATATGGTGTGTACATGTACTTTGCAGGTGCAGCAGTTTACAGTTCAGAGCTCTTACTAAATGGGATCATCATTCAGAAACTAGAATACACAAAGTAAGTTAGAAAAAGTTACTCCCTGATGCTCTGATCTTGAGTTTGGAGAGGAAAAGAAAGAGCAATTTAGAAGAGAAGATACTTTCTTTTCCTCCCAGATGCTCTGATCTAACCTAATATCACTCCCTGAGCTCATAAATTGAAAATGTGGAATTTACTAAAGTTGCAGTTTTTTGAGGTCTAGAAACAGTAAATTTAGCCAATTTAACGTTTCCATTTTTATATGCTCGAACGTAAGGAAGGAAAATGTTATAAACAATAATTTATTTGTTTCGTAGGCATTAATTGGTGGACTGTTTATGCTGTCAAACACGGTAACATATGGTTTTTTAATATTTCAGGCACCAACTCTTCAACGGCCATGTTAAAATGAAGCGATATGTCAGGAAGCGAAAGAAAAATGGAAGCCAGTATCTTCATGTAGCTCACGATGGTTAGGAGCATGTACATCACAATCTTTTTATACACCTATCGTACATTTTTTGGTGACTTGTCAAAATGGTGATTTTTGAAATTTTAACGAGATGCAATGGGTTTTAAGTGCAACATCATAATTTGATTCTTTTTTACTCCGACTATATCTATTTTTGGTGTTTCTCTAAAAAGCAACTTAAAGTCCTACGTTACTTCATATTTAACCTCTACACAAACTATGTCTTCGTTGAGACTTGAGTCTATTACGGTCTTACATTACCACCTATAGATTTGTTGTTTTTAAAGACAATAAATATATACTATCACTTTTTTAACCTATACGACAATGTATGTCTTCATTAAGGTTTAAACTCACAATCTTTAGGTTAGACAACACCCGGTACCACTAACCACTTGGTGGCATTGTTCAACAACTTCCTCTTTTTTTTTGTTAATATTAAAAAAAAAACCAACGAACTTTCATGAATTTATCGATTAACTCACTGTATTTTTTTTTGGAGTGTTTAAGTTCTTACACAATTTGTGTCTTGTTCAAAACTATATTTTGACATGTTTAGCAGGTCACTGTACCGTTGCAAGAAAAAAGAAAATCCAATGACTTAATCGTGAAAATAGAAAAAAAAAATTGGTTTTTTTAATAATAAACTATTCAAGGAACTAATTGGTTTACATGTTAAGCATATTAAAAATATATACAATATTTAACCTTCTTTTTGCCTTAAAAAGTGAAAAAGGGTCTAAAATGACTACCATGCAATTCTTTATGTATCTAGAAAACCAAAATTGGTTGACAATTTTTTTTGCAAATAACAATTATATTGGAAACTTGATGATGATTCCCAAAAGAAACGACCGATATACATATGCATCATAATTTAATTAAGATTTTGAAGATTTTATAGGTTTTTTTACACATAATTAGGCCAAATAAATTATTTTTATTTAATATGTTGTTGAAGTTGCGTTTATAACTTGGTAAAATATTTATGATTTTCATTTTAACTTCTCCATAAAATAGAAATAAGCTTGCCAAACAATTTTATGTTACTAATACAAACAAAAACCATAACTCTGGTACATACACTTAAAATAAAAAGATTATATATATTATGCTTGTTTTTGTCAAATATCATCTAAGAGAAGTGATTAATTTGGGACATAGGAACAAGCACAATTTGAGGTAGAATTATTGATTATTTCAATGGTTATTAAGGATTATGTTGATGATATTTTGCTAATAAAAACTGAACGAAATTGTCAGGGTCATATGACATTCGTTTTTGTTAAACACAATTGGGAAAAAAAAAAAAAAAAAAAAGGGTATAAACACATTCATGTATTCATCTATTTTTCCAGTCAACTTCCGATACTTCTGGTAAGATAGATTTGGAATAGATCTCATTATGCCAAAAAAGTGAAGCGATTTGTAGATTGAAAATATTTTTCCCAAAGGAGGGAAAATTTTATGCAAACGATGAGACTTGGACATCCCAGAAAGACCACATGTGTAGATACCATGATTGTAAAACTTTAAGATCTCCCATCAAAATTCGAAAGTTTTCATGTTTGTTTCCTACAAAAACAGCCAAAATGGTATTGGTACTTTTATGGGAATAAAGCCGGTTCTCAGATTCGCTGCTTTCTAAAAGACTAATGGTCTGCATCCTGAGATTGGGCATTAGTGTTTGGAGCCTCAAAACCTCCTGATGCTGGTGCCGTTGGGCTGGCTTGATACATGGTTGGTGTGAACATTGGAGGGGCACCTGAAGTAGGGGTTCCCGAACTCCCTGGAACCATCATTGGGGCATTAATTGTCACCGGCCTTGGCACACCATTGTTAACCTGACCAGGCATAGATGGGTTAGCCTGACCAGGTATAGAAGGTGCACCTGGTGGTGTTACCATTGGAGGCATCCCAGGATATCCTGATAAATCAACAGAAGGAACATTCCAAATTGGTTAGGTGACAATTTGTCAAGTTTATTACCAGAATTATAGTCAAGTTGCTTTCAAGATCACACAGTTAGGAGGTGTTTTGGATGTGAATTCGAACTAAATATTATTATTTGAAGTTGTAATAATCAGAATTTTAGTTTAAGTAAAAGCTTATGATTCTTGGTTAATAATCGAATTTGATGATCATGCAAAAGATACTGCTAGTAACCTTGTTATTGAGATAAAGATATTTACCTACACATATCCTAATTTTTATCAAACAATTGATCCGATTCAAATTCTTTTGGTTCTGATGATCATTCTTTAAAATGCACACCTAAACACCCCCTGCCAATCAAGTATTTCAACACAAGTCTTCACCAAAAATTTATCATTTACCAGGAATGGGCCTTGGCAACACGATTGGTGGTCTCATCCCGGGCATTGGCATCATTGGAGTAGGTAGAACTGGAAGACGAGGCCTCAGCTGGTTGTAAGCGGCACCAACTTGCTGAAACGCAGCAGCTTGCCCAAGATGCTCCTTAACCTTTTGGTCAATCAGATATTGATTTTGTTGTGCCTCGTATTGTTGATAGTAGATCCGAACGTTTGCCTGTCATGGATTTACATGTCAGGGAGCTTAAAGGTTCAAGTGTTTCCGTATGTGAATTATAAAGAGATGCTACCTTGTGTTTGTAGCCAGCATTGTGCTGCTTCCTTACAGAAGGCTGTAGGAGGACAATAAAAGGGACCGAGTTACATGCTAAATTATGAAGATGCTCCTTACAATAAGGGCATTTATAATATTCTCTTATGAGTAACATTTTAAATTAATCTTCAAGTTATAATGGATAAAATAGCACTTTTAAAGGTGCAACAATATCTCAAAGCAGTAAGAGACTGATTACTTATTTTCTGACGATAACATTCCAAGAGTTCCCGATCACATTAAGGACATATTTCATCAGGCCTAAATACTAAGCTCTCGTGATAAAAGCAAGTCCAATAAAAAAGAATGAACAATCAAAGGAAAAGAAATGATCAATTGGCAATTTCTCTTTATATGTTCATCCTTTGCTTTTTATGGCAGTGAATGACAGAACAAGAAGAAATAAAGACAATTCCACCAACCAACATATGCCTTCTCAGTTTCCTCTCATTTTAAGAAATAAAACCACGAATAATGCAGGGACACAGTAACAATGATTAGCACGTTATAGCGCTTGACAGTTCTTCCTAAACTATATCACATCAAAGCTTGGATGAAAGATGAAGAAAACCACCCATCCATCTCTTAGTTAGAACAACAGTAAGAGGTCTCAATTCGCGGATGCCATGTGTGTGTGTGTGTTTGTTTGGTCACCACCAGCACTTCATAAAAGTAAAAACGATGTCTGTATATTGTATGCATTGCATGACACAAGATTCTTAATTAAAGAACCTAATTAATTCATAAAACCGAATAACTCTCCACAACCCATGCCATACACATTACGACCAAACCCAATAATAATGAACGGAAAATGGAGTGAATGATACTATGATAGAAAACTTACAGAATCATGTGTCAAATAAGTGTCGCAGTAATCACAATAATACCTGTAAATTCAACCAAAATATGCGTATTTAATTTGACAACACTAATAACCCCCATCATAAATCATGTTCAAAGAAACAATTAATAAATATCCTCTATAGTCTTTACATAATCTCACCTAGGCATGGTTCCGACTTGTTATTAGGTATGATCTGTTGAAAAAGCATTACAAAATACATAATTAGTTAACAATCTTCACTGCAACAATGATATTTTGTGTGCATTCAAGCAACATTGATCCTCGTATGCAGAAACTTAATGATAGTTTTAAAACGCGCATGATAGATTTCGCTTTAATCCAAAAACAAGTAGAATAATTAAGATTGAGAAAATAAAAAACAAATTAGAAATTAAACAAATCAAAATGTAAGAATGTGAACTTACCGCGAATGAATTAGCTAAGCTGCAAATATCAGAAGGAAACCCTAGCGTGCTCAGGGGAGACGATGAAGGTGAGTTTGTACCTGCAAATGTTGCGACAAGCGTGTCTGTCTAACTTGTACCTTGAAATTGTTAAATTTAACCCTCCGGGTTTCAAAGATAATCACTTCATACCCACATAGTTTTGGTTTGTTTAATATAAAACCGATTATTTCTAGACGTTCATTTTCATATTTAAAGGCATCTTCAGTATTAAACCCATTATAAGTTTGATTATTTTATATGTCATTGTCACATCAAGTTTTCATTATCTTAAACTTATGAAAAAATTATTAAAATAGCCAAAAATCACAGCTTATTATCAAGTTTTAACCAAATAATATCAATCTAACCAAAATAGTCACAATTTATGTTACCACATTTACGTGATAGTCATCATTTACGTGATCTGTACTTTTTATTAATATATTAATGCATTACGTTACAAAAGGTAATCGGTAACGTAAAGTAGTGGTACTTTACGTTACTAAATTTAAATGTTGCTCATTCCCAATAAAAAAAGTAAATGGTTGTAATTTCATGGTAAACAACTTTTGGTAACGTAAAGTACCATAATTTTACGTTACCAAACATCTTTTAACGTAATGCATTAAAATATTAATAAAAAGATACAGATTACGTAAATATGGTAACGTAAAGTGTGGCTATTTTGGTTAGTTTGATATTATTTGGCTAAAACTTGATAATGAGTTGTGATTTTTAGCTATTTTTAGTAATTATCCCTAAACTTATTCTTATAAAACTCAATCAAATAATACAAACTCTTTGAAAATATTTTTAATATTAACAATTATATTTATTTAACTTTTAAATTTATTTAACTTTAACTCATCAAATTTCATTGATTTACATTGTATTATCATCCATATTAACACAAACTTAACATGATTTTACTGTATAAAAGTTAAAAACTGATATATTGTTAATGGTAAAATAAATGAATATGTAACAAAAAATTTTCATTAATGATAAAATTTTGCATGATGGGGGAACTTTTAAAACATGATAAATTAACTTATTATAATCCGTATTTTTGCTTTAATTTCATCTTACAACAATTTATGATTTACTAACTGATCATCGATCATACCGTGCGTACTTCTCAATTTCTCATCAGCATTTTTAAATCTTGACTTCGCTTCATATCTTTAAGGTGCTCATTTATTTGATCACCCTCAAAGAACATGTATTTAACTCTTTCAAGCGATTACTAATGTCGGCAGAATCAAATTTGGTTTTTCCTTTTTGTTTCCTCTTTGCCACTTTTTGTCTCATGGGACGAACTTCGAGTTCATCGTGTATCCTTCTTTCTGCATCGTTCGATGATGTATGACTACCATACACTATATTCTTCCAATGGGTGAGATTTTTCATTAATTTTCCCAAACTAAAAACAGGACCGATACCGTACATGTACCAAATTCTAAAATCGGTTCGGTATTCGGTACTAATATTATGTCTCACGAAAAAGTGGTACTACCAATTTATATCTAGTTATTTATATTTACGTTGGAATTTAAATATATATTGAACTTGCACCGATATACATCTCTATGGATGGTTTACATTGTTTGTTCGTTTTGATATTTACTTTACTTATTGGTTTTGATGGTAACTTTACTATGAAAGTTATCGGCATCTTGGGTGCATAAATGAGAGATAAGTGTTTCCAGTGCAATAGATGTTGATGAAAGCTGTCAAAGTTTTCAACATCTGGGGAAGCATACTGTACATAGTTTTTGACATACCCATTAGAAAACCTGTAACTAGATCCCAATTTGACCGCAGAATCACCGAGTTAACCGGTGATGAAGATGGGAACGAAGAATCCCCGATTTAAAATAACAACTATGGAAAGGAGATGTGGGACACTTTAATCTCTGAACCCGACCCTAATTCTATTTTACAAGATTTACTCAATGATGTATTTTGTTGATAAAATAATTCGTTTTATTTAACAAGAATATTAATATATAATTTAGTTAATTGCATTACATGTTGGTTTTTTCATAAGAAACACTAATCATCACTATAAAATAAATATTATTTTAATATGATAAAAAATTATTCATGAATTACCTTAATCTGTATTAAAAATATTTTTAAAAGGCACTAACTTTTCATTAGTTTAGTAATCCTTTAAAACAAATCGTTAAAAAGTAGTTTGTAATAAATTACAATTACAATTGTTATAATTATATCTTAAAATAAGAATGGTTGGTTGTGTTTGTTCATAAAATTGGATTAAATCCAAATGGAAATTTTACATGTTTACAAACCAAATCAGGTCAAGTTACCCAATCATGTAAAATTAGTCAACCAGAAAGAACGTTGTTTTTTTTATTTGGATTATTTGACATTTAAGGAGGCATAATGAAGTTACTAGTAAAACAAATGATTTAATATGAAAAAACCAATATATTTGTACGTCTTTTACGGTTTTATTTCTCCATAGAAAGTCTTCAGATTATTTTTTTCGCTTTGATTTTCAAAAATTTGGTGCTTTGTTCATAATCAATACTATATTTTTTCTTCAAAAATTCCTGAAACTTGAAAATATTTATAAAAGGAAAAAGATTTTAAAAACCACAAATAAATAAATACTTTTATTGGTTAAAAATAACACTAAACTGCAAAAAACATGACAAACAACCCAAAGCAAAGGGTCATTGTTGTAATGATTCCAATAGTATTGCAGTCGGGCTGAATGCCAGAATATGGTCAAGGCGGGGGGGCCAAAATCCAAACGTGAAAAGTAAATTTGACAAATGCCTGAAGGAATCATAAATGGTTCCTCTCTTCAGCAACCCTCAAATGATACAGGTTTTTTCCCTTATTCCGTTAATTTTCAATGCTATATCATAACATATGCTTTCATTTGAGAACAAAATTTGTTAAAAATCGTCAGTTTTACTGAATTTTGTGATTATTTCGGTTGTTTTTTTGCCTTTGACCTCGAATTAATTTAGAATCAGGAATGGGATCTAGGTTTCGTGTTTTGTTCGTTTTTTTTATCTAAAATTCTGCGGTTCTGACGAATTTATGTATGTGTTTAATATTATTTTGAGTATGATTCAGTTTTTTTTTTCTTTTATCCAAAGAAAAGGACAGCAGTAATTGAAATTGGTGTTTGTATGGTGTTTTGATGATAAAAGTCGGGGTATGATTTTTGAATTTGAAAATTCAGGAAAAATGGGAGTGAAGGGCGGTGGGAATTGGTGGACTTCGCCATCGAAAGTAGCCTCTCACTTTGGAACAAGTGGTGTTGCTGTTGCTGCAGCCACTGGCATGACTCATCCATTAGGTTTCTTCTTTCAAATTTCAATATTTGCATGTTACACTTGTTTTAAGTCTATCTCTATATGGAGAATTTGTTTGTTTTTTTCATGGTCGGATGCAATGTCAAGTTTTAATGTGATACAAGTAATGTTGGCAAGCATGAGATCCATGATCTGGAATGGGTGTTGAAAGCTTGAAGCTCATTCAGCTCAAATATGAATGTGAATTTGCTTGAACTATTGTTACATATCATGGATATTGTGCTCCAAAAAGGGGATGTTTGGATGTGCAGCAGAAATAATAAATAAGTTCTTAAGTGTTTTACAGAGCTAATTCTATTCCGATTTTCTGTTTTTTATAGGCAAAAGTAATGTTTTTTTGGAGAAGCTGCAATAAGAATCTGTTTTTTTTTACAAAGTAAATATAAAGTTACGAAACTATTTCTAATTTTATTAAGTTGTATATCTAATATTGATTCCTGATATGGCAATAATCTTTTTTGAAATCATTCATCCAAACACGCCCTAAGCATAGCATAGGACGCATCTGCAAAATAATCCATCACACCATGGCCATAGAATGACCAAGGAGAATCAGTGTTTGCAGTGTGCTATATTCTATTATGTGCAATAATGTAAGTGGTTTGGGCACAATGAATGCCAATCTCACAAAACTTCATTCAATCTGGGCTTTTTTATGTTGTAGTTGGTTCTTTAAACTTTTTTTGAATCCTATGCTTATAATACATGGCAACACAAGTAGATACCCACATCTACTCATTTTTATAGTAAACAGAATTTCAAGAACACTATTAGGTTAAATTGTTTAGAATTTCATGTAATATTGGATATCACATAGCGGATTCAATAGAATTCTTCTTTGTCCTTTGGGCTTTAAGTCCTCTGTATAATTAATGGATGCCTTCCACACTTGGACAGAAATGAGATATACTCACCAAAACACACTTAAGGATCTTAGGTTGTTTGACGTTTCTGGGTTGGAATACAGTCACTGCTTACTACAACTAGAATTGGATCATATACTTCTCCAGGATTTGATATGGTTGCTAGTTAGGCTATGTAGCCTAGGAAGGTGATCAGAGCCATTTAGCAGAACTGATAGGGGGTTACGGGTTACCAACTTACCATGGAAATTGAAATTATTAAGAAATAGCAATACTAGACACGAATACATGAAGGTGATAACATTGTATCTTATAAGGCCAGGATATGTGTTTTGGTATGCAGATGTACTCAAAGTTAGACTGCAAATGCAACTTGTCGGACAAAGAGGTCTGTTAATCGGAATGGTATGAAGATCTCTGTTATTTTTCATGAATATCTGCTTTAACAAGAAGAATTAACTAATAGGTCTCATGCTTCGGAGTTTACAGGGACAAACTTTTGCCAGAGTTGTTAGAAAAGAAGGACCTCGGTCCTTGTATCTTGGTTTGACACCAGCATTGACGAGGTCAGTTCTTTATGGAGGTCTACGTTTAGGTCTGTATGAGCCATCTAAAAATTTCTGTGAACTGGCTTTTGAGTCCACTAACATCTTCATGAAGATTGCATCTGGAGCAGTTTCTGGGGCTCTTGCCACCTTGCTGACCAACCCTATGGAAGTTCTAAAGGTAAAAACATGTATTATAAATGTTTGGGTTGGGTAACGGGTTAAAATAGATTTTTTTTCGAACGGGTTATGTTGATCTGTCAACTCTATTGTACCTTTTTTTAAAATTCATAAATATTTAAGATATCATATATGAAATTACAAAAAAGTATGTTTATGATAAAGATCCAACCTTTTGAATAAAGCAATTTAGGAAATTGTAAACACTTGATATACTTTGACCAACTTCTAAGCATGTCATCCATCGTTTTCTATTTTTGTTTGTTTTACCATTTAACCTGTTATCAATAAAATATAACTCCAATTAATATGTTTTCACATAAATGGGTTGAAATTACCACCTTTGATACCCTATTCAGAGAAGTGCCACAAGATCACATAAATTCACGTGTTTCTTGGAGTTGTGTGGAACCAGTAGTCCAATGCATTTTATGATGCCTAAAACTTATGATCTTTAGCATTTGACTTCTACTTATCAAGGAAATGTTGGTTGTTAAATAGGTGCGTCTGCAAATGAACCATAATGTGCAAAGTGGAGCAATTAATGAACTGCAAAAAATTGCCAGAAAAGAGGGCGTAACAGCTCTCTGGAAAGGCGTTGGACCTGCTATGGCCAGGGCAGGGGCTTTAACAGCATCACAGCTGGCTACATATGATGAGTTCAAGCAGGTAAGTTCTAAAACTGCTGTTTTCACTTTTATTCTATGTAGTCTTTGAAGAGTTCTAGTTATGCAAAGCATTTGCATCAAATGGATGTAGTTTGCCAGAATCTTTAATATTCAATTCCTGTTGTCATTATATTATATTAGTAACATTTATGAAAGTGAGTGGTCCAATAAGAGGAAGGTCAATTTTAACATTATTGTTGCTTTGGAAGATCAATGAAATGCGGTGCAGCTCTATTGGTTAGCTGTGTGTGATGGTATATTGGAGGTCACAGTTCAATCCACAGGCTTTTTTTTATTCAGCCTTTGTATTAACTTCTGTTTTTATTCTCTTTTGGTTTTTGTTTTTAGTTGTTATTATTGTTCGCTTTTTTGATTTCTTCTAATCTTTTATGTTTCAAATAAGAAATTGTTTGTTTTTATTTAAATAGTTATCAATTTCAATTTAATATAGGTTTTACTTTTTGTAAGTTTTTAGACTCAATACATACTGTGTTTGTATGTTTGTTTTTTGTTTTACCATTATATTGGTTTTGTATATGTTCTTTAGTTTTGGTTTTCTTATCGTTTCTTTATGTTTACATTAAAATTTCCTCTATTCTTTATTTGATTAATTAAAATTTAATTTAATTTAGTTTATTTATTGCAACCTTTTAAATTAATTACATTACATGTTATATTTTATCTTTTAGTATATACTTTTTTTGCTTTGCTTTGGTTATGTTTTTTTTTTTTGGTCATCTCTTTTGCATTCCTTATTGGTTTTTATGTTTAAGTTAAAAATTCTTTATTTTCTGTTTAATTAAGTATTAATTTTAATCTAATACAGTTTCTATATTTTTAGATTTTTAAAAATATAATATTATTAACATATTCTACTCTTTTAAACGGGTTTATTATAAAAAAAACCAACATATTTTCATGGTTTTTGTGTTTTCATCCCTCCATGTTTTTTTTTTCCAAAAAAGTTCTCAAGTTAATTTTTTTTTTTTTGGTTTAGTGAAATTTGACTATTAGAACCCGATTTTTTCAGTTTTTAAAAACTCGGTTTACCAATTAAAACCGGGCTCTAATAGTCAAATTTCACTAAACCAAAAATAAGAAATTAACTTGAGGACTTTTCTGGAAAAAAAATAACATGGAGAGACGAAAACACAAAAACCGTGAAACATGTTGGTTTTCTTCATAATAAACCCTTTTTAAAATATATTTATATCACTGGAAATTGTTATAAAAATAGATATGTTAATGATTATAGCTTTTAGCTCTTTTAATCATAAAAATATGTAGTTTTTTGTAGCTATTTTAATCATATTCTGCTTTTTTTTTTTTTAATATTTTAAGAATATTATGAAGAATTTATCAAGATCCAACTCAGCACAATATTATTTATATGTCTAATTATGAGAATTAAAAAAAACATTTTGTAATTAACTCATACAAAATTAAAAATTTCATTGGTTTTTACCTACATTAAGGTATAAATTATTTATATATATAATACTTATAAACCCTGCTGAAATACCCAATAGAAATGCCTAGTTTGTAACAATTATCGTTTATGTGTCTATGATGTAGGTCTTGGTCAAATGGACATCTCTTGAAGAAGGATTCTATCTTCATCTCATGTATGCATCCCTACATATGATCTTTCAAGTAACAAACCAAGTACTTATATGCTATTTCGTAGTATTAATTCACATTGTTAATTTTATTTTATTTTCCAGTTTGACAATTTAAGATTTTAAGAATGCCCAATTAATACCATCAACGCTTTTTTCAGCTGTGGATATTTTAAAAATAGCTTTACATAATACATCCTTATATAAAGATTGTATGACGCCTTTTTTTAATCCGATAAGCATGTACAGACTTGTTTTATTTTTCCTGAAGCCATCAAGATTACTTTTATCCAAAGAAAACTTGTGGTAGGTTTGAAATGAAACCCAATGTATACTATGGTACTGGATACCCTGGTTTGAAATCATAAATCCTTTTTTATTTGTTGCATTATAAAATATTTATTGGAGATTGCAATATCATCTCAAGTGCTGTTGCCCGGCCTACTCCTCAACCAGTGTCACCGCAAACTATCTTCATGTATCATGATTTCTAAGCATGACTCAGTTTATGGAACATCCATGGTTAACCTCAAGAATGACATTTTTGTTATACTTGGCATGTCATTTTGTTTTGATATGCATTCCTCTAAATCACATGTTTCTAACTTTTGCATGCATCACGTGAAGCTCAAGTATGGTAGCAGGCTCGGTGAGCACACTCATAACTACACCTATGGACATGGTTAAAACACGACTCATGTTACAACGAGAATCTATGAGAGATGGAACTTACAAAAACGGGTTCCATTGTGCATATAAGGTAAATTTATTGGTTTTTATTTTGTTCTTCTTTTTCTTTTATGAACTCATAATCACCATTGCCGGAATGTGTTAAAATTGCTTATGATTAGGTACTTGTTTTTACTTAGCTGAGCCCAATCTTACTCAGCTTGAGGCTCAGTTCCTATGGCTTGTCTAGCCTTGGATAAGCTTAAGTTTTGGTTCAATCAACAAGGAAATCTAAAGCAGCCCAATGCCTCTTTCTTCTAAATCTTGACTTCCCAAAGAGTCCATTGGGTTTTGAGAAATAAACCTTTTTATAAAATATTTCTAATTTATTGGAAAATATATAAATTCTATTAAATGGCTTGTAAAAGGTTCATGTAAGCTTGTATAGGCTTTGTGGGGTAATGTAATTTAGTCTTGCAAAGTTGTTAATCCCAAGCCTTCTGGGCTGACTTCAAGTTCCAAAAAGATTTCAAAGTTTGAGTATTCTTGAAATGTTTAACCAAATTCATCAAGTCACATTGCCTAACTTCTTCGCATATTTGAATTCTAGGTTTTGATCACAGAGGGACCTCGAGGACTCTACAAAGGGTGAGACCCAACGATATCTGTTCCCTTAGCCTCGGCATAAGTTTCTCACCAGATTTCTTACATTATTACGATCTTATTTATTATATGAGGGTTTGACATCATAACTATTGCAGGGGATTTGCAATTTTTGCACGATTAGGTCCACAAACCACAATCACATTCGTACTATGTGAGAAACTGCGTGAAGTCGCTGGACTAAAAGCAATCTAATCTCTAAATTTATGGTCTAGTTTTGTGCTTGCCTGCTTATTTATTTTCATTCTTCAAGTATAAGAAAGCTGGGAAAACAATTTTCTAGCATTTTAGACAATTTTTTTTAGCATTTGTTAGTTAAGGGTGAGTTTATTCATCCATTTGTACCACCCTTTGATGAATTCTATCATTTTCACATAGACTTGGCATGAAAAAAGTTCGGTCTGTATTTGTGTAATTTTACATGATCGTATGTAGTCATTTTTGTGTTCGATTTTGTTGTGGTTTGAAGGTAAATATAAATAACTTAAAAAAAAAAAAAAAAACTAGTTGAGTTAGCCGTACATCACTTGGGTCAAAAATCAAAATCATCTAATGGATTTATGCATTTACAATAATTGACAAAGTATATATTTTTAAAAATAAAATAAGTATGTATGTACACCATGAATCCATGATTATGTACAGCTTAATACAATATTATAAAGGGGTAAATGAAATGGAAAATAGATAATTTGAAAAACATAATAATTTGAAAAAAAAAACATGTTTTAAAATGTGTGGTATCAGTAAATAACATTATGGGAATGCTATCATAAAAGTTATTTTACATTTATATGTTACAATTGGTTGTTTGTTACTTAATCAGTTATTTTAGGTTTTTGGATCTTAAGAATTTTAAAAGTATGGTATTTTAATTATATAAAGGGAAACTGACGTCAAATAGTTGTGTACTTTTAAGTTTGTTCTCATTTATGTAGTGTATTTTTTTTGTGCACATTTGGTAGTCAAACTTTCAAAAATATTTTAATTAGGCAGTTGGGTGACTTGAAAACCGACATCAACCAGTCACCATGCTTGGACGGTTTTTCAAGAAAAATGACATTTAAATAGATATATACTTTCAAGTTTGTACACATTTATGTTGTGTAATTTTTCTCTTTGTGCACATTTAGTAGTCAAACTTTTAAAAGTGTTTCAATTAAGTAGTTGGGTTACCTAAACATCGATACCAACCGATTATGATACTTATGTGCATAGAATTAAGGGAGAATATCCTTGTAAACTCTTAATATTACGCATATATCCTTGCAAAATTCCTTATTACATATATATCTTTCTAAATCTTTAAATCTCACGTATATATCTAAATGACTATTTTAAATTTATTTTATCATTTAAATTTTTTTTGAATACCTAAACTACCATATTAAATTCCAATAAAAATAAATAAGAAAATAAAGGAGTATCATTTTCTAATTTAATTCAATAATAAATTAGTTAAAATTGATATTTAATATTTTTTAAATGATGTAATTAAATTTAAAATAGTCATTTGGATATATATGTACAAATTTAAAGGTTTAGAAGGATATATATGTAATAAGAAAATTTGTAAGGATATATACGTGATATTGAAAGTTTACAATGATATATATGAAATTCTTCCAAGAATTAATGACTCTTAAACACAGTGCTATTCAAATATATCATTTCCACCTGATAGATATCATGTTTAGGAGTTGAAAAATAATGCTCTAGTATATTGTTATAAAATGAAAGCATATTTTATCAATTTGATACATATTTTGTTCATGAATTTTATTATAGTTTTATAGAAAAATAAACAATCTTAGGTTTTTTTAATTCCAAGTTATAAAAAATATGTCCACATAAGCAAAGTAACCGGTTAGTATCGATTTTTAGGTAACTTAACTACTTAATTGAAACACTTTAAAAAATTTGACTGCTAGATGTGCACACAAAAAAAGTACACAACATAAATGTGTACAAACTTAAAAGTACATAGCTATTTGATGTCATTTTTTCTAAAACCCCGTCCACGTAAGCACGGTGATCAGTTAGTGCCGGTTTTCGAGTCACCCAACTACCTCATTGAAACATTTTTGAAAGTTTGACTACCAAATATCTAAAAAAAAAAAAAAAAAGTAAACTAGACAAACAAGTACAAACTTAAATAAGTACAATCTCTTTTTTTACCGGTATGCCTTTAATATATGTTAACTCTTTTAGTAAAATTTTAAAAAGCAACGTATTGAAAATTGAAAAGAGATTCTCTCTCCTCTTTTTATCTTCACACATTTCTTTCTCGTTTCTCTCTCCACCATGAATGGAACTTCCCGTTGTTTGAAGAAATATCTTGCATGATTTGTATCACGCACCGTGAATGGAACCTTACCGCCACCACCATGGAATCTCTCTGTCACCGCTGCTACTGATACGAACCGAAGGGTTTTAGAAGGTAAGGGTTTCAAATCAAAGGGTTCTTCAGATCTTGTTTTTGATTTGTATGTGGTAAGGTTGGGGTTTTGATTTTCTGAATTGTTCACGAGTATTTTGATTTTAAGGTCTGGTTCATGAAAGGGTTTTGATGGTAAGGGTTTCAAATGGTTTTCCGATCTTGTTAAGGTTTCTTCTTCTCGATCTTGTTCTTTTCGATGGTAAGGGTTTCAAATCAAAGGCTTCTTCGATCAGATCTTGTTCATGATTTGTATGTGGTAAGGTTGGGTTTTTGATTTTCGAATCTCGTTCACGAAGAGTTTGATTTTAAGATCTGGTTCTTGAAAAGGTTTTGAAGGGAATCAAATAGTTTTTAAATCTTGTTAAGGTTTCTTCTTCGCCATCTTGTTCTTGATTCACCGTTGGTTTTCAAGGGTTTAGATTTGTTCATTTAGGGGTTTGGATTTTTTTTCATGATCGGTAATGGAATGGTTTTCAAATCCGCTTGGTTATGCCTTTGTCTTTCAATTTAGAGACTGTACAAATTTAGGGTTTTTGATTTCCAGGTTTGTTCAAAGATATAATTACGTGGTTTTTAGACTGTTCAAATTATGTGGTATTTACTCATTTTGATCTCAGTTATCATCTATTCATATCTGGTAAAGATGAAGTATTTACCAAGATATGTGTTTTCTTGATGAAGTATTTACCCAGATTATGTGATTTCTTGATGATATTTTTTTGGGTGATAATTGATGAGATTTTTTCTTCTTTTCTCCTAGCAGAGTTTGCATTAAAACCAAATTGAAAATCATGCTCATGAGGTGGTTTGATGGACTCCATTGTCGTCCGTCTAAGAACAGCAACTGGTAAGCTATCTGATCCATCCATATTAACGTGATTAACATCATGAAATTGCAAATTGAAGATTCGAGCTCAAGGCATTCTTGTTGGTAACCTGGTGTGGCTACGTGAAAATGCTTACTGTTTTCTCAAATATTTCTAAGTTATATCTTTTAAAAATCTTGTATGTTGCAACATACTACATAAGAATTAAAAGAGAACTAAGAAACTAAAGTTGTCCCTGTCATCGTATAAATAAACCATCCATGTTATTAGATAATAATGAACTTAACCATGAGTGTTTATGGTCTTATTTGTTTCACGGCTTTCCTTGTGTTCGATCTTAATGTTCCATCACATGTGTTTTAAACTTTAAAATTCAGGTTTTGTGATATTAGATATTTAGGTTCTCCATTATATGTGTGTTCTTGAACTTAGATTTTGAATTATGATTTTGAATCTCATGATGTCATTACTTGATCTTGAACAGGCGTTCTTGAATTTGATTTTCGCTTACGAATTTTCTTATATTGGTGGTTTTTAGGTTGAAATCCGCAGACGCTAACGCTGACGCAGACTCTGACGCAAATGCACGGGTTGCTAGAGCTAATGCCTAATTCACGTGCTGATAGATTAGCTAGTGCAAAGGCTCGACATTCTGGGTGCTTGACACAATTCTCATGCACATGTTGCCTGATGCCGAGCTAGTTCACATGATGACATGCAAAGCACATGACGGTGACCTCTGTAGCTCATGTTTTGCTATTGCTAATGGTGCGGCCAATGCACAAGCATCCGATGCAGATGCGGATGCGGAAGCGGGGGATGCGAACGCGGATGCGGATGCAGTTGCCGATGCCGATGTCGTGCATTATATATACACTAACACCTATATATCGGTGAAGGAGGTACGTGTTTTATGTGTAACTTAGGTTGTTTATTTCTCTGGCATTTGTTTCTTTTAATCATTTATATTGTTATGTTTATGCATGTGGCTCTGAGAGCTCGTCTTGATTCTAATTTGACATGTAGTGAAGCACTTAGATCACACATGCTCTTCCTCAACAACTTCAATATCTAATCATGACAGTTGCACCTAAATTTGGTGGGTTGGCTGGACCTTCTTGAAATGGGGCTAAGACAATGGAGAAGATTATTTGCAGAATCAGGTATGGTTCTATATCATATTTGTTTTGACTTATTTATTTACTAGTTTATAGCTCGTGTAATGCGCGGATAACTTTAATAAATATTTATTTTCTTAAAATGGTAAACCTAAAATTAAAAGAAACTAACATTAAGATAAAATTTAGAATTGATATAATTACAATATTACGATAATGTGATTCAAATTTATAATTAATTTTAATTCTAATTAAAGTAGTTGATTAAGGTTTATCATTAAGTTTTGAATTCGTCCAACTTATCATCGACATAGGTTATTGTTAGTTTTAATTTAGTTAAATTAACATTATCTTTGTTGGTTAAATTAATAAAGAGTTATTAATTGGATAATATTAATATAAAAGAGTTTAATTAATATTGAAGATATTTATAATTTTTAAATGTTGTTTAAATGATTCTTTATCTTTGGAATTGAATTAAAAAAGTTAGTTATTAATTTAGTTTGAAAATATTAAATAAAGGAAGTTATTTAATTACCAAGAAAGGTAATATGAAATTCAAAAATTGACAATGAAGTTAATGTAAAAATTTTTAGGCCAAGAAAAATAACATAAAATTCAAATTTGACATAAAATGGTATTGATGACCAATTAAGAATGTAAATTTTTAATTTTATGCTCCCTTTTTTGATAAAAAATAATATTTGATCATCTTTCTTGGCTTTAAATTTATATTTCATGTCCTTTCTCGGTCAAAATAAAATTTTACATTGCTTTTCTCAGCAAAAAAATTTTTACAATAACTTTATTGTCAAATTTTGTATTTTATATTACCTTTCTTGGTAATTTTTCCTTTTATTGAGATAATTGATGAATGTTTATTAATTGAACTAATTAAATAATAAAGTAGTTAGTTTAATTTGATCGATTAATAAATGGATTTATTAATCATCATATTATAAAGTCAACTTATCGTTTTATTGAGATAATTGTGTTTACTATTTAAGATAGTCACGTTCGGGCTGGGTTGTTTGATTTTTCGAAAGGTTATAAATCGGAACTCCTGACTGTCCATTGTCTTGTGAAAACGTTAGTTGTCTTTATAGTAACATTAATTCATAAAGCTAGTTATTAATTAATTAATTTGAATCACCGTTTAAAGTTGTTTAAATTTGTGATTGTTATGCATAGCCGAGCCAGTTAGCCCTTTGCGTTGTGATTTTATTTTATATGGTATTGGGAGGTCTGTATTATCCCTTTTTGAATGTAAGTTTAAAATTAAATTGTATTTTGATTAAGTTTTGTATTTTTAAATTTATTCGAAGACCGAAGATTTCACGATGGATCACACGAGAAGCAAACAGAAATCTTGAAGCTAGTGGAAGCTTAGAGGATTTTATTTTTTTCTTATTGCAATTGTTATCCGTCCCATAGGTTTGATCTTTGGTTCTTGAGAATCAAATTAGTTCTGGCAAAGCTATTGCATTTCATTTGTTGTTCATCATTGAACTGCGTGGTTGGCCGATATGCATGCATGGATGGATAAACAACAAAGTTAATAATTCGATTATTTTTGAAATAGAAAAAAAAACCAGTCATTTATAAAAGTTTAAAACACTTTTAAAATTTCTTTCAAAATTTGACACGGCACACCGTCCATATAGTGACACCCACGTTAATCGGTCGTCACAAGTGGAAAAAGCTTCGTTGAGTGTTTGTATTAACATTTTGTTTATTGTACTAATATATATATATATATATATATATATATATATATATATATATATATATATATATATATATATATATATATATATATATATATATATATATATATATATAGGGTTAGGTTCTATGGGGCACCTGTGTGCATCGTGCAACTTAGGAACCTATATACAACGTTAGATCTAGAAAATGAATGGCTAAGATTACAATGGCAAAAGGGTAATAAAGATGAAATTTGTGTACGCATCATGATGCACGGTTCACATATTAGATGTGCATAAGGCTATTTTGGGGAAAAAATAATATATCAAGTCAACTCAAAATTAAATTTATATTGATTGAATATTTAATTCAACAATCAAGTATTAAATGCTAATAAATTTAATAAATACACTTCTAAAATTAAAAAATTTCAATTGAACAAAAATCCAACATGATGCTTCATCATCTTCATTGACTGTGCATCTTCGTGTTCATCTTTCCCATGTTATGCATCATCGTATTCACATGGGGCACCATGTTATGCATCATCGTGTTCATACTGTGCATCTTCGTATTCATCTTTTCCAGGTTATGCATCATCGTGTTCATCGTGATGCATCTCTGGAATTTAAACGTGTTAATCACTGTCTTCAACATATTCATCATCATCTTGATGCACCGCTAATGTGCATCATGTTTGAATCAAAAACATCAACATTCATCCTTTGTGAGAGAGAGAGAGAGAGAGGTGGGCGAGGGAGGGAAATGTGGATGAAAATAGGGAAAGTGATTAAAGATATTATTTAGTTTCCTAGTTTTCAACTAATCTATTAATTAAAAGGTTAATTAAAATTTTAAAATAATTAGTATTCCCGTATTACCCTTATTGCATCCTTAGTAAATAGGTTATGCATTTTTGGTTCTCACTGGTTCCCAATGCATCGTGATGCCCCATAGAACCTCAATCTATATATATATATATATATATATATATATATATATATATATATATATATATATATATATATATATATATATATATATATAGTTCAATTCTATGTAAAACTACTTCAAACTATGTCAATAAAAACGTATTATTTTAAAATAAAGGTTTAAATTAATAAAAAAAAAAGTAGCCATTATTAATATTTATTTATAAAATTAGAAGAACAATATTTATGACAAATAATATTATTATTCTTGTATTTTTTAAAAATATTAAAATTTGTATGTTTTATTTTTGAGTTTACGTGCATCTATAAAATTATCAAATGAGTAAATAAATTCTCAATTAAAGATATGCCACTTGATATTTTCTACTTTTGATATTTTTTAAATTACCATTTTAAATTTTAATACAAGCTTTCAATTTAACTAATTTCAAAAATGTAACTTTTGAGTCTATTTATAGGATATATGAAAAATTCTCAATTAAACTTATATTTGTGTATACATTTATTATTATCATTTTCTATTATTATAATTTAATAAATTTGATAGGATAATACTTTCAATTATATGGTTAGAATAGATTCTTTTATAAATATATAACTTCTAATAATAAGAATTTTAGTCCATATCAATTACTACTACAAAAAGTATTAGTCTTGTATTTTTTAAAAATATTAAAATTTGTATGTTTTATTTTTGAGTTTACGTGCATCTATAAAATTATCAAATGAGTAAATAAGTTCTCAATTAAAGATATGCCACTTGATATTTTCTACTTTTGATATTTTTTAAATTACCATTTTAAATTTTAATACAAGCTTTTAATTTAACTAATTTCAAAAATGTAACTTTTGAGTCTATTTATAGGATATATGAAAAATTCTCAATTAAACTTATATTTGTGTATACATTTATTACTATCATTTTCTATTATTATAATTTAATAAATTTGATAGGATAATACTTTCAATTATATGGTTAGAATAGATTCTTTTATAAATATATAACTTCTAATAATAAGAATTTTAGTCCATATCAATTACTACTACAAAAAGTATTAGTCCTTTCCCAAAAGAAAAGAAAAACTAATGATATGAAAATTACTACTTTATAATCTGCAAAGAATTAGATGAAACATTTATGTTTTTATATGCTCAAGTTCTGTCAGCTAGAAAAACAAAACCTATTTGCATCCCAGGATAATCCTGCTCCAATCAAAATGTTACCGTTCAAGAAACTAACTGTTGTAGGATTGTCACAGTAGATCTTAAGTGGTTTTGAGATGGAGCTTATGATCTTTAGTTCTGTCACCAAAAAGGGTTTCCTAATTTTTATGGAGGATCAATTTTGTTGTGTCAATCAAAGGGATTATACGTGTTGCGCACACATGTATATATAACAAGGGATGTGGTGCCCGTACGTTGTAACGGGATTTATATTTATATATATTTTTATTAATAGATTAAAAATAGAATAAAATAAAATAATATTATTGAAAGTTATATATACTCTTAAAACAATTAAAAACTTTATTCAAACATAAATAATAACAATATATTAAATTTTATAATAAATTATAACTTCAAATAACCTAGAGTTTTATAATATATTAATTTAATTATTAGTAAATCAAGACACATATTAGATGAATAAAAAATTTTATTTTTAAGCAATTTAAATATTGAAAGTTATAAAAATTTCATTTTCGAGAAACACATGTTTAAAAAATCACTTTGTGTTGTATATACACATTTTGTTTATAATTATATTTTTTTGATTAGGTTTTAGTTGCATATTGTTTATGTTATAACTTTTATATAAATATTTGAAAACTTATTATTTCGTATCTATCTTATTTTAGATCCTCAAGATTAGGTTTTATATACTTTTCTACTTGACTTTTTTAATTTTAGTTTAACAAAAAAAATCAAATACACGATGTATTGTTAAATTAATATTCAATAAATATACCTACATACATATAAATTTATACAAAATCATACAAAATTACGAAGTATAAATAAAAAGTAAAACATACATAGTAACTTGTGTGTCAGTGTGTATATAATAGTCGTACACAATAATGTGTTTTAATAAATATAACTTAGTACATGGGTGTAATTAATATATAAATATTTTATAAACACATATAACTTGAAATATTATTAAAGATAATAAAATATAGAAATTAAATTCGCATAAATAAATTCTGAAATTATCTCAAATATGAAATTAAATTATTATATTATTGTAATATAAATAAATAGTTAAGATTAAAACATGTTAAATAACGTTAGTTTGAAATTATTTAAATTACATAACATAAATCAAAATAAATCATTTTAAAAAAATATAGGAGTTAATTTAGAAAGTAATTAAATCAGACTAACTTATAGTGGTTAAACTATATATTAATTTATTTTAATTTTATTAATTTTTTAAAATCAAACTAAATGAATTATTGAAAGAATTATATTAGAAAATTTGGGAGGGAAAGTAGAAAAATGATTTCATTACATGGTGACATGTGGCACATAAGATTTATTTTATTAATATATATAAGGATACAGATTTTATAGAAAATCATACAAAGTATTTATTTGTAGTGTTAAATTATAAAAATATCATTCCTTTTCAAGCAAATTTATAACATGTATCATATAAATAAAATGTTAAGCACACATAGTAAATTAATTTTTTATTTTATTACAAAATAAATGTGATATAAACTTTCAGAATATGTAATTTCTTATATAGATTGTATTAATAAATAGGAAAAAATTAATATAATATTAATCATAAAATAATTGTTAGATATTTAAAAGATAATTAGGCTAACATAAATAAATGTTAAAAAAACATAATTACTATAAAATTTAAAATAATATTAAAAGTATAAATAAAAACCTAATCAAATATAAAATATAAAAATATTTTTTAAATAAAAATTATAAGAAAAATAAATAAAAACCATAGCACAAAATAAAAGTTCTGACATATTTTGGCCACATGGTTTAATGGGGTAAAAATTACACCCTATCAAGTAATCTAAAATAAAAAACTTACTTTGAAAATTTATTATTTATCATTAAAAATTTATAATGTGATTTTTTGGTTACATTATAAATTGTATTCAAAATACAGGATGTTCGTGCGTTGGATCGAAATTTATTGCTATATAATTTTTAATTAATAAGATAAAAAAAAAGATAATTACCATAAATTTAATTACAACATATTTCAATGTATAACAAACCAAAAACTAAACTTATCTTTCTACTTTAAATAAACAGATTTACTCATTGAAAACTAAGACTCAGGTTTAATTAAAAGATGATCATCTATGAGAAGCAAATTTAAAAGCTTGGAAAATTAATCATTTTCGAGAAATAAAGACACATGTCAAAAAATATGTGTTGTATAGTGTATACAATTTATTAATCTATTATAGTAAAAAAATTATAAGAAATTTATTTATTCTTTAATCATAATATATTATCAAATTTTTAAGCTCTCTACGTTACATGTTAATAAAAATATTAATAGATCATTTTAACCTTCAATCACTTTTTAATAATTCTATTAGGAAGTAAACACACAATACATTAGTTACATATTATTTATATCCTAACTTTTCTACAAAGTATAAATTTGTAATACTAAATTAAGAAAAAAGATATTACTTTTATTATTAAATTTATATATATAACCCGTAATATCATATTTTTAAAGTTAAAATGCTATAAAGTTTAAACATATGAACTATATATATATTATTAAAGTTGACTAATGTAATATTATTATGTAAATTAAACCGTATAAAAAATATATATACGTTTGAATTAAAGTATACAAAAAAGAATGTAATTAGATATTACTTTTATGTTTTATAAGCATTATTCATCTAGCTTTTGAAATATATATGAATAATAGCTATTTTTTATCATTCTTTTACATCTTTTAAATTTTAGTTTATATTTATTGGATGATATAGTTTGATATTTTTTTAAAAAAATATTATAGATAAATTTTCTCATGTAATTTATATATTAATTAATTTATAGAAAAGGTACAATATAATATTTTTGATAAATTAATTGGTGCAATTTAGCAAACCCTTTATTAGTTAATATATTAAGTGGTTTATTTTAGCAAAACTCACTTATGAATAGTAATTCATTAGTGAATAATGTATATAGGTATAATATAATATATACATGTTTTGATCCATCATTCGTCTTGTATGATTAAAATAAAAACATGATTGGTTTGTAAGTCGATCTTTCATCACAATTTATTTTAGAATTAAGTTGTACAATACCAACATATTTTTTTAAATGTATTGATATGGTACGTGAACTTTTTTTACTAGTACGATACATGTACTTTAGTTTTTCTATTTTAATGTGCTACATTTCTAAATAGAGTTCGGTTTTTTATTCAAATAGAGTCCACTTGTAAAAACTAATCATATTAAAATAGAAAACTAAAGTACATGTACTATATGAGTAAAAAAAAATCAATATGCCATACTGATGCATTAAAAAAAATATGTTTGTATGGTACGCCCATAACCAATTTATAATTAAAAATGTGTGGCTGTTATTTTTCATTTAGAAAAATACATTTTTTTTGAAGTTGTGATCCATCCCTTAATAGAGGCAAATATTACTTGTCGTTGAGTCTCGGGACTCTTTAATACGTGTTTCAACTTTTGATATTACTTATCATTAAAAGTAACTTGTGGATTCAAGTTATTTACAAAACAAATATAAGTATTTTATTTGAAGTTTTATAATCAAGTATATTAATATTTTAAAGATCTATAATTGATTACACGTACCTAGTAATTTATTTGCAAATATTTGATGTATAATGTCGGTTTATATACTATACTTTATATGTGAGAACTTATGTTTGATTTGACATAATTTATTATTTCTATACTATTATACTGGACAAATTATCAAAAAAGAAAATATAAAATACAAAAATCGAAAGGTCACCCCCCTCCCGACTGACCTGACTATCCATTGTTTTGACAAAACGTTAGTTGTCTTTATAGTAACATTAACTCATATAGCTAGTTATTAATTAATTAATTTGAATCAATGTTTAAAGTTGTTTAAATTTGTGATTGTCATGCATAGCCGAGCCAGTTAGTCATTTGCGTTATGATTTTATTTTATATGGTATTGGGAGGCCTGTCTGCCAATTATTATCCCTTGTTGAATGTAATTTTGAAATTAAATTGTATTTAGATTAAGTTATTGTATTTTTAAATTTATTCGAAGACCGGAGATATCACGATGGATCACACGAGAAGCAAACAGAAATCTTGAAGCCAGTGGGAGCTTAGATGATTTTATTTATTTCTTATTGTAATTGTTATCTGTCACATAGGGTTTTGATCTTTGGTTCTCGAGTGCTCTTGAGAATCAAATTAGTTCTGGCAAGGCTATTGCATTTTATTTGTTGTTTATTATTGAACTGTGTGTTGGCCGCTATGCATGCATGGATAAACAACAAAGTTAATAATTGATTATTAAATAATTTCAAATGTTTTTGAAGTATAAAAAAAAACGGGTTATTTATAAAAGTTTAAAACACTTTTAAAATCCCTTTCAAAATTTGACATGACAATGTCTAAAAATACGTTACATGATTTATCCATTAATAGGAGGCACAACATAATTGGCATATCATAAAAATATTAAAAACCAAATGAAATTTACTAATTTGATTGTAAAATTTCAACAGCCTTAATTTACGACTTCTCGATTCTGTCAAAGTACAATAATAAAAATCAATAAATGTTATTTCAATTTCTTTCAACAACCTTCACTTTTAAAAATAAAAAAAATCCGATTTTATGACTTATCTCCATCATATGAATGCTAAAAAATAGTCCACCTCTATTCATCTTTATGATTAAAACTTATAAATTGTATAGCACAGATTCATTAAAGTTCTATATAAAATATTTAAAAAAAAATTGGTATCAATTTAATAGGAAGAAAAGCTATAAGGCTAAGCGGAGTACCCAAGCTGCTAGCAGCGGCCTTGCCACCTAGGAGAGAACCCCGGCGGCTACACCGCCCCCCTCTGCGGCCCCGCGAAAAATCGTCCCCGCCCGGCCTCCCTTCCCCGCTTCTCCCTTCTTCTTCCCCCTTCTTTCCTTTTTTTTTGGTAGAACACTTTTATTCCTTTTTTTTTTTTTGTAAACAAAACAAACACACACACACCCACACATATATATATATATATATATATATATATATATATATATATATATATATATATATATATATATATATATATATATATATATATATATATATATCTTTTTACTTTTATAATTTTATAATTTTGTTTTTTGTTTTTTTATCATAGTTTCATAAATGTTTGTATTTTTTTATTTTTGTTTCGTAATTGTTGTTTCGTTCGTACAGTTTCGTATTTTACTTTCGTAATCAGGAAACACACAATAACCTTCAATCAGATCTCGTGAAACATATTGCACTTGCCCAAATACCAAATTTAGACGGCTAGTTTGTATTTTTTATGTTCATTCGTAATTTTAGTTTTTATTTATTGTTATGTATTTTTTTTATTTTAATTCGGTAATTTTTAATTTTTAGTTTATGTAATAGTTTTTAAATATTTATGAAATTAATTATTTTAGTTCTAGTATTTGTTTTGTTAGTTAAAATTAATTTAATGTTAAAAAACTTAAGAAAGATGGAAAGTTTAAGAAAGGTGTGTATTTCCTAGTTAGAAAGGTGGAGAAAGGTGGGGAAAGGTGGAGAGAGAAAAGCTGATGTGGCGCTGACGTGTACAGAATGGTGGGTTTGGGAAAGGGAGGTATTCCCTTCACTCTAATGCTTCAAAGTTCAAATAAAATTTTAATCTAAATATGTCAAATTTTCTTGTAATAACCTTGCAACCTTGACTTGAGTATAATTTACAAGTAGAGATGTTCAAACCAAAACGAAAAATCGGATCAAACTGTTTGATTCGAAATTGAAAAAACCGACATAATTTTTATTTGTTAAAACCCGGGATAACCAAACCAAACCATGTGTGTATGCAATAATGTTTTATCTTTTTATTGAATTACACAACAAAATTATTTTTTATTAGCAAAGTTAGTAATAAATATCATAAATTAAAACATTACATAAATAGGAGACAACGTTTATTATTTTATTATATAAATAATAAAATGATTATAATAATTAAAATTTATTGTATAAAATCGTTGAAGTTATATAATTGACATGATATTGATAGGGATGGCAAAAAAAAAAAAAAAAAAAAAAAACCGAACCTGACGGGGAAAACCGAAAACCAATCTAAACGGGACGGGTTTCCTCGAACCCGAGTAAGTTAAACGGGAACGGGACGGGTATGATCTTGCTAATACCCACCCCGTATACCCGATTACATAACTCGTTTAAATCTCCGAATACCCCGATTACTTTTAATAGCAACACTCTATTTATATTGTATATATATTATATATAAAAAATGAATATTTTTGTCTATTTTATATATTATACATAAAAATTATTATGTATAATTTAAAAAACTTATTTATTTACATATAATTTAACGAAATAATGTTTTTTCGTTATCATTTGGTAAAGATACAAATTTAATTTAATATTAGTATTATAATTTTAACATACATGAACGTTTTAAGCTTAAATTATGAAGCATGTGATTGAATTTCATATCATTGATTTATACATGGGTTAATCGATTCCCCGCGTTCCCGATGGGGATCCCCGTTTAATACCTGCGGTTTTTTTAAACGGAGACGGTATTTTCATTCCCTGCACCGAACCCGCCCCGTTGTCATCCCTTAATTGACACCCAGTTAGTCACGTGATTGTATGAGAGAGATCGATCCTTATCGGTGTGTGTATCTCCCCCTCTTCTAGAACAAATATTCTTTATTATTTTCTAACAATCCTTTTGACTCGTTTTAAAGGTTTGTGGTCCATTTAATTATTTATTATTGATTGAGATCGAAATGGAGCATATTTTAATGTTTTTAGTTTATAATTTTTGTTTTTAAAATTAAATTCGGTATTAATATTTTCTAAAGTATTATTTAAGGCTAAATATACTTAAGTTTTATATGATTCATAAAGGAAACAAAATGATGGACCTAAATTTTTTTTTAAGAAAAAACATAAACTCTAAAATATATTAAATTTAAAATAATAAAAAAATAAATTACTTAAAAGTCACTTAGCTTGTAGATGATTTTTCAGTTAAATATAATTAATTAAAATGTTTTTTAACCTCATCATCACAAAACCCATTTAAGACTCTGAGATTTTTTAACATAAAAACATTTACAACTAATAATTTTTATTAAAAGTAAGACTAAATGTATAATAGCATATAAAACTAATTAATTAAAAACAACAGATATAGCCAAAGTCTAGTTAGGTCGCTGTATCTATTGCAATGTGTTATTTTGTACGGATGTTGAGGTAATTTTGTTAATCAAGTATTTAATTTGTTTTTTAACTTATCCATTAAATTTTAAAAATTAAATAATTCTCATGGGAATAAATACAACACACTTTTTTTTCCCATTAAAAAACATGTGTTTTTATTCCAATTAAATCAAGCAAATTCCCACTAGAGCTACAAGTTATCGTATCTCTATATATATTTAAATATTGTTACTTGTAATAAATTATGAATTTTTGTTTTAGTCAAAAAAGTTAAAAGGTAAATTTATATATTTATTAATCTATGGTGGTGTTTGGAAACGTATCTAAAATTAATTCTTAAAATTAATCAGAAAATTGTTTTCTTGTTTTTTTAGCAATGTTAAAACTTTAAATAATATTTGTATCATTATTTTATTATGTAATGAAACATATTATCTCGGATGATATTCAATTAAAACTATAATACATCTAAAAAATAGAAATCACTGTATTTTACATATACATATACCCCACACACACACACACACACACACACACACACACACACACACACACACACACACACACACACATATATGTGTGTGTGTGTGTGTGTGGCGTCTACACACACATGCTAAAAATCATTTGAGCACCATTTATATATCGGCACCGGTGAACACCAAACGAAAGTTTTTATACATACAACATTTTATATATAAAAGCTTTAAACGAATAGAAATAAAGTTTTAGTGAGTTCATTGCATTCATATGATTTAATATACACAAAATTTATTAAATTCATTACATTCTCATGTTTTCATATATACAAGTTTTATTAGGCTCATTGCATTCACAAGTTCTAATAATAAGTTATTTGTAACATGCAAAAGTTTTAATTAGTGTTGATGTGTTAAACGTTTATTGGTCCTCTCATTTGATGCACCATGTAATTTTTTTATGATGCATTGTAGTTCTCCCAGGTCATCCGATAAATATTTGTTCGATCTCCATTGAAACTCACCCTATATGTATGTATGTATTTGCCTCGAAAGAGTTTAATTATATTTGGAAAAAAAATAAAAATAAAACGCAAGTTTGTAGGAGTAAAAAAAATTTTATATTTGTTTAAACAGAGTGACTCAGTGACATATCCTTAAAAAGTTTAATTTAACTTTATTTTTAAAAAGAAATGAATTATGAGATAAAAATTTCTCGTTAAGCAATACCTTAAATCACGTGGCATGTTTTGTCGATAGAAAAAGTAGGATATGATAAGATTTAACAACAAATAAAAAGAAATGAATTAAAGATGATTGATTATTTATTCAAACAAAAATATAAAATATATATGATTTAACATTATATCTATATGATTGCTATATTTTATCCTTTTATTATTCTTTCCTAGCTAGCGAAATTTCACCACTAACAATCAATCCTACTCTTTCTCTTTTTCTTTCTCTTTCTGTTTCATAAAACAAACTAATACAATAACACTTACACACACATAAATTCCTATATATCTTTAATATATCAACCAACTTTAATAGTTAATTTAATCCTTCAATTTCTTTTACAAATTAACATCTATTTTTGTAAATAAAGTTGATGTTCAAACTAATTTATAAAAAAATAAAAACCTTTTTTCATATTAAGGCACAAACAAATTTATAAAATTACTATACAAATTAATGCATATAAGTTTAAAAAGAAATTTTAATGTTGTTGATCATGGTTTCCTATTTAAAATAGGTTCCGCATATAAGCTAGATATATATAAATTTATATATATCTTTAACACCCAATATCCAATCTCATTGTCGCTAGTTAAAATTTTATATCACAAATCTCCAAATTATTCAACGAATAAAAATTGTAATATTTTATCAAACTTAAAAGATTATAACCCGGTTAACTCATAGTCTTTCCACAAGTCGGTTCCATATTTAACTCGGTAATTGGCCCAACTCAAATAATAATTTAATTGACCAATAAAATAATTTCACGTGACTTATCCAAAATTTGAATGACTTACAATATAGACTTAGAATGTCAATTTATTCATATAAATAAAAATTTTATTTTAGATATCTTAAAAATATGGTTCTTTCTTGAAACTCTAAAACAACACATTGACAAATGACAACCATATATATGTGTGTGTGTGTGTGTGTGTAAAGAGAGAGTTTTGAGATTCACGTATTGCGTTTAGTTCAAGAAAACTAGTTGGTTTTCAATTTCATTTTTCAAGTTATAGTTTTTAGAAAAAAAAAAACAAGGGTTTCTACGAAAAGTGAAAACTTGTTTAGATGATGAAGTTTTTGTTTTAAGAAAAATATGATGGGTGATTATAAAATAAGAAAAATAGGTTAGGTAATAGAAAAGTAAGAGACAGAAAGAGAGTATTATAAAAAATATAGGGTAAGTTATAGAAAAGTAAGAGAGAGAATATGAAAAATGGTATTTTAAAAAGTGAAATGAAAATTTATGAAATTTTTGTTAAGTAAACAAGTTTTCATTTTCATTGAAAAGTGAGATCAAAATTTTGGAAATTTTCGTAAACTAAACGCACTAACTTGATAATTGTAAATACATGTATCCGAAAATAATTTGTTTGCATCTTAAGTTACATCATAGTTATAAATTATGCATTACATAACACAAAAATACTTGTGCATCACATATTGTAGATTTTATAACTAATGTTTTAAAAAAACGTACTGTGGCATATGGTTTTCTTAATATTTATGATTTTTGCATGATGCATGTTTATCAACTAACTTTGTATCATCAAGAAACAATGATTTATAAAGTTGGTTGTCACTAATTAATTAGAACTAAATTTGTACATTTTATGAAACGTTTGCAAATCTCAAATAGTTCAATTTAGAGTATTGTGAAGTTGCAAATTAGTTGTTATTATTTGCTTGTAATTAGGATCAAGTTAAAGTTGAAATTTTTTTAGGTGTTTTGAATTTTAATGACAAATTTTAATTTTTGTTTTTCCTTAGCATTTAACCTAAATAAGTGTGTATTTATATATCATCTTTGTAATGTTAATTAAAATATGTTTATGAATAAAAGTTTTAAAAAAATTAAGGATGATACACTCTATAACAAGTGATACTCTATTTTGAACCTAAATCATGGGATTAAAAAGTATCAAATATTTATTAGAAGTATTGGAAATGTTGAATAAAAAAACTAAATCAACGTATTATTTCAATATTCAACATATAATAATCATGATCCGTCAAAATAATAATAATAAAATGATTGGAATTTCATGGGGTGTCAATTTTGGCACATTCAAATTTCAAACAATCGGGTTGCACGGGTCAACGACTAAAAAATTAACATATAATTTTAACTTTTTTCTCAAAAAACAATTTGTTTAATACAACATTTTCTAGAATTTCATTTTTTTAAAAAAAATTTATGTTCTAACTTACTTTTTATTATGTGTCACTTTGATTGATCCGTCCGTTTGACACATTGGGTCAAAATTACAACTTCTAAAATTTATCTTACATTTCTCACCAACATTAATTTTCTTATTGCATCCATTTATATATATTTGTGTGTTATGAGTGTGTAAAAGTGCCAAAAACATATACTCATTAAAGTTTATACCTTTCCTAAAGTTGTCACTCTTACAACATTAAAGAAAGCAAGTGAAATTTAACATTTCCTATTTAAATACATTCCTCTCTTCCTTTGTAGCTTAAATAGCTATGGAATGGAATTGGAAGATAAAGAATTGCATGATTGATGTGACTCCATTCTTGTTGTTTGAGTCATCTGCTGATTCTGATGATGCCATTACAGCAGACATCCATCATCATCAAGAAAAACAAGAAGATGCCATTACAGCAGACGTCCATCATCATCAAGAAAAACAAGAACAAGAATTCATGGATGATGATGCTGAATCTTGCAGCCATAACCTTCTTCCATTCCAATCTAATGCCAAATTTCATGATACCCATCATCATAAAGAACATGAAGATGATGATGATGATGATGATGATGATGGGCATGGTCATGGTCATGATGATCAGGACGACATTGATGATGATGATGATGATGATGATGAGAATTGGGGTGAGAGCAAGATGATGGGTCAAGAAAAGAGATGTCATGACTTATGTGCTGATTCTTCAAATTTGGATCCTGGGAACCAAAGTGATGTTGATAGAAAGTTCTGGGAAACTTGTTTGGGATCTTGATTTTGTTTATTTTTGAAAAAGAATAATGATTAAAAGATGGGATCCACAGAAAAGACCGTTCGATCCTTGCTCAAACTTTTGGTATTTCTTTTTCCATTTTATATTTCGGCAAACAAAATCTATATTAGTATTTTGTCTCCTCAAATATTAATTACTCCTCTTCGATAGTTCAAATGAATGACCCGTATCCATCAACAAATGCTTGTTGGGTCGGAACATATCAGTTCTCAACGTACCAGAAATATTTTTGTGTTTGTGTAAAGGAGACTCCAGCAATTAGGGATGTAAAAAAGTCGAGGATCGGTTCAACTTTTCTTGAGTTTCTGGCCAATTTCTGTGAGGTTCGGTGTTGTATTTTCTTTTTTCTTTTTTACATCGTAGACTCCTTGGAAAAAACATAAAACCAAATAACCAAAACTTATATCATACGGTTTGGTTTCTCAGTTCCAATTTTCTTGAGATTTAGTTCATGTGAGTACCCTCTAGGCCTCCATGTGAGTACCCTCTAGGCCTCCAAGATAAAACATACATGATTACGAGGGTGTTTGGATTTGCTTTTGAAAAAGTGCTGTAGCGTTTTGAAAACTAATAATCAGATAATTGCTGTAACAAAAAGTGCTGCAGGAAATGTAGTGTTTGGTTTAGCTTCTGCTGTTTGATATCATAATTATCAAATAATCAGTTTTTAAGGTGTTTGGATTTGCGTTTTACTTGTAAAATGACCAAATAATCACTTATTAAGCAAATAAGCTACAATTTTTAACTTATGAAAAAGTGTGGTAGGACAAACGCTAAACGCAAATAATCAATTATTAACGTATGCAATCCAAACACTTTAAACCAATTATTTGCGTTATTGTAACGTAATAAGCTAATAATCACGTTTATAACGCAAAACCAAACACCCTCTATTTAACAAAGTAAAAAAAGGAAGATAATCAGGATTTAAATATCGAAGATTTCCACAGTAACTGTTAAATATTTGAAGGATGGCCAGTCAGCCAGCAAACCATCGATCGGTATGTGTTCATACATTCGAGTTTTGTCTACCATGTCGACCTACAACCTCTACCCTGGTTTCATTGTCTTTAGAAATCATACTCAATCCCGGTATGCACCCATTGGTCATGATGGATGATTCCTCTTGAAAATCAAAATCGCTAGTCGGACTAGAATGTTGTGTTACAAGGTCATCTAGTTCTTTCTTGAAACGATCTTTGGCATTTTTGTTCTCCTTGATTCGTTTCAAGAAACTTTCTTCTATCTCGCTTAGTGATCCGACTTCATCTTCACTGTTGCTGCAACGATCATAAATTTGCAGCTCTTCATCTTTGGATGATGCCTGTCTTCTCCGTTCACAAATTTGCAGCTCTTCTTGACGGTTGAGTTCCTCGTTGGTCAGTGAGAATCCTCCAGCCATGGTGGTAGTTTCTTCACGCTCTCTTAACGTTTTTGCAATCAAGGTCTTGAGCAGGTTCATCACTTGTACCGCATGCATTAGAGCTGTCAATGGATCCGACATCTAACCAAAGAAATAGCATCCAAAAATATATTGTCATGTAATGTTTAACGTTGTTTTAAGACACAATCAAGATAGATGTAAAATCACTAGTTGGCTCGTTTTATGCTATCTGATTATATGATTCTGAGAGTTGTAACAATTACTGGACAAAACACACAGAAGGGAAACAGACCAAATGAGTTGAATGGTTAAAAAATGTTGATATTTCCAAAATTGCTTTAGGGGGCGTTTGGTTGGCAGATTTTTTTCATTGGGATTTGCATTTTGTCAAATGATTTGCATTTGTCAGGATTTTGTCAAAGAATCTACATTATCTTTTAAAAAAAATTTGTTAATCTGAAAAATGCAAGGTAACTGAGATTTAAAATCCTAAGGGGGAGGCTGGGTTTTTAAATAACAAAGAAAGAAAGGATTTCAGAAATCCTGGGATTTCAAATCCTTACTGAAATCTGCGAACCAAACACAGGATTTTAAATGCAAATCCCAAGGAATCCCAGGAAATCCGCGAACCAAACGCCCCCTTATTGTTTAATATATTAATTATGTGTGATATTTCTGGCATTCATTTTGTTAGATTCCTAAATTGCTGTAGTATCAATAGCCTGGAAGCCTCAAACAGAAAAGATCAAAAGGGTCACCTGAGTCATGTTTGGTGCAAAAACCATGGCAATATTTCTGGCATTCATTTTATTAGATTCTTCTTGTTCAGCAACATCAGACATCAGATCGACCGCCCAATTAAGCAATGCAGTGTCTGTAGGTTTAAGCTGTTTCACGAGCTCAACACGCTCCTCTTCTGTGTTACACTGTAGAACCTCGTCAGGAGATAGCCCGTCAAGCACGCCACAGGGAAGCTCTCTGAACCAGGCTTTTATTAAACCAGCAAGACAATGAACTTCAATGTCTTCAGGCACCATGCCTCTGTTGAGCTGGTCTCGTACGTGCTCCTCATGGCTGTTCTCGGGGTTTATACGGAATATTCCTTCTGCCTATGATAACCAGTTTCAGTGAGGATAAACAACAATGGTCTTGATTTCTTGATATTGATGGATAAGCAACATAAACTGAATTCTTGTGTTTACACTATATAATCTCTCTCTCCCATGAAAAGTGTAATGTTTTATTTTATTACTTGCTTTTATAGAAAGTGTTAGATTTAGAGGTGGGTTCAATGGAGAACCTCAATGCATCGAAAAACCTTGAAGAACCTCCATGCAAACCACCACAAATGCATCACAATTCCCCCGTGATGCATCATTATTTCCACGTGATGCATCAAATTCCAGCGTGATGCATTACGCTTTTCTAGTGATGCATTGTGGTTCTCCATCTCCAAGGTTCTTCGATGCATAGAGGTTCTCCATTGAACCCACCCCATGAGTTAAAGTCTAAATATATCCTTCCAATAGCCGCAGGTAAAGGGATTTTTGGACCAAGATAAACCTTTCAATTATGATCATATCTATAGATGAATACACATATTTTAGCTTGAAAATTTATAGAAATAAGATTAAAGGAAGGAACTTCACATTTTTCATGAGATGTCCCATAATGGAATTTGTATTTGCATGGAGTTTGTGTCTGTGTGTGTATACTGTATAGGCGCAGCCGTCCCCTCCAACCTTTTGCAGTTAATAAAAATGTTTAAAAAGTAACCTAAATAATTCCGCTTCCCCTCTATGTTGATTTTTCTAACTCTGCCACTGCACAAAGGATAGTCTAATTTCTAAGGATCTTATGGGCTCATACACGTAGGGCGAGCGTGGACCTAAAGGGACTTCTTGGTGGAATATATCATAGAGCTTCTATAATCAATATTCATCGTGTGAGGTTTTATAATAAATGGATAGGCGGTTTTAGCTTGGATTTTTTACAAAAGAAACATTCCGGTTTTCAACGGACATCCCATTATAAAAAGGGGAAAAAAACCAAAGCCAATTCTCATAGGCTCGAATTTGTGGAATCCCATGGGGCTTCTACATGTAGGGCGTGGATCCAAAGGGTAAAGCTTCCACAAGCACTATTTATTGCGTGACATTATACAAACACGCGATATTTTTCTTGTGATATATGTAGTATACCTTTAGACCACCTTGAGCATATAATCGTTCCTGCATGAGCAAGAGAATTGTCGGGACACTGTTGCCTCTTGAATCATATGAACACTGCATCGACTCTGCTGAAACGCCAAATACACTAACACTACAACAAGAACATGCAAGAAAATAACTCAATCAGAGCGAATTGTACGATACAATCATTTTGGCATCCAATAAGTTGTACAGTACAACATATGACATATCATGCAGAAAGACGAGATACTATAACAAGTTCTAAATCCATGTGAAATTTGGAGTTAAAATATAACTAATTTGAATTACAAAGTCAAACCCTAGCAGTTCTTCATTAGAAGAAACACAACTGATTCATTGACAGCCAATTATGCAACGTAAAGAGCACTATTTCTACTCAATTTTCAGTCGATTAAGACGTGAAACCCCAAATTATTACCTTCGAATTCCTTTTTTAATTGCTTTATAGTCGTTTTACTGCCATTTTCATTGACCAAGTTGCACCAGGTTTCTTAGTTAATGAACTCATAAACCCTAGATTCCCTGTGATTTACAGAAAATTTTGGATACAAATAAAGAAGAGAGTTCCATTTCACATCGATGTGTCTTTATAAACTTTAGAATCTAGGGCAAATCGTTTATATGAATTATTAAAATAGAGGAAAATGTAAATCACCTGGCACTGGGGACTCGACAGGGGATTTCAACTTGGAATTCAACAGGAAGACCTAAAAATCCATGGAATCGGTCGAATGTAACATGTGTCAGGTGTTGAACATCCGTAGGCCAACCGATTTCCATTTGATGAAAAGCTGCTGATTTGGATGATTTTTGTCTTTGATCATCAAGTCGGCAAGCCGCCATTGATTTTCTAAGAGCTGCAATGAGCAAAGCCACCAACGAGATATGGTTCTGTTTTGTTGTTCCGTTTTCAGCAGCGCCACCACCACCACCACCACCACCACAGCCACATCCGCCGCAGCCGATTCCTCTTGGCAGCAGCACCATTTGTGTCATGTTGAACACTTTTTGCTTACAGATTTCAATGTTAAAATGTATGAATTTGAGTAGAAAAAAGAGAGATTTTGAAAGTGATTGGTTTGATTATCATAATCGGGAGACAGCAATGAGGCTGGTTTGAAATTTCAACCTCCCTTTGGAACCAACCGGCCACCCTTTGTTTTTTCAATTCTTGTGATTCATCCTCTATTTGACTACAAATATTTAAACCTCAAAGCTTTCCCTTTTATATATGTTCCATTTTCTCCAAATCATCTTTAAATTTTAAGTTTGAAGGCTCATTCATAAACATCCTTCCTTCTAAGCCATCCCTAATAATGAACCAAATACAAATCATTTTTATCATGTCATCTCGTAAAATCATCCCATTATCAATAATTTATAAAATAATAATAATAAATATATCTTTTGGACCCATCACTTTTTTTCTAAAAAAAAATAATAAATACGCTTGCTACTTATAAATACTAATAAATAAATAATAATAATATAAAATAATAAATCGTAATTTAGCTTCCTATTAAGTTGTCAATTATCAACCTTTACCAATGACACATATTTTCTTCTTGTCTATTTTAGTTTTAATTAAATTAGATAATATATCTATATATTTATGTTTTCTGAAATTAAAAAATGATGTAATGATTATTTAATAAATAAAAATTTTAAATATAACACCCACTTAAAAAAAATTATATTACATGAGTTAAAAAATATATTTATATTAACCCATATTAACACACACATTGCTCAGGAAATAAATTTTTTTTAAATATTTATTATATCGATGAAACAGTTCAGATGTGAACATGTTGCAAACAAATAAAGAGTATTGTGCGTACATGTGATCACGAGATTCAGATGTGAACATGTTGCATAAAAAAATATTTTTAAATTTTTTTTTTCATATTCACATAGATACAATTAACATAACACTACTTGTAAAAAATTATACATATTCACACCTTTTAGCATCTTAAAAGTCATGTAAATGTGAAAAAATTAATGTGAGCATATTTAGTGTGGACATATGTTCATAACAATATCATTCATGTGAACATACACATTTTACATAGTTATAGTGTGTATTTATGTGTGATTTTTTTGCAAATAATATTGTATTGTTAATTTAACTATGATTATGAAAAAAATTCAAAAATTGGTTTTAAGCGAGATACCTCTGGTACTCCGCAAAATCAGTGGTACTCATTTGAACACACACACACACACACACATATATATATATATATATATATATATATATGGGTTCAATGGAAAACCTATATGCATCAGAAAACCTGGGAACCACTTTATAGCCATTGGATCAGGTGATGCATCACGCGGGAATTTGATGCATCACGCAGGAATTTGGTGCATCACGAGGGGAATTTGATGCATCACGCGGGAATTGTGGTGCATTTATGGTGGTGCATTTAGGTTTTCCAAGGTAATCCGATGCATGTTGGTTTTCCATTGACCCCTATATATATATATATATATATATATATATATATATATATATATATATATATATATATATATATATATATATATATATATATATGATGCATGATCCTACTTTGTTGATGCGTTGTGGTATTCCAAGGTTTTCCGATACATAAATGTTTTCCATTGAACCCCCTCTACACACATCCATCTAATTTTTATAGTAATTCAACATTTTTTTAATGCTCATTTAGTTTTTTGGATTCGAATGTATGATAATAATTAGGAAATCATATTCTATATCATCTTAGGTTTGAATAAATAGCTATTAATAAAATATGTGCATACTTTTCAACGATATAACAATAGATATAGTTATCACTAAATTCATATTAATTATCTTAACGATGTCTTTATAACCATTATTATAAAAAATAGTTCTGTCACTCTCTGACTTGATGGTTTTATTTACAAAACAATGTTTTAAACTAGCTCAAACATAGGGTTATAAAAATTCGTTCTATCACATACAAAACGAGCAATTGTTATATTTTTTTGAACGGCAAACCATCCTACTCTTACTTCTAAAATATTCATTTGCCACAAGGCTTACTTTCTCCACCTAATTTTCAACGAGCCTCCGACGGACCTTTTATTACATATTACCCCTCTTACCAAATGGACTAAACCCCATTGGTGAGCAATTGTTATATGTGCCTCAACATCGTTTTTGTAGTTAATAAATATGCAAGTCACACTAGATACACCATTACACCCCTGATACATAGTCATGACCACAAAAACTTTTTGATTTAAATGTTATAATTGTTCATTATACAAATCTAAAAATATAAATTATAAAGTTAATGATATTGAAAGCCTAGATTTATCTTGATTTGTTAGCCATGTCATTGTCATGCATGACCAGTAATGGTTTGTTTTGGATTGGGTTGTAAGTATCTATTTAATTAAATAAAATATGATATATACAGTGACACTTAACAAGATGTGAGAATAATTTTTTTTTTTGTTTTCATATGGTCATAGTCTTGGTGTATTAAAAATGTATTATTTACAAAATCCATGTCATCTTAATAATTTTGATCATTACAAAAACATAAAATCGAAAATGTATCAAAATGCACAAAACTTAAAAATCCGTTAAAACAATACTATCACCGTTTATAATGGTAACGACTTTTTAAAAGTTTGTTCGTTATCTTACGAAAGCAGTTATATTTGTTATAAAATATTGAAGTTATTCTTATGTAACGTTCGATTTACGAGAATCAACTGTAATTTAACACAGATAAACTAGACCGATATGAAATCTTAACAATACACTTATAAATTTATTTGAATAAAATTCATGCTAAATTAACACATAAATAAAACCAAACAATTCTGAGATTACTAAAAAACCAAAGTGATAAATGAAAGGGTGAAAACCGCCATTGAAATGATACGGCTCCGAGGATGTGAGTATAAATAAGGATCTCCATGTCCAAAACCCCCTCAGATTAATTCGCTTTATTTCCTGGCGGGAATTTCACAATTCATCGCTCTCACTCAGACTACACACTTTCAAGATCACGACGCAATGGAGGAAGAACCGGATGTTCCTGAGCCACTCGTTCGCCGATCGGTTAGTCTCCGAAGCTACTCACAATTTTTTTCTTCGAATCGGACAACTAGGGTTTATAAATTATTATTATTTTTTATATTTTCACGCAATTGTCTGTGTATGAGCGTATAGTTAACGTGTTTATTGTTAATAGAAAAGGGCTAGGGTTCAGACGAAGACTTACGATGGGCAAGTACTTCAGATTAGAGACATCGGCGAGTCTGATGAGGAGTCTTTTGACGAGTTTGACGAACACCGCCGGAAAACTAATCGGAACCGAACTACTGAAGCAGCCCCTTCAACTCCGGCAGCGACAGGTTTTGATCAGAATTTAATCGGTGAGTTAGTGGATGAACCTTACTTTCAAATTGGAGTTTGGGTTATTAGGTCATTTATTGTGATCATAATGTATCGTTCAACTTACAACGAAAACGAAAATAGTTAAAATACAAGGCAAACTAGGTGGATAAGAAGAAATGGGATGTGTGGGAATTTCCTTCTTCGACCTTACGTTCTACTACAGTGATCAAACTAAATTGGTGTTTACAATTTAGCCAGCTTTCATTATTATATGGATTATCATCAGTGCTTCATCATTATTGTCCGTCCATATGGCATAAACTATTTTTGTATATTGTTTCATGGTTGAAGGTTTCATGTCAATACTATGTAGGTTGCAGATTTTGTTCTTTTATTTGAATCTAGAATAGGGAATAACCATGTTTTGTAAGGGGAGACTAAAAGGTTTTAGGTGCAGCATGCAGGGAAATATCCTATCAATGTTCTGAGGTGGCAATAGTTCCATAATGTATATTTGTTCTCAATTCTCACTTTTGGTAGCATTATGGATTATGGTATAACTTTGTTATATAGATTGAGGGTTACATGTTGATATTTGTTTGTGATTCACTATTTTGCTAGTATCACAAGTGTGACAACAGATCAAAAGAAATAAAGTTTTTTTTAGCCTATATGCCAATAGAATATAGATGATGTTTTGCCCAAGTCATATGCCCTTGGGTATCTCTGGTGTGATTCGTTTCACCTGTAACATAGAACTAAATTATTTATCCTTTCTCTACAATAGAGGTTGTTAAAAGGAATGGGAAACTCATCCCACATGTGGTTAAATTGTGGGTGGAACGGTATGAGAAGGATTCGAAACCTGCAATGGTTGAGCTCTTAACAATGCTGTTTGAGGTAACTATGCATCTGGTCAATTTATTTTGTTGTTACAAGGCTCCTTATCTCAGTAATGAGAATAAATGGTACAATTCATATCTGTGACTCACTTGTGCAACTTGCTAAACTTGCAATTCTACAGGCCTGTGGAGCTAAATATCGAATCCAAGGCGAATTTTTGGATGAGACTAATGTCGATGATGTTGTGGTTGCTCTTGTAAATCAGGCTGCGCAAGTATCCTTTGTTGTTGGTTAAATATTGTCTTCTATTACCTACATGTATCAAAAGGGAGTAACGCATGTGCTATCTTCTGCATGGACAACCCGTTTATTTCTGTGGAAGAGAATAGGATTTGATCAGGACTTCCTCCCATTCACTGTTTATATTTTTTTAAGATATCGTCATCCATGCAACATTCATTCTTATGGTTTTCACTTAGCATGATGGTATTTAGGGTAAAATCGATGACTATCAAGGCTCAAAAAAGAAGGAGCTCAGAAGTTTTAAAGAAAACCTCGTGTCTTTCTGGGACAATTTGGTATCAGAGTGCCAAAATGGACCATTGTTTGATCAAGTATTGTTTGACAAGTGCATGGACTATGTTATTGCTTTGTCATGGTTGGTACTCCTACACACTACATGGTTTCCAGATTATATATCTTTCTCAAGATAGCTATTTGGCTAATCAGATCAGTATACATGCTTTTGCAGTACTCCTCCCAGAGTTTATCGGCACATTGCTTCCTTGGTGGGTCTCCAGCTGGTCACATCCTTCACTGGAGCTGCCCAGATACTTGGTGCCCAACGACAGACTACCCAAAGGCAGTTAACTGCTGAGAAGAAGAAAGCCTCCGATGGGCCTCGTGTTGAGTCACTTAACAAGAGGTTGTCAGAGACACATGAAAAGATCACAATGATAGAGGAAATGATGCGGAAAATATTTACAGGGTACTATATGCTTTCTTTCTAGCACTCATGCAGACGGGTTTATTGGTAATGGTGTTAGTGGAGATGTCATGCGTCATCTTGCTATATGTTTTTTTAATAACTATCTCCCTGGTCATTTTGAAGGTTGTTTGTGCATCGTTATCGAGACATAGATCCTGAAATCCGTATGTCGTGCATTCAATCACTTGGAGCATGGATCATTTCATATCCATCACTATTCTTGCAGGATTCATACTTGAAGTATCTTGGATGGACACTGAACGACAAAGTAAGCTTGTATATGTTCCACTAGTTCTGCTAGTGTTTGTTTTTATCTTGCCATAATAGATGTTGAAGTTAATTCACTTTGGGTTTAATGTTTTTTATTTTATCTAAAGAGTGCTGGCGTAAGAAAAGCTTCAGTCCTAGCATTGCAAAATCTTTATGACGTGGATGATAACGTGCCATCTCTTGGATTATTTACTGAGAGATTTTATAGAAGGATGCTGGAGCTTGCTGATGATATTGATATCTCTGTTGCAGTATGTGCCATCAGTCTTGTAAAACAACTTTTGAGGTACCCTTCAGCATACCCTTCTTGATATTTTGAAATTAGTTTTATGTAAATTATTTGTTCTATTGCTTAAATGGTGCTCACAAATGGGTTTCTATGGTTTATTGCAGACATCAGTTGGTTCCTGATGATGATTTAGGCTCCTTATATGATTTACTTATTGATGACCCTCCCGAAATCAGGCGCGCAATTGGATCTCTTGTGTATGATCATGTCATCGCTCAGAAGTTCAATAGCTCGCAGTCTCGTTCATCAGGTCTTCACTGGTGGCAGCAATAGTTCGTTTATTCTGACAATGTCAAGTTAGCCTCACATTTGGTGAGATTTCTTCTTGCAGGTGATGAAGGTGATCCGTCACAGATTCATCTTCTCAGGATGCTGCAAATACTAAGAGAGTTCTCTACTGATCAGATACTGAGTATCTATGTTATTGATGACATCTGGGATTTCATGAATGCAATGAAGGTATGTTGTATTTTCGCATCCTTCTTCTACCATCATCTTTCTGTTGTAATAGTTTCAACTCTTGCTTCAAACATATTCTAAACTATGCCTTGCAGCACTGGAAGCTCATAATATCTAAGTTGTACTCTTACTTCAAACTTATTCTAAACTATGCCTTGCAGGACTGGAAGCGCATAATATCTATGCTGCTGGATGAGAATCCCTCGATTGAGCTTACTGATGATGATGCCACAAACTTGACTAGATTGTTTTGTGCATCTGTCAAGAAGGCTATTGGAGAACGGATTGTTCCTGTTACCGATAATAGGAAACAGAACCACACCAAAGCTCAGCGGGTAAGCAAGTGAGCTTGTTTTGTTTTTACTTGTTAGTGCTTAGTTTATCATGAAGTATGAGTCTTGCCAACTACTTCCGTTCTTTAATTGCTAGGAAATGATTGAAAGCAGTAGGAAGGATATAACTGTTGCTATGATGAAGAACTACCCACAACTTATGCGCAAATATATGGCTGACAAAACAAAAGTCCCGTCACTAGTTGAAATTATTCTTCACATGAATCTTGAACTCTATTCCCTGAAGAGACAGGAGCAGGTAGGCAGGTTGGGTTTATCGGTCGTAATACATATTTGCAAACTCTTACCCCAGATATATTTTCCCCCTTTTACAGAGTTTCAAAACAGTTCTTCAGCTGATAAAAGAGACTTTTTTTAAACATGGTGACAAAGATTCTCTCAGATCTTGTGTCAAGGCTATTGATTTTTGTACAACTGCAAGCCGGGGAGATCTACAAGATTTTGCGCAAAATAATTTGAAGAAGCTTGAGGAGGAGCTCATCATTAAAGTGAAAGCTGCTATAAAAGAAGTAGTGGTATGGTTGTATTAAAAGAATGAATCACTAATATTTCCCCTGGCACTTCCTGATTGGCCAGTAAAACAGTACTACTTTATTAATTTATTAAGCTTGTTTTGGCTATAATACTATATTCTAATTGTAAGAGATTAAAATTAACATATGGAATTTTCTTGTAGGATGGTGACGACGAGTATTCGCTTCTTGTAAATTTGAAAAGATTGTATGAGCTGCAATTGTCTAGGCCTGTACCAATTGAAAGTTTGTATGATGATATCTCCATGGTTCTAAAAAATTACCGGAATATAGATGATGAGGTGTGGAATCCAAATGCTTTGCACTAAACTTTTTGAGTTTACCTGTTCATGTGCTATTTCTATGCTTACATACCTTTAACTTGTATTACTCAGGTTGTTAGTTTTCTTCTTCTCAACATGTATTTGCATGTTGCTTGGTGCTTATGCTCAATTATGACCAGCAAGGTTGTCTCTGAGGAAACATTATCTTCTTTAATATCCAAACAAAACTCATTATTCGAGGAGCTCGAGTACTTTTTGCAAATCCCACCTGAAGCTCAAGGAAAGGGAAATGTTGGAAGCCTCCTTGCGTGTAGGGTGAGCATTTTTTCACTTTTTAAATAACCCTCACTCATGTTTACTTGTTTAGACATTTTGCATTTACATATATGGGTTCTTTGAACCGTATGGGTATACTAAAATCTCCCATTTTTCCAAGGTTTGTACAATACTTGCAGAATTATGGTGCTTGTTCAGAAAGTCGACCTATGCTTCAACAAAACTTGAAAGTTTAGGATACCGTCCTGATGTTTCTACTCTTAGAAGGTTCTGGAAGCTTTGTGAGCAACAACTTGATGTTTCAGGTAACATAATGTTCCTAAGGATTGTACACCGTTAATTGTAGAAGTCACTAATTATAGAAAACAATGAATATAATTTGTCTTTTATTGAGTTTATTCTCTTATTTTTTTCTTCCATTTAGGATGGAAAGACATCTGTTTTAACTAAAGGAAAGCTCAAAGAGTTGAAGTAATTAGAATACAACAGGGGTAGGCTATGAATGACATGTTACCTGATAAAATTTGTAAAAGATACACTATACACGTAAAATACTTGCTGCTTAGTTGTAGCAAACATGAAAAAAACAGTGACGACTGATGGCTGGCCAACTGAAAACCCTGGAGAACAGGACATAACTTGCATTAAGATCTTACCTGTAGAACTATTGTGGTTAATGGAACTGATACGAACTGATAATTTTAGTACAGCACACCATTTTACTATGCGTAGGTGTTGATATGTGAAAGACACATCATTAGAACTTGAACATGTTAACTAGCATTGACACTGTAGGAAGACATCTTGTTGGCACATTCAGTCTTTGGTGTTAAGGGGGGACCACAAATGACTCTTGAACAAACCTGCAGATGACACAGAAGACGAAGATGCTAACAAAGAGTATGTGGAAGAGACGAATCGAGATGCTGTTATGATCGCTGCTGCCAAATTAGTTTCGGTTGATGCTGTTCCCAAGGTTATCACGTTGTACTATCCATAACTGTAGTTATTATTTCAGTTACCAAGAGTACACTAATAAATCTTAATAAGAATCACATTATCTGGAATCTCATTTATTCTAGTGGTTTACACTCATCGTACATACATGTATGTTAACCACACTATGTATGCTGTTTCTTGCTGTTTTTTTTTCCATGGCATTAAGTTTGTTGATATCACAATGATATTGATGGAAAATGCAGGAGTATCTTGCTCCAGATATCATTTCTCATTATGTGATGCATGGGACAAGTGTGGCTGAAATAGTTAAATATTTCATCGTCGGTCTTAGAAAAAAATACGAGGATGTCTCTGATATTTTTCTGGAGGCACTGAAATTGGTAAGATTCGTCATCTACTGGCTAAAATAACATGTTTATGCTTCTTTATTGTCACAGTTAAATATTAGTGAATGCCATTTTATAAATCCTTCACTTGCACATGGTATCTTCTTATGCTTGACTCAAGTTCTCTTTAATATATTATGAGGAGAAAAGGAAAGAAGAAAACTAAGTATAATATTATAGTTATTAAAAGAATGAGAATTGGGTTTATAGAGATAGAGCCTGTTTTTGACTTATTGAATTAGTAAAAAGCTAATTACTTTCCTTTAAAAATGGGACCCCTTGTGGTAATCATTGCTAGTAAAAAGCATGGTCTGTTTAGAGTTCCAGTTCAATGTTTTCTTAATCATAATAACATATTATTGTTTTTTCACTAGGCATTTGGACGCTACTTGGCAGTACTTTCTACTTCGAACGATGAATCTTTGTCGGCCAAGAGATTCAAAGAATGTAAAGATCTGGCTAGTCGGCTTTCAGGTTTCTTTGTTGGTGCTGTTGCACGTACCAAGTATGGATCGGTGATTTTGAAAATTGTGACAAATGGGATCGAATATGCCTTCACGGATGCTCCACAGCGTCTGTCATTCTTGATGTGTGCCGTTTTAAATTTTGCATCCAAACTTCCGAAGTCTGATAATCTTGGCATGTAAGGACCTTAGCTTTTAAACTGTAGGCAAATTGTATTAGAATCTTTTACCACGTTCAAGCACTAATACTACTTCCATGACAGTTTAAAGGATCTTCAAGATCGGACAGGAAGTATAAACACAGATCAAGATCCAAGTGGCTGGCGACCCTACTTGACATTTGTAGAGGGCCTGCGTGAGAGGTGTTTGAAAAATGAAGGTTTGTTGGTTTCTTCAATGCTTCTGGCTAATGATTTTGTTATGTCATTTCTATCTGCGATTACTCCCACTTTGCGGTGTTTATTTGTTCGATTCATAAATCCTGTAAATGTTATTATATTAAACACAATTGCATGAACTTAAGTATCAAAATTATAGTGTAATTTTATTTTAGTAAAGCAATTTAGGGGGTTGTGATCATTTAAATACATTTTGGGAACCTTTTGACATGTTACATTTATTAAACACAATGGGTCGAGTATTGCCACATGTAGGACTCCAATGGAGGAGAGTATGTTTTAAAGAAAGAAACCTTGTTGATATGTCGCTTATCTGCGAATATATCTTGATGTACCTTTAAAAGTTAAAGTAAGGTACATACATTATTGACATGGTTACAAATATTTTAACTTACTTTCTTTGTCACTGTTTTGGGCCCTTCCCCTTTAGGAATTCAAAGTGATAAACTTGTAGCATGTACTCTGGCGATGGTAGATCATTTGGACAAGTGATAAATCAAATCAAATCTTTTGATTGATGTATTGATGCTACATTTTAGGCTAATATCAGTCTAATTGCAGATGAGAGAGAAGGGACTTCTGTTAGACGGCGTGGTCGCCCACGTAAGAAACGCAATATCGAGGGAAAGAAACTGTTTGTTGAGAACAGTTCAAGTGAAGGTGAAGACTCGATAAGCGGATCTGATCATGAAGCTCCAGATGACGAAGAGGAGGATGAGGAGGTGCCTCTAATACATTCAATTAGAGCATCTGCGAAACTCAGGGCCCTAAGCAGAGGGCAAACATCTAGGGGGGAAGCTGCACCATCTACAGAGAACTTGGCAGCATCAAGGACCTCAGGTGTGTCTACTTTTTGAATGTTTCTGGACTATAATATAATCAAAACTATCCGCGCCCTGCATTTTCTCCAGGTATAGAAAGATAATGTCCAACTTTGCTAGAATCTTCCCAAATCTGCATCTATAAAAAATCCTTTCCTTTTAAGGGAGAATTTCATATATACCCTTCCAAAACTTTATAATATCATATATACCCAACCTAAAATTTTAATATCATATATATCCCTCCTAAACACCATAATTTCATATATACCCAATTTTAATTATTAATATCACATATATCCCTCTTAAATATCATTAATATCACATATACCCAATTTCATTAATTTATTTATTTTTAAAACATTTAAACCTCATAATTAATACTGCTTATTAATTAATGACCATTATACCCTTAGTCATTTTTAAGAGGGATATATGTGATATTAATCATTAAAATTGGGTATATATGATATTATGATGTTTAGGAGGGATATATATGATATTGAAATTTTAGGTTGGGTATATATGATATTATAAAGTTTTGGAAGGGTATATATGAAATTCTCCCTTTTTTGAATGAGAGTGGTGAAAACATATCCTTTTTCAAGGCTTTCATTCAAAGGTTGAGATTAAAGTTTCATATTCTTGTTGATATTAAATATGGATGGATGAGATGATAATCTATACATAAGAATTATACTTCACAAAAACGTAACATTCTCACCAGTGTATGTGTACCTAGACATGTGCATACGTGTTTGTCTAGAAACATGCACATTTACGAGGAGTGGTGATCTAGTAATGTCGCAATTTGCTTTCGTGTAGCCGGCCGGATATTAGAATAGAACATTTTAAGAGATGGTTAAATTTTTTTAATGCTGGATATATAGTAATATAGTGTATATTTTGTTATCTTGCAGGGGGATTCTAATTATGTGAATCAAACAGGTTTGTTGGGATGAGGAGGAACTATGTAGATCTTTTTCTTTTTCTTTTTAATCTTATGTAATAAAACAATGCTATCGTTGTCACATTTATTGTTCGTTTCATTTCGTTGTTTTCAAATGGTTATGTAGCAAGTAGATAGATGGTCGCATCTTTCAGATCAGCCTCTTCAATCTCTCTATTTTTTATCTACCTATATGAATGATTTGAGCTTTTTTAAAATCTTTTTGGTGACGGGAGAGAAACAATACCATCTAAAAAATAGGGGTGTTCAAACAAAACCGAAAAACCAAGTCAAACCGCTTAAACTACCGAAACATGAAAAGGCGGTTTAGGTTTTTATTTTCAGAAACCATGGATAACCGAACCGATTATATATATACAAATTTCTATTCATAATTTTATTTAGACATTCTAATAAATTAAATATTAGATTTCCAAATGATTTTTTATTTTAATTGTTTTATTAAATAAAATTTAGTGTAACCTTTATGATTTATAATCAATTAGTTTACTATGACTTTGAACTTGAACTTAAAAAGAATTTGTGCTTAAAAAAGATATATTTCTATAATTTTATTTGTTTTTAAGTATATAACGGGTAATCGTGAACTGCACCACATGTAATCGGCTTCTAATGGGTAACTGAAACCGAAAACACGGTTCACATGTTAACTACTAATCGGACCGGACCGTGCCTACTAAAAAAATGAGGCAATACCATCTCAAAAATATCTTGAAATTCAAAAAGTATGTTTTCTATACAGAAGTAAACTGCTAGTGTATCCACATAACCTTTTGGAAATATAAATAGGTTGGAGAGAAACAAAAATGTAAACTGATGAAAATAAAACTAGTTATATATAAGGGTATCAAAATTATTGAAATAATAATGTTAGGGTCAGTGAGGATGTAAACAGTTTTCGAAAAATGGTACATTTTAGTTTTTTTTCCCTTGCTGCTTCTGCACAGCATCAGGTACAGGTAGGTGTTGTGATATGCAATGAGAGTTGTATGCCTGAATTTACAAATACATGTATATATATATGGCTGGCTATCTTCTATATAAACACACATACATTGGCACTCTAAATCAAACAAAAAGCTAGCTATGTGCATGATCACGCCGTATAAGAAATACAAACATACTCTGCTTCTTCATTCGGAAAATAAAACTTGAATCTCATATGTATGCGAGTGAGCTCCTATCATGATCTGGTTGTGGACGGCCCCTTGTAGGTGTCGGTGGTCTTTGGATATTAAGTTCCTGCAAACACACACACACACACACACATCATCATCCGTCCCATAAACGTAAACATAGCCGACTCAGTTCACTTCAATCACGCTCTGTCATTTTTATCGAAAAAGCAAACCCGACCATCATACTTGGTAGTTTATTTTGCAACATCTGTTAATTTGGGAGCTTATATAATTTTATGCGACTGGGGGTAACTAAGAATGTAGCATCTTATAATAAACCAACATGTTTTCACGTTTTTTACATTTTCGTCCCTCCATATTTTTTTTTCATAAAAGTCCTGAAGTTAGCTTTTTCTTTTTGGTTTAGTGAAAATGAATATTAGAACCCGGTTTTTCAGTCTCTAAAACCCCAGCTTAATAATTAAAACCATGGTCTAATAGTCAAATTTCACAAACTAAAAAAAAAATAACATTGAGGGATGCAAAAACCATGAAGACGTGTTGGGTTTTTTCCGTAATAAACCCAACATAGTATAAAAGCTTCAAGTTGTGATCACCTACATAACCAAGATGTATGGTATGGGGCTTAGTCTTGGGTTATGGGATATGGCCTTGGGTTAAGGGTACGGTAAAGGTATTGTTCACACGTTCATTTCTTGCATAAGAGTTATTAAATGTGTTTTTTTATTATATGGTTTAGTGTATATGATTTTGGCGACTATCCCTCGTGAACTTAACCCTTGCCAAAATACTTATACGTTGGGATGTAAATTTTTATGTTATTGCCACTTATCGGAGATTTTCATAGATTTCAGGGTGCTATATTAGGCATAACTGGGGTGTTACAAAATTGTCTTTGTCAAAAATTGCAACTATAGTGGGTTCATATAACAACCAAGCTTGATTTTAATTTCAGTCATTGTGGGTTCATATAACAATACCTTTCATATTTGTAATTAGAGTATTGGATAACTTTGGATTTTAAGACCTTTTCTTTTCCAATTCCAAGATTTATATTTGCAATTAGACAACTTTGGCTTTCTTTTTCCAATTCCATGATTTAACAAGGTGATCGTGAAATTTCCCGGATTGATGAGAAGGTTTACCTGCATCCACGTGTCATCTTGGAGACGTTCTGGGGACGTTTCTGGTGATTGAAGTGGTGGCGGCAATGGATGAATCAGTTTTGGAACAATCATCAATCCTCTGCCGATTACTAGTATAGCACCAGCATTGTTGGCGGTCCCTGAATGACGCTTACCACAATTAGAACAAATTTACGACATTCACGACAAAACTTGATGATAAAACTATAGTCATACCACAATAGTTGGTTGCCGAGAAAAGGGTAATCAGCTGTCCCTGTGCAAATCTCTCAAACCCATCCATCACGCATTCATGTGCTCTTATAATCAGCTGCAGTTTGTTCTTTTTACAGAACTCAGATACTCTGTCAGGCTGCAAGTATTTTTGAAGTCATGAGCAAAATAAGAAAATAATGTTTACTTGGAGCATATAAAACCACTGTGGAAGTAAATTGCAATAAAGGCATTTTAAAAAGGGGTTAAATGCGCAAAATAACAACCTGCTTGCACTTTTTCACCATTTACATGTATTTTACAAAATTCTCGTTTATCATAATGTGTGAGATAAAACTTGAAATACACGTTGCTATAAACATTAAAAACTGTTAAAGCAGGTTGTTATTTTGGGCATCTAACCCTAAAGTACATTGCTCTGAACAGTAAAATAATCAAAATACATTGCTATAAATGTAAATATATGTGACAGTAAGACATAAAAGGTAGGAAAAAAGTATGCTGCATTGCTGCTATAAATGCTCAAAAAAATTAAAGTAGGTTGCTATTATATGCGTTTAAAACTTTAGAAAAATACAAATTAAAATAATTGTTGCATACTATATTGCTATAAAAGAAAACTGTATGCATACCCCAAAAGTGACGAGACCAGGTCCCCTAGCATTTGGCCTTAACCCTTCCACGCTATCATTTTCTGTGGGATCAGACCTACCAAAAAAGAAAGAAAGAAGTCTAACGATTTGTCAAAGAAAAATCAGACCTTAAAAAGTAAACTGACCATAGCAAATCCATTAATACAAGGGATCCGGCATCCATGGTTATTGGTCGTTCTATTTTCTCTATTTGTTCAACCAAATGTATTGACCTCCCTATGCCACCGTGCATACATATGATCTTCTTCTCGATAAGTGCCGCAAGTGGAAGATGGTTGAACAGTTGATTGAATCGTGTCCACGCCCAGATCCCATCATTCTCTCCCTGTACATCATACATCAACGTAAGAACAAAACAAGCTCAGACTTTTACTAGCTTGGCTCAAGTTCTTATCGAGCCTTATATATGTGTATAGGTATATATTAATGACTACAAATGAGTCGAGCTTTTATTGAGCAACTCAAGTAATTGGAGCTCTAGCCATACCGAGTCGAGCTTGAGCCAAACAACAAAAATGTAGCTCAAAAAATGAGTTTGGGTATCGAATACAATATTTATTGATATATACAAGCTTCCTAATCCAAGCTTGAACCTACATCTTGAAAGCTCGTCAAGCTATCAAGCGGAGATTGACTTGTTTAAAGCTCTAGTCACAACTCACACATACCATTCTTTCGATGCATTCAAGACGGAAACCAAAGAGTGCATTTATATCAGCAGCCTCGTGATTCCCACGTATCAAGTGAACATTATCAGGATACTGAATCTGAATCATGAAATAAAAACAAGTGAAGCTTCGATATCACATTAGATCATGAGTATGTTAGGAGTTTGAGATAGAGCCTTGCCTTTAGAGCAAGGAGCAGAGTGATTGTCTCCAAACTATGTTGTCCTCGGTCAACATAATCTCCAAGGAATAGATAGTCAATATACCTGAGAGGCAGAAAGAAAGTTCACAAAACAAGTTAACCAGAAGAAAGCTGATAGGAATATACAATAGTATATTCTAGAAAGGGCAAATTAGGAATTATAAGTAGCAGTTAGTTAGTATGTGAATCTATAATTAGAAAATAAGGGAGGGATGTGAGTGTGAGGAATTATTATTAAATATTGTTAGCTCATGCTTTAGTTAGCTTTGAGGACTCATTGCATTTGTGCTTTGAGGAGGGAGATTCCCCGGGCTACCATTTGGTTGAGAGTGTTCTTCAATTTCTATGTTTCTATTTTGCTAATCAAAATTCATTTTTGTTAATCCTCTGTTTTTCTTCATTTCAGTTTCTGAATTCGTATCAGAAGCAGATGCATTTAAATAGTATATTTAGGCATACGTAATGTCTCCAGCAGTGGAAGGGTATCCGTATTCATCAAACAGCCGCATCAGATCACCAAACTGACCATGTAGGTCACCAAACACTTTGATGGGAGCTTTTAACTGAAGTACCGTTGGCTCGTGCAAAAAAATCTGCTCCGCAGCATAGCAGAGCTCTCCCACCTCATATGAATCAAGGAAAAACCTCCTGTTAGCAGGAGGTTTCCAGTTCCTAGGCCTAAGCAAAGTAGATATGATCTGCAAATAAACAAGGTATTATCCAACATCACATAAATTGCCTTTCAAATAAAAATGCTACATAACTCCTTTATCTTTGTGGACATGTGCCACCCCTTCATTATAATAACAGAAAAGTAGATGTAGGTGGCTCTAGTAACGAGTCAAAATGGGTTCGGGCCAAAACAGGTCGGTCAACCCTCCTCCATCATTTCTTCGTTCTCTTTCTAATAAACGTATAACCAATGATTGCATTAAATAAGATTACAAAAAACTGTATATTTAAAATAATAAAGAAATCCTTTATGAAGAATACAATTTGTGAGGTTTGTAACTTATTTTAAACACTTTTTGCTACTTTAGACATGTTTCCTTTTAGCTGCTTTTTCCCTTTCTATATTAACCATTTGACCACTTTCATAAAATATTATAATGTAACCGAAATTGACTCGTGTTTCATATAAATATGGGTTGGAATAGCCAAATGGCCACCTCTAACGAGAAAAGATAAAGGGATATGAACTATACTTACCTTCTTATGCAAGCCTTCTGGTGACTTTTGCCTTGTAAACTTTTTAGCAGGATATGACATGTCATTTTGCAAAGGGATCATTCGTCTACTCTCGTTTTCAAATTGATCCAACGACAACTGCCTTACCAATCCACCAAGGTTGCCTACAGCCTCTTTAGCAACTACAACCTGCATTATATATATTAACACCTTGTTTCTTTAACCTCTAAATAGAATAAAGGTATAAGGTCAATTGCCATAGAATCGTAACACATGTTATAAATGCTCCACCTGAGTCACTCACATTTTTTTTTACACACCTAATCATTAAATTCACAATCGTAGAAAATTGTCCATATACCCTAAACTATTATAAAATTAAGTATATCAATACACTTGCAAACGCTCATCCTCTTATCTAACTCCCTCACAGAACAATTGCCGGTTGGTTATAAGGGCGCTATAGTCATTTATTTTTCAAAATGACACAAATGGAATACATTTTGTAAGTTTAGTGATTAAGCGTGTATGAAGTTAAAAAGTACTGTTGTCCAGGTGGAACCTTTAAAAAACTATGTTGTTGTTCATGACCTTAACCCAATAGCTTACAATGTATTATTGATGTTAAAGACGAGAAAGCTTACAGCTCTTGGGTGAAGTCGAACATCTCCCTCTCCATCACTACCCTCAGAATTAGTATCTGCAGCTTGCGAGTTATCATCTGCAACAGATGTTTCTTCAGGAGATGCAGCATGTGCCTGTGCAGCTTGCCAGACAGCATTGGCAGCCTCAGCTTCAGCAGCAGAGGCTTCAACCAGCTTCTCCATAGATTCTTTGGCCATGCTGGCAAACATAAATATTTCAGTTCCATATAGCTTCAGATATACAGAGTATGCGAAAGGGAATGAGCCTAACCTTACCCCTCCAGATGAGGGACTCTCGGATCTGCTATCAGGAGATAAAGGATCGAACGGGCTTATATTATTTGTCCTTGGACTGGTTGAATTGGAGGTCCTCTCCGATGTTAGCACAGGAGTATTAACATCAGACTGGAAAGGCGAATTCTCCGCGATAAGGAAGTCATCTAACAATATCTCTGCAGCAGATAAAACAAAAATTAATATTTTATGCAATCATTACATTAAAAATTTATTTACAGACAATGCATATGATTGCAAACGTGAGGCTTTCTGTGATAGATTATACACACAGACACAAAAACATATATATACATATCATGCATTTGAAAAGAGAATATATGGGTACTTGGTTTACGGGCATATGCTTACCCCCCCTAAGACCACCATAGATATATAAACGAACTCCAACAGATGCAGCAGCATGTCGACAACGACGCATAAGTTCCAATGAAGGATCTTCTGTTTGGCCCCTGCTACTCCGTGGAGCAGTCACTAAACCATGTCTATCTAACCAAACTCCGGCAGCGGTGTCTAAAACTGCAAAATCGAATTGCGGTTAATATTTTTTGTCTGTTTATATACCAATACCATCAACGATACTGTAAGGTATAAAAACTAACCTGCAACAGCTGCTTCACCATCTACTGCCCGGCCTCCCCTGACTACACCTCCTGTTACATGCAATCGAGCTCCAACAAAGACCTGATTACCAGCAGTGGAGTTAATATCCATTCCATACAGGATGGTAAAGACTCCATTCTATAATCATCGACCAAAGGGCAAACACGTTACACACAGATGTGCTTTGAAGTAAAATTCTTTTACTTACCGAGGCATGTTGGTACCTTGATGATGGTGCCACTCCAGGTGCAAGAGTCCACTCCCATTGGCCATTCCTATGCATGAGTAGTCCATAAGCATCTGCTAGTGGCTGCAAATGCACATATACATGAAAAAATCTAAGCATATTAACTCCCACTTTTCTTATTTTGTTTACTTACTTTTACACATATACGGAGGTAACTGTGGTTGTACTTAGTCATAGCTATCCAATAACCAATAAGTTAACCACATATATTATTATTTATTAACCATATATCCATAAGAATAGCATGACAATCATTCCTTCTCCAAACGTTTCATGATGACAAAGGTTAATGGTGGCATTTTGAGATTGTTAAACAATGCATTCAATGTTACAAAGAAGAGTCACAGCATGTTGCCCTTATAAATATTGGCCGGACCATGTGTATACTTGATAAAAAGAAAAAAGGAACTTTGTAAATCAAAATATAGATTACAATTGGCTTGTTGATATGTATTTGCAATAAGTGTAACGAGTATATTAATATGAAAAGAGGAAAAAGACTACATAAATCAACAGATATTTGTAACAGTTCTTTTAAGTGACAAACACATTTTATCAATGGAAATGGCAAGTTCTACCCCCTTTACCTAAAAAAATGAGTCACTTTGGGAAATCCTTTCTCAAACAGTCGACCAGTCGTATGGATAAAACATTAAAGCCTGGCTAAAAATAAAATGGGCCACAGGGGCTGAAAGCCACCCAAAAGTGAGTTTGAATTGAATACATTAATTAGTTACAGAATTTTAGAAGTTGGAAAAAAGTTTTGGTGGGTCAACCCAATCCGACCTGTTAAAACTATAATCAGAATGCTGCAAGCCCTACCAGGAAGTACAGTATCAATGATATTAGGCTAAAGCTAGATGATAACAATAAGCCCATACCGTGCCTGAGGTGTCTCTTCCACCACAAAGCAAAAACATACCATCCGAACGGGCACTAGCTGTTGCATACCTACAAAAAAAATGCACAAGTGAAATGACACAAAATTACCAAGTTATACGAGTTGCCACGAATGGTTACAACCACCTACAAGTAGCTGTAGAGCTTGTTTTTGAGAAAAGACTGTACACGTGAACATATAAATATACGAGACTCCAATCACTCCATCAGTTTCTGGCAAGCTGGATTTTTGCCAGCCCATATAACCATACGAAATGTGAAGGCCTATTTACATATTTCAAGAAATAGAAAAACAGAGATTTCACCATTTTCAGTTTCCAAAGCTATACAAGATCTTATTACTTATTACTTTATTAGACCTATTTGGCAAGTAAATGACCTCCAATCTTGAATTGATGGGACTTAAAGAAAAATAGAGTCCCATCTAACAGTCTAAGCTCGGAACAAATGAGTTTCCAAACGTGTATATGCCTCTGTATGGAAAATGTGCAACATAATGAATAAAGATTTTTTCCAGCAACTGGGATTTACATTATAAGGTTGTTGCAATTTTAAGAAAAATATTACTATAACACAAGGTATATGTATTATAAAGTAACACGTTTAATGAAGGTAGCAACACAAATGCCCTTAAGAAGTGTTAAGTACTTACGATTGGAACATCAACTTACATTCTAGCAGAAGGTTTATCACCTTCTGGGTCCAGCCTCTGCCATGCATATGGTTTTTGAGCAGTATCCAAAGCCCAAGCATCTGATAGTACTCTCTTTCCTAGAGAAAAGCACACATGCTATTATTACTGGTTACAACTTACAAGTAGAAAAACACCCCGTTTGTCCCTATGTCCACTTATGATTTTATAAATCGAACTTAGATATCTATCTATTTATCTAACATCTTCAGTCTGTTTCTATTTTGAACCCTACTGGTTAAATCAATTTTTTCCTGACACATTGAATGTATTTCTCGTGAGGGTATCTAACTTGTTACATTCAAACTAATACAAGGAATATCATCAGTTCTCTTAAGAGTCTCAAGTCAAAAAGATATAAATTCTCACTCAAATATTAAATCTACTGTAAAATATACAAGGCAAGAGAATTAGTCAACTAATAGAAAAGACTTGGAACTTTGTTTTAAGGTACACGTTTGTGTCAAGATAAATGAGTATAAAAAATTTCTCTAGAAGACTAGAGCCATTGGCATTGCAAAAGAGCCTAAGCGATGGTGTCTATAAAATGGCTCCTAATGTTGTCATAGTCGATCGCCTAACTAGTCCCTCAGGGGAAGCAACGATGGTCAAATCGGCTTCACACATATCAATCCAAGCAGATTTGTTTTGTTGATCGTGTGACTTCTCCCTTAGCCAACAATTCTTTAAGCGAAATGCGACCACTTAATTAGGCAGCCCTTAATTTTCCTGGCAGATAATTTATATATTTTTTGTTCTATGTTCCTTCATATTATGCTCTTTTTGTATGTCTCTAAATCAAAGTGTGGCATTTATGCAACCATAAAATGCAGAAATATCCACAACCTTTTCCTCCATGATTATTTATCTTGGATATATTACTTATATTAGTAAGTACATTGTCATCTTCCAAATGCAGTGACAGCAAACAATGAACACACTCACCGTCATTGCCACTAACGGTAACAAGGTATCGTTGTGCAACCAAGTCCATGACATGGCCATAACGAGGGCCAGGGCCCTGTCCTTGAACAACAAGTCTGCACTCCAGAAACGAGAAACCAAGTCAACAAACACTATGAAATAGTAAGCAACAGAGGAAAAGACCATAAGTGAAGTTTCAACAAAAGGTTACCGGTGCCATTTGTATTTATCATTAGACATATCAAGCACGTAAAGATCGTCTGTTGAATGCCCGGCAGGACCAATGCCGCCCTATCGATGCAGCATCAACTTATCAAAAATTAATCTAGATTCTAGAACTAAACAAATACAAATAGAAATTCACTTTTTTCTCTAGTTTAATTCATAAGTATACTCTTTGATTACCTGAAATACAACCATGGTTCCAACAGCAGCTGCTGCATGAGCAGCTCTGGGTGAAGGTGGTTCTCCCACCGGTCGAATTCTGAAAAAATTCCACAATTAGCATTTGATTTTTAACCAACTTAAGAAAGTTAAATCCAATGAACAACTTAAAACCACCTGGTCCATTTCCTGGTCAGAACATCGTACGAATGAACTGAGTTTGTCACGCCAGCTAACCCTAAGATCATAAAATTAGGCGAAAAACCAGAAGTTTATAAAGTTGAAGACACTACAAATTAATTAGTTAAGAAGTAAGAGATGTAGAAAAAAATTACGGATTCCGGGAACGGGGGAGGAGGCGCCACCTTCGATGGCAGTGGCGCCGCCGAATAAGATAAGGCGTGGACCATGAGATTTGGTTGGGGCAACGGCGGTTAGAGTGTGGGCACAGCGAGGACCAGGGGCATCATCTTCCGTGTCCCAATAGGTCTCTAATGGTTGATAGGTGGGAGCCGGTTGTAGCCAAGGTTTTGAACCCATCAAAGGCAAAACCCCTAAATCTCGTAACAAAAGAAGGAATGGATCTCACTCAATTGAAAAGCAGAAGCCGCCTCCGAGTCTAAATCAGTAGTGTTCTGTTCTACAATTACTCATATCATCATCATAAACAAAAGTTGACAAATAACAGAAGAAGAAAAAGTTGGAAATGGAGACAGTTGATTGAATCTTTTTGCTGATTATGGTGGAACCCACAAAAGATAGATGGATGCATCAAAGACGGAAGCTAGAGAAGACAGAGGTTAGCAGAGGAAAGATGGAAGGAAGAATTTGTGTTAGTGGGCCACCAATCGCATAGCAAATAGAGAAGGAAGTGTTATTCAACTTTGAAAACTTTCCTTCAAATAACAATCTGGAAAGCCATCAGCAGCATAAAAAGCTGAAAGATGCACAAAAAAAAAAATTATTATTCTCTCCATTCTATCAACCAATAATCTTTCTTTTCTTTTTGTTTAACAAGGTCTAAAATTCCAAGATTTCTCCTCAACAAAACTTTAATTATTTTCTTCATCATTACATTCATAATATCAATTAAAGGTATTTCTATGCCTATATTTTTCATGAACACACCTCCTTTCTTTTTTTTTTTTAATTTAAGAAAATAATTAAGTTTAATTATTGAGTCTTACGTTATTAACAAACAAACATGTGAGTGAGTAATGTATGATTAATAAGGATTAAGGAGAAAGAATGTATGTATAATCATATACTCATTTCATGATATTATATATTTATTAAAATATTGATAAATTTTGTATAAATGATTTCTTTATATGAGATTATTAAGTATTAGTTTTTTCATTTGTTATTAAACATAACCATACGATTGATTAAATATACTCCATGTCATGAAGCTTCTATCCCCAAGTGAATATTAGAGGGTAGACTTCGTTTGTTATGTTATGTATTCTTTTTACTTCTTAGATTAAAGTTAAATTTAAACTTGGTTGATAACTATAACCATTTATATGGGATTTAAGAACACGTGTTGGATGGTTCTTTGTCTTAACATATTCGTGAAAACATTTATTTCTGTCTATATCACTAAATTTAGGCATCAATTACATTTATTAAAATTACGTTGACTTCTAAATGAATTATAGATCAAAACATCTTAAGCACCTTTGATAGATAGCAATAACTATCTTTATGGGTCCATATGGACCACATCCCCTTAAATGCCTATAAAATAAAGAGAGCATTATATATCCAAGAGAGTTTCTTAAATAGTTGCTTCTTTAGATAAAATATGGTTTTAGGTATTGTTTGGCACTAAATCACGTGTAAAGATCTCATCTTCGAACAAGGTTTCTTGAAATTTTAAAGAAAGACTATAAAAGTATTATGTAACAAAACGACAGTGGTTATTGAAAAAAGAAATAACATGAAAGTCGTATGTTTTTACGTCTCCATCCTAGCCTTCGTTTGCTTAGTCTGTTTAATTTGGGTGGCTATGGTACTACTTTTTGAAACACGAGGAGAGACTGCTACTGACATAGTACCTAGTTCATTGGACGCCTAAGAACATTTACTCATATACGAAAATTAGTTTTGATCATCGCATGTTGCGGCAATAGTGATGAGAACACCCACACATTATTTTGTATACAATATGTAACATCCTCGGACTTATTTTGATGTATTTTGATTAATTAGGTGGAAAGTTATGTATTTAAGTTGAATTTGGGCGATTATTATGCATATTGGATTTTTAGCAAAGTTTGTTGCTATTTTGAGAAAATTGAATTCAGAATCAATTTTGTGGATTATTATGAATTTAAAAGCTATTTATGATATATCTAAGATTAAATCAGTATTTTATGAAACCGGTTAAGTCGAGTGGTGAAATGTGCAAAATGACGAAAGTAGTATATAAAGGGCAATAGGCTTCATTTTCTAGTTTACACTCTCTCTCTACTCTATCTCTCTAGAAATTTTCTCTCTACATCTCTCTAAGATAAATCACAAACCGACCGTCGGATTTTCGAGAATTATACGTCATCGGAAAGGTATCGAGGAGTACAACAGTAATCCACAAACGGATTTCAGATTTCGTGCGAATTGAGGTAAGAATCGATCCTTTTTAAGTTATGGTTTCGGTTTTGAAGAACAAGAATCTCGAATCTATCATTTTATGCAAATTTAAGTTTGTTTTGCTTGAAATGTTGCTGGATTATGATACTATATGCATAGTAGAATCGAATATATGCATCATACTTGATATAACACTGATTTTAGGCCTTAGAAATGAAGGATTTAAGTTGAAATGATGAACAGACTCGAATATGTCAAGAACAGAGTCGAAATATAAGAACAAACTCGAGTTTGGTGCTAGATTCGAAGGTGTACCATCAGATTCTAAGGTGGTGTTCGAATCTGATGTTAGATTCGAAGGGGTATTCGAATCTGACAAGGGGGTTCGAATCTGAGGTACAAGGTTCGAATCTGATGCTTGATTTCGAATCTAACCCATTAAATTCGAGTTTAATGCCTAAAATTGAGAAATGTACTCTCTAAACTTGTATAATTTGAATGGAACTTATAAACAACACATAAAATGGCAAGAATTATTCAAAGGACAATTTGTAAACTTGAAATGGGTTTCAAACTTAGTTATGGGTTAAATTTGAATGTAGACCCGAAATGGGGGAAAACGTTGCAAAACTTACGAGACTTGATTTTTATGAATTAAACGGATAATGATATGAGGAATTTGTTGTAATTGATATAACAGGTCCCTTGTGGTGTTGTTTAACCCACAGTGGGGTACTTGGTGGAATCCGGTTGAAAGCCCGAAGAGAAATAATATCGGTTTAAAGATAATACGCACCCACTGTGAGTACAGTAGATTTCGCATGATTATATCTGATTTATGTTAAGCTTTGCCTGCTGAGACCTGTTGTTTCACTTGTTTGGTTGGATTTCTACTAACTTGCGTAGATTTAGATGCACATTCTTACTTGTTGCATGTCCGTTCGATTGTTGTGCATCTAGTGATGGACCGGTGGGTCGCATCGATTACTCTGATGTTACTGCGCTATATGACGCTGGAGCTGATCCCTCCAGGTCCGGTAGGCAGTATGTCATCCCCGATCGTTCGTTTGTCTCAGATGGTATGTGTAAATGCCGAGCCTTGGGCTCGAAGGGGCTGCGGCTCTGGTCCGTACTTGGTGTACGAAGAGAGTATACGACGTTTGTCGTCGGGGTTACTCTTGGGCTTCATAAATATTTATAATATGCGCAATCTTTGTATTCACTAAGCATTCGCTTACGTTTTAGTTGTTGTAATTTTTACAGGAAAGGGAAAATCTACTGCTGGACCTTCTAGTTAGGTCGACTTGGAAGATTTGGAAGATATCTGCTAATTAATCGGTAATTATGTTGTGGGACAAACGATGTAATATATTCTGGATGATTGTAATAAATGTATGGGTGTGTAGACCTAGATTTGGTACCTGATAGTACCGTAGGGTGTTTAACACTTGTTGCACCACTTTATTTATGTTTTAATGCTTCCGCACTTAAAATTTAGGTTATCAGATCATTATGTTATTGCATGTTGATGATTAATCCTGGGTGTATTGTAATTGGTGGTTGTTGTGGCAAGGGTGTCACACAATATGACTGAAATCATATGTAAGTAAAATATAACAGGAATAGAATACAAGTCAACATAGAAATTAGCATCCATTTTAGGCAAACAACAAGATAAGACATGTTTTTCAAATTGTTAAATGGCTCTATGAATCACAACTTGTTTTTCAATTGAGTTTTAACTTCTAAGTAAGATCGCTCTAGAAAAGAAACAACATTGAAGTCATATTTAGGCAAATTGTAGTGATATGTTATGGGTTGGCCACAAGCACAACATGAATGTATATTTATCTTGATACTAATAGCTAACAAACTGGTATGGTCATTAATTAAACATTCCAACCCAGATATACATTATGTCACCCATTTCCTCGGCCACGTTATAAAATTACTATCGATCCTCATTGAGAAAAGGTTTTTTTTTGTTTATCCACCATTACATCATCGTCATCTTTCGAGTTTCGTCTAAAATCTAGATTCAGTTATACATTTAGTCTAACACATAAGAGAAAAGTAGTTGCAATAAAATTTAAAGTACGGTATAACTACAACAAATAACAATTTGATTGAAATGAATATGTCAGAACTAATGCAATTAACGATATACCACACGGAAAATGTAAATGGTAAGTACTTGCCGGAAGATAGAATTGATGGGATAAAATGCGACGAGCCAATGGCGTTGATCACTTTTGTATGACTCTATGGGTTTGTGCTTCTTTGTATTGATGCCCTCTAAATGCCTCTTTGCTAGTAGCATCTCTCTTGACGACAACATAATTACAATGTGAACCACACAAACAATGTAAATAAGGGGTGTTGTAAATAGACTTTCAACTTTCGAAAGATTGATGATTCTATATTGATTTAAGAGTTACACCTTGTTATTAAATATTTTATAATAACAAAATGTTTAACGATGCAATAATAATATTTTATTGAAAAAGACCAATTTTCGATTACTAAACACAACTTAAACCTCTCAAATCTCATTGTAAAACGCAGCCTATAATATAGGCCCTATATATGTGTATCTTCGCAAAATACGATTTTTGTCGATTTTTTCGCGTCAATAGTATCGCACCATCACCTTCCAATGCAGTTCTGGTTTGTAACACACCACAGCATGATACCAACATGTTCAGATACCAATAATCATGACAAATGAAACAACATAAACCATTTCTTTATACAACATCCCTACTATTTTAACATATAATATAATGGTAAATAAAAAGACATTTAAAGAAGAAAATGTGTTAATAAGTTGTCCCTGTTATATATTAATCATGATTATTAACAAAGGAGATATATGTAAAACCCAACAACATAAAACAAACACCAAACAATAGTTAGTCCATATTTAACATTCAATGCCAAAAGGTCAACCATAGCACCACTTTTTTTTTTGGCCAACTTTCAATATTCCAGAAAATCATTATTGATCTAAGGCAAAATAAATACCACTAATAATAACAAAAATCATACGTCCCTCCCTTCTTATCTAGCCTAGTTTCCTCATGCCAGACACAAGACGACGACGTTTTCAATCTTAAAATTAGTCAGGTATCTATAACAAATGTTACAATGTACGTATCAAAGGGTAAAGTTGGAGAGTCCATTCAAATGATAAGAAACTTTACCCAAAAAGAAAGAAGAAAGCAAAAAATAAGTAAATTTCTGCTCAAAGCATTCCTTCATTGCTATGTATGGAGTACGAAGAACACAATTTCTGCCAGCAAATCCGAATTCTTTCTAGAATCAAATCAGAACAAAGACTGGACATGAGTATTAACAAAACAACCCAAAGAAAAAAATTTCAAAGAGAACACTAAACCCTAATTGAATCTAAAACTCCTGAGATGCAGATCCAATCACATCCTTGCTTTTCTCCTTTTTGTTTGGCAAAAGACTTTGATGAATCTTCGGCAACACTCCTCCATTAGCAATCGTCACTGCTCCTAACAATTTACTCAACTCCTCATCGTTCCTCACGGCCAATTGGATGTGCCTCGGAATGATACGGCTCTTCTTGTTGTCTCTTGCAGCATTTCCGGCTAATTCCAAAACCTACAAATAATTACCCAAAAACATTTGTAAAGATAATTATTTAATAGGATTTCAAAAAACTAACAAAATTTGAAAGGAAGTAGTAATATGCACCTCGGCAGCAAGGTATTCGAGGACGGCGGAGAGATACACAGGGCTGCCGGAGCCGACGCGTTTAGCATAACGACCAGCTCTAAGGTACCGGGAAACTCTACCGACGGGAAACTGGAGACCGGCTTTTGAAGATCTGGAAACCGACTTTGTGGCCTTGGACTTGCCTCTCCCTCCGGCGGATTTTGTTGCTTTTGCAGTTTCCATTTGGGTTTGCTTTCGAGGGTTTGAAAATTTGAATTTTGGCGATGAAATTAGTTGGAATTGGTTTTTGAACCGAAACCGGGACGTGGTTCATTTATATAGTGGAGCTTCGGGAGCGAAGAAGGGAAAATTAAAATCTGTGATTGGCTGATATACGTTCAGATCGGATCGCCAGCGTGGCGCTTTTAATTTATTTTTGTCTCGGATTGCCAACGTGGAAGCGCAACCAATAGTTTGTGGGTTGGGGCGTTGCGCAAAGAAATACTAAAATTGGTTTTGGATTGGCCTATGATTTTACAAAACAAATAAAGCGTATTTTGAGGTGCATAAAGATTTTTTAATGTTGCATTTAACGATCGGATCATAACACATATTTAACTTTAACCGTAATTTTTTAGCGTAAATTAAAAATTTCGTTCTTCTAATTTACTAGAAAATTGTAAATCGAATCATTAAACTTTAAAAATTATACTATATGCCACTGTGGTTGAAGTTTCATTATAAATGTCATCATTTTGTCTATTTAAAATAATCATTTTACCTTTAGTTGTTTAAATGGTTATTATTAATGTTGTTTTGATATTATTTCTATTATTATCAACTAATAAACTAATCTAAAAAATTAAAAATACCAATAAAACTCATTTAATATAAACGACGTAAAATGAATAGTAGAATATTCAAAAAGATATATTCATAATAATTATTATTATTGATTAAAAACAAAAAACCTAACGTTCTAGGGTTAGATTTTTTTGATTTTTTTAGAAAAAAAGTAAACCTTAAATCATAAAATAATTTAATTTTATTGAGTAATCGTTTTTATTATTTTACACTAAGTTATTTTTACTGAGAATTAAAACATATATAAAAACATATAAATTGCTATTCTTACCATATATGTAATTAAAAACTAAGAACAAAATAGTTTTTAAACTTTAGGTTTTTAGTTTTTTTTAATATCTATATAACAAATTAAATGTTTTCACGGACAATAAAATAAATTTGAACTTTTCAAAAACTATTGACATCTGTTTAAAAGTTTTCAAAAAAAAGTTTAAAAATTTACTTATACTTTTCAAAACGTTTAAAAAGTTCAAACTTTCAATATGTCTAAAAGCTCAAAACAATTTTAAAAGTTTAAACATTTTGAAAAATATTTTTAAATGTTTACTAAAAATATTAAAAAGTTGTTTATGTAAATTAATAATAATAAAGGTAAAAGAAAAAGAAAAAAAGTTTTAATACTTGTTGGTGTCGGAACCCTTCAATAGTGTTTGAGGGACTCTCCCAAAATTTTCATGAAGTTACATATATAATTGCCAATTTACAATAACAATTTTTACATTTGTTGCATTATACGCATACCATTCTAGACTTCTAGTAATTAGTGATGATCATATTAAGTTGTTGGAACTTGAAATTATTTAAAAGACATATTCATATAAACCTTAGGTGATGTTCGGTTTACAAAAATTTTAAAAAGAATTAGAATATGTTAAGGAATTAAAATTTGTTAGCAATTAGATTTTGGAATCGAAATCATGTTTGGTTGGCTACCAATTCCATAGCTTGTTTGGTTTATAAATATGTTAAATGATTTATAATTAAATAAAGTCAAAAAACAAGAATATCCTTTTTTATTTTTCTATATCATTTATCTTTTACTTTATATAGATGATGAAGATAGGGTGCGGGATTAAGGTAGGGTGAGGTATGTAGGGTAGTGTGCGTAAAGATGGGATGGGTAGGGAGTAAGGGTGGGTGAGTTGTGATGGGTAGAGTATGGGCGGATAAGGTAGGATAGGATAAGGTAGTGTAGTGTAGGGTGGGTAGTGTGTGATGGGTGAAGGTGGGTGGATAGGGTAAGGGTGGTGTGGGTAGGGTAAGAGGGATGGGGATGAGATGGATAAGAGTGGGGTGGGTGGGTCGGTAGGGTAAGTAGGATAAAGGTAGATGGGTAACGTAGGATGGACGAAGGTTAAACGAGGAAGGTGGGATGGGTGGGAAAGATAGGGTAAGGGTAGGATGAGGGTGGAGTGAGTTGTGTTGGCCATTATAGGGTAGGGTATGGGTGAGGGTGATGTGGGTATGGTTAGGGTTGGTAGAGAAGATAGATAGGGTAAGGGTGAGGTGAGTTCTGGTAGGCATTGTAGGTTGGGGTGGTTTGGGTAGAAGAGGGTAGGAAGTAACTGGGGGTTTTAGGTTATGAATATTTTTGTAATCAACTGTTTGTTTTTCTTGAAATGAATTGGATTAAATCCATAGTACGAAGAAATGATTTTTTTTTCATTCATTTAAAATTTTCAATTTTGAAGAAATTCAATTTCATTTAATTTTTAAACCAAACACATGATTTAGCTGCAATTAGATTCATTTCTTTTCTAATTTCATCAAATTTCAGAATATAAATAGTTCTTTATTGATTATAGTTTGATAGTTTATTATTTAAAAGTTGTAAAATAAAAATTGTAAAAAAGGTTTAGCTGTGATTGTGAAATTCTAGTTTTTATGATATGTGTGTGTTGAGATGATAATTGTAATAATGACATGTGTAAAACAGTAAGAGTAAAGTTTAGACACATGACGAAATAAATAAGAAGTCGAAACGTAACAAATTAATTACTCATTTAATAGTATTTATAGAATATAGATAAGAGAATTTTTGGTTCATTTCTGGGATGCCATGGCATGCGAATCAGTCTCGATGGGAAAACCATCCCGTTCTTGTCAGCCTCGCTCTCTCTCTCTCTCTCTCACCCTGCTCGGCTCCCTCACCCGAACCCGACTCTCCCTCTCTTTACATTTCAATATTAATATGTATTATGATAAAACGATGAGTATTTACGATATGGGAAGATGAAGAAAATAAAGAGAAAAAAGCTGATCTGACAGTAACGCGATGAAAAATATGATAATAAAATTTAAATAATGATGGGCTACTCTCACCCTAAATTGGATTTTCACTTTAAATCAAGAGACAGACAAATTCAAATGATTTTCTAATTTAAATCAAACCGATTCAAACTATGTTCACCTTTTATTTTCCTCTATCAATTATCCACCCAAAGGACATTTGGTCAGACGGTAAGAGGGTTGAGATATAAGTGAAAGGTCATGGGTTTGACTCCCGTCGGAGGCAAGTTGAAATTTAGGCGGTTAACGTAAGTCTTGTGGTAAAGGAGTAGTTTAGGAGTAGGATAGTTTGTCGTTAAAAAAAAAATTATCGACCATAAGATTAACAAATTGTAGTCGAATGTCCCGCGCTTAATCGTGTGTCAACCCATTTGGTCGATAAGAGACTTGGTGCTCGCTCGTGCTCCTCGAGCTGCTAATAGCATGGCCACCTGAGCGTGGCCTGCGTCTACAGCTCGATGCAGAGGCGTGCACCCTGCGTTATCCACCAGATCGACACGAGCACCATGATCCATCAAAACCTTCACACTTTCAATCCGACCCTTAAAAGCCGCTCTATGTAAAGCGGTCCATCCGTTCTGGTCTTTTCCGTTCACATTCGCACCTTCCGTTAAGCATTTATTTAGTCCATTCACATCGTTTATCGTTGCAGCTCTACGCAAAACGTCTCCTAAATGCAACATATCGTATAGTTCGGAATGATCGTTTTCGTATGCAAGAGCGATCGCGGTCTTGCCCTCGTTTGTTACCGCATACTTCACGTAAGTGGACGAGCTTAACAGAAACTCGACAGCCGCTACATGCCCTTCACTCGACGCGCGATGAAGTGGAGTCCACCCGTCGTTATCGATGGCATCAGGATCACTCCCTAACGTCGTTAAAAACTGAAGGACGTCGACGAACCCCCGGTTTGCACCTATATGTAGAGCCGTTCGACCTCGAGAATCAACCGAATCCATATCTATATCTAAATAACTCATACACAAAACTTCCATTATATCCACCCGGTTCACCGAAGCTGCATAGTGTAAAAACCGATCAACCGAATGATCAATCACGAAACCAGACTCGATCATAACCTGAACCACGTCAACGTTTCCCGACAGTATAGCCAACGACATAACGGATTCACCGTCCACGTCTCGATTGTTTACATCTGCACCGGCTTTTACTAAAGAGTTAACAAAACATAAGTTTCCACTCATAGCAGCCGATCGCAACAACGAATTAAGCTCAGACTGGTCGCAAAACGAAACGGCATTGGACAGAAGAAGGCTTTTCGAAGGTGGAGAATTCGCGAGGAGGTAATCAACAAAGTGGCGGCCGACAAAAGAGACGGGAATCGTGGCGTCAAGGTAGATATGTGGTCCGGATTTGGAGAAAAGACGTTGGAGGCTTTTCTGATTAGTTTTCGCGGAGAACAGGATCGATGACCGGACAAGAACAGTGTCTGGAGTGGCAGAGATCGGTGGTTGATCGGACGGTTGAGCTACGAGAGTGAAAGAAGCAGCACGTAGAGGTGGGATAACGGCAAACGGGCGGGTGAAGGTTAACCGAAACGGGTTCGTGGTGTCGAGAAAAACCGCAACGGACATGGTGTGCATCAGATTGGTTAACTCAAAGGTTGTGAAACACTTATGGTTTCTGATGAACACCAACTTCAACTCCTTAACATCTGCTTCAACCAATCTGTCCATGGCTCTACAAGAAGACAATTAATCAAGCAGAAATAAATGGCAATAAGTAAAGTTTAATCATGATTAATAATTATAATAAAACATATTTAAAAAGTTAATTACGATTAATCATGATTAATGATTAAATTTATATGCAATATGTACTGTGAACATACGGAACATGATGATCTAAGTAAGACTTAGTTAACTAGTTTGACCCTACCAACACGCTAATTAATAATTAAATTATTATAATTAATTATAAGTGTTTAATATTATTTAAAAAAATTTTAATTGTATAATTAGGGGACCTTTTTGAATGGCATCTAAGTTAAGGTGCCTGGGAATCTTTCACATTTGAACTTGACAAACAGACACCTAATTTCTAACATACATAAGTGATCAGCCCACATCACCCCATTAAATTTGGTCAAATGAGTAATATTTTAAATATTATATTTATTTTTTATAAAGAAAAGTGATTTAATGGGCCGAACATGAACATGTACATGTTAAGCATATTTAAAGTTCTCCAAAATTTTACTTAAATACTAACAACTTGTGCAATTGAATTTTTTTTTTTCAAAAAAATAATTTATATTTAACTCTAGGTTATTCAAAACATGTTTGTGCTTATTCGATCCAAGATCTAGGAAAAAAAAAATCTCTTCTAAGTCTCCATCCAACACCCATTCGATTGAAAAGCTTAAAACTCTAATTTGAAAAACTACTTTTAGAAGTTTTTAATTGTATGACTTATACATCTAATTAACTAATTCATTTAATATAGTTTCTAAAATATCTTTTAGACCATGACCAATACCCAATTGGCCCAATACATATGACCTACTACTCTACTAGTAGAAAAAGAATTGCAATAACCAAATGATGATGTGTAGTATCATTTAGCCATTAACCTCTCAGTTACCGGGTCTGATAATCTATGAAAAGTAAGATATATTATATATTTTTGACTAACAAAAAGTAAAAATCAGGGTTGCTCCATTGGCAAAACTGAGATAAAGTTGAGCCAAAGGATCCAGATTCAAGATAAATTCCTGAGGAAGTGGTATTTCTGTAGAATCTACCACGGCAATTAGAAATTGGTTAATCGCTAAACATACGTATTTGATGTCCCGTCATAGAGAGAATGGTGATCAACATAGATTCCACATCTTGAAACCAAATTAGTTTTGAAGCAGCTTTATGATAATGAAACCAACCATCAAAAAACATTAGTGCCACAAAGATCAATGCCCCAACTGCGATACAATAGACTATAATGTTACATCAAACAAAATTATTAGATATACATAAAAAAAAGGTTTGTCAATGCCTAATTAAACTTACCTCGACTTGACAATCATTGCTAGGCCCACATTTTAAAGATAGGGTCCAGCTAAAATCCAGTCATTTTTTATTCTATACAGGTTAAATTTAATAACTGTTGAAGTTTACAACAATTATCAGTTCTTACAGCTTTCCTACATTAAGTCTTGTTCTATGGAGGTATGAATGGGTCAACCGAGTTATCCATCAATTTTTTATTACTTATTTATGCACTTTTAATCTTTTCAACTAATATAAGTATATCATCAATAATCATCCAACAACTACCATTCATTAAACCAATGAGATTTAACCCATTTGGTAAGAGTGGTGATGTAAAAGTGAGGTTGCGAGTTCGACTCTAAGGCAAGTTCGAATTTAGATGGTACCGTTCCGACGTTCTTTCCTCGGGAAAAGAAATAGATTAGTAGTAGTATATTAGTTTGCCATTAAAAAAACAAACTACCATTCATTAATAAATATCAAATTTGGCCAAACAAAGTTTAAATTAAAAGAAAATTAATAATTAGTGGATCCCACTTGTAGATAGAGGGACGACTTATGGTTTAGGCATTACACATGACATAGATAGCAACCATCAGGGCTTGCCCTGGTGGCCACCACCAAAGGTGGGGAGGCTTGCCTCTAGGAGAGGTCACGGGTTCAATTCCTGACATTGGTGAATCTAATCTAACTTTGGGTGTAATACTAACAACTAACTAGCCTTTCAAAAAAAAAAAACATGACATAGATAGCATATAAATGATGCATAAGGACAAATTAAATAAAAGATAAAGACAAAAATACTAATTTTAGACACCCCTTGCTACATTTTAGCCAAAAATCTTAGATATTCCTTAAAATACCTTCGCATTACTACTAACTTGTTAATTTGTTATACAAATAAGCAATCGTGATTCAAAGTAAGTATTTAACTTAAAATTCATAAAGATGTCTATGTGTCACATTTTTATTGATTCCTTTAAAATATTTTGCTCCATCTCAAGAAGCTCTCACGCAACACAAAATATCCTTATTTTATGTAACCTTATGAGATTACACAAATAAGAATATATTGTATTGCAAAAGGTTTCTTGGAATGGGACAAATTTTTTTAGAGGGAACCAATGATAATATAACACGTGGACATATTTTTGAATTTTATTAAATACCTATTATAAGTAACGGTTTCTAATTTTTGTAAGAGTAACGAAAATATACTTTAAGGAATACATACAATGTTTGGCTAAAATGAAGTAAAAGTTATAGTGATTTCTGTCATTTTTACATTAAATAAATATTTTTGTACAAATTAGAAATTCTTAAGCGTATGTAACTTAATAACTTTCAAACATTAAACCACCACAAAGCCATTTATTTTTTTAGGTTACATTGTTATTAAACTTGGTAATGGACGATTGTGAAAAAATCGTGAGCCAACTTATAATTTTGTATAAGCAATTTACATCAGTATCATATTACGTAGGGGTCAAGAAAACCGAAAAAAAATGTAACCAACTGAAAACTAGAGATAGGGTTTCTAATCATAAATACTTCGATTCAGTTAGGATTCAATAAAAACGAACATGAATGATCTTTATAAATATCATTTTGCATTATATGTAATTCTTACGTTTAATTGTTTGGAGCTTGTCAATTGAAATCTAGGATACCTCAACAGAATTAGGGTTAGGCTGGTTAGCACATGCTACAACTCACTTATGCATACGGCAGACCCACCTCGAGGGGCTGATCTAGAAAATTTTTCCATCGATGTCACTTTCTCAAAATATGAAACTAATAGGTGGACTGGAAATAACATACATTATGTAGTTTTTTTTATAAAACTATATAATATATGACATATTGGCATATTGACATATTGCCGATAAAATTTATCGGTGTTACGTGACATCGGTATTCATAACTAAATCCGTTCATGGTCACCATCAACTCTTTTTCGTCGCTCCATTCCTCATCATGTTGGTGGCCTACTGTTTAGGTTGTATGACATCGTCTCCAACACACTATACCTACTTCTATGTGACTGTATTAGATATTCGGTTTTCTAGTTTCATCGTTTGAAAATTGTTTATTATAAGTGTATGTATATGGTGTGTTAATTGATTTCATTGTTCTAAATGTGGTTATGAAATTACATGGTACATTCTAGGGATGACCATTTCAACCTGTTCAAGTAAAGGTCAAACGGGTTGACGACCTAAAGTCATAATTTTTAAACTTTCCTCAAAGAACAATCTTTTTAATACACCGTTTTATAAATTTTCATTTAAAAAAAAGTTATGTTCTATATTATCTTTTTACAACAGGTCAAATTAATTGTTCGGCCCATTGGGTCAAAATTGTCACCCCCAGTACATTCATTTTTTATTACATTCATTTGTTTTAATTAGCTCATATAGTTTTTATTCATATGGAATGATATGGTGGTGTTTATATTTGTGTTTGAGGCAGCGTATCACATACGCAAATAAGTTTAAAAATGCTTGGAAAAACGAGAGAAAACAATAATTTATAGAAAACGCGTTCAGGTCCATTATATTTAGAAGTTTTCAGTTTTTAGTTTATAACAACTATCGAAAACTCAATTTTATGTTTTTAGACTGCGTTTTCATTTTCAAATGAGAAATAAAGGATTTTGTAGAGAGAGTATGTGTGATGATTCAATGAAAACAAAAAACCCCCCTTTTAACTCTTCTAAACACGTTTTTGTGTATAAAATGTGTTTTAGAAAAAACGTTCGTTGTTTTCAGTTTTATTTAGAAACTCAAACTGAAAAATTTCATCGACCAAACAATGCCCTTTTATTTAAGTAAAAATACAAATTACTAAAAAAATATTAAATTAAAACCTTTTATTATCATATGCACGTATTCTTTTTGGTAATTTTACAAATTTAAAATGTAAAAGCAAACATTTGAAAACTTGTTATCTAATATTTATGATAGCATGCACTCTAAGAGGGTGTTTGGATTTGCGTTTGAAAAAATGTTGTAGCGTTTTGGAAACTAATAATCAGATAATAGCTTTAACAAAAAGTGTTGTCGGAAATGTAGCGTTTGGTTTAACTTCTACTGTTTGCTATCGTAATTATCAAATAATCAGTTTTTAAAGTGTTTGGTTTTGTGTTTTAATTTGTAAAATGACCAAATAATCATAAGCAAATAAGCTACATTTTTAACTTATGAAAAAGTGTGGTAGGATTAACTCTAAACGCAAATAATCACTTATTAGCGTATGCAATCCAAACACTTTAAATCAATTATTTGCGTTAATGTAACGTAATAAGCAAATAATCACGTTCGTAACGGTTTGTGATTACTACTATGTCTTTGTGTAATTTTGAGCTTTGAATCGGGATAAATATTACATTTTTTTAATCTAAATAAATATAAATAAATATATGGACAACAACTTTGTCTCCATTGACGTCATGATCTAACCTATAAAAACAAAAAATACAGCTAATTTATAAAGTGACAATTTCATAATACGACATAGGAAAATGCCTAACAACCTACATAACACACATAATATTTTATTTACTATTATACTCATAAATAATATATAAATATCAAATTATTTTTTGTAGTAAAAATAAAAATAACCTACTTAATAAAAAAAACTAACTTTATACTTACCACATATTTTAAATTTCACAAAAGGAGAACATGTTGTACCTAAATTATTTTACATTTTACAAAAGAATAACATGGTGTATCTAAAATATTTTAAATTAAACAGACGTTTTCTACTTATGTATATCAGTTTTCAGTTTGTTAATAAGATGCCCAAAGATGGGCATCGAAAGGTTCCAGAATATCTAGTTTAAAGTTGGCGGTTACGTCATCCATCTGACCATCCCGAGACGTCGCACACAATGTTTCAAGAAAATACGACATAGATCGAGTAAGATTCGGGATATGATCGACTCATGCCGAATCAGTCGGTATATTTGATGATCGTTCGGTTGACTAATCAATACGCCCTGTATATATTTATATTTATCATGGCGGTCTTCAAATATGATGTAGCTTGTACGTCTCATTAAAAATTTGATTTTCTAATTTTAAGGGTAAAAACAATTAAATAAATTATTGAATAATAATGTGTGAGGAGCTGGTGATTCAAAATTAAAATCCAATAATTACTGTGGTGAATGAAAGTTTATTTAACTGCTTTGACTTTCTCCATTAAGTATCTGCTTTTATTAGTAACTCCTAAGTCCTAACTAATTATCTAAACACACTTACTGATACGTCTTTTAACTTGTTTTTAACCTCAACAATTATCCTATAATTAAAAACCAAGAAAGTCCATCTATAAATACTATTAAATTAGTAAAAAATTATCACTTGTCATGTTTTTTTTTTTTTTTTCCACTTGTTGTATTCTCCTTTGGTTTCCACTTGTCATTTTCTTAATACTTAAAGTCATTTACTTCAATCTAAGTTAAATTTAAATTAAATCAAATTCATTCAACTAAATTTTAACTTAATTTAATTCTTATGTATTTTATATTTCCGTTTTGAACCAAAAAAATCAAAATTTTATTTTTGTTATGCGAACTTGGAAGTAAAAACATTTAAAGGTTTAAAAAAGAAAAAAAAAGGAAAAAATTAGTGCATTTGTAATTTATGGTATATTAAAACAACTTATTTAGTATTTTGCCTTTTATTTATGTAACATCCCACTTTTGGGACGGGGACGTGGAGTTATGTGATTAGGTTGATTATAGTATTATAATTGAATTGGGACCCGGTGATATAAAGTTTGTATTTCGGGTATTGGGTTCAGATATTGGGTGTCAGACCGAGTTTAATCGAAAAAGTATATATATGTTGAGTTGTGTGGCTTCCTGCTTCATAATTTCCTTCTTAAATCAGAGATACTGAATGTGTGTGTGTGGATTTCGAATTCCAGCAGTGGCAAAGGCAAGGATTGAAGCAGAAATTCGTGATTAAAGCTTCCAATTTGGTTATCATCCTCCCTTTTGAGTCAAGGTGAGTTTTCAGGGCTAATTTCGTAAGTTAATTGTTGCTGATCGTTTCTGAGATTGTGAATTGTGTCCATGTATGTTTCTGATCAAATTCGGGATGTTTTAGTCGAGTTAAATCGAGTTATAATTGAGTTTTGGGGTTAAAAATCAGTTCTGTGCGAGAAACAGAGCTCACTGGAGCTGTTCGTCCGTGAGCGCGGCCGCGATCATGGGATCGCGGGCCGCGATGTTCTTGATGCGATCGCAGGCGGTTTAGCTTGAGCGCGGCCGCGACCGAGATGTCAGCGCGACCGCGACCGCGATGGTCAGTGCGGCCGCGATGCAGCGATGTTTCGGGTTAGGGTTTGGGTTTTGTGGGTCTCAGGTGTGGGTTCTGGAAGTTAGGGTTTTGGATATGTGGGATGCGTCTTCGGGTATTTGGGATAGGGAGAGTTGATCAGGATCTTGTGTTTGGGTATTCGGGTTGTGTGAGCTTGGTGGGTGGGTATCTGAGTCTGTGCGAGTTATATGAGTTAGGGGTGAGCTCGGTACCGTACCGAACCGAACCGGTACCGATCCCGAAAATACCGAAACCGAATTATTAGTTTTGGAAGAACCGAATACCGAACCGTATAATTTTATATGGTGCCGGTTCGGTTCCGAATACCGAATTTTAGCTAATTTAAGAACCGAATACCGAACCGAAAGTACCGAATACCGAAATTTAGCTAATTTAAAAACCGAATATTGAACCGAATATATTTATTCGGTATCGGTTGGTACCGGTACCGGTTCGGTACCGGTTCGGGTTCGGGAAGTGGTACCCGTTGCTCACCCCTAATATGAGTATTGTGTATAGAGCTGTTGAGTTATCGAGAAATCGTGTATAGAGCTGTCGGGTTGTGATTGAGATATTGAGTTGTGATTGTGATTGTAATATAGAGTCATTATGTTGTGATTTCAGGGTCTCGAGTTGGTAGGGTTGGGGACGGGCAGGGAACCGAGACTTGAGTAGTTTGACTTCAGGGCAGGTGAGTTTGCATGTTTTTCTTGAGATAATTGTACGATTATTTTATTAATACTTGCATGATCTTTTACTGAGCTTTTAACGAGATATCATGAGTTTTATTACGAGTTTTTATTGAGATATTATCATGCATGTATTACTGTGCCTTATTGAGAACTGTGTTTTAAATATGAGATTTGGGACACTTGAGCTGTTGAGATACTAAACCGTACGGCTGGGCAGGGGTTGGGTCGCTCCCAATTCCCTTTTGAGTTCCTGACGACTGCTTTGTGCGGTCTAGGGATTTTGGTACGTGGACCTATCCACGCGAGTTGAGTACCTATTGAGCTATCTTGTGGGATCTCATATACTTGTTCAGTAGAGAACGCTGAACGTTTTATTATCGAGTTATTTATTTTCTGAGCTTTATAATCGTACACTAACCCTTGCATTCTCACCAGCGTTAGCTGACCCTGTGTGTGTTGTTGTGTGTGTGTGTCAGGTGATCAGAGATCTATTAGGCCTGCTGTACCCAAATAGGGTTACTGTGACCTCGTTCGAGGAGTTAGTTACCTGTGTTAGAGGTAATTATATTTTTGGGGAATGTTTATGTGTAATTTGGATATTGTGTAGCTTGATCAGAGAATTCCGTGACTTAATTATGTAATTAAAGTTTTAAAATTATCGGGTTGCTGCATGTGTGTATTGGGAATAGCGTAGGGATTATTATATTATATTGTTGCTGATGTGGTGTTTATGTGGCATTGTGGATGAGTTCGAGGGTGTTACAATTTATAACATGTAATTTTGTAATTAAAGAAAAAGTAGCATCTTTATTCATAATGTTAACTCCATTTTTCTGCAATGATATTTGTGCAAAAAAAAACCCCAAATTAAACCATTTTTTGGATTAAAACATCCACCAATTTTCAGTGCACTAAAAACCCTAACTGATAACATCTTACATAAATGAGATATTACCGATTGTAACCTGCTGAAAGTCACAGCTTGCCGTCAAGAAGTATGGATTTGAATTATAAAACACTGACAAGTGAGTTCTCTTGAGAGAATGTTTGTTGGAGACGATTTAATTTAAATTTAACTTAAAATTACCAGATAATTAAGTAATCATAAAACACAGACAAGTGAATAATCTTCAAACATTATTGCATAATTCTATCAAAATAATTTCGTTGCATAAGTTGGTAAAAGATGGACAATTTCATTGCACTTTTTTTTATAACAAGTTCAACCATCATTGCATAAAGTGTACTAAAAAGCGATTTCGTTGCATAAATTGATAAAATGTGAAAACATCAGTGCATAAATATGTGGTTAACCTCTTTACATACGAAAGAACTTTAGCATTTTACAAAACATGCATGCTTCTTGACTTGTGGAAATTTGTACGTATTAGAAATGTTGTTTTCGGATTGAAACTATGAAGCAGATTACTTTGATAATTTGTTTATCGGTATTTATCATTTTATAATTAAAAATAAAGGAAGTATATTACATCGGATACATACTTAAGCGTCAAACTATGCGTGTTGCTTGACTTATTCAAATTCATACATATTTAATTATTTACCCATCTCTTTTATATTGAAAATTGAAATATAAAATAGATGGCTTGACTTTTATTATTAAAAAAAAATCAACAAAAAATGTTATAGAGGGTATGAAAACACAAAAAGTTACCTAATTGTATCTTATTTATAAAATTTAAAAGTATTTTCTTCTTTTGAATGATTTATTATGAAAAAAGCCAACATGTTATCACGTTTTTTTTGCGTTTTCCTCCCTCCATGCTATTTTTTTTTCCATAAAAAAACCTCAAGTTATTCTTTTCTTTTTTGTTTAATGAAATTTGGACATTAGACCCCAGTTATAATTTGTGAACCGGAGTCTAAAAAACTGAAAACCGGGATCTAATGTCCAAATTTCACTAAACCAAAAAGAAAAATATAACTTGAGTTTTTTTATGGAAAAAATAACATTGAGCAACGAAAATGCAAAAAAACGTGAAAACATGTTTGTTTTTTTCGTAATAAACCCTCAAACTTATACTAAAATTGCAATGTTTGTTATATTCATAAGAAAAAAGAAATTGGTTTGAAACAAAGCCAAGAGAAAAAAGAGAGGGGGGAGTTGTGGTTTCCAAAAGTGGCCCCTAGCCTAGGTTGCATCCAAAGCTCCCAACCACAAGTGGGAAGAGTTTTTGATTTTCCCATTGGAATTGACACAAAGCCAAATGTTGCTTCCATTGTTAGTTGCAATTATCCCAAACTCCAAAACAATCCCCCCATGAATGAATAGAAGAAGCAATCACACAAAACTTCAACAAGATCAAAGATAGAGAGAAAAAGAAAGGCTATTCATGATTTCAACTTGTCCCCATTTGCCCAATCATTTCTTTTTCCAAATTATCATGTCTTCTCTTTTTTTATTTTTTTTTATTTTAACCCTTTTATTCCAATTTACAATGGTCCACATACACCACACTTGCACAAACATCATCAATATAAAAAGAATTTCTCTTGCATTTTTAAAGTTAAAAAATAATATCAAGTACCAAAATTCACACAATTAAGGTAACATTCTTTGATGGGATACTAGTGCTTTGTTTTTACATTACTCAAACAATAAAGATTGCTGTATTTAACAAGTCGAAGAAAATCCTAACGCCTCTGCCGACTACTTTTTATAACCAACATGAATTAAGATAAAACGTATTACTTACAAAACAAAAGAAAAAATGATTATGCTAAGAAATGTATATGAGCATGGACTTGCCACTAAATCAAACATATAGAGAGACAATATTGCTATATTTAAAAGAAAACACATTTGAGCATGATTAATTTAATTAATGACTTTAACTTCACATAACCTGAAGATTATGATATAAATTAAGTTGTCCTAAAATACATCAAAACAATGAAGCAATGACAATATAGCAATTGTCTTTTCTTTGCATAGCTTAAAGAAAATAAACTTGAATCTAGTACAAAATATATTGTTTTGAGAATTACAAAGAATACATGGAATCATCAAATGACAAACAACAAAACTACATCCCTTCAAGTTTAAATATTACTAGAGTCTCAAAAGATAACTTCAATTCTTGACTGTGTCTGAGTGGAATTTCATGGGTTTTCAATAATAATAATAAAGAAAATAATAAACTTAGGACTATTTTTGCACATCATACCAAAGAAAACCAAAGACACATCCATGTAAACTAGACACAAGGTCACATGACATGTCAATATCTTATAAAAATTTTGTCCGATTTAAGTATGTTTCATGCCAAATACGATATTGTGCATCTAATACTGATAATAATAAATATAAAAAACGACACAAAAATGAGGCTTTTCCATGACTTGAAACCAAACAAGCTTTATATACATGTACTAAGATCAAAATTACCAAAAATATATATAAGAACAATAGTAATAATAATATTACAAAGTTCTTTCATAACAATAACATAAAATTAAAACTTAAAACATCCATGGATGCTTTCTTCCCTTCAAACATCCATATCTTCTTCATAAGTTAGCTTCAATAACAATTGATCACATCTCTTCTTAGATTGATCAAATTCACAAAAGGGATCCTTTCCTATAATCCCTCTTTAAAACCCCGATAGCAAGTAAATTACCATTTTACCCCTCGCTAATCTCTCACCACAAGCACAAGATTATCACATCCAACCTCCAACATATTACAACATAAGGTACACAAAATTCATATATATAGATATAACTACACACCATCATGGGGGTAACAAAGGGAAGAAAGAGAGAACCAAAGAGACTAATAGTAATAGTATAAATGTCAAAAGCTTGTGTTATGTATGGATTCTTCTTCTGTAATTAAAAAGTTAAGTCTTTTTTTTTTTTTCTTTTTTTAAAGGTTTTCTTCTATGAACACAAAAGGGTTAATTAAGAGCTCACAAAGCTTTTGATCTCCTCCATTAAGGTGTAGAAATGCTCGTTATTTGGCAAGAAATAGAAACCGATAGTCGCCTTTTTCAAGAACAATAGCTTCACTTCTTGGCCGGCCTTTTCCAACCCTTCAACATAGGCCAATTGCCAATCTTGAACGATATCCAAACCCGCCACAACGACTAAACTTTTCGGGAATTTAACCCCTTGGAGATTAATCCCTCGAGGCCCGAATATGTTACAAGCAGGATGATCGCGGTCTTCGCCTTCCGGCAAAAACGCTCTCCAATACCAATCTCTGTCTTGAACCCTAACGAAATATTTCCCATCTAATTTGTTCTCAGATTCTTTTCTTTCTTCCCCTCCGAATAATGGATGTAATAATATGTTTCCGAGCACTTCCACACCGGATTCCGCCGCACGCACAGCCACGTGATGGGCGATGTTTCCGCCTGAACTATCTCCGGCCAAGTAAACATGAACTTTAGGGTCTTTTCCACTTAAAAGCCATGATCTAGAATGAACCCATTTTAGGGCTTCCCAACCATCTTCATAAGCACAAGGGTACCGGTGCTCCGGCGACCGGCGGTAATTTACTGACACCACAACTCCCTTGATAAGCCCCGTGAGACGCCGGCAGAATGTGTCGTAGATGGCGCTGTTGGCTGAAGAATGAGTGAAGCTTCCGCCATGAAAAAAGATTATCACCGGGACGATTTCGGTGGTGCTGAGAGGTTTTTCGAGTTCCAATATTCCGGCACCGGGTTGACGGTTAAGCTCGTTTTCCGGCGATGAACATCTGTAAATCCGGTTGAGGAGACTAGTGGCGCGGTCGACGACATCGAAAGAATACACGCCGTCCACCGGAATGGTGTTGGCGGAAACTTTCCGGTCTAGGAATTCAGCTAATTCGCGGTTGAAGGTGCCGTCCGGTCGCCGGAGCATGTTGTAAGCTAACTTGAAGTTGGAAATTAGGATCCATGTGTGAAGCGGCACCACTTTCTATCAAACAAAAACAAACAAAAATTAGAATGATTTCTAGTTTTTTAAGGAATTTCGAAACATATTTCAGACGATTCAACATCTGTCCACACCAGATTGATCAATTACATTACAAATGGGTAATAAAAATAATAATTAAAAAAAGAAAGGAAAAGAAAACCATTGTGAATGATTAGGAGAAAAACACAAATTTTCAGCCCCAAATCAAGTAAATAAAGTCAAATTACCAATTTAATCGATTAAAAAACCATAAAAATCAAGAAAAACCCTTGTAAATCATGAGGAAAAAAGCACAAAATTTTAACCTTAAATCATGGAAAAAGAAAATCAAGTAAATTATCCATAAAAAAAAGGGGGAATTTGATTATTTAAACCACAAGCTTCTAACCCCAAATCAAGATGAAAGAAATCAAATAGATCATCAAATTACTTTTAAGAAATAAAGAATATTGGGGATTTGATGATCAAACCAAAAACCAAGAAAGCCCTTGTAAATAAAGAGAAAATTTAGCCATAAAAATCAAAGAAACTGAAAACTCATAAGAAATCGCCATAAAAGTGTGAAATCTGATGAACAGAAACAAATATCAAGAAAAAATTACCAAATTAATCGATCAAAAACTGAGGAAACTATTTAACTATTTTGGGATTGGGGACAACATGACAAAAACAAACTAAACGAAAAGAATTAGCAGAGAAGACAGATCAGAAAGTGATGAAAACAAGTAAAAAGGAAAAAAGAAGAACCAAATACCTTGGCTTCATTTGCGTTGATTTCATTACTTCCAGCCATGAAGAAATCAATCTTTCAAGATTTGAAAAAAAGAAAAACCTTAATTTTCTGGAAGAACACAACGATTGATTAAGAGATTAAGACTCCTGTAAATAATAGCTTTTGACCACACATAATAACTGATCTTTTTTCTTTCTGGGTATTTCTGAATCAAGATGAGACACTTGTCTGATAGCGAAAAAAGAAAAGGAAAAACACAGAAGAAATTGAAGGTTTAATTAGACAGAGAAAGTTTTAGAGAGAGAGAAAGATGGAAAGAAGGGGGTGTGTTTTTGCTAGTTTGAGGAGGTGGTGGAGTGAAGGATAAGAGAGAGATTGTGTGTGTGTGTGTGTGTGTGAGAGAGAGAAAGAGAAATTATAGAAAGAGAGAAAAGAAAGGGTGGAGTCAAACACAAAAGAACGACGGTGGTAGACGGAGACGAGAGAGACGACAAGGCAGGCGGCCGAAATACTGTTTAGAAATGGGACCCGCAATGCATACAACACCTAACACTAATCACTAATGCTTATTAGTTATTACTATGACCGTCGTATGGTCATGGAATTTTTACTCTACAAATTGAATCCATCGAAGAATTAAAATTGTGAAATCAATGAAATTTGTATGAATATAAATGATGTAGTTTGTTTCGTTGGCAAAAATAGAATGAAATTTAGATTTAATTAATTTGTTATTTTTTGTTTGAATTATAAATTTATCTAAGAAATTAGAGTATGATTATAACAAATAATCAAAATATATTATTAACTTTTCAATTTTTCTTGAATGATAAAAATATTTAAAAGTATGTTTTTTTTTTCATTTTTTCCTTCATAAAATAAATAATTATTTTCTCCAAAAAACAAATTTTAAATTCATAAAACAAATGTGTTAAAATTATGATAACATTAAATATTAATGTCTACTACATAATCAAAATAGTTTCCAATTTTTGAGGTTAAGCAAGGGTGGTATGTCCGGAGTTGGATTAAATAGGGTAAGTTAAAAGCAGCGGTATGATATGATATTGTACGATGATATTAAGTAGTGTGAGTGTGTGTAATATAAAGGTAGGAAAACATGTAATAGGTATAATAGATGAGTAGATCGATGGTAAAGTAGGAAATAGAGTTAGGGTAAGGATAAAGTACGGTATAGTATTATGGTATATAATTGTTGAAAAGGATGTAGTAAGCTTGATGGTTGAGTAGATTGATTGGTGGGTAGGTAGGTGAGTGGGGTGAGATAGAATAGGTCGTGGGTGGGGTGGGTGGGGTGGGTGTATATATTGATGAGATAAGAAATTTGATAAGTGGATGAATTGGTTGGTGGGATTGGTGGGATGAGATACGGTAGAATGATGTAATATAAATGTGAAAAAAATATGGTAGATTTGGTGATTTGGGAATGGTAGGTGGGGTGAGGTGGAGTGGATAAAGTATAGGTAGAGGTAGGTGGGGTTGGGGTAGGTCAGGTCGATATGTTATGTATGAGTGAATAAAGAAGATACATCATGAGAATAAATTGTTCATTTCTTGATCTTTCATGGAAAACACATTCGTTTAGTGGAGTGAATGTTTTGTTTGAAAATTAATTGTCATTTTATGAAATTTGACAGCTAATCATGTCATAAGAATGAAATGTCATGGGGTTGGATAAGTGGGGTATGGTTAGATAGGAGAGAATGGGATGTGTGGTGTATCGTTAGTTAGAGTAGGATGACTGGTGTGTGTAATATGAGGTGGAATAGAGTAGGATAGGATGAGTGAGATAATGTGTGATATGGTTAGGGAGAGTAGGATGGATGAGTTGAGGTAGATTGGTAAGGTATGCAATGTTGATGGAAAAAACGTATTATGAGAATGAAATATCAATTTTTTGTATATTAGGTAATAAAGTAAATATATTAATAGAGAGAGGAAAAAAATTATGTCAAAAAAGGAATTATCTTTCCTTTTCTTTTAACTAACCAGACGTATCAAAAAATGGAATTCTAATCTCAATTCCATATTAAGAATTTGTGAAACAAACACGCTCCTATTGTAATAAAATTTATCAACTTGATCTTTTACAAAGTCTTCTCAAAACCATTTTAATAAAGGAAATGAAAGTTGAAACAAGTTGAAGAAATAAAATAAAAAAAGTGCTCATTAACCATTTTTTAGAAACTAAGGTTATGTTTGATACAGAGAAGAGAATTCTTCTTATATTCATTATTAATTCTCTAAATTAAATGCACCTTAAGAAAAGTAATTAGGAAAGAAAAGGTAATTACTAATTTATTCCCACATTTGGTAAGAAAGTGAATCAAAAAACACACATGCTTATAAATTGTCTTCAACAATACTAATTTCTTTTCTTACTCCTATCTTCAAGAATAAGACAAACCCATAAAATGATTATATATATTACTTTCGTATATAATTAAATTTTGTTTAAAACCATGTAAAATACATTTTTTTCACTCATTTTTCCAACATTCTTTCTTCCCATTCAAGAACACACATTCCTTTTATTTCTCTTCTTTTTTTTTCCCCTATTCTTTCATATTCTTTCACCTCATTATATGATAACAATGTGTTAAGAGTGTAAGAAGTGGTTATATTAATGTACCGTCGAGATGTTTTGATGGTACCAGTACCGTGAGAATATTGTATCCATCCTATTGAAATGGTTGTCGTTTCGGCATGACAGTTTTTCGGCATTGAGAGGTGGAAAGATAATCACTCCTTCCATCTTAAGTCATGATTTGTTTATTTTTTAAATTTTGGTGTAACTTAGATTTTGCAGAACTTCTTAATGCCTGACAACATTTGTTATTTTTTTAATATTTTTTCAATTGGTTATTGAAAATCTGAATCTTTTTCTGTTCTCTTTTCAGTTAGGAAAATTAAAATTCAGAACTAGTTGTAACTTTTTCGTTCGGGAAATTTAAAATCAAAATATTTTATTTCTTCTCCATTCAAAAAATCTAAAAGAAGAGATGTTGAAGTTTTTCTATTGTTTTTTTGTTCAAACAAATCAAAAGAAAATATGATTTATCGTTTTTTTGTTCAAAAAATTAAAATAGAAATGTGTTGTTTTTTGTTTAAAAAAATTAAAATCCGAATAGTTCATCATTTAAAGTTTCTTTAACCATTCCGATTTTAGTTTTTTCGAATAAAAGACTGATTAATCATTTTGATTTGAATTCTTTCAATCAAAAAAGGACAAACCAATTCGAATTTGTTTTATCAAAAACCGACGAACCATTCCAACTGTTGCTTTTTTAGAACAAAAAACGACGAACCATATTGATTTTGATATTTTCGAATAAAAAAGACTAACAATTCCAATTTTAAATTTTTCGATCAGAACACGACGAATCATCCTGATTTTAATTTTTTCTAGGACGAATCATTCTGATTTTTGATTTTTTAAAACAAAAGAACCACTCTGATTTTAATTAAACAACGAATCATTCCGGTTATAATTTTTTTGATCAAAGAATGATGAAGCAATATGATATTTGATTTTTTCAAACAAAAACACCACTCCGATTTTAATCAAACAACGATAAAAAAACGAATCAGATCAGTTTTAATTATTTCGATCAAAAAATACAAATCATTCGGAATATAATTATTTTGGTTAAAAAACGACGAACCATTCAGATTTTTGATTTTTTCGAACCGTTCAGAATTTAATTTTTCTGGTTAAATGTTTTCAATTAAAAAATTATGAACCATTTTGTTTTTATTTTTTTGCGAATGAAAATAACTTCAACACATCTGTAACACCCCTCCCGATCCCGGAAATGCCACGTCAATACAATATCATAGGTGGCAATAACGCAACGGATCCATAACGCACGTGTCATAGGATAATGCAGATTACGGTTAATTAAAACTTTAAACTTCATACATAATAGCCCATGATTACATTTCATAATCCCATATAACAAAACACATAATCCCGATCACTAAATACATTGTTCTATACAGACACAAAACCATCACAGATCTTCAACCTATCTCGGATCTACCTCGGCTGTGGCTGCGGTCCTTTCTGATTTCCTGAACATGTTAGACTCGATAACGTGAGCTATAAAGCTCGTGAGCACGCGAGGGTTGACACTGCACAGAACACATAGCACATAGCACGCAAACCCTGTCCCTGCCCCTGTCCCGATTGCCCGACACACATCTCAGGTATAAAGCACAAGTATGAGATCGGACACAGCCCTGTGGGGACCCCTCCCCCCCCCCGATGGACACATCGCACACAGCAATGGTCGGTAATACCCTGTAGCACGGAAGCTACCCGGCTACAGGCCCTGCCGTATATATACGCCCCAAGGACTGTAAGGGACAGTCAACCGGCGCGATTCCCCTTCGCGACTTATCGTCCGTATGGAACTCATCACGGACCCATGGATCGATCTCGCATCTCATACATAACACGTATAAGGAATAGAGCATACCTGAGGTTCACGTCCCTGTCTCACATAGATATAACACGCACAAGATAGCAACACAGCTAAAATCATAAAGACGGCGCGCGTTTGGAAAAGTCTCGAGTACTCACCTGATTGGTTCCCCGAAGTTTGGCCTCCCTGTTCGAACCCTGCTCGAGATCCACTAGTCCCTGTAATCACACGGATAGCCCAACAATCAATCGCAATTCCCAATTAACACATATCACATGATTACAACAATTCGGACTCAATTCAAACCCGATAGTCCCACGAAACTGAAACCCGACCAATACCCGAACTCAACCCAAACTTGACTCAAAGCAATTCCAAACAAGACCCTGACCCAAACAGAACACAGCCCAAGCAATCCCGAAGGAAACCCGACACAATTCGACCCAAACTCAATTTACAAAGTTAAACTCGGATTTTCAACGCAGGCTCTTGGTCGCGCCGCGGAGACTCTGGTGGTCGCGCCGCGACCCCGCGAAAACCTGAACCCCTGACCTGCGATTTTCATGGCTGCCAGGAGTGTACAACTCCTCTCATACACGATTTTCAGCTCAATAACCACATAAACTCATCACATATCAACTTATGGCAGCATAGAAACTATTACACACATCCTTTACAATACACAACTCAATTTAATCCATCAATTCAAGGAGACTTACCTCAAATCCTTCAAGAACACAATTTAGGAAGAAGATAGGAAGGATTATTCCAAGATTCAGCAATCAATTGAGCTCAAGGAGGATTGCTCTCTGCTGGAAGCATTCACACAACCACACACTACACACTTAGGTTTCTTGCAAAGTGAGGAAAGAAAGGGATAAGCACGTACATATATTTATCTCACTTTTTAACCGGTCCCGAACCCAATAACCCGAACCCGATATCACATTTTCACTATTCATGCCCATTTAACCCATTTAATCCCATGATCCCAAAAATATAATCCGTTCATTAAAATTATAACCCGGTGACACGCAAGCCCAATCCCGACACGTATTAATCCACGAAACGGGATATAATTGGACCAACCCAATATTAATAAATTATTTATCCACTAAAATAATTCCACGTACCAGGTCGAAATGACGGATGTTACAACATCCTTATTTTGAAATTTTTGAATGGAGAAAAAAATTTAAATATTTTTGTTACTAAAATAAAATAACTTCAACACATCCTTACTTTATATTTTCCGAATGGAATAAACTATAGCTAATTCCAATCATTAATTTTCCTAAATGTAATAAAAAATAAGAAAAATTCAGATTTTCAATAACCATCAAATAAAACCAAACGATGTCTATCATATAATAATATTAAACTAATTACTATAGTAATATAAAAAGGAGTTAACACTAATAATACCAATAAACATACAAAAAAATTAATGAATAAGACAAAAAAATAAAATGTTACATTTGGATAATTAAATGATAAAAAAAGAAATATAAAACATGTATATGACATAAATTATAATATAAAGAAAAATAAAAAGAAAAACAATATGAAAGTCTGAAATACTACACAAATTGTCATTGAAAGACAAAATGACAAAAATATCTCTGAGACTAACGGCTCAAGTTAACCGCCGTTAGTTTCAGGGACCAAAACGTTACAACTTTTAAATTTTAGGGACTTGTGATGTATTAAAATTCTTGCAGGAACTAAAATCATAATGTCATATAAACAACAAACACCATTTGTGTAATTTAGTATGAGTTAAATTTTATATCTTTTTTCTCTTAATTGATCATGATAATAATAATTCATAACCTTGTAAAAATGTAACGTCACTTCTTGTCTTTCAAAGAACTATGAGAAGATTTTCTAGATTCTTATTTTTAAGAAACTGTTGAGTATCCTAATTAAATAATAATAATTATTATAATATGGCATCTTTTAAAAATCTTCTTAATGGATTTTTCAATAATTCATGGACCCATAAAAATCAACATCCTTTACTGTTTGAGTAAGTTGTTTTTTTTTATGGCAAAAATCCTTTAAAATAAAGTAACATCATTGATTTCATGATTAAAGCCTGATACGATGGTTGGTTATTAGTTTTAATGATTTTTATTATGGCTCGATTTGATCTTAAAATATTATCATTTTACGATCATTGTCAGCAAAACAGATCGACCATTAGTAGGGGCTTTCGTGTGCAGGATCTTAAGATTTCAATCTGATTCAATATTACTTTAACTTAAATTAAAAAATTAAATGTTTCAAGATTTGCAATGAAACTCATATCAAACTCAAGAAAAGGCTTGATTGATGCTAGACAACGCTCAAAACACACATACATTTAAAACTGGCTTTAAAATTCTTAACCCATTCGATTTTACAACCGTGGGTTTAGCTACACAAATGCCAACAAAATTGACACTAACCTTAATGCTATGCTTAGAAACCAACTTGGTGATGTTAGAATTGATGAAATTTGTAAGATACCAAGCGTGATTATAATAATTTTAACAAATATTAAGAAGATGATGATGAAAGTGTGGATTTTAAGCATTTAAGAGAAAGAATGAGAGACAGTGAGAGCGATGGAATAATGAGCAAATGGTTTAATCTAAAGGAGTACATAATAGTCGATGTCTGAAGTCATGACACTTTCATGTCTGCACTTACAGTTTTCAAGTTTTATCATTTATAACCCTTGCACTTGCATATTCATTAAAACAACGTTTAAGGCTTTTAAGTAGGGATGAGTTTGGTTTTGTAACCGGTACTAACATGAGTTACCTAAAAACCGAAAATACGCAAAAATCAAGAACCGAGAATCGACCCGAATATGAAATAATCCGGTTTCGGTTATTTCCCGACTTTTACAAAGAACAAAAGAATACTGGTCCGAACCTGACGGAACCACAAGTTATAGTAAATGTAGGAACCGAGAACTAGTCCGAAAATGAAACTGTCCGATCTGGTTCGATTCGGGTTAAACATATTTTTTGTCCATCGCTACTTTAAAGCAACTTCATTTATTCCAACTAATGTCACCTCATTACATTAAAGCTAAGTTCTGATTAACCGGATGTTATAGTATCAGCCCGTCACGTTTATACTTTGTCCTCAAAGTTATACAGGCTCAAATAGCTTAGGGTATTCACTCATTATTGAAGTCTAAGACTCCTGGATGCGGTGAGAGTCTTTGCGACACTCATTTAACTAACATCATCTCAACCTCTTTGTTATGCAATCTAGTAATCTTTGTATCCTCAATGCACTCACAAGCTCTTCCTCGTAACAAAGATTTCTGTCAACTCGGATATCATTATGAATATGCACATCTCTTCCCACATTCAAGCTCTTTTGTAGATGACTCACATGTAATGTATGTATTTTAGCCATCTTTTTTTAGCAATTCTAAATGATAGGATTGAGATTCAATTCACTCAATAACTTTATAGGGACCAATGTATCTCGGTGCGAGCTAGCATCGCTTAATGAAAAGCACAACACCTTTCATTGGTGAAACCTTCAGCATAACCAAATCATCTTCCTTGAACTCAATTGATTTATGACGACGATACTGGTAAGACTTTTGCTGATCTCGAGCTGCTTTTAGATGCTATCGAACCAGTTGGACTCAATTGATTTATAGTGATCATCTCAATCTTTTTGTTGCGCAATTTAATAATGTTTGGTTATTGAAGTGATAATTATTACTTTGGAGAAAGTATTCCAATCACATTCAATGATATAAAAAATCACTAATAATTGTCACCATTGACTAAATTTTTCATAAAATTTTTAAATAAAAGTCGCTACCTCTTATCAAAACAAAATTTAAATTGATACTTGAAATAAAATTTACTTTTAATAAAGGTTACTTTTTACAAGCTATATCACATATGTTTTTCAATTTTCAAATGCATTTCCCGTGAAAAATAAGTTATTTATAATTTATTGGGTAGCATTTATGATAGGAAATCTGGTAAATGGACGGATGTGGGTTTGTTAGGAGTTAAGAGTGGGTGATTGGTTGGGGACCCGACGACCCGGTATCTGCAAAGAGGCAATGCCAATGGTCCATGGACAATGTAGTGGTGACTCCAGTTGAACTACAAATAAACCCGGTTTTTAACACCAGTTGCATGGGCATGGGTAGGACCCGGTGGTTCATCAAAGGAAAGGTGTTTCGGATCAAAGCCTCAAAAATTAAGTTACAACAACATACACGAATATCGTATCCATTCCAAGGGTCCTTCAAATATCTAATTTTATTTGGGTTTATTATGAAATAAACCGATATGTTTTCATGCTTTTTACGTTTTCGTTCTTCCATGTTATTTTTTTATGAAAGTACTCAAATTAATTTTTTTTTTTTGGTTTAGTGAGGAATGAATATTAGAACCCGTTTTTTTTGTCTCTAAAACCCCGGTTTAATAATTAAAACCGGGGTCAATAGTTAAATTTCACAAAACTAATAAAATAATATAGAGGACGAAAACGCAAAACCGTGAAAAATGTTAGTTTTTTCGTAATAAACCCATTTTATTTCAAATAATCAAATATAAAGTTGAAGGTGAAAAAATACTATCCAACCGTTCTTCAAATTTAAAGAAAATTTCTGAGGCAATCTCAAATTCCTACATATTTAAAGCAACACTATTCATCTTCTTTAAAATTCTATTTTACATTTTAATCATTATAATTAAAAATCTAGCTTAGGTTATATTGATTGTTATACAGTTATAAAAAGGAGAATTCTGTAAAAATTCAACATACTTTTAATGGTTTTCAATTAAGTTCCTCCATCTAAAATGTTGCCTTAAAATTCGTTTAACCGACTAAATCTCACGAAATCCGTGTTTTTACTTGTTTAACCAGTTTACTTTGCTTATGTGGCAAGGTATTTGTGTAATATTTTGTACATGTGTCCAAACCGAACGTGGCTACTTTACAAACTAGATTTTTTTATGTATGGTTTAATGACAAAATTATTCTACTTAATCGCTAATAAAGATTATAATAATATTTATATCATTAAATTCTTTTATTACAAGGGAGAATGGCTCAAAACGTCAAGTAATTTTTTTCTTTTTTCTTATTATAGCAATCTCGCAAATTTTGTCCCAAATAAAGGAACCAACTCTTTGTTCATTCTTGATTATAGCATTTAACCGGTAAACAACAAAAGTTAACCGGTAAAAATGGGTTATACATAGGGTTTATTGTTAGAAATAACCTACTTTTTTTCTTATTATGACAATCAGTTTTATATTTATCATTTAATATATTGTTTGAAAAAACAACTTACTAGTTGTTTACCGGTTAAATGCTATAATCGAGAGTAAACCAATAGTTAATTTCATTATTTGAGACAAAATTTACGAGATTGTTGTCATAAAAAAAAGTTGTTTGCTATTTTGAGCAATTCCCCCTTTATTACAATTAACAAGATAATGAATTTGTTGTTTTAAGTGTCATTCCAATCATCGATCTCTTATATAAGATAATAGGATAATGAAACGGCATAAGTGACTTGCGTTTTTACGAAAACACACACACACACACACACTGAGTTGTTGCATATTTCCAGATCGAAATACATAAAGAATTCCGACGAGAGTCTCAGACATGTTGGTTGACTCTGACAGTTTTCACCGTTTTGATTGTTGTACATTGCAAAACAGACTCGAATCTATTTTAAGTGAAATGTGTTAAACACGAGCCCCAGTCTTGTTTCTTTTTCAAGAATCGTATTTACAATCTGTCAACAAATTTCAATATACTAATTTTTTTATGCATTATATTTAATCTCAAAAGTAAGTTTTTAATTTCTTGTAATTAATATCGAACATTTTTATGACTACAAATTAATGGAACCAGAAGCAGTTTAATTAAGGTAAAAATGAAAAGAGTTGATGGTGAGGGTGAGGGTGATGGTGAGAGTAGTGAGTCAAATACGACCGACAAAGAAATAGGAACATTTGGTGGTGAAATTAGTTGTCTCATATGCAGGTGGCTGTGCATGTGCCACACGCTTTCTCTCTACACCTCACCCTCTTCCAATCATTTTTTTATTCTTTAAATTCCTTGTGATTTATATTAATTTATGATTTTACTTTATAAAATACTTCTTAAAACTAAAAATTTGTAACATTTCAACGGTTAATTTGAGCCGTTAGTTTCTTACATATTTTTGTCATTCTATATTCATGAACCATTTATGTAATTTTCTAATCTTTTTATTGTTTTTTCTTTATATTATAAATATATATTTTTATTTAGAGGTTTTTTTAACGGTTCATTATCAAAATGTAACATTTTATTTTTTTTAAAATTTTTTTTTATTTTAATTACAAATTTTTTATTACCTATTTGTGTGTTAATTTAATTATCAGTAATAACTTCTTTTATATATAATATATTATGTATTTTATATTATTATATTACAGTACTGGTTTTTAATTTCAATTGGCTATTGAATATCTGAAACTTTCTTCGTTCTCTTTTCATTTAGGAACCATTCTGATTTTTGATTTTTTTCAAACAAAATAACCATTTATTTTAATTAAACGACGATAAAATATGACGAACCGTTCCGATTTTTGACTTTTTTTATAAAAAAATGATAAACTACTGTGATTTTTGTTTTTTTTTTCAAACAAAAGATCCACTCCGATTTTAATTATACTTCTATGAATAAATAAAAGGGTTTAATATGGAAAAAAAAACATCTTTTCATGTTTTTTTGAGATTTAGTCTCTCTGTGTTATTTTTTCCTAAAAATATCTTCAAGTTATTGTTTTCAATCCAGTTTTCAGGAATTTTTGTTTTTTTTTTCATAGCCAATCCTGACTTTTTTCACAAAAAACCAACATGTTTTCATTATTTTTCTCTGAAATATTAAAAAACTTAAAAACTTTTTTGAAAAAAAAATTAAAGAAAAATTCTAAAAATCACAAACAAATATATTACACAAGAATTTTATTGGTAAAAAATAACACGTACGGACTCAACCGCAAAATACGTAAAAATATATATTAGTTTTTTTTCATATCAAACCTTGAGAAAAACTTCAGCACATTCTTAATTTAAGGGTTGTAAACGAGCTGAGTCGAGCCCGAACCCGTTTAAGCTCGAGCTCGGCTCGTTTAAAAGTACCATGCTCGAGCTTTACATGCAGGGCTCGAAACGAGCTATAAGCTATGAGCTCTGTATGTAAGGCTTGAGCTATGAGCTCTGTATGTAAGGCTTGAGCTTGTGAACTAAGCTCAAGCTATGAGCTGTGTATGCAACATAATTGTGAACAAACTTGATAAACAGTATGAAACCCTACGGAATCATTAACGCATTGATCCACTAAATCAAAACCATAAACGAATCCTATAAAATTATGAATACGTGGATCTCATAAATTAAAATTAATAAACAACCATATAGAATGGTGAAATCCAAACCATAAACAACCATAAACAAATAAGGATTAAAAATGTGATAAAGTGGTTAAATCATAAGTTTCTAAAACTTCAAATGGTTTTCTCAATAATAAACTTGATTCAATTTATACACAAACAATAGTTGACCGGTTAAATAGGTTACCGGTAAAAACGAGTGAGAAACCAATAAAAGTGAAATTTAATGGTTAAACCATTAAAAACAAAAAGGTAAGACTGCGTTTAGTTAACGAAAACTAGTTATTTTTCAATTTCAGTTTTTATATAGTTTAAAAAAAACAAGGGATTCTTAAAAAGTGAACTTGTTTAGATGATTAAGTTTTTGTTTTTAAAAAATGAGATGCGCGATTGTAAAATAAGAAAAATAATAGAGATAATGGAAAAGTTAAAGAGAAAAAGAGAGTATTAAAAGTAATATAAGGTAGATAATAGAAAAATAAGAGATATAATAAGAAAAATGGTATTTTAAAATATGAAATAAAAATTTAAAAAATTATTGTTAAGTAAATAAATTTTTATCTTTTTTCAAATGTAGAACGAACATTTTAAAATTTTTATTAATTAAACACACCTTAAATGTTTTGTTCGATTGAGAAGAAAATAAATCGTTAAACTGAAAAACAAATGAAAGTTCAATTTTTAAGGGGGTTGTGAGATGCCACTTCCTAAGCAGATGTGAATAGAATCATCTTTTAATCATGACAGTCATCGTGGGTAATTTTGGTATGTAAATTTTATAATCATATTTATTGAAGATATTACACTATTTAATTAGTTAAAAGTCAAAACAATGAATTATAACACCCTTTTTAAAAAATAAATAATTTACGGTGACCATCTTTATTTCAACTTCTACTTTAATAAACAATTTCGAAAATCAATAATAAAATTTTCCAAATTCAAAATAAATTACATTCAGATAATATCATGTATATCGTTTTAGAATTCATTTAGAAGTTTAATAAGGGTTGTGTAGTCCCCGCGATGGTAGCCTAGTGGTTGGGGACATGAAATCTATAATTGAGATTCAAGGTTCAAACCTTGTACATGTCTTTTAACCATGAGTTATGCGATTTACATCCTCCGCATTGTCCGAGGGACCGGTTGGTGGGGCCCCAAGAAGGTGGTTTACCCTTTTCAAGGGTTGTGTTAAATGCACACCCCTTTCATTTTTTTTGGTCAATTACACATCCTCTCTCACACGCGAACTTATTATTTAATCATCTCTTTAATGATATAACACTCACTAATTTTTTGTCAGTGATTAAAAGAAAGGATGTTTGATTAACATTTAGGTGGACGTGTGTTTAACATCTCTTGTTTAATAGTCCTCACATGCTTAAATTTTAAAAAGCATTGCTATAAAAACTAAATAATGTATGTAACTTTATATATTTATAATTATCAAGTCCCTTGATTTTAATATTTGTAGTGAATACGGAATACCAAAACATGTATATAAATGTTAAAAAGAAATCTATAAATTATATCATATTTAGAGTTGAAAAAACTCTTAAAGTTATTATCTTTTAATGATAATTCATAAATTATCAATTAAGTCTGTAATTATATTTGTATTATTAAAAAGTATAACAAGTTTGATTAAAATTATTTATCTAGAAAACTACTTTACTATAAAAAAAAATATACACTTTAATTACGTGGGAAGAAGAAATGATCAAAATATGAAAAACCCTGCGAAAAGTAAAAGCTGGCCTGTGTGTATCCATCCAATTTTCTAATGCAAAAACTTTATTATTGAGAGAATAATGAATAATTTAAAGAGAAAAATAATAAATCCAAAAGAAATAATTATAGATGTGGGTTTTGGAAGGTAGTGGCTTGTTTTGGCATGTTGTGGTGATTAGGTCAATTTCCACCCAATTGTAATAAAGTTCCTCACACCCACACCCACAGTCCCACACACACATCCAACTTTTTTATTTTTGAGTTTTTCACATCCCAAAAAATTACTTTCTTACCACTTCGATGGATGGTAATTGGTAAATTGGTAATTAAATATATCAACATGTTAACAAATATGAAATAACGAGGTTGAAAAACACGCATGCTGCAGCGGAATCATATGTAAATAATGAAAATTTTATCATTTTGAAAATAGTAAAGTAAAAAATAGGTCATGTGCTTACATGTCTGCCTGATGATACATTCTAATTTTTTTATAAAATACAATATCAAATGTTACAACAGAAAAATAAACATATCATATATAATAAAATAATTAATCAGTTGCATACATGTCTGTTTAATGAAAATAGTTCCGATGGTAATAAATTTTCTATTGAAATGTAGATAAAAATAATACGATCATAATAATATATTCGAGTTTGAGTAAAATAAAATATATCAAAAGTTATTATAGAAAAATAAAAATGTTATATATTATATATAAAATAATAAAATAAGTCAGTTGTCCATCACTGGAACGTGTTTATAAATAGTAGCCTTAATAATGTATATAAATATGCATGTAACAATATTTCTGGATATATAGAAATACAAAAATTAAACCTTTTAAAGCAAAGTGAAAAAAGTAATGTAAAACATGAGAGAGACGTAAGTAGTTAATTTGATAAAAAAAAACAAAGAGTGTTGAGTTGAATGAAATGACAAACGTAAGAATGAATGAATAAATAAATAAATAGTGGAAAAAGGCGAATAAGTACAAAAAAAACGACTACACTTTAATGCATACATTATCTTATCAATCAATGACTACACTTTTATATGCATAAATAAATAATATTCACGGCTATAAGTAAAGTAAATTATGCGTCTCTACCATCAAACACCTATCAAGAAGTTTTTTTTTTTTTTTTTTTTTTTTCTTTTCTCCAACTCGACTCTTGAACCTAAATAACGTTGTTTAACTGTCACCAATATGATTTAAGTAATTGGATAAACTTGTTTGACAAAAATAATCTTATTAAACATTGAACGAGTTAGGATGATGCGGAGTGTATAGTTGTTCGAGATTATTTAAGAATAATTATCGGGGTTTGGCGGCAGCGCCCCCGGTAGCAGGGTTTCAGGAGGATTTCTTAATCCAAATCCTAAATGAGTTGTTAAAATCCTACAAACCAAACACCACCTAAGTGGAATAACTTTTTAAAGAAGCTTGAGCTTTTATTATAATAAAATTACTTTTTTTTACCTCATAATAATTAACATCTACAACTTTAATTTAATATAAATGCCCTTTTTATGCCATTTAATACTAAAAACTACGGCTATAACTATTTTTCGAAACACACTTATAAAAAAACTAAAAGCTCCAGCAATTTCAAAAAACTCCAGCTCAAAGCTATAGCTAATTGTGTCAAACATACCTCTAGTTTTCAAAACGAGCTTGAGCTTTTGGTCGAACAAAATTGTTTTTTTTACCATCCAAATAATAATAAGCTACTTAATATCAATGTATTTTTATGTCATTTAATATTTAAAGATACATCTATAACTACTTTTACCGAACACATTTATAATAATGAAATGCTCTAGCTCTTTCTAGAACCACAACTTCTAAAATAACTAGCTCGAAGCTAGGTGGTGGTGCCAAACATATAATCCTTGTACTATCCCGATTTCATTTATATTTTAAATTAAATTGTTAAACCCAAGATACACGTAGTTTACTGACTCACATATTAAGTTGATATTTTTAATAAAACTTATGTACATACAATGTATGTAAACTAAAAATTAAAGCATACAAATATTAAACTTTTATTAAAATGTATATGAACAATATTATTATTTGTTATAACTATTATTTTACAGTTTATAAATAGATATGAATTGTAATAAAATTTTTATGATTCTTTTAAAGTTTATATTTATAAAGCTCATACATTTTAATTGGTAAGATTTAATATTTTAATTTATATAGAATATAATGTTTATATTTCTTTATAATGTGTAATTACTTTAAATATATTTTTATAAATTTATAACCACATAAAATCTTTTCTTAATTAGACATATTGATAGATAGGATTTAAATCTAAATTCATTTTAATTTAAATATATGGTTTATATTGATAAACACATGAAATATTTTTAAAATATGGTGCATCCGTAGAACGACATGTAACAAAAATGGTTCTAATTTCTTATATATAAAATATAGATATATATTTTAGTATAAGTCGTCAAATATGATTATTGTTAATATTATGATAAAAATAAATCATTCCTCGTCCTCCCTCGACTAACTAATATTTTGGATTTCTTAGGGCTGTTTGTTTACTTCTTAATGAAATCATTAAGAAGTTATTTAAAAGTTAAATTACCTCTTAATAATTCTACTAATAAATAAACAAACATGGTTTTAGTCTTGTGTTCTGGAAATGTATTTGAACCATCGAATTGTTAATTCAATCTTGCATGTGAATTTTACAAAACCCGTATACCATGATAATACTTCAAAGCCCAACTTAGGCCCAATATTCATGTGGGTGGGTCACTAACTTCTACCTGCAAACATCTCTCGCTCTCTCTCACAGACAGTTTCGATTTGGAAACAAAGAAATAAGTTTTCTAGATTGTTTGGTTCATGGAACGAAATTAAAACAAATTGAAATTTAAATATAGTTATTCGTGTATTTTGTGGTAATAGATAAAAGATAAAAATTAATCTTTGGCTAAGGATGTAGACCGTGAATGATTAAAATCTTAATTCGTATATAATTTGGTAGTAATATCAAATTACTATAAACAAAAAATTTGATAGAATATAAATAAAAATTAACTTTTTTTTTTTTGATTCAAAGTTACAAATAAGTTATTTTAAATTTAAGTTTTATCAAATTTTATTTTGCAAAAAGCGTCTGCTTTTATCAAATCCATTCCACAACATCCATCCTATCAAATGTATACCCATAGTAAACTTATTATAACAAATCAAACCACAAATAAATGTCTAGTTTATTATATGTAACGAAGTGTTAATGAACGGTAAGATGATATATATATAAGGAAGGAAAAATATATTGGAAGGCTCCTACATTAAAAAAAACATTAAGGGGCGTTTGATTTGCGTATTTTCTAGGATTCACTGAGATTTGCATTTAAAATCATATGTTTGGTTCACATATTTCGAAAAAAAATTTAAAATCTCAGGATTTTGTAAATCCCACCATTCTTTATTATTTAAAAACTCCGCCTACTCTCTAGGATTTAAATCTCAGTTGCATTGCATTCTTCAGATTAACAAATTTTCTCTACAAAACAACGCAAATTCTTTGACAAAGTCCTGATAAATAAAAAAAATGTACAATGCAAATCCTTTAACAAAATTTAAATCTCAAGAAAAAAAAATCTGCGAACAAAACGCTTCTAAGGGTTAAGTATTTGTTTCTCTCGTATAAGCTTATTGTGTGTTTGACTTGCAAAATACGAATTAAAAAAAAAAATTCTTTGTAGGATATTTGAAAATTTAAATTATAAAGATAAGCAGTGAAAATTTATTCAAATTAAATAATTTTTTTATCATTCTTAATTTGTTAAGAGTTTTAGATTATAACATTTAACCGGCACGAAATAACATGTCGTGTTATATCTCCACTTGACATATTAATGATTGAAGTTTAAATTTCAAATACATTCAAATTTTATTTTGGAAAAACATAATTTAATGATATAAAAAAACCCATAAATATACATTATAATTCGATTTTTTAAATATCGATATTATAAATTATAACCTAAAACAGAGAATTAAAAAGTTCATTTTTATTAAATGACATGTGAGGATCACATGACCTATGGCTTATATTACGGAATTTATTTAACTATTTTTAAAGTCATGAATGTTAATAAAAAAAATGTAGTCCAAATAAGGGGCTTGTTGGAAGACAAAAACTACTACCGATCGAAATATTAATATATGCATATATAATTTGACTAAGTAATTTTAATGAAATCATTGCTTACGTCCATACCAACTCATTCATTATTCGAAGTCACAAGACCGTTTAGTTCACCGTATGGACTTTTAAAAAAATAATAATAATAAAGTTTATTTGTAGTGTATTTTAAGATTAATTGTAAAAGCAATAAATAAATATGTGTTTAAATTTCATCAAAATTTATGTTTAAAGGAATTTATCATTTTTTATTATTTTTAAACGAATTCAAATTTTTTAACAGTTTACACGATTTATACCATTGGCTAGTCTTAAACATGAATACACAACTCAACCAATCAACATATTCTATTCATTTAATTAAGACAAATAATTAGAGTGGGTTTGGATGTTGATGTATTTAATATATTTTTAGACACATCTCATCGTTAACTAAATTTCAGATAAAATCTTCTATCCACAAATATTTATCTTAATATCATTCTTATAAAAAATGGGGCGAAATAATGGTGTTATTTGATAGACATTTAGACATGATATGACATATTCGATTAAAGACGACGATAAATGTCTAATGGAAGATGATAATTGGTTTAATTTATATACGATGCAACAAATACGTGTGATTAATATTTTAAATATATGTTAAATTACTAATTAAACATCTAAACTTTATGAATAGAATTATTTGGACTTTAGGGAACGTGATCAGTGGTTAGCAATTTAAGTGAATTTATTTAAGTGGGTAGTCAATTGACGACAGAGTAGTGATTCACACATTAGTTGATGTTGCAATGAGGTATGGTGTTACGACGGTGGCTATTGACGAAGGAAGTTAATTGTTATGACAAGAAAAGAATTATTTGAGTGAAGGGAAAACCTAATATGGTTAAAGGAATGTGATACGAAAGGTTTAGGGGGCGTTTGGTTCGTTGGAATTTGACGGAATAGAATGGAATCTGTCAAAGGAATTGAATTCTGGATGGAATGAAATCTGTCTGAATCCAAATATTATAGTTTGTTGAGAATGAGAAGACTTGTTAAAAGTATTGCTTTGAAGGAATGAAATTTAAATTCCTTCCATTTTGCTATGGAATGGTCAATCCTTCAAAAGGGGAGATTATTTTTAAAATGTGGAATGATCATTCCATTCATTTGGACTACCAAACACCCATCAGAATGAAAAATCCATTCATTTTCCGTCAGATTCCATCAGAATACAGCGAACCAAACCCCATTTGTATCAAGTGAAATACAAAGACAAACAAAAACAACAAATTGATGTTTCCCATCTCCTGTTATGATATGAAAAACAAAATTTTATTTTTTCAAAAAATCATGTTTTAACGAAAATAGATAAAAAGGGAAAAAAAAAAAGATAAAAAGAAAGGGGGTTTCTCCAAGAAGGCGTTAATTGACAAGCAGATGAATCCCATTTTCTTAAAAGGAACTCTTCCAGACTTCCCACAATCCCACTAGAGTCTATGAATTTAGGTGTAAACTAAAAATAAAATGCAGGAAAATTAAATAAACAATTAATTAATTAATCAATTAATTAAATCCACTGAAGGCTGAAGGAAGGAAGGTAATTCAGATAACCAAGAACACCCTCTTCATCGCTATCGCTATCCCCAACGCCAGCGACTTACAGGTAATTCAATTGCTTAATTCTCCATGTTTAATTGAACTAATTTCGCTTCATATTTGTTCAATCACAGTTTCAATTCTTCTCCATGATTGTGTGATTTGTTGTGATAGTTTATCTCGTAATTCTTGGACTCCGCTTGCTAAATCGGTGTATTCATTTCGTTTGTTTTTTAATCAGTTACTTGCGATTGAATTTATTTAGGGGTTATTTCATCAAGCTCTTTATAGTTCTTGTAAACGTCCATGTCTACAACCACAACATGGCAATCTGTTTCGTGTTCTTATTTTACAATGAATTCAGTTCGCAAGTGTATGGATTTCTGTTTATTAGTACGGTGATTCATCCAACTAATTCCTTTGAATCAGAGATAGTTTGACATTGGATTTTAATGGCTACAAGTTGACTCACGTTATGCATGCTTGAAATTCCAAGAGAAAAAAATTGATATATAGATTAAGCTTTACGAGTAATGAAGTGTATGGAAGGACTATCTTTTGGGAAGGGGACAGAGGGAGAGTGAAGTGTATAATTTCTGGCAGATTCTTTTAAGGTTTTTGAGAATTGAGACATGATATGATATATTTGTTTGCAGGGTTTGCAAGCTGATAATTGGAGATGATATGAAGGAGCATGGTGTGATTGTTTATGCTATTCTAAGACTCCAATCGTTTATAAAGTGTTTCTGTTAAAATGTACTATAGGGCTTGGGGCACAGCTTTAGGGGACATGGGATACGCCCTGAGTAGATTGGAGATAGACACAGATTATTCTGATGGCGAATCATCTCCAACACGAGATCAAAATGACAGTCCTCGACCTTCGTCACAGAATGATTTGGATCATGATGTTGCTCAGTTAACGAAGCTGAGGTCTGCACCCCATGAAAGGTTGAAACGGGTTCTTCCACGGAGGCAGGAGTTCCCGGTTTCGCCAGTGAAGATGTTAGCTGGTCGAGAAGGAAATTATTCTGGTAGAGGAAGGTTCACGCTAGCAGATCGCAGTCATCTTCTAAATAAATATTTGCCTGTAAAAGGCCCTACCCTAATAGACCAGCTGCCTACTCGGGCTTATGTCTCACAGTTTTCGGCTGATGGTTCCCTTTTTTTTGCTGCATTTCAGGTATTCTGGCTAATTTTTTTCCCTATCTTTCAAGTTATGATAAAGACAAATGAAAGTGAATCTAAGTTCTACACTCTTACCTCATCGGAGTTTAATGTCTTTCATTCTTTGCTAGAAAATGATAACCTATCTGAATATTTGTGTTAAGGGAATAAGGTTGTCATCCAAATAGGATCTGCCATATGTTGTTCTTTATTCTAAACAGGTGAAATTTGTTCTAACAGGGAAGCCGCATTAAAATTTATAATACTGAAATGGGATGGAAACTTCAGAACGATATTGTTGCCAAAAGATTGCGCTGGACAGTTACTGATACATCGCTTTCACCAGATAAACGTTTCATGGTGAGTTTTCTCCCCCTTTCTGTTTTGTCATGTAGGGTTGGATGCACATCGAGAGATTACAGAATATGAATATTGTTTTAACATTTAATGTATTAAAAGAAGCAGTTCATAATTAATTACTTGTTCATACAATTCATTAATATAAATGTGACGTACTGCTACTTGCAGGTTTATGCCACTATGTCTCCTGTTGTTAGCATAGTTAATCTTGGGTCTGCTGCTACAGTGTCTTATGCAAACGGCACGGTATGAACTATATCTATCATGTGAGTACTGACTACTGAGTAGTATTACCTGTGTTCTGCAGGGATGACACCATGAGCAATTTGTTAATGCTTTCACTTAAATAGGGTCCCCGTTCATGTCTATTTATGGATAGTTAGCGATCAAGGGTGTATAAATAGAGAAATCTTGTTTCAACATAGCTAGTTATAAAAGTATTAGATCTTAAGTTTTTTTTTTTCATATGGATGTCAGGGTGTGCTAAAACATGGTAAAAATTTCAAAGGAGAGTATTGAAGTGAAACTAAAGATGGGTACATGGGGCTTAGAAAGTTAATTACTGTTACATTTTTTATTTATAGATTCATCCCTTTTATCCCTAAAATATACTAAACAACTTCAAATGTGTTCTTGGGGAGTATTACAGAACTGTTGTCTGCAATATCAGTTTCACTTTTTAATATCAGTGTGCTGTTTCATAACTATATAACTCGATTTATTTAGGTTTCAAGTGCAAAATGACGTATATTTGATAATTGTTATTGGGGTTTTATATTATTTAAGTAAAGAGTTCTTATGATCGTTTAATCGTTTTATTCATATTGATGAATTGGAAATTTGCAGGCGGTCCATGAAGGGCTAGAATTTTTTACTGGTGATGAAGAGGGATATTCGTTTGGAATTTTTTCTGTGAAATTTTCTAATGATGGCAGAGAACTTGTTGCTGGAAGCAGCGATGATTCAATTTTTGTTTATGATGTTGAAGCAAACAGACGTTCTTTTAAAATTCGAGCGCATACGGTAATACCATTATTAGTAATAAATACCCTTGATTCTACATATAGGTTGCCAGTTCAGACTGCTTACAGTTATTGACTCGTGTGAAGTGCCTTTTCTTTTATGCATGTAATAATTTTCTAATTGTATCCATTATTTCTTTACATTGATTGTTCTCTTGTACCCAGTATAAGTAGTTTTTATTTATCTATTATAGTTTTCCATGTATAATCTTGTGGTATTTGTACTTTCTATATTTGTTACAACACTCAGCCTACAACATTGGAAACTTGGATTATTTAATAGTTATAAACTAGGTTGTGAAACATAGCATGAGTAAGTGGGTAAAAGAAAACAAATTCTTGTTTCTTGTGTAGCGTTCATGTCCTAAGTAATAATTGAGTGTTCGTTCACTTTCCTTTGGTAGCTCGGTCTTCAAACGGACCGTAACCCATAAACAAGCCTTGTTGACTTTCCAAACAATGATTGTTTACACCATAGATTGACATGCATCCCTAGTTGGCTAGTTCTATGCTTTCTGACCCTTCTTCATGAGTACTTACTAAATTCTCGTCTTTCCTGAGGATGGGAATTCTGAATTTAAAGCAGATAATCATCAACTTGCTCACAACTTGTTATGTATGATTATGCGCCAACAGTTTGTGGCTTAGTGCAGTATGTTGTTACTTGATGCAGTCAGATGTAAACAGCGTGTGCTTTGCTGATGAAGCCAGCCATTTGATATATTCTGGGAGTGATGATAATCTCTGTAAGGTAAATCCTGTGTTCTGTTTTTCAATGGGTTAAGGTCGCATGATACTAACATACTTTCCCAAATGTATCAATGTGGTACATGAACCTTTTTTTTCCCTTATTCATACGGTACATGTACTTTAGTTTTTCATTTCAATATGGTATATTTATATATAGAGTCCAGTTGAAAAACCAGGGTTTTTCTATGTAATAAACCAGGGTCTATGTACAGATGTACCATATTGGAATAGAAAACTAAAGTACATGTACCATATGGGTAAGAAAAAAAGCTCATGTATCATATCGATACATTAAAAAAAGTACGTTGATATTGTGCAACTTTAACCCTTATTCAGTTGGTATGAAACTGTCATTGATAACGGTCGAAAATTGAAAATCCTTAAATCAAAATTTCTTCTTAAATGAATGGAAATACTAATTATGATTTCAGGTCTGGGACAGGCGATGCTTCGGATCAAAAGGAAAGCCTGCTGGAATCCTGGTGGGGCACCTGGAAGGAATTACATTTCTAGACACCCGTGGAGATGGCCGCTATTTCATTTCAAATGGAAAAGACCAGACAATCAAGCTTTGGGATATCCGAAAAATGTCCTCTAATGTTACTTGGTATGTTAATATCCTTTCATGTTGGTATCAATCAATATGATGAATTATGCTGGCAAATTTTTATTTCACAGTTAAGCAACTTTGATCGTATCCATCTTATCAAACATTATAAATCTTTATAGGCAACAGAAAAGAATGTGTTTACTTCAAAATGTTTGTTGTATTATCTCTCTTTCTACAACTTGTCTCTTTATCCTCTCATAAACCTTTTAAGCTTTATGTTCTATTGGTCTACACACTAGATTTTAAAAATCTTTCAGATAAAATTTGTTATTGCGTCGATTTGGCAACCATGGATTTTTCATTTTTGAATTTATTTATATGATTAAAGGGATCATAGTCATTGCAACTTGCCTATTTATGTTTTTTTTTTAATAATTTTTGTGAATCAAGGTCATGATGATTAATTGATGAGTCGAACTTGATCCTTTAGAAGTTGGGTACTTGGGTTCATCTAGGTTGTAGAGTTGTTCAGATAATTACAATATATATGCTTATAACTAATTAACCATGAACTATAATGCCTTTTCTTTTCCTTTTTTCCCCCCTCCAGCGCTGCACCTGCACGAGTCAGGCAGTTTGAATGGGATTATAGATGGATGGAATATCCAATTCGAGAACGAGATTTGAAGCATCCAGGTGACCAATCCGTTGCGACATATAAAGGCCATTCGGTATTGCGCACACTAATACGCTGCTACTTTTCACCAGAATTTAGGTATGTACAATTAAGCTTGGCGTATTTAGATTTCTTCTTGCATCACCACTTTATCAATCTAATCTCAATATCAGCCAAGATCTTTGTCCAACAACCTATTACCTATACGATTATGAACTTGGGCATCAGTTGCACGCCTCACCTAGCTGCTTGTGTGTCTCTAAATATGCTGTCTATATGTGTTTGTGTGTATGCACTTTACAGTATGTAGCCATTAATGGTTGCATTACAATTTAGCATGGAACTTAATCGATTCTTTGTTTATGATGTTGCAGCACTGGCCAGAAGTATATTTATACCGCATCTCATGATTCATGTGTTTATGTCTATGATTTGGTATGTATGGTAATCTTCAACTACAACGTTCTTTCATGATCATGCTATATCTGAATTTCACTCGAAGCATTTGGAGCTTGTGGGCTTATATAAATACATTAATTCTCAAGCCAGATGATACAATCGGGTCACTTTTTCATGTTGAAACTATTAACTATATATAATTAGTGTGTTAAATATGAGCAGGAAACAATATATAATTCTAGCAATGCCCTTACCATTTCTGGACACATGACCCGTTTCCTTTGCAGCTATTTATAAAAAATTATATACTCATTTGACCCATCCGAGATAAAATATGACTTATTTACTTATAATGGATCGATTTAGTTTATATGTTATCTTAAATGGGTCAAATGAGTGCTTACAACCCCCCCCCCCCCCACACACACACACACACACACAAAGCTCGTTTTGAAAAGAAGATCACTACTATTTGTTTGAAATTTGGAGACGGAACAACTTGAGCTATTATAGTACGTTCTCACTAAGCTCATTTGACTCATTTCCAGGTGAGTGGAGCCATAGTTGCAAGACTTGTGCACCACAAGACAACCGTACGAGACTGCAATTGGCATCCTTACGATCCAACGCTCGTTAGTTCCTCGTTTGATGGAGACATTGCAAAGTGGGAGTTCCGTGGCAACGAAGAGAGCCAGATACCCCGAAAATGACATTCTGATTGATTAGTATCAAACTCTGTAAGCTGTTCTTTTGTCTTGGGTAAGAAAATAAGGGAAATATGTAACCAGTGAATTTGGAGGATATGACTTGATCAAGCAACCCAATCATTGTGATTCAGAAAAGATTGTATATAAGCTATATAAATATTTCCTATTATCTATAGGTATGATTGAATACACATACATACATGCATGCATATATATGCAGGTATATATGTATACAATCATGTTATGTGCCCCAAATGATGCTACTCTTCACATAGGCTAAAGTCTTCTGTGTGACTTTGGTGTGGTTTCCTACGCTCCATAAATTTGATAAATTTGATTTGAACCCTACATACATCGGGCTATAGTGTAGTGACATGACTAGTGGTGGTCATGTATGGCTTATTATGATCTACACTTTTTTTTTGTAAAAGATCTTCAAAGTCTGTAGTCAGAATAGATAATGACGGTATCTGGGGAATAAGCATCGGCTAACTCTGTGCCAGCAGCCGCGGTAATACAGAGGATGCAAGCGTTATCCGGAATGGAACTAAAAGTCTGTAAAAATGCCATCTATATATTTAATAGGAAAAGATATGGGCAGACGTTCAAAGACGCGGGTAGAGGTTCGCAGACGCGGGCAGAGCTTCGAAGTGAAGAAACAATGTGGGAAGAGGTTTGAAGACATCCTCTTTTGTCTTCCGAAATTCAGATGCCTTCCATCTTCCAAAAATCAAACTCTTTTAAAGTCATTTAACTATTCTCGCCTTTAACAGACAAGCCTGCAGACCGCAGACATTAACATCTTATAAAACAAACACAACCCATCTTTACACTTACTTTTTTTCCTTCTAACGTAAAAAACAAAAAAAACAGAAGTTATTGTAACGCATCATTATGCATATAGGTTCGATCAACCAAAGGACCAGACTTTGCGCTGGAGGATCTAATTTCACACCGAGTTTGTCTGGACGATAGATAATCTTTGTTTTATAAACCTACTATTAAATTTCACCATCGTCGAATTTCACTTGGCAAAAATTGTCATAAACTGCCATTACGTAAGTTTGATTTTTCTTTTTATTTAGAAAAAATATCAAACATTAGATGGAAAATAATAAAAGAGAAACATTAATTTTTTTTTTAAAGGTAGTACCAATGGGTACGCTACATAATAAATGATACTCTCTCAAACCATATTCTATATATTTTTAATATCGTTTTACCCGTATTGAATATAAACAAAATAATAGTGGAAATTTATTTTAAGTAAACGCGCGAGGAGACGAAAACAAACAAACGGACCAAAACAAGTAAAAAACAACAACTAACAGCACTCGCTGCACTGCACCTGCATCATGCATCCACCCCACCTGCTCCCTATAAATACCTCACCTTTTAACCAATGTTTCAATTTTTTTTCTTTTAAAAATATTTTATTTATATACATATAAACTATAATATTTTTTTGAGGGCATTGCTGTAAGTACATATCATTCCTTATGTTAATCTTTATTAATTATACATCTCTTATCTCACATAATTTTTTGTTAATGACGTAACACCTAATGATTAAACTTAATAACTCTCTCGCATTAAATTGAGAGATGTACTAGTTTAATTATAAGGTGAATTATTAATTTAATCAATTATATATGCATCAACATTTTTATCGGAGTCAAATGTTCAAAACTTATTAATTTACACATGATTATACAACACTCACATCATATAAATTTCAAAGAGAGACACAAAAGATTTACCAACAATTTTGATAAATTTTGAAATTTCTATTTTAGTAACTAACAATAAAAATGAAACCAATTTTTATTATTTATGATAGAAGTATAGAACTAGTTTATAACTCATGTATTACACAGATTAATTCAGAAAATATATTTAACTTACATTGTAATTAATTATTTTATTTCTTGTTATATAGTTATATTAATCATTGGTTATAATAAAAAAGTGAAATTAATATATGAATATATAAAAGCAATCAAAGTGTTACCTTTTTATAAATTAATAAATGGGAAAGGAAAGTTATAATTAGTAAACCGGGTTTTTAAAAATTGAAAAACTGAGTTCTAATGTCTGAATTTCACTATATACTAAACATAAAAAATTTAACTTGAAGACTTTTATGGAAAAAATAACATGGAGGGATGAAAACGCAAAAAATATGAAAACATGTTGGTTTTTTTTTTTTTCATAATTAACCCTATAATGAAATATATATTCTTGACTATATATTTTTTATTCTATTTCAATGCACATGAGCATGATTTATTTATAAGTTATAACTTATCGTTTACAACAAAGTTTTATATTTTGTTCTAACGTGCGAACCCAGTATATATATGCATGCAGTTATGTTTTCTTTATTTTTTAATATGTATATTTAAATTTTTTTAAGAATTTTTAAAGAAACAAATGTAGCCATACATGAATTTATTATATTTTTAGTTTTTTCTGGTACGTATTAAAATTCTATTAATTAATTTGACCTATCCCAAGATGAAAACCTGGCGTATCCCAAGACGAAAACCTAGCTACATCACTCCCAGGATATATGCGTAATAATAAAATTTTACAATGATGTATAAGAAAGTTTAAAAAGATATAGACGTAATAAAAAAGTTCACAATGACATAGACGTAATAAGAAAGTTTACAAGGAGATAACAAAATCATAATGACAAAATTGAAAACCACATCTAAGTATTAAGAATACCAAACATAAATAACGTAATAATGTCTTTGAATTATTTAAAGAAAGTTGAAATATGTGTGCTTATGACAACACAACGTTAATCAGCTTTGCAGACACAAATTACAGGTAAACTTATACATAAAAAAAAATCTTTCACTTCCCATAGGTTCGATGGATATAACTTTAGGGGAGTCTATTTATACCCCATGATAAGGTAGAAAAAAGGTTAGGTTGAACTTGAAAAGTGAAATGGTAAAATCTGTGATTTTTCTATTGGCTAATTAATTATAAAAAACTGATTTTTAATAATATTGTAATAATAATGTGGTAAAAATAGACATTTATGAGGTGATAATAGCAGTAATTTTTTCTACCAATTCTATTCTTATGCAGGACAAGTGTCTCGTCATTCCTTCCACCCATCCATCCTTGCCTTTTTGCCAATCAATGAATGATGTATATTTTCTAAAATCGCTTCCATATTTCAAAAATCCCGTATAGAAGAAATGTTAATTAAATATGATTTGTACACAAAAAAATCAATTAAATTTATATAAATAACTAAAACAAAACATTATTTTATAAGAGATTAATTAATAAACTATATGCTATGCCACTACTACCCTTTCCATTGCATGCATTGTGATGTGGGCCGGGTCTTCTGGGTACCCGCTTCGATCGGGCACGGCGTCTGAACCGGTGGCACCATACAATTGTACTGTAAACACAACGAACTGCTTATCGGGATCGCCGCCATAGGATTGATCGGAATCGCCGTCAAGAAGTTATGCTGCAGGTACAACAACTGTACGTTTCCGGCCATTAACTTCTCCATCAAGCTCGTCGGAACCGAACCGCTGAACCGGTTGTTGTTGAGGTAAAGATTTTCTACAGTTGAGAACAGTGGAGACACCTGTCCGTACAACATGTTGTGGCTAAGATCCACGGTCTGGATTGCAACCTCGTTGAACGGCTGGACCGGTCCCGTGAACAGGTTGCGCTCGAGTTGGAGGTTCGTGATTGGGAAATTGAAAACGCAACCGGGGATCGGACCGGAGAACCGGTTCAGACTTAAATCTAGGTAGTTCAACCGGTTGAGTTGGGGCAATAAAAGATCAACCGTACCGGAAAAATGATTCCAGGAGAGAGAAAGGTATTGTAATGAAGAAGGGAGTGAACCGGGAGGTATTGAACCGGAGAGGTTGTTATGTTTAAGGTCTAATCGGGTTAGGGTTTGTGAAACGAAAGAAGGTATTGAACCAGACAAACGATTGTGACAGAGAACGACGTTAGTTAACGCCGGTAGACTTCCGACAGTCCAAGGAACATTTCCGGTGAGCTGATTGTAACTGAGATCAAGTGTTCGTAGCGCATGAAGCTCACCAAAAGCCACCGGTATCTCACCGGAGATAAAGTTCCGACTAACAGCTAAAAACCGGAGATTCTTACACTCCGATAAACTCACCGGAAGTGTACCCATGATACGACCGGGAACAACCGTAAATTCTGCGAGATTGGTTAATTTTCCAATAGCCGGATCAAGGCGGCCGGAAAGACCAGGGGCATCGGCGCGTGGGTCTCCGAGGTTTAAAGAAACAACCCTATCGCCGTCGCAGAAAACGCCGGCAAAGTTGCAGGGATCGGAGGTGAAATCCCAGGAAGAAAAATAATTAGAACCAGGCATATCTTCAAGTGATTTTCTAATTGATTGTAACGCTAAAAAATCAAGAGGATCCAAAATTGCTAAAGAAAATCGCCCTTTATTAACAATAACTAGTAAACTTATCATAATCAACACCAACATTTTGTTCTTCATGATCCAAACTTTTATTGAATAAAACAGAGATTAAATCAAGAACACAAACCCAGATACAAAAACACAAAATGGAATCAAGATCACAAGACCAAAAAAAAAAAACGCACACACATACACAGAGATTGAAGAATCACAAAAGGGGATGAATGAAAAAGAATATACAATCGGCAGTATATATAATATATGTAAAATTAAAAGAGGGGGATATGATTGTTGAAGGGTATTTACTTTGAGATTGTATGGGAGAGCTTTAATGGCGATTTCTAGAGAGAGAAAGCAGAGATATTAGATGATGGTGATGAAGAACACTACAACCTTCTGCAAGGGAAACCAGAAAGCTGGTTTTTGTTCAGCTCTATAATGGAAATTATTTCTTTATTTATTTGATAATAATAATAATAATTTGTTTTGTTTTGTTTTGGATAGCTTCCAACGGTTGTCCGAGCCTACGTGGTAGGTTCGGGTGGCAGGTCAGACGGTCTGGATGGCTTTCTTTCGCCACGTCATATAATCTGAACTGTCCGTATACGATTATTGTATATGTGCACCCGAAAACAACAAAACATGTTGTCATAAAATTATATAGATATTATATATTCATATATTATATTTAATTAAAATATCAGCTTTTTAGTTTTAAAAATTAAAGCAGTTTTTATTTCGATGGAGAGTTGATATTGAAAAAACCACCCGATCTTTTATGGGTTTATCATATTTTTTTATTATTTAAGTTAAGTAGACAATTTTTTTCTTATTCAAAACTATATATTTGATGCATATTACAGATCATTAATGGTAAATGTTGAAAGGACTTAAACAAAAAAACGAAAGCTAAGAGCTTATCCAACGTTTGAACTAATCAAGGTCGATTGCCGAGAATGATTTATTCATACAATCCAAGGCATAAAGGATTACTTGGAGGCCATAGTGCTCCTTGAGATCACACCTTTAGCATGTATGAAGACAACTAAGTCTCCTTACACGACGAATTCATATGGAAAAAACAAACGAAGGGGAACCTTACTTTTGGTTTGATCCTCTCCACGACAGTCAAAGTCTAGTGACTTAATCGTAAAAATGAGAAAAGAATGTTTTTTCTCAATTTAAAACAGTTCAATGAAATAATTGTTATACCAGTTAAATAGGTAGCAAGTCAAGAATATATATATTTTTAAATAAGACAAAAATTCTAGAAACTTAAATACTTTGAAAAAATTCCAATGACTTCAACAATAAATACATGAAAGACTAGAATTTTTTCGGTATGAATCATTCGAATAAGAATGTTTTGCTTTTCCCTATTTAACTTTATAAAGCTCTATTTTTTATATACAAGTATACAACTAATTAAATATTTAAATTTATATAATAAGTCAAATGTTATTATTTTAGACTCGGGAAAAAGTTCGATTTTTATTAAAATCCAAATGGGTTATTATTGTTTAATTGCAGGGCTAAATAACTAAAATGAAACAGTTAATTTTATCCTTGCTGTTTATACCAACATTTTATCATATCATTTATATAATAAAAGAATTTCATATAGTTTCTTGCATTTGAAACTTACATACCTAGAATATAATTAGACAATACATAATGAGCTATGAGATTGATTTAAATAAAGCTATCTATTTAGGTCTTCAATACATGCATTGATTGAAGAGAATCTTGTAAAATTGCAAGTATTTATGATTTCTTTTACTCTGGTTCAATATAATTAAGATAAAGTTGTACATTATTATAAACAAGAAATTTTAACATGAGTGTTGCGGATTTTTTTTATTTTTTATTTGCCAAATCACAGGGTTTTATATATTATTTTCCAAAACATAGTACTTTTATATTTATTTACCAAAATATATAATTTTTAAAAAAAGATATTAGTATTTGTTTTCTTTCTCCATCTTTATTCTATTTTTTCAAAATTTATAGTATAGAAACAGCAAATTACATAAATGGTCCGTACGATAATTTTATTTGGTCAATCTTCTAAAAATATTAATTTTATTCTTTTAAATACGTTTCATTTCATGTAAGCTTGCATAAAAATATTAATTTTATTCTTTTAAATGTCATTTCTTAAACTTCAGATTTCTTTTATATATAACTTCAACCAGAAGTTTAAATACACATTATGCAACAATAGACTGCTACCGCGTTCTTTTTGGTTGGAAACATACCATTAGATTGAAATAAAATAATTGCGTGAAGAAGTAACAATATTTTATACATCACATAGTAACTTTAAACAAAGTATATATATTGCAGCGACTATTAAATTCTAACAGGTCAATAATATCACATAAATAAATAACATGCCCATTGTAAGTTCTGACCTCAAAAGTCAACGCTAATATCTGTAGCTGCATTTGATAATAATAAATCCAAAGACCAACATGAAGTAAAACAAGAAAAATATTGATAGTAATCACTTGATTTTAATTCATTTTCTTTTCTTTTGAGGAAGAATAAAATATATACATGTACTTACTTTATACAATTCGTAGAGAAGGTTTTCTTTTTCTTTTTTTTTTTTTCACAATGATCACATCTAAACAAGCAGAATAGCAAACTAGACGGAAGGTTCAGTTCATGGAGTGAACCAAATAAAACTCAATCCCCTTTGACCCAATTCCAGACCCACAATGACTGAATGAAGCATTTAAATCTGTCATTTATTTACAAATATATACGAGGGAGATGATCACATACAATGATAAAAAGGTTCTCCTTGATTGTAGATGGATTGATTGATCAAAGCAACGCCACCCGCCATCAACGAAATTGAACGCATCTTGCAACTAATCAACCTGTAATATATTGTTATTCGGTTGTCTATCGAGATCAACATAATAAATCCTTTCGTATGTAATATATAGTTAGGATTGGGTTGGAAGTAATTCGAACCAATTTATGTGCAAATCGGTTTATCGAGATCAACAATATGGGTTTATGATAAGGGGTTTTTAGGATTTGCATTACTTTGTGCCTATGTGGGATTTCGTCAGAATGGAATTCAATTCCATTCCAATGTTTGGTTCAATTTAACGAGAAATTTCAATTCCATGGGAGGGGATTCCAAAAATCCCTCAAACATGGATTATAGAAGAATCCCTTCCTAAACCCACTGGGATTCCAAAATCCTTACATGCAAGATTCTTAAATGTTTGAAATAATTCCTCAAAAAAGATTTCAAACCCATACACCTTTTAGCACTAACCACCAACCCTATCAAACCCCATCAAGCACGCTAGCTATTGGAATTTAAACTACAAATATTTATATACTTGGAAAATTTATTGATAATACATCAAATGGACATAATCATGTTAAGTGTTTGGGTTATCCCGGTAAAACTTTATTAAATGATAAAACTGACAACCACGAACCATTTCTCAACTTGTGTGTCGTCATTTAGAACCTCCTAAATTCTTTATTTAAAAAAATGGATATTTATTTTAATATCAATTAGGGTTTATTATGAAAAAAACCAACATGTTTTCATGTTTTTTGCGTTTTCGTCCCTCCATGTTATTTTTTTCCATAAAAAACCTTAAGTTATTCTTTTCTTTTTGGTTTAGTGAAATTTGGACATTAGACCCCGGTTATAATTTGTGAACCGGGTTTTAAAAAACTAAAAAACCGGGTTCCAATGTCCAAATTTCACTAAACCAAAAAGAAAAGAATAACTTAAGGTTTTTTTATGGAAAAAAATAACATGGAGGGACGAAAACACAAAAAACATGAAAACATGTTGGTTTTTTTCATAATAAACCCTATCAATTATGGTGGGAATCTAATATATTAATTACTTATGAAACTCAAGTACAGAAATTGACTGGTGTCGGTGGATAAACCCGACCTGTTTAACATATTCCGAAAATCTGATTAGGTTGATCGTTAACCAACCCACCCCTTTTTGGGAAGTGATAGGTAAGAAATCAAAAGGTCAAAACGGGTATTTACCTTCTTCAGAGAGGTCAAACATACCACCAAGCAGTTCATCCTCCTTATCAATTGCAGCTCCAGCTAACTTGTCACAGACTTCGGGTTCAACCACCTTACAATAACCCTCCTGAAAACACTCTTCAGTATCTACTGGTATCTTCAGACCTGGAGACACACTAGGCAGTTCCAGGATATCAAAATGATCGATGGTTAACGAGGTGCTTGGTATCATATTTCCACTGTTGTCACCCATTTTAGAAGTGATTGTATCGTAAAGCTTGGAAGAGAACATTGGTGTTCCTGTAGCGTTTAGGTTTACTAAAGACGGACTAACATTGTCTTTTTCAAGATATAATTCGTTCAGAGCATGGCTAATAGGCATACTATACTTCTCGCAGTTCACTGGATCAAGATCATGCAAATTCTCGAGCCTTCGGGATGATCCTGATAAGCAAGTTCCAAAAAAGTTGAAATTTTAGATGGTCAGGTGTAACAATTTGGGAAAGCAATTACAGGCTTGTCCTGACTGGAAAATTGTACACAATTGAAAAACCTTAGAGGCTGCAATAATGACAATATTTCCTAAAACTTGGGTTAAATTCTTATCTCTAAGTAGTCAAATGGGTGAAATATAAAAAAATATCTAAAGGATATGGGTTGAAAGGGGCAAATGGTTCAGAAGTCTTCCAAATTGTATTAAAATTCTTGCAACCTCCTAAATCGTCTTATTTTATTTAATTTTTCCAATCATATATACTAAATTAATTAATTATACAAAATGGATATAAAGTTGGTGGGAGAAGCCAACCCCGGCCAGAAGCATTTTGATACTTGAACTAAACTACAAAATTACTGATTTTGACAGGAAGCTATTTGACTTAACAGTTACCACCCAATAATCTGACCTGCCCATTTTGCAACCTCTAAAAGACCGAGACCTTGAGGATTGGTTCTGGGTGATGTAACTTTTATTCAAAAAGAAAAAACAAAGCATCTGTCAAGCACCGCTAGCAAATTTTATATGCAATCAGATTATCTTATGGCACTTGATGGAAAGTTCAAAATGCAAGTCAAAAATCATCAATCGTATGGTTTATCTTTAGTTATACCTCCATCCGAGCTTTCAGTTGAGCTAACCGACGATGCTGGCTTTGACAGACATATGACAGATTCATCACTGGCCTTCTCTCTATATTGACCAGACTCCAAAGTTGATGCACTTGGATTTTTTTTGACAGAATATGCTCTGTGGAAAAAAGTGAAAAACAAAATCGGATCAGGAATGAGGCCATACAAGTATCCGCAATACATCATTTATTGACTTATAACCTAGTACTCATAAACCACAAGTCAACATCGGTCAACGGAAACATTTGTTAACATTGTTACTACCCTGTTAGGCTTTTAAAGTTAGAACGAGATGTATATATGAGCGGAATCTGGGCCAAGGAAACAAAGGTTGCTTCCAGGAGCTCACGCCCTCCATATCCCACAACTCCCACAAGTGTTATGGCAATCAAATCAGACTCTTAAATAGAATGTCAAGAGGTTTAAGAGTTGTTAATAGTTTAAGGGGACGTCTAGTAGTGTTCTGTATATACGACTTAAGGGGACGTTTGGTACGGTGAAATGAAATTTACAAGCTTTTTTAACCAATGTTAGAATGAAGGAAAAACTATTAAATCTCCATTCCCTTTCCATCGTTTTGAATCTCTCCATGTTGAGAAGGAAAGGAAAGAAATGAAAATTACACTAAACTCACTTCTCTACTCAATCTCAATGAGAATCAATTTTCGCATCACATAACAAAAATAAATATAAATTTCATATGATTTCATTCCATTTCATTCCACCATACCAAACGTCCCCTTAAGTCGTATAATATTAGGTCAAACAACTACTTTGGGCTTAGGATGTTACCAATGGTATTAGAGTGAAGATCCTTTGAGGTATGATGGGTTGGACTCTTGTAACTCCACAGTCCACAGATACTGAATTTTGGTCTTGTTTGTATGCCTAACAAGGATCTCAAGAATTTGAGTATGCAGAGCAGATTGTTGACATTTCATCTCACATGCCTCATGAGTCACTTATAAATTCTAGGTTGTTACTAATATCTTCCACTAGTGGTGACAGTTTTGATCTATTTATTTATGGATGGGTCGGATTGGATTTCTTTTCATCTCTGATGGGTGAAAAGGGTGAAATAAAATATTTTACCTAGAAAGAAAATCAAATGAGTCTAAAGTCACATGAAGTGTATTTTTAATGCACATAAACTCTTAAAATATTGCAATTAAAAATTTTAATAGCTATATTTACCGTAGCAGATACTTATAACTTTATAAGCATAGTTGTCGACCCGTGCGACTAATAAGAATCGTGATATTGAATAAAAATTATGTACAAATATATAATACACGTGTAAAGACATGATATGATATATGTTGAACATTGATACACATTTATTAAAATAATACAAGTTCGTGAGTTCAAAACTGAGTCACTCTGTTTCAAGTCATACACTCATACTCCGAGACGGAACTTTTTGGGTTTGAAATCACTTGACTCGTGACTCGTACGAGTTTGACAACTATGCTTATAAGATACGGAAAAAAAACAAGACTAAAAAGTGTTGGTAGGTCAACCTAGTGGAACCAACCCGCTATGACCTATATATGAAAAGTAAATATTTTAATCCATTATCCCACCCCTGACCCAAACATTTAGCCACCTCTATTGCAAACCATAATTTGAAGGCATCAACAACATAATTACAATACCACAAATAGAGTTCAAATAAACCGACATCACCTGTCATCCCAGCCTGATCTGATGCTGTTGAAATGGTCATAAACCGGCAACAATTCTTTTCTTCTTATGTCAACTTCGTGACACAGAATATTCTCAATCTGAGTCTCTCCACCTGTAAATTCTTCCACACTCTCAGATCTCATTGCATAAAAATGCACCTGGACCATGAAAACAATGATTTAACATCAACTAAGGTAGACTAGGCCACTACCATGAAACTTTTGGATTTCCAACCTATGCTAAGGCACAGTTTTTTATAAGTTCTGTGTGGATAAAGATGTGCTTGGATACACCTTCTGTCTAGAAGAAGTTGTAAACGAATAATTTGTTGTTTGTTAACTGTGTTGAATGAACAAACTGAATGAAACAAAATTACCATTTTACCATGTGTCAAGAACAAGTGTTGAATAAAAAGTTATTTCAAAACAAAAGTTCATCAAATAAATGTATGAATATTGAAGTGGAAAACATTTGATAAAAAATAATGGAATAAAGTTAATGATACTATCATCACATTACCAATCTGAATATAATACTTGATTTGAAGCATTAGTAACTAGCTGATTAGCAATTATATTACACAAATTAGTCTTAAGCAGCATATTGAAGTAAAGAGTATCCTTATCAATATGGGGCCTCATTGGAAAAAGAGAATAATTTAAGGATTACTAGTTATTACTTATTAGGTTCAAAAGAAAGATGCATTCATCTATAGGTACCAACAAATAATGACGGAAAAAAATGGGAGGTGTGACAAAGCAGGGAAATCAAAAGCCAAAAGACTTACCAATTAAGTCATTGGCTTAACCATTACATCCTAAAAAACAGTCATGTACGGCTTACCAATTAACTTATCAGCCCATTAAGTCCTAATCAACCACCACCTGGTCACCTACGATGTATACCTTGCTATTTTGCCATAGTGGTAATCTCCCAGTGTTTATTAAGACCTCAGCATTTGACAGGAACCAATGGGCTCTATCATTTCGCTTTCCTGAATCACTTTTAACCAGCTTTTGACCACCTACACAGACGTTAGCTCTGCAGTTATACATTGATGTTGCAGATCCTTGGCAGTTAAAGGTAGTCACTGAACTGCATTCCTCCCTCTCTGGAGAATCCAATCTTCGGCAAACTTGCCAACACTGACGAGATTCAAATACCACTCCTAATTCCTCATCATGGCCTAGTTGATATGAACCCAAATGAGTTCTTGAATCAACATCAATATGTTGGATCCCCATTGATGGCAGAAGTTCATATTGAACTACATATCCTGATGGAGTAAAAACTAACAGATATTCCAAGGAATTAACATTTTTTGAAACATCCTGAGTATGGTAATTCATAGAGTTGTGGAAAACAGAAGCAACAGCACCGGAAGGCATATGTGTCTTTCCCACTGCAGAAGAAGCAGCATTGCTAACTGAATTGAGAAATCCTGAACTGTTATTCTTTATCCTACCCACTACATTAAGGGTAAGAGGAGCTGGAGGTGGAATATGTTTCTCATCTATGACAAATGATGAAGTAGACCACCATGGCAGAGATCGAACAGAATTAATTGGATGAGTCTGGAACCCATGAGTCCGATAGCTGACATCCCCACCAAACGGTGATAGAACAAAAACATGACAAGTACCCTTGGATGAAACAATAGAAATCCACTGACAGTAATGACTAAAGCTTATGTCTTGGATAACCTGTCAAACAAATAAATATATAGTATGAAGTCAAAAATATGTTCCACCAAAAGCATGCTTAACAACATAATTAGAGGTGGCAAAATGGGCAGGTTGGGTAACAAGTCATAATAGAAAGCATTATAGTAAGTGCCAAAATGGTCCAGTCACGAAGGGTAATATTACGATTACAAAAACTGCAGTTTTATAAATAAATAATGCATTATTTATGATAATAAGAACAATATCATTATAATTAAAATCCTATCTACAACAAACAATTGAGGAGATTGCATTTCATATGAAAGCACTTTGGGCAAACTTCAACCCACCCATTTTCTTTTAGCTATAAATTTCATTTTACCCCTTTGACCAGTTAGAGGTAGAAATATAACCCAGCTTGACCCGCATTTAGGTAGATTAGTCAAAATTGCCACCTCTAGAAAAAATACTGAGGAATAGATGGATCATCGATACTAACAGCTGATGTGATGCCACGGTGCAGTTTGTAAAGAAGCACATGAGAGGCACTCCAGTCATGGATTTGATTGCTAGAACCGCTGTGGGCACTAGGCATAATTCGGAAGATATTGACATTATTACCACGTATAGAGGCCGTAACAAGAAGTGTCCCACTTGGATCAAAACATAATGCAGACAGTGGACTGGAATGAGCTCTAAACTGTGCTATAACAGCTTGCGAAACAACATCCTTCACAATGACCTGCACAAACTACGAAGTTAGAGAATCTCGTCCGCAAGTTTTTCCATCAATGGATGAAGTAAATTTGCACAATAATTTATTGAGCGAGGAACAAGTATATGGTCCTTCAGGGTTGAAACTATATGGATCAATTTATATAATCTGGTAACTTCATTAATATTTTATAATAACAATTTAGCGTCTGGACAGGATATGACATGAAGGAATAGCTAATCATCCTGACATGATTGTAACGACCTTCCACAGCTTCAACATACAGTATTATTATTACCCAGCCCCTCGCACAACAGGGAGGATGATGTAAAACAAAAGCCGAGCAAACACCAATAGAACCGCAGGGAATAACAGTATAACACTATCCGGATCTATGAACTTAGGCAATCAAATGAAATTCGCCTATATAAAAAGTATGAAACTGCCTATGAACTTTCAAACTGATGGCGAAAAGCCATATGCCGATCACTAATTGTTTTTTTTTTTTAATTTTCATTTTACCCTTAGTTAAGTCCAAAGGTTTATCCCATATGGGACAACCACATCCTTAGTCATCATCTTCCCAAAAACCAAAACAAAACCTTAGAAATGAAATCCATGGTCCATTTTTGAGAAAACCTTAGTAGAGGACGGATTGACTTTGCACAAAAGAAGTATCTTTTGACATTTACAACCAAATTTCAGATGTGCAAAGCATGTGACTTCATTAAGGGTAAGACGATCACTCTTTTTTAGTAGAAAAACAGTCGAAGTTGAAGGAACTAGGGCTATAAAACAATTTATTGTGAGCTTAGTGGGCTGTTTTGCACTTTTAGTTCATGCATACAAGCCTACACAGTTGTCTTGTTAACACATTCATTGGAAAATCATACTTTGCTTCGTTTACTTCTGCCTTATAAGCATATATATAGTGCCAGAAGTCAAAATTATCAAGCTGGCCTAATAACCTCTCAATCTACGTAAAATCATGGTATTTAGTTATTACTATCCCACAAATTAAGGTATATAAGGTAATCAAACTTCACTTTATCAATATGGATTGTCACAAACTCCCCCACTTAATCATTGAGGTCCTCTTTAGGCCTAAACACCCAGAGGTTTTAGTGCTTCAAAAGATGCATGAGTCAAACTCACTGCACCTTGAAGGGCTATTGCTTTAATACTGTCTGTAACACCAAAACCCCAACACAATAATCTGGCCTAGTAACCTTGGAATCAACTTAAAACCATGGTAAGAAAGCTATCAGTAGCAAACTTCTCACTCAATCAACATGGGATGGGTTGTCAAAATAGAACTAAAAACCAACCCGGAAAAAGATAATCAGTCATCATAAATCTAATAATGATTACTAGTACATGCTAGATCAGAACTCAGAGCTAGAGGAACTGACCATTCCAGCATTATCTACTTCTGAAGAAGCATTACCAAATTTCCAGCCTGGATTTGATGTCGTAGGAGAAATAGATCGATCTTGGAGCATCTCCGGATAGTATTTAGAGAAAGTTTTATACCCCTTGTCACCAAGGGTGATTATTCCAGCAGCCAACTGTTTGCTTGATTCCATTGCATAACGAGCCACCAAGGAACCATTGTTGGGTGATGTGGATGGGCTAATGCCAGGAGTAAGGTTCTTCGGGCTTAGATGCCCTGTGTTTGATACATGAAGTTTGTTTGAAGCATATGCTAACCACCTTGAACCCACGGTCAATGGACCATACCCAAAGTTAACTCCAACCATTCCTTGTCCTAATCGAGGAACTGGATAGGTGGGAACAGTGAATTTATTCTCTAGTGTGACGGCATCTATGCAATGTATCTATCAAAAATCAGAGATAATATTAGTAATCAGCCATCAACAATCAACTCACAGAGATAAAAGGAAGATGGGAGCTGGGAGATTTTGTCACGGTTAGAGTACAAAATTTGAGCTATTCTTATATTTACAAAAACTTTCAATTACAAATTAGATAATTGCATGGATATTTATAAAGACAGGAATATATCAAAGGACATTAGTGCTGCCAGAGGTGGCAATGTCGATCCATTTGGATTTGGGTTGTACTTTATCTCTAACAAGTCAACTGATAAAAAAAACTTAGTTAAAATAGAAACGGGTCAAATAGGTTGAATGTGTCAAACGAGTTGAAAGGCACCCAATAGTGTATTCAGATGATACAACTACCTAAATCACTTTAACCTAACAAATTAGATTATTACTGTAATAGCACAGTTTTAGTATTCGTGTTTGGCCCATTAATTAGTTACATAATTCAAAAGAAGTACACAAAAAAAAGTGTCCGCCAATGCATTTTGAACCTTACTAAGAAATTACATGTGTCGACCTGTTACTAATCCATCTGCCAGCCCATTTTGTCACTACTAGTCCGGAACTTCGGTATAAATGTCAAATAACTTTCAAATGAGCAACATCTTACCTCCTTCTCAAGACCCACAGCAACTATCAGAGGACTACATCTGACCATAAAAACAATTGACCTGAACCTGAGAACCTTCACGTAACAGTTGGACTGAAGAGAATAAAACCGCACAGCAGTTGGATATTCCACAGAGGATCCTGACTGAGACACAATTGAACCATTCCTGTCAGGTGCACTCAAATAGTTTTGATTCTGACCCAGAGCGGAGCTGGTGGCTTCATCACCTGCAACGACCATTAATAATGGATGTAATGGCAAGAACTTTTCTCTGCCATCAGACCTTGTGGGAATATGCATCAACTGTAAGAAAGTGACCGGCCCATCACGCTTCGAAACTAGCTCAGTAAAATCAGAAGCATCCTCGACATCAATTACTTGAAAACCAGTCTGATAACCAAGCAATAGGACATGTCTGAAGGAAGCAGGACCAATTTCTAAGTTGTCGAAGCCGGCCCATATTACCTGGTTACAGTAAAAATCTAAGATGCAGGTCCTTCATGCAAGTAAAAGTAGAAGTATGTGAGAATGAAAACGAGTTATTGCAAAATCTCAATCGGTAAAACAGAATAAACACCAGCCATGGGCATCCCCACCAATTCGTCCACAGCCAACATGGGGGATGTAAATCACAATGTTTCCATTGTAAGAAAGGTGATGTCAAGCTGGAATCTGAACCTCACTTGTAGATACTCACCTCCTTACCACTAAGACAAGCACTCACAAACATCTTAATTTACCTCAATGGCTCAATGAATACTGAATATATCAAGAAATTACATGCTCAAACAAAATTTGAAGCATCAATCAGCCAGGTCTGAGTCAATACATTCTCCTAGATCAAATTTATTTGCATTAGTAACAGATTAAGTTCCATGTGAGAGCAAATTGCAATAAATGACAACACACTCTCACTTCTTTGTAATTTGATCGCACTTTTCCAAAATCAATTATTTTGGGTAATATCGACACCCAAAAACCTTTTAACATGTTGGTAAAGTTGAATGGTTTAATAACAAATTTTCAAAGTTGAATGGTTTTACTAATCATGTTTAAATGTACAGTGACCAAAATATCAAATGAAGTGATAATTAATTCCTATCAATTGCATTTGCACTTCATATTACTCATGAATGAACCCTACAGGGAACATGAAACCACATCATTGCTAATTTGCAATTACTTCAGATTTGTACTTGAACATTTCAAGTTTCTAGTTGACTCCAACATTGTAGGGCATCATGGAGACATTAGTCTTCTCTAGTACATAGGGAGCAGTCTTCCAAGTTTACCAACATTATGGCAGAACTGGCATCCATTAACACTACTTCTAAAATCATGAACAATTTTTTACCATGGGTAGAACTTGCTATTCTATTTACATGAATGATGTACTGAGCCTTTCATCACAAACATCACACAGTTGACTTTTTGTGAACCAAAAGACAGATATTCTTTGGTCTGACTCTAACCAGGTAACCAACCAGTACACATAACACCAACTTTGATACTATAGAAGCTTTTTAAAATCTTGTGTCTTGGAATTTGTTCTAAGTAACACATTGCGTAGAAATATTGAATAGCTTTTGTAAATTGTAGGGCAATTTATAGTATATACTTCTCAATGAGTGAGGATACTCTCTGCCCTGTGTTTTATTAGTTGGTCATTCACAACATATTCTCTATTGATTCTGTGCCTTCTTAATTAATGTTCAAGTTGCATTGTATTCTCCCTGATGCAACTACAGACAAAGCCAAATATTTTCATTCATCATAACTCAAGGTTTATAGGTCCATTAATCTTTGTATGAAACATTTATACACTTATATTACTTATATACATATATTGTCCAGATTAGAGGGCATACTACAGCATTCCATTGTCTTATTATGCACAAACAAGTGAACGACGTAACACGAACATGTAGTTCTCAAATCAGCTCTTGTGTAGATTTATGCATTTATATTACTTATAATTATAATATAATCATATACATCCAGAGTTCAGACTCCAAGGCATACTAAATTCCATTGCCCTGTTATAACAACATCATATGAAGTCATGAAGTTGTAAAGCTCATGATTGCAGAGAGTTCAATTAACAGACATAACTATGCCAAGAGCTGTTTCATTTAATCTTATCAAGCATACTTATTTCCAAAATAAAAAAAATGATACAACCAAAAATACTTGGCAAACAGTTAATTAACATATAGAAAGAAATAAGCATACACGTGCTGATGTACTTTTTCTTTGTATCACACACATATATTGTCGATACTCAAAGGCAGACCATTCCATTGCCCTGTTATGCTCGAACACACACACTGACACACACACATGTAAGCTCTCAAATCAGCTCATGATTGCACATACTTGTTACTAACAAACAAAATGATGCTAAGAGAGTAAGACCTGCTTCGTTTAATCTTATCCGCCATACTTCAATGATACAACCAAAGATACTCACCAGACAATCAATTGACAATTTGACGTATTAAAAAAAGTAGCTGAAACTGATCAAAAAACAAAGTCATGTATATAAAAATAAACACCTGATCTCTCTGATCATCCCCAGACGCTGCAATCGAAGCTGCGACGGAAGCACCGGCGGAACGAACGACGGTGCTAGCATTAGTAGACACAGTCTTGATACAAGAAGATATAATCTTCAAAGAATTAGGCAACAAACCGTTGTTCTTTCCCTTGCCATTCTTCATCACTCACCTGAACCTCTACCAACCACCACCGACTCAGCAGTGAAAAAAGGAAAGAGTCCGTCACCGTCCTCCACCGCCACCACCGCCGTAGCTGACGACTCTAGCGTATCAACTATGATCATCCGAGTGCGTAATCGAGGTGATTTTTGAGACGTAGAAGTAATCGCGGCTGTGTTTTTGGTTTAGGTTTGACTTGAAGATTTGATTGAAGATGCTTGTGTGATCCCAAAATTTGTGCTCCTCAAAGGACTCCGATTGTTGAGTTGATATTACTTTCGGTTTTAAATAAAGTGAATCTAAAAATACGGAATATAATAATTAAAAACTCACCTAAATGATTGATATGTTTATGTTTAAAAAACGTACCTAGAATAAGTCTGTCACATGTATCAAAATTAAATGTTTAAATAAGAAATAAAGAATATTTATGTCATGTGTATAAATCTATCTATTCTGTTAAATGATTAACTAAATGTCATAAGACACTTCATTAGGCTGTCCACTTGAATTAATCAGGAAATGTCACGTGTATTATAGAATTTTTCTATTTAAAAATAATAATATAATATACTTAAAGTGATTAATTATAAAATATAAATAAAATAATATTTAAATTATGTCTATCCGAATTTAATAGAAACTATTTTGAATTTAAATCAAATTCAATGATATCTAATATTTTAATAACTTATTAATTGTAATACAATAAAAGTTTACAAGAATATAGAAAAAGAATTACTATCTATATATATATAATAAAAGATAACACAATTTTTCACATGCCGCCTCCATGTTTCACCTGAATAGCTCATTTTTATGAAAATTGAGATGAAAATTTTAAAAATTTTCGGTTGCTAAACACACCACTGGATTCTTCAAACTTACTCAGTTACTTCATATTAAAAGAAATTAATAGATACTTTTAATCATCAAACATTCTTAATATCTTTGAGTTGTTATACTTTTAACCTCAAACATTCTTAGGGATAACTGCTTAAAATAGCAATCAACCAACAATAATTGTTTTATTACAACATTGAACTCAATTTTTTTCGTGAAATGACAACACACTACAAAGTCTTTCCTTAAATAAACATCAAACTCAACAGAATTGATCCAAAATAGCATTACCTGATGATCGGACGCTGACTCTGCATCCACATAGACTGCCACGTCACATCAAATGATGACTAGATCTCCATCAAATAACAACGTACTTTAAAAGCAGTACTTCACATAATGTATTTTTTATTTTAAGATTAAATTTAATACATTAATAATAATAATAATAATAATAATAAATATTAAAACAAATTTAAACCTTGTGGAATATGGATCCTCTATCCATTCATTACCCGGTCAAAATACAATGCACAAGCAGCACAACATCTTCTTTGAACAACACCAACCACCTTCATCTCTCAGATTCTCTCTAACCCTCCCTCTCCCCTAACACAACCACCACCGCACCACCACATGCGTCACAAACCCACCGCCGTCTCTGCTCCTTTTTCATGCGTCGCAGACCCATCGCCACTACCACCGTCTCCATCGCCAACGCCATCACGTCGTCACTTCGATGTTATCGCCATCACCGCCACTGTCATCTCTTCCTCCATTTTCCTCTCTGAACATTGCTTGTTAACTTTAGGGTTTTTATGGTGGATCTAGGTTTCTTCCAGATTTCCAGATCCTTAGGTTTCTTCCATCACCGCCACTAAACACCCCTTAGGTTTCTTCCAGATTTCCAGATCTTTGTTTTGGATCCAGGTTATATTTTTTATGGTGGATTTGAGCAGTAGATGATGGATCTGGGTGTTAATTGGTGGCTCTTGGCGTGGATGGTGGGTGGTGGATATGGGTGAGGGTTGGGTGAGGCCGTGAGGGTGAGGATTCGTGCTTCTTGATGGTGGATGGTGGATCCAGGTGGTGGTTATGAAGAACATTCAAAGAACTCTCAAGAACATTCAATTAAATTAAGCTAAAAACATATTTATTTTTTCTCAATAATAATACATTATATTTAAAACAAAAATGACGTACATTGCTGTTATGACTATATTGCTGTTTTACAAAGACCCAGTCAGCATATGGTGCTGATGTGGCGGTCTACGTGGAACTTAACTCAGCGTCCAATCACCTCATGATGCTATTATGGATCAATTAATTTGAGTTGAATGTTTATTTAAGAAAAAAGTTGGTAGTAAAATGTCATTTTAGAAAAAAAATTGAGTTCATTGCTTTAATAAAGTATTTGTTGTTTGTTGGTTGCTATTTTAAGCAGTTAACCCAACATTCTTAATATCCTTGAGTTTTGTGATTTGCTCGTTTCTCACCTTAACCGTCTCACTTCTTTATAGGAAATACAGAATTTCCTTAAACAATCTATCTATCTATACTATTAAAAGAGTAACTAAATGCCACATGACATGCTCTCATTTAATTTGCCAGACGTCACTCTCTCCTTTTGCCACGTCATTTACTAATTTTATTTTTAAATATTAAAGCAATCAAATCTATGTAAATCTAATATGGATTAATTTAATAACTAACTAACTAAAAGTAAGCAAACTTTATAATTCATATAATTATTATATTATACATATATATAAATATTAATTTCTAAAATTAACTCATGTAACACATGGGTAATAACCTAGTTATGCAAATATTAAAAATAAATAGTTATGACACTTTACCCTTGGTGGATAACAACATATATATCGTTTTTTTTTTCTTTTTTTTTTTCATAGATTTATTTAGAAGTTAGAATTGATAATTTTTTATGAGATATAATATAAAATTTAAAACTATTATTCGAAGACTTGCTATATTTATTTATTTTAAATTCTTAAAACAATTACAGGTGATTAATGATTAGTGTGATTAATAACTATATTTTTCGTATTTATCAGAGAGTGTTTCGGTTATTTAATTAATGATTGAATTATTTTATAAAACCATGTGTAATCAAATATTATATTTGTTTTCGAAGAGATAATTAATAAGTTTACAAACATTATTACTTAAAAAAATATCCCAGAAAACGCTATGCAAATTGGAATAAAAGATAATTTCAACATAAGAGCTGCTTGGACGTTCATGCAAACCAATTTGACGTTCACAGTTTGTATTTATATAAACGAGCGGAGAAAAACCCGCGCATTGCTGCGGAAATTTAAACCATTTTACGAATAATTTAATAGGTGAAGTTCAAAATAAAAGTAAAGCGATCATAATGATATATCTGAAATTTTATAAAATATAATAAATCAAACGTTATAATAGAAAAACAAAACAATTACATATTATATATGAAATAACATAATTAGTCAGCTACATGGCTGTCTGCTTGTTGAAAATGGTTCCGACGGTGATAAATTCTATATCGGAATGTAGATAAAAACAATGCGATCATAATGATATATTCAAATTTTAATAAAATATAATATACCAAAAGTCATCATAGAAAAAAAAACGTTATACATTATATATAAAGTAATAAAATAAGTTAGCTGCTTACCTGGCTGCTTGAGCTGTCTGACAGCCTGATTTACTGTTCATTGAACAGTAACCCACATTTGAAAATAATATACTATTTGTAATAGGGATTATTTACTCGCCAGTTATGTCAGGACTAATAATTAATTTTATTATCTAGTATAAAAACCTTGGCACCACTCCAAAATACATAAATTTAAATTTAAATTTGTAACTTAAAACTTTATCACTCTTCAATATTAATAAATATCATAATCTAACATTAAAATTACATTTGAAATTTCAATTTATTAAATTATACTCTAAATTCACAATTTTAAACATTAAATGCACAAAAATTGTCAAAATGCACAAATTCGTACATAAAATGGGCAATTTTTAGAATGAAATGTGAAATATTTAAATGAACTACATAAATTTATCAAATGTAAAATTTTTAGTATTAAGTGCATAAAGTTTAAAGTGATTTTCACATGTGTATGTGAAAGTAATCATTTGTGAATACTGTATTCGTAGTAAACAAAAAAAAAAAGCACATCACCATTCATATATATAACAACATGTGTCTGCATTAAGATTAATATGATTTAATTGATTCATACAACTGTTTGCAATAAGATTAATATGATTAAGAAGGTTAATAACAATGTCTTAAGTAGATTTCATAGAATCCAACAAGATTTATAAGAATACACAAAATTTATTGGATTTATTTAATAAGATTTAACAAGTTTCGTATGATTCTAAGGATTAATAGTAATATCTGTAATAAAGATTCATACGATTTAAAAAATATTTATGATTGTTTATAACGTTCACAACGAATAAATTATTCATAAATAATCTTATGTATGTATAAGTATGTGTGTGTATATAAATGCTAACTAGTTTATTTACCCATATAACATACGATCTATTTGAATAAAAACATTTTAATAATTTACAAACTTTAAAATAATTATAAAATTCGTAATAAACGATATAAACTATGAATGTTATGAAGGAGATGTGACTCAATATTTATTATAGACCCATTCAACTTTCAAATTTGTCTCATGTAGTCATTAAACTATTTTTTGTACACGTTCAGCCATTAGACTTTAGTTTAGTATTATATTTTTGAAAAATGATTATAAACTTTATTGGTCAAATGTGTAAATAATATAATAGTTTAGTGACAAAATGTAAACAAATTTTAGTGGTTAAACATAGACAAAAATAGTTTATTGGCAAGATGTGTACATGAAAACAAGTTTAATGGATAAGTGTGTAAAAAAAAACAGTTTAGTGGTGAAATGAGACAGACATGAAAGTTAGATGGTTATAAATGACCTTAAGTCTATTTATAATTAATAACAATACATAATTGAGATACAATGAACATTAGATTTATTAATAATTAATATCAACCATCCGAAATAAAAAATTATATTTTACAAGTGTCGTATATTAATAATTGAAAATGGTTTCTATTAACTCAAAGTTGGTAACAGATTACCTAAAACATAGTAACTATAATAGAATTAAATTAATTATTTAAACAGAAAAATAATAAATTACATGTGTCAAATGAAGGCTTTGTCGATTGACAGTATAATTAAGTTCAAAATGACAATCTATTTACATTTATAATAAAATATATAAATAATTGATCAAGAAATTACAATAAATTTATAACTTAAAAAATAAAAGATGTTGCACATACGACAATGCACACCTTAAAAGTTATTGGATTTATTTTAAAGCACATGAACACATGGAATTTAAATATTATCGTGAGGTATTTTTTTATAACTTTAAGGTTTAAATACTACAATAAGCAAAGAAAATAATTAATTGTCCGTAACGTGGGCCATAATTAGAAAGCCATGTGTCTTTCAAGTTTCAAGGGCTGCCTGCAGTTTAAAGTTTATACCATAATAAAAAGTCAAAAACAACCCTTGCCACCGGAATCTTAAAATGTCCATGCTTCACCACTAGTACATCCCGCTTTACCACTTGCACATTCCATTTCTTCGATGGCCGTGCACCACCACCACCACCACCTCCACCTCCTTCTAATCATCCTCTTTCTAGCCGTACTTCCGATCTCCACCAGCTACCACCACCACCACCGGACTCTGCTACAAAACGCCAACCTTTCATGTCCTCTTAATTTTGATTTGCTCCGCCGCCTCGTCGGCTCCCGTAAGCCTGTACTCGATCCTTCAACCGTCTGTCGGTACGCTCAGCAAGGTCTCCGGCTAGTGGAAGCTGATTACCTCAGTCGTACGAACTCCTTCGTGCCGCCGCTCAGCTCTGCCGAGTCATGCTGGGCGTCATACCAAGCCCTCGTCGATGACTTTTTCCCTAATTTTGAGCTCCGGCAAAACTGCGGCTTCCAAACGAACTGGATCGCCGTCTCCGGTTGTATGAATATAACAAGCCGTGAAGAATTCGAAGGAAACGTTTCCAGCTCATCGTTAAACACTGTCGTTTCTGCTTGTAACCAGTCGCTCTCCGGCTCCTCCTGTTCTGCGTGCACGGTCGCACTTTCTAATCTCCAGGCATCGGACTTGAATGGCGCCACCGTCGGAAACCTAACTGACTGCCGTGCTTATCCGTTTATCTACGCCGCCGCGTTCGCTAATCGATTCGGCCCTACCGACAGAGGTACGGCAGTCTGTTTATTCTCCCTCGATATTGCGTATTCAAAATCGAACAACAAACACAAAACAATCATAATTGTGATAATTGTGGTAATCGGTACAATCATTCTGTTCGGAATTGCGGTTGGATTTTGGTTCTATCGAAACAAAAGACTCGAAAAATTGAAACTAAAAAGAAGAACAGGAAAAGTAGAATCAAATTCTGTGTCTGCTTTGGATTCAATTACAGGAAGCACAACCCTAATAAAATACACCATTGAAGATATCAAAGAAGCCACCAGAAACTTCTCAAGAGAAAACATAATTGGTAGAGGAGGTTATGGAAATGTATACAAAGGTGTTTTACCTGATGATACTGAAGTTGCATTGAAGCGATTCAAGAATTGCTCAGCTGCCGGCGACGCCAGTTTCACGCACGAAGTTGAAGTAATCGCGAGTGTCCGTCACGTAAATCTCGTGGCGCTGAGAGGGTACTGCATCGCCACCACTCCATTTGAAGGTTACCAACGAATAATCGTTTGTGATTTAGTTAAAAATGGTAGCCTCCATGATCATCTTTTTGGGAATAACTCAACACGAGGTCATCTTAGTTGGCCGATTCGGAATCGGATCGCATTAGGCACGGCTCGAGGATTAGCGTATTTGCACTACGGTGCACAACCCGCGATCATCCATAGAGATATCAAAGCAAGTAACATCCTCTTGGATGAAAATTTCGAGGCTAAAGTCGCGGATTTTGGGTTGGCAAAGTTTGCACCCGAAGGTGCGACTCATTTAAGCACCCGGGTGGCCGGAACAATGGGGTATGTTGCCCCAGAGTACGCGTTATACGGACAGTTAACTGAAAGGAGTGATGTTTATAGTTTTGGAGTCGTGCTTTTAGAGCTTTTAAGTGGGAAAAAAGCTCTTCTTGAGGTTGGTGATGGTCAACCGGTTCTTTTAGCCGATTGGGCTTGGTCAATGGTGCGAAAAGGTACACCTTTGGAAGTCATCGATAAAAATATGTCGGAATGTGGTTCGCCGGAAATTATGGAGAAGTATGTGTTGGTGGCTGTTCTTTCATCTCACCCACAATTATACGCTAGGCCTACAATGGATCAGGTGTTGAAGATGTTAGATACGGATTTGCCGGTTCCATCTATACCCGAAAGGCCGATACCACTGATCGCTGGCATAGATGATATCGAGAGATCCGTTAGTAGTAGCGGATCCGGTCAGTTGTCTACTCCACGAGGGTATCAAACATATGCGTTTGAGATGGCCCCATCCGCCACGAGGGAGGAGCGGGAGGTGGAGGTGGAGGACGAGGGAGAAGAAGCCCGTCTTTCCGGCGAAAGATAGCCCCCGAAGGATTTACCATTTGATGATTTTGTTCTTATTTTTGCCCGATATGAATTCTTCATATTCGTGAGTTTGAATTTTACACTTGTTGTATATTATCTTGGAAATTTGTATAAAAAGGTAATTTAGTATTAATCTTTATTTTGAACATCATATTTTTGAAATTGTGTAGAAAAGTAATGTATTTATTTTATTAAAAAAACACGTTTAATGACGTTTGTCTTTAGGAAGTATGTCATAAAGGATGTACAAAAATAACATTATAATTTTAGATCTGACTTTCAGATTTTCGATAACCTCTTAAAGAACAAACAACATCATAATACATATAGCCTATAAGCCATTTCTTCTTACACCACATCTACTATCTCAAACACCACATTTATACATTTGACCTATATATATTCATCTTATGAGTGGACAAATGTATGTAAATAATTGAACTATGATGATGAGTTATAAAGAAAAGACATATTTTAGGTCAATTTATAAGGATGTAGATATGGTGCATGAAGTAGTATCCATACATATATCGTACAAGTATATAGATAGATTATAGATTTACATGTTCAAAATTGGTGAAACACAAAATATTCTTTCTAATAGGCAAGGCATGTCAAAGAAAAAAAAAAATCCTAGACTGCAGCACATCTCTATTTTAAACACGTTAATAACCGAACATTTATTTTAAAATTTATATATTTGGCACATTATCTATAACTTATATTAACTTTTTGTATGATCTGTTTTTCCTGGCGTCAAAAAGTCGAGATCTAGAAACAGCATTTATTTAACAAAAATGACAAAAACCTCTGCAAATTGCGTATAAATTATTTAACAATCGTAATAATAAAACTAACTTTTGATATATTTACCATAACGACAACAAAACACATCTGGAAGTTGACTACCAACGAATCCTTTCCAAAATATTTGATAAAAATTTGCCTTTTCTTTTTTCAAAAACATTTTATAGGTCGTTTAATCGAACAGTCAGATCATATTCTGTCCAAAAGTAAAAATTAATAACAACTTGTGTTGTTGTGCTTCAGTTTCATGTATAAAACTACTACTGGTTCAATGAAACAGATCAACTAAGCAGCTTTCATTTGCAGACCTTTCTTCACGAAATCGATATGACAAAAACCGATATCGTGAATCGAGATGAGATTCGAGCTCCACTTGTGGCTCCAACCATCGATGAAAGCCACGGAAGCTTCAAGCAGAACAACTTCATGGTTTATCTCAGCACATTTGTTGCTGTTTGCGGTTCTTTCGCCTTTGGATCATGTGTAAGTTCTAAGGTCGATTTACGCCTACTAAAACTGTACGTAAAACGGATAACCCAATTGATCTTCATTTTCCTGCAGGCGGGTTACTCGTCGCCTACTCAAGATGCCATCACGAAAGATCTAAATCTGTCGCTAGCCGAGGTTAGTACTCTCGATCAGTTTCAAAATGATGCAAGTTATCATGAATCAAACTCACATCAATCTTGATTACAGTACTCGTTGTTCGGATCAATCTTGACATTTGGTGCTATGATCGGTGCGATCACGAGTGGACCCATTGCGGACTTTGTTGGTCGAAAAGGGGTGAGTACTAAGTTGAATTAATCTTTTGACGCTGATACCCGTTTGTACATGCAACATGGAATTCGTAACAGAGAATGTAAACAGGCATTGAGGATATCGAGTGCTTTTTGTTCGGCGGGTTGGCTAGCGATATACTTTGCCAAGGTATCGTAAAGGCATATAAAATCCCCTGTTTGTTACAAACTCAGGGCTCGTTTGTTTTTTTAAGTGATTAGACGTCTAATATCTTCTTATTACATCTGTGTAATAAAGAGATGATGTTAAATTTCTATTGATCAAATTAGATATTAGACATTAAATCAAACAAGGCCTCAGTGTTGTAATCAAATGTAATGAAGAGTTTTCTTTTGGTTTTATGGAAGGGGCCCATGGCATTGGATATCGGAAGACTAGCAACGGGTTACGGGATGGGAGTCTTTTCTTACGTTGTGCCTGTGTTCATAGCCGAAATAGCTCCCAAAAATCTTCGTGGCTCATTGACAGCAGCTAATCAGGTAACGATATTATATATCGATTTTTAGATATAATACATCTGAATCATGATAAAACTCGTGTCGAAATTGTGATCTATATGTGCAGCTTATGATCTGTGCAGCGGTGTCGCTAGCCTTTGTGATCGGAACCATGATGCCATGGAGGATCTTGGCGTTAACAGGTACTAAACTAATAATCACGTTCATAACGCAAATAATCACTTATTAACGTATGCAATCCAAACACTTTAAACCAATTATTTGCGTTAATGTAACGTAATAAGCTAATAATCACGTTCATAATGCAAAACCAAACACCCTCTAATTAACATTGGTTACTAACAGTCAAATAGTCAAATCAAACCATATATTTGTATTAGTTGGGTTATATGTGACTAGTTGAAATTTGGTTACTAATTGAATCACAAATAGTGACCAATTAAAGTTTTATGGTCGCAGGAGTTGTTCCGTGCATTATTTTAGTAACGGGATTGTTTTTCATCCCGGAATCTCCGAGATGGCTGGTAAGATCGATCTAGTTGTTTTCGTTGTTAGATTCAGACGGAAAGGATCAAGAAAATGATGCTCGATAAACATGCAGGCTAAGACCGGGAACCAGAAAGAGTTTGTAGTAGCACTTCAGAAACTTCGAGGGAAGGATGCCGATGTATCCGAAGAGGCTGCAGAAATCCAGGTTTGTATATCACTTTTCGCGAGAAGAAAACAAGGATTTGAACCGATGATTTCATTTTCCCTAAATGGTTTGTTATCGGTCGTACAAGATTAACGTATGACCTTACATAACAATATTATGCTACTATTTATATATATCTACAGGATTATATAGAAACGCTAGAAAAGCTCCCGAAAGCGAAATTATTAGATTTGTTTCAGAAACGATACTCACGATCGGTTGTTGTAAGTAAATACGAATTCTTAAAATGACGCCTACAAAAAGCCCAACTCTTCGTACCATATAACGCGTGTGTACTGTTTTCAGATCGGAGTTGGGCTGATGGTTTGCCAACAATTTGGAGGAATCAATGGTATCTGTTTCTATACGAGCAGTATTTTCGAATCCGCAGGTATATGTAACCACTGATGCATTCATTCCATTCTCACGTAAAACACGAATAACTTATTGTGGTCTCTCCCGTTTTTATCAGGATTTCCGTCTGATCTTGGAACAATAACTTACGCGGTGATACAAATCGTGATTACAGCGCTAAACGCGCTTATTGTAGATAAAGCCGGTAGAAAGCCACTGTTACTGGTAATGAGATCGAGTAGAATAAGTATCACTTTTTCTTTGATCGTTAAAGGACCATTTAGTGACGTAATTTAGGTGTCACAAACGAGCCATTTTAATGCGTATCTGTATAATACTTGAAGGTTTCGGGAGCGGGATTGGTGTTGGGATGTTTACTGACGGCATTGTCATTCTACCTCAAGGTATTTTCCTTCATTACTCATTTTGTAACCATTTTTAGGGGTTCTTTAGTTAGTTCTTAATGAAATTATTAAGAATTCATTTAAAATTAAAGTGACCTCTTAATGATTCCATTAAAAGGTAAACAAACATGGTTAGTTTCACGTCAGATTAGTCCAGTCTAACAACAAGAAAAACGATGTTTTTGCTGCCGTAAACGACGCATGCACAAATTTGTTAAATATCGTGGCAACGAATAAAAGCTTTTGGTAAGAATCCGTCTTCACTAACAATACCGACACATAATATAATTATGTTTTTTTATCACTTTGTTTTATCCTAGCCGTTTGAAATGTTGTATGGTCTAATGTTATATTGTGTCACCCAGACTTACGAAATCGGACTATCAGCAGTACCTGCACTAGCTGTAACTGGCATACTGGTAAGTAGACCTGTCAATTCGTGTATTCGTGTTGTTTTCACGTGTCAGACATGAATTTAACACGACACAAATATTTGAAGGACAATAAGTTTTATCTCACTTTTTGAGATGTATTCGTGTCGTGTATTTGTGTCATGTCGTGTCTCTCACGAATTCATGTATTCGTGTCTCCTATTGCCAGATTGATCTACTGGTAAATGGTAATTCAAAAGATTGTTCTGAAAAGCCAAGCTATTTAAATTAATACTTAATTTCATAAAATAACAACATATTTTATATTAGTTTATTGATAGTATACTACAAAGCTATTTCATTTTATTCTTAATACTAGCTAGCAACATACATTAGTTTTACAATAGTAACAACAATTTCTAATTAATGTTAGGTAACAAATTGAAAGTATGTTTTTACTTGCATAATAATCATAATATGTTTCCATTTTATGCAATTACTTCAATTTAATAACGCCCATATAATATGCTCGAACAAGCTCTAAAACTCTTAACATGTATTTACTAACTAAATGTATGTATTTTCGAACATTTTACGTACGTATAGGTGTATATAAGCTCGTTTTCAGCCGGAATGGGAGCAATTCCATGGGTTATAATGTCCGAGGTAATCTGAGATATACATTTACGTATGTATAGGTGTGTGTGTGTGTGTATATATATAATGTATGACTGTATGTATGTAGATATTCCCGATTAATATAAAAGGAGTAGCCGGAAGCCTCGCGACTTTGGTGAATTGGTTTGGTGCGTGGGCGGTCTCATTCAGTTTCAATTTTCTCTTGAGTTGGAGTTCGTATGGTAAGTCTATTAACAATACAAATTAAGAAAGTTTTAAACCAAAGATCGACACACACGGATCGGATGTTGCACGCCATATTTATTAATTTGAAACTAATGTTGTGTGATTACAGGGACGTTTATCATTTATGCAGCGATAAACGCAGGCGCAATTCTTTTCGTAATAAAGATGGTACCCGAAACAAAAGGAAGAACACTAGAACAGATTCAAGCTTCCATTAATGGCTAAACTAAGCTACACCATTCATTTTTGCGTCATCAATTCATGTTAATTTTTGTAACTCTAATTAGGTACATTTGATTAATTCACGGTTTTTTATAATTAATTAGTTTCTAATTAATTAAGTAATTTGGTTCTTACATTAATCGACTTTTTCATTCATGATCTTTGATTTTTTGTATTGCTATATAGATGGAGAATGTTAAGGTAAGCTTTTGTTCGTTAGAATATATATAAATGTATTACATTTATAAAGTTAAAAGATATTAATTATTAAAATTGAATCATTTTTATCGAATCTAACGAATGACTCCTAAGCATATGAATTTTAGATAACAATTAAGCTTCACATTAATTATCTTTATATCCTTAATTTGTTTACAGTACACCGGGTCGTCTCATGTATTTTAGAGGCTCTGTGCTTGTAATTATAACATAGTCTCTTAAGTATTTTAAATAGTAAATTGATCATTTTGAGACTCAATTTTAATAGGTAAAGTCGAGTTCGTGGATAACAAAAAAACTTATTAGTGAGAAATTAAAATAAATAATACGAATCAAATTGTATTTGACATGAATTCTATTTTAACGCACCGATGCACAACGTATACATGACAAATAAAGAAAATTTTTATTGGTCTAAATTTAGATCTTTATTATTTTCGGTTGGCCCTACGAAATTAAGGGCCTATGCGGTCGAACCTTTCGCACACCCTAAAAGCCACCCCTGACAGTACATTATAATTTCCTTATTGGTTTTATTAATTTTTTGTTTACAATAAAATTTTGTTGTACTTTATACACATGTATAACTAGTGATAAATAATCAATGCATAAATCTTTATTTAAATAAAACAACTTCTATGTATTTAGTTAAATAAAACTAAAATGAAATCTTAATTCTCAATATTACGATTATTTTATTAATTGATTTGAATTAAATGGATGGATGAGATTCAAATAAATATGGACATGATTAAGTTTATATACATATATTAATATGAAAATAATTAAATGTGCGTTACAATTCGTCTTAAATAACCACTGTATTTTTTAAAACGGATTTGTTTTTTGATAAAAATTGTAACAGAAAATTATCGTTGAAAAACAACAGATCAAAATTCTGGTAAAATTGGAAACGCAATTTCTTTGAAATAAGTAAAATGATTGTTGATTTGTTCGCTTTTTTCATAATGATTATGCAATTAATCATCCAAACAAAAATAATCAACCTCTCCGATTCATTACTAGCATGATTGGAACAAGTTTGTTGGTATTAAATCTCTAATCAACGGAGGAATTCATCATCATGAGTTCCACCGCCGACAACTCTCATTCACCAATCGCTGACGTTCATCACTCACATATACCTACCGGCGACGACAATTACAATGAAAAACAAGAAGAATCCGGTGACCACGACAACAAGAACGTTCAAGAAGGTGAACATAACAGTACTACTGCTTCTGAATCTGAATATTCCGTGACATTGCCTAGAATTCATCTCCCAGGGCTTGAAAACGATAAGGCGGTGAAAGAAGGTGCTACTGATGAAATGGCGGGAAAAAAGTCGAAATCGAAAGATGAGGAGCAGATTTCTCCCGATCCGGGAGAAATCCATGAGAATCGCTACGAAGTAATTAACAATTTCCCGCCAGATCTGTCGATTTTGAACATTAACGGACGATCCAGATTTGAACTGGTGACAGTGAGGGAAAATGGACGGTTACAGATTTTTATGGTACCTTACCGGTGGCCGCAGCTGGTGACGAGTCCACTGAGAAACGGACGATTGAGGATGTGGCTGTTGAATAATGATCAACACGGCGGAGAGCAGGTATTGCCACCATGACCGGAAACGTAACTGAGTAACGACCGGTGGAAAACGGAATCACCCACACAATGATCGATCGTCGCTGATGCAACATTTTGGTATGGAAATCTTGGAAACTTTTTTTTGGGTTCTAAAGATGGTAAAATATATACTGTTTTTCTTTTCAGTAAAAATTGCGGTTTCCTTAAAAACAATAAATACAACATAATTCACATATGTAAGAATTTACTGAATTAACGTTTTTTATTGGAACCATTAGAGGGCAACTAAAAGTTTGACATGAAGCATTTCAATTTTAAAAGAATTGAAGGAAAGCAGGGATATCAGGAAAAAAGAAGGAATCAGGGTCGTCCCGTGAATTTTGGTGGTCCTGTACGATAATTACATAGCAAGCTCTTAAAATGTAAAATTTTTTGAATTTATGTAAAATTTATTGATTATTAGTGGTCTAACAATTCCTATATACATAAAAAACATTTAAAACAATGATATTAAGACATGTTCATATGACTTGAACAAAATAATTAATTTCAAAACATTTAAAACAATGATATTAAGACACAATAATTAAACTTAAGCAGACTTTAACTTTTCACTATTTTTTCCGATCACCAGTCAATTTTCAAATGATGCCCTATCAAACTTGGGGCCCTGAGCGGTCGCACTTATTGCACACCCTCAGGGCCGGTCCTGAGAAGGATCCACGCGAGTTTTTTCCGAACCCGATTATCTTAAAGGGGATGAGATTTATGATATCCATCCCGATAACCCGACTAGCCATTCGATTAAAATACCGATTAAATACCGTTTACGTTTTACATAATAACAGTATTTTATTTATATTATAGACTAGTTTATAAACCCACATATTACGTAAATAAATTTAAATAAATAGTTGGTTAGATAAAATGTATGTAAACTTAAACCATATAATGTTAATTCATATAAAAATAAAACAAAAATATAGTTAATTTGTCATATATATTATTTATACATCTTTTTAAATATTCATGAACAGTAGCATTATTTTAAAATTTTTATTTACAAATTTATATTATATTTAATCGATATAATTTGAAATTTTAATTTTACGTAAATCATAATGTTTATATATATTTTATAATAAATAAAATGTTATGAAATATGATTTATTAACACCGTATTATGTTCACTTTTAAATATTTAATATTATTTATATGATTTGTATATATTTCTAATATATATTAATCTGTATAATATATTAATAATATGTTGTATTTATCTTTTATATTTATTAACTTTCATAGATATTATAAATAATGAATTATATTTATTTTTTATTTTAGATATAATAAAATGTAATTATTTTATTAAATGAAACATGATGATATCATATAGTAATTTGTGTGAAGTTCCTCGTACTTGAGTTTACAATGTATTAGAGGGTGTTTGGTTTTACGTTATGAACCAGATTATCAGCTTATAGCGTTACAATAACGCAAATAATTAGTTTAAAGTGTTTGGATTGCATACGTTAATAAGTGATTATTTGCGTTTAGCGTTAATCTTACCACACTTTTTCATAAGTTAAAAATTGTAGCTTATTTACTTCATAAGTGATTATTTGATCATTTTACAAGTAAAAACGCAAATCCAAACACTTTAAAAACTGATTATTTGATAATTATGATAGCAAACAGCAGAAGCTAAACCAAACACTACATTTCCTGCAGCACTTTTTGTTACAGCTATTATCTGATTATTAATTTTCAAAACGCTACAACACTTTTTCAAACGCAAATCCAAACACCCTCTTAAGATTTAATATTATTATGTATGAATCATTCATTTTCGATTATTTAATAGATTAACAAAACATTCTTTGAGCGTTCAATTTATTTACATACCATTTAGAATATATGTTGGATGATCCCCTATATAGTGTTTGGATTTTGTTTTGTAGAAGTTAATTTCCAAAAGTGATGCAAAGACACCGCTTCAAATGTGAAGTTTTGTTTAAATATGTTTTGGCTACAAAAATGTAAAACTTAAAGTAGCAAATTGATTTTAGTTGTTAAATAGTTTACTGTTTTCTAAATTTTTTCAAAATGAAAAGAGTTAATTATTCATAAAAATGCGAAGCCAAAGCCAAATATCCTCTTAAATGTGATGAAAATGTTCTAATTAATATACTTCATAAATATGGATGTGTTTAAAAATTTTCATAAATATTATTTATAAATTTTCTATGATTAAAGAGTTTTAAAATAAATTAACTGTAAATCCATTTAATTTTTACTAAGATATAATTTATAAATAGAATTATAAAACAAAATATTGTTAAATAAATGGTTAAGAACCTGTCAAAGTGGCAAATAATCAAATGGGGTTAAACTTTCATCATCACTTCTCATAGAGTGACGGAGGGAGAGGATTATTAGGTGAGGAATAAAGATAGGGTTTTCTTCGACAGAATGAATTTTTTTCATAAGTCAAAGATTTTCTCTTGTTGGATTTCATCTCCCAATATTATGGCATCGGAGGCTCGTTTCGGAATTGCGACCGTGAAGATCTTCTAAAGCACCATTAGGCTCTATATTTGATAATTCGTTATTAATATTGCAAGATAATAGCCTATTAGTCTAAAAGGAAAAAAATGAGAAATCATAAAATAAAAAAAAAGAGAATAATTCCATAAAAATATCATCATATAGGACAAAATACAAGAAAACATAGAGTACATGGTCTTCATCAATGTTTACCCTTCTCATAGTTACAAGGATAAAAAATAAAACTTTTTTTTTTAAATATAATTTAAGGTGGAAATAAATAGTTATATGATGATTTATTTGGATACTAATTAAACAAAACTTAAAAAACGACTTTATTAATATTCTAGATGATATTACGTTAATTGATAAAATTAAAAGTATATGCTAAAATTATAGTAAAAATATTAATTGACAAACAGTATTGCCTCATTCCCAAATGGCCAAAATAAATGTGTACTTTTTTTATTTTAGTCTGTCTCAATATAAATGCATATCTCATAAATAGTTTGTTACAATTTATACGATTTCGGTTATACCATTAATTGTGAGTTTTAAAAAAGATTGTTTTTAAAAATAATTACTAATTAAAGGTAAAACTATTATTTATTTGATTAAAAGTTTTAATCATTATGAATTTTTAGAACTATGTGTTTTTATCATATGAACATTTATTTAACCGGCTGACCGAACCCAAGAACCGAGAACCGAACCGAATATGAAAAGGTCTGGTTTGGTTCCAGTTATTTCCCGAACTTTTACAAAGAAAAATAGAAAACCAGTCCGAACCCGATGGAACCGAAAACCGAATTATAGGAACCAATAACCGGCCCGAAAATAAAACAGTCCGATTTGGTTCCGTTTGGGTAAAACAGCTTTTTGCTCATTCCTACGTTGGATTATATGATCATGCTTCAACTATGATATCATTTGCATATAAAAAATTGTATGTATCCGAGTGATTATATGGGAACTTTACTTTTATATTTTGTTTTCTCGGATCATGTTGTACTTTCTGCACGAGCGGCTTGACTAGGATGTATCAGCATCATGTACCATAGAAAAGCCTGTTGATCATAAGGCTGCAAACAAGCTCTTATGACATTTCCTTGGATGCAGACTCATACTTAATTCGAGAGCTTAATAGCTTGAAATATCCATCAGAGATATGCTTGATAGAACTATAACTCTTAAAATCTATAATAAATAATGTTCGAGAAAACAAGCTCTGACTTCAAAATATACATCAAAACTTGATCATAAGTACATACAGATCAACTCATACATAACCTTTGAGAAGCTCAATAAGTTTTTAAATCGAGTTCTTGTAAACCTTATGATTTCGATCGAGCTCAAATTACTCGATAAGAGCTTGAGTCATTTGTAAACCCTGTGTGACCATGAGATTGCACCTACAGATGATCATGAACATTGTTGAACAGTGACAGGAATGCTAGTTTACAGGACTACAAAAGTAAGCGATCACCTGCGTTTCATCACAGTTCATGTGAGCCTCGGGGTTGTGAGGAATCATATTCGTTCAAATGCGAGTCCTCTTTGTCCTTCATCACACACATAACACAAGGTACATCACCGTTCTTGAAGTTGCAAGCCTTTTTAAGAAACCATGGATTGATTAGTCACATTTTCAAATAAATAATTAGAAAATGTGATTAAGTACAGATTGCCGTAATCTTGGGTTACAAAGAGAAAACATCGGGCGTAATACTATTATGGTTGTGTCCTCCCTATGAGCCGACCATAATATTTAGTGGTGTGCAACCGGACTAGTACCAAACTGGATAACATAAAATAACTGAACCAAATATTGGAACTTTTATAGATAAAGATTTTTTAAAGGAAGAAACTATTTCAGTTCTGGTTTTGGATCAACCTAACTCAGCACCACTTTTTTTTTAAATCTGGAAAAAGAACTAAACCAAATAGCTGGTTTTGGTATTGTCTAGCCTGGTCTGATATTTTGATTTGGTCAGTAAGGACTGATATTTGCATACTTGATACATGTTGCTAGATTAATCGTTAAAGGCTACATACAATAAATGTTGATCTCCTCCAACAAAAATGAACAACTCTTGCCTTAATGAGTTCTTAGAAGGCTAGTCAGGGTTGGTGTATTCCAGCAGCATGTGCGGCGACCTGTATATTTTCACCAATGTCCAGTACAGAACCTCCTCCACCACTAGCTCACCCTCAGCTCTAGCAGCATATATATCCTCACAAATGGCAATCAACCTATGCACAAAACCAGAGTTTCAATACCGACAAATATTCCAGGTAGTTCACCTGCTCACTGTTGCGGTATCAGGTAGGGATGGGCGGATCCAGTGTAGAAGCCTAGGTGTCACTCGACACCGATAAATTCTGTTGTCGATATGTAATATATCAGATAATTTCCATTTTATTTCACATTATATTCGTAATCGGCACCTATTATTTTTATATTTTGACAGAAATGACACCGATGCTAAAAAAATTCTAGATCCGCCCAGCTTATTGTGGTTTGTATAATGTTAGAATGGTAAATGCGTTTATTACCGAATGATAATATACGGTACCTGTCACAAGCAGGAAGGTTCTCGAATGGGATTCTCATCCGCAAGTCAGAGCATTGAAGCCGTATGAAACGACCAACAGCTAACACGAAGGTAATGTATAGACCCCATATACTGGATTTGCTGAGGGTCTCACCGAGAAGACCCTCTTAGATTCAAAGGAAACAAAATGTTATCAATAGCTATCGGTTTTATAGACTCGTAAATGTTGCTATGCTTCCATTTCTAAGTAAAGTCTGAAGTATGATGAAATCATGTTTGAAATTTAAGAGGTAGCCTTAAAGTTTGAATTCCAAAAATTTAAGACTATTGATTAAATTTGAAGTTTTTTAAATTGTTAATATATTATATTTAATTAATTTATATAACTAACATATTAAAATAATTTAATATTTAAATAAGTAAATTGAATAAATATTTTTAGTTAATTAATTTAAATAATTATTTTTAATTAATTAAACTGAATGTAATATTTAATTAAATAAAATAAATTATTGATTTAATTTAGAAAGAAAAATTTTTAGACCTTAATTTCAGATTTCAAGTGAGGGTTCGTCTCTTAATTTTCAGACTTAATTTCAAAGGTTTTAAGATCTTAATTTTGAAATGTAACAAACATTCTGAAATTCACTTAAGTCTGAAATGTAACAAACAATCTTAAGTCACTTAAGATCTGAATTTTAAGATTTAAGACAAATTAAGATTTGAAATTGTCAAAACAAACAAGGCCTAAGACTTACGTGGTGTTTCCTCTGACACGACGATGGCCATGGGCCCCATCAAATCTCCACACACATTTGAATCCAACCAACTAATATCATAAAAGGACCACCATTCGTAATTCCCACGATTTAGGTGAAGCTTTGCATCCACACCATCTGCCTGTAAAAAAAAACAGTATTCGGAATTCCTAAAACATCTCAGCCAACTGCTGCTGGATCTTTTTAACGAACCCTTGTAGAAAATGTTAGAAGAACAGTCAAACATAGGACAACATATGCCTCTATGAGTTTATGTATAGTTTGATGTGGGTCATTTCCATATAAAGTAACTTTCGAAAATTAAAAGAGAGGCAATCCCAGTTCAATACTTGCCTTCCTAGAATATGGGAGTTTTAAAATTTTTTATGGGTACTGGAAACTCACCAATATTATATTTGTTGCCCAACCTGAGGGGTGTTTGGATGTACGTCTTGCTAATGGTTGTGGTATTAGATAATCAAAATCTGATAATTATGTCATAAAATGTGTGACAAGAGAGTATTTATTTATACAGGGCTTGCTTGAAGTTGTAATAAGAACATCTAATGCTGTTGAACAGATCAAATAAGGGTAAAATAATGATATATTAGTAAATCTTTCTCTAATCATTTGATGATAGCTCTATTGCAGCTGGTCATACTTATTATATGAGCTCCAAATAATTTACATGACTTGACTTGAAGTTGCAATGATCAGATAATCACTTTCACAACACACATCCAAACACCCCTTAAACGTGCATGATGGAAAACCTTCCATCCAACAATTGCTGTGGAGGAGAGAGGGAGGGAGAGATCAGATACAGCTAAAGCATGTACCTTTTGGTCGAAGAGTCTGACATCACCAGAACCAGTTACCCTAAAGTACCTTGGGTAAGTGTTATTTATCCTAAAGCTGTTGCTCGAACCATTAAGAACTTGCTCAAGTTCTGATGGTTTGGGAAGATCTGACCGTTGTATGGTTTGCTCGTATTTTACGACTTCTTTGTTCTTAGGCCTGTCTCGTGTGAGTACCCAAGAGAATTTCATATCCATGCCCATGTCCAGAGACTGTATGAATCTTCTTTGAATTATATCAGGGACAAGCCACCAACTAATGGCATCTGCTTGACAGCATATCATTTGGATATCATCGACATTATAAGAATCAAGATAATTATAGGGATCAAGTTTAGCAGAAGATTTTAACACATTCCATGGGGTGATTGCACATAGAGTTGTTTCGTATAGCATCAATCGTCCACCATTTGTCTTTATGTGAAACTGAATGCTTGCATCATTTATGGGGTTGGCTATGTTTGTTGGGTTACCACTGCTATACATCTGTAAAGAAAATCAACGAGTATGCACACCATTAAGCAAGTTGTTTATGTAAAGCATTAAGCTTGAGCAAACATAAGTTGATCAAAAGCAATTAGTTCAACCAAAGTCTCCTAATTTTATTTGTACAAGTCATATTAAAAGACTATTTTCGGAACCTAGAAGGCGAGAAAATTGTAAGCTTTGCAGCATCTCCTCATTTGTTGGTTTTATACAATTTCTTTTACATAATGATAAGGAATGGCCCATTACTCTATTGAAGGAAAATGAGTCCACTAAGCCTTTATTGGTTGATCAGCCCAATCAAATCAAGCCTTGGGAAGTTACAACAGAATATGGTTTAGAGGACAGATATAGGGCTGACATGATCTAAGTTGCTATGCATACTGAGAGTGAGAGAGAATAATATATAGTAACAGATTTAGGTGAGAGAGGATATCTCTGAGTATTTTTCATATTTGTGAGGATGGCTTTTCAGCTTGGCAGGAGAGTTTCTAATCGGCTATTTTAGCTTGGGCAGAAGGGTGGACCATTCTGTGGGTACTCTTTCTGATTTGTTTCTTAATCATTTTAACACCATATTACAATTTCAGTTTCTCCTTACATTCATAGCTTCTTGTTCCAAGTTTTGAGTTCTAGTTTCTATCAATTGGTTCCATTGCCGGTCTTCTCCTTCTTCGATGGGTCAGCCAGATCCTCCTGCCACCACCAGATTGCAATCCCGTATTGATGCTTAGGATGAAAAAATCCAGCAACTCTCCATTCAATTGCAGTCCCTCTCTACCTCTGTTAATTCTATGCAGGATACCATCAATGGTATCCCTGCTTCCCTTGAAAAGCTGCTCTCAGGTAAACGACCCTCCTCCACTCACTGATGATTCATCCCCTTTTGTTGACGATGGTTCTGGTTCTGGATCTGGTGGCAAATTCCACAGTGGCGGTTTAGAAGATTTCTTCAGAGAACACCATTTTGATGATTCTCTCTTCTCTCTGCCTAAGGTGAAACTCCCGTTATTTGACGGTACCGACCCTCGTGGTTGGATTACAAAAGCTGAACTCTATTTTCAGGTGAACCAAACTCCTCTTAATCAGAAATTGCACCTGGCACTGATGTGCATGACTGGTATCGCTCTTAACTGGTTCACCAATCTCTTGTTTAGTAATTGATTAAATGAGATGCATAACAGCAGGTGGATTGATTGGGGTAATATTTTATCTCCTGTGGGTCAAATGGGTATAAATTCAAATGCTTACAACTTATTTTACTTGGTAAAAATAGGTATTGTTACTTTTAATACATTAACTAACAATAAAAGGGAACAATAACTGTAAGATGGATCAACCTGACCTAACATGTTTTGACGTGCATTAAAATTTTCATGTTTAACTGTTTTGACCCATTATCAACCCGCACCCCCAAAATATATATTTTTTGCCACGTCTTTGATAAACCATAAACTCATGCTTGGGGGGATTGATCTGACACACAACATTTGCTTTTATTTACTGACATCCACTTGCTGTGAAGCAGGGGTGTATAACACGCTAGAATAAGGGACTTAGTCCTCAGGTTTCAAAAGAGGGAGTAATAGGATGTAGAGATGGATGACAGTATACATCCAATTAATAAGGTGGTTGCAAAAAGTAGAGAAGCAGATATCAGATTTAAGTAACATGACGGAAAGAGGAAGTCACCACTTAGGAAATTACTTGACACTACGGATTTTTACATGGTTGTAAGAGTAAACACAGAAAGCATACACCCTGTGGAACCTTAGAGGCTACCCTCTCTTTAATCAATTACGGGTGCTCTTCATGCATGAAGGTCTGAGATTCACCAATTGGGAAGCTAAGAAAGCAGTAAGAGGTGTGAAGCTGATAAATCAAAAAGACAGGCTAGAGATAAAACATAGAAGAGCTGTATGGGGAAGATGCAACAACTGTCAAGGTAATTTGCTTTATTGCTTATATGATATTCAGATTAAGGCAAAGACAAGAACTTCAACCAACTGAGCTTATTCCCCATATCAGAAAAGTAAACTGAAATGAGGCCTACTCTATTTACTTAGCTTAAACCCATAATATTTGACTGAGATGTAAATGAATCAAGGAGAGCAATAGGAGAAATGTCTTACAAGCATAGGAGCCCAGATGACACAGATTAATATGATGAATAAGCACAAGCCATTGCAAAATTTTGTAACCTTCCTCTGCTTCTCTCCTTGTCTATGACCAGCCCTGTTCAGAACTGCATCACATTTGACAAGGTACAAACTTGCATTTATGTCTTCCAACTATAACCGGAAAAGTACAGAGATCAGTTAATATACAGAAATTTCATTCATGTAAGATTCATAACACAGAGAACATTTCCAATAAAGCATGCCACTGATGAAACAAAACTAAAGATGCTTTAATGTCACTGATGAAACAAAATTAAACCGAATAAAGCATGCCACTGTTGAAATAAACCTATGATGTGATGAAAAAAAATGAAATATTAACAACCCTTGAGATGGTTGAACCTTTTTGGGTAACTAAGTGTCTTTGTGTCAGCCTGAGGAGAAGAAATGAAGTATTCCACCCAAAACTCTATCAAGATTTTACACATTTGAAATGTTTCACTGTTTTATGTCCTTATCCTTTGCTAATCTTGCTAGATAAATAATAAGCTCTCATAGCTATAACCAAATCTGTGTTGTCAGGTAATCTCAAAGGACAAACGACCAATTTTGTTAAAGATCCAACTTTTCGTTTCACAGTCTACATATATGCCAGTAAAATATGCATATACAGCAAACACAAAAGAAATCCACTAAATGTGTAAAAGGCAAGGGAATACTAACCTTGAGCCAGTCATACATTGTCAAAGATGTAGTGGTGCATGACCAATCAAGAACACATCTTAATTCATAGAGGAATGGCAGTGCGCGGTATAGTCGGTAACCCAAATAATTAACCCTGGAAATACTGCTAGTCAGAAATTGCCTATATAATGTGCTCTTATGAGGAACTCCTGCTCGTATTTGCATGGCTTGCAAGGCCAAAGAAATTGCTTTAGTTACATATATCGCACGGAGTGCTAAACCTGCTGCATTGTGCTGCGAAGGCTCCATACTCCAGGCATACTCCGTGACGCAGTATGTGAAAATTACGAGGTTAAAGATATAAAAGATCACTTTTCCCGTGGCGAATGAACATAGATATATAACGCGATCAAGCACAATCAAGAAGAAGATAACCTGCATAAAGGAAACTAAATTTCAAAATGAGCTTTGGCTTCCACCATAAAATTTGACAATAGTTAGTCATGAAATGGGGGGAAAAAAAAACTTGCCATCAAGATGAACACGAACTCCTTTGGAAACTGATCTTCCAGCTGATAAACATCTAGAAATTCATTTTGGTTCTTTATAACAGACTGGTAGAAGATGGCAACTAAAAAGAAAACAGCCAAATCTGCACCGAATATATAGGCATATAGATCAATCTCTCTTTTGCCTCCCCCGATTACCGATATAATAGAATATGGAAATTCAAGTTGGTTAGAAAGACCAGCATCTTGGGCTTCTCTTATCTCTCTAGCTACATCAGCTGCAGGAGTCAGAGACTTATACCTTTCTGCTAAAATGCATTCCTCTTTTGGGGATGCATAAGTCACTTCAAAAACAGCCAAAGCAACATTTGGGCTGTCTTTACTCTTTTCAATGCTTCGAACTTGGACGCTACTAGCACAAGGGCAAGCGGTAGGGTCTGATTCCCTGCATCTTGAATTATGAACAAATCTAAGAAGTTGGTTTACTCCAGATTCAACCCTTGATGGTTGAATCCCATACTCAGGCCACGAATGAACATCTAATGATAACTGGATAAAGTATGGTGGAGATTCTGCTGCTTGTGTCAGTGATTTCCAGTATCTAATACAGTTTCCAATAATCAGTTTAGCAATATTTGTTCCAAGCTGAAGCATTTTTTGTGTATTTTCTCTCCAACTTGAACTCAAAAGAACCTCCTTAGGGTTAACAATTTTCGCTGTAAGACTGCTGAACTCAGTTGAGAAAATCCATTCACTGTCTTTGGCAGTTATTGAGCTCTGAATGAGGGTAAATAGGTAGACTAGAAAGAGTGGCAACAAACTGATTACAAACGAAGAGGTTATTCTGTTTGTAGGAAATCCCCACTCTGGAAGAGAGACTGAATCGATAGTGATGCCACAATGTTGGATTATGATCTGATACACATACTGAATCAATATATAGAACTCTGTATAGATCAGCATTACAACCCAAAAGATGTAATTAGGTCCAGTGTTCACACAAAGGGCATACAAGAAAAGAGCTCCAAGATACACCATAGAAAGCAGGCTAAAGTTCCAAAGAAAGACAAGAAGGAAGCAACAATAGCACACAACATCATTATTTGATTGCATCTGGCCCCATATATGTTGAAAAATTATCCCACAACTTGCTGAGTCGGAACTAGTTCTACTTCTTTCTGAATGCAGAGAAGATGAACAATTCGAAGCGATGTGACTTGCATTTAGGCATTCTGTCTCGCTATGTTTACCGATCATGGCGAATGAAGTTGGCTCATCTAAATCTAAATCTTCTTGAGGAATATTCAAGTAGCTTGCTATGTTGGAAACTGCTCGATTGCCAATTGACTGTACTTGAGAAACACCATCGCCTATCAACTGTACAGCAGAAATCAGTTTACTTTCTTTCATAGGGCCCTTGCCTTTCTTTTCTGTCTCTGTGACATCCTCTTCAAATTCAGTGACTTCAATAAGACGTGAGTTTTCTGGAGACTCAAATGCCGGTAAACTTTCAGTTCCATGAAATTCAAAAGGTAATGGCAAGTCCACAGTAATATCCGACTCTTCTTTCTTAAGAATATCTCCATCTTTATTGAGATTCTGAGTGGCATAATCTGTATTTAGAGAGAGAGTTCTCCTTCTCCTTAAGCCTTCACCATGAGGTGAATCATCACAATCATGCGCATGGGCGGAACATGTGTGAAGCTGGATCTGTAGGTTAAGCATTTCAGATTTCATCTTTTCCACTTGCATATTTCGCTGGCACTTCTTCTCCTCGTCTTCACGGATATGCTGTAACTGTTCAGTTTTCCATGCAGCCTTCTTCTCTTGTTCATGTACAATGGCACCGATTTGCTCAGCTTCAAGGTATTGAAATACATAATTAAGCTCTGGGGAGGAAAACATGTATGATTGCAATGAAACCAGAATGAAGATGATAATCTCAACCAACGCAGACCTTGAGGTGATCCGAAATCCATAGTCATACTTATAAAATCCAATAACCTCATAAACATAGTCTATGGTTTCACACTTCCCGTCATTAAAAGCACCCACAAACGGGGATTGATAGGCAAGAGAGAGAACAATGACGGCAAAGTTGTATATCCGCAACCACTTAAAGATCTTGTTCTTTTTCTTTAGTATTGTAAGTCTCAGTCGAAAAAGACTTAGAGCAAAAGCAAGATATCCAAGGTGTAAAATATCATACTCGAGAGTTCCAGTGATTAAAATCAAGGCAAGCACGAGATCCAACAGATGACAGTAGCAGTACAGTCTCAAGTAGTCTAGAAGAGTCCAAATGGTTTTGGTTTCAAGAGAGAGGTCTCGCCAAACGAAGGCATTCTTACGTTGAGAAATCATTTGGCGGTATGTATATGATCCTGAGAAACTGCAAAACCGATCAGCTCGAAGCTTGAAACATGCAAACATGAAGACTAGGAAGTAACTGATCAGCACTCTTGGATCATCCACAGTAAGTCCTAGCCAGCAGTTTCGGCAATAGCTGAAATGAAACTCTGACATCCGCCAGCAATCATGGCAATGCAAGGTATCATCACTTGGATCAAGTTCACTTAAAGGCCTTTCAGTTTTCCAAATAGCAAAATACTCAAGTAAAAGAACACTAGCGAACAAGACAACAAATAACGACCATGATCTTTGTACTAATTGCCGGCCTAGAACAACACAAACAGCAAGTGATGCAATATACAGCATCGATATGGCATTAAGAAGAGCAAAGCTTGCCAGAAGCAATGCAATCATGTTAATTTCAAGGCCAAAGAGGATGAACATGTTCTCCAGCCAAAACTTCAGATATATCTTTAAGGAAGTCTTCTGCATATCAAATCTCTCCTTTCTTAACGAGAGAACTTGCTTTTTATTCCATTTTTGGTTCTCATTAAACTGTCCCCAGAAACATCCAAGCACGTATCTTCTGTCCTTGGACACTCCTGTCTTCATACCCGCATCACCCGGCAAATCTTGGTTGTTTTGTGGCCATGAATTGGTGCTCCTCAACCCTATTTTCCTAATAGATGGACTGTTATCCCCATTTGGAATCGAAGCAATTGGTAACACATCTTCTTGAGAGAAAAACAACGGGCAAGGTTCTTCCCATTGACCTACACCAGAAAGCCAACTGGGCATCATCTCTAACCAATGGAAAACATTATATTGAAGGGTACATGCAGCAATCACCAAGACTTTAGCCCTTAACCCTGCTTCTAAACCCCAAGCTCCAGGTTGATAAACCTTTAAACCTAGAAAGCTAGACAAAGCAGAATGTTTTTGCCCTGGAAACATCTTGGCTTGTTCCCCACACAACTGGAATAAATACTCCGATGTTGCAAGAACTCCTGTGTAAACCAAAAATGATTTGGATGGTACCCTGGAAGCTTTCGGCAAAATTGAGCAGAAGACGGTACCAAGAAGATAAAGAAAACCGAATGCGCTTATTGAAGATATTGATGCGTAGAACATAGCAGCGAACAATATCTTTTGACTGTGCCATATTAGAAGCCTTCTAATAAAACCGATCACCCCAAATTGCAGCCGATTTGTGTCCTCTAAGTTAGGATACCTGTTTTGTCTCCTCTCATAGCTATAAAGTTGCATTGCAATGGTTATCGCCAAGGATTCTGAAACATTTTCGAATACTGATGCTTCTGAGTTGTAGCCAAGTAATGTATAAAGATCAACCTTTGTTGATACCCACTGTTCGAAACTGGGAAAGATGCTCAAAGTATAGATAAGAATAAACATCACGATTGAGTATATTTTCAGTGGGAACCAGAGACGCTTTCTTGTCTTCTCAACAAGTTGTCTACCAGTAATCCAGAAAAGAAGAAGGAAAAGGTACCCAAACGACACATAATTGGGCCTTGTCATGTATACTGTGATAAGTATAGTTACAAATGCGATGTAAGTGCCAAATGAACGATACAGTGATAGAAACTTCTGCCCTATCGCGCTGAGATATGATGCCACTTTTCTCTCTGAAAGAAGAGACAACACAGGCGAGTACCAATTTTCAGAAAGGTTCATAATATACGAGTTGAGGGATAAACGAGAAGATTAGATTCATTATACTGGGATGTTTTAAATCCAAATGCATACCTTGAGAGGGGTTATCATCGTTGTCTGTAGTGTTTCCAGAGGCATAAACAGACAACAAAACTGATTTGTTTAAACCAGCTTTCAAAATGCTAAACCCAACTGGAGGGCAAGGGGTGTGCTGCACAATTGCAGAAAATGAAAACAGAACTTTGTGACCATGCTTCTGAATGGCACAAAAACATGCAAGCAAAGCTATTTCCACAAAATCCCAGGAGCTATCACATTCAAGGAAACCTGCATGAATTTAGATAAAGATCTTATGAACAGAGTAAAAACAAAGGGTGATAATCTAGCCCACACCATATGCGAATTCCAAATTACGAGTTTATGTGTAAGACTGAAGATGACATTAGGAGGGATTCAAATGCTAGAGTGTCAATTTGTTCCATATTGGTTATGAATCAGAATTAAGTTTCTTAAAAGAGGGTGCTTGGACGTTGGTTTCCAAAGTAACTACTGTCACTTGAATAAAAACAGAGATAGTTGGATGATTCTGCATTTATCCCAGTTTTCAGTTTTCTAAACCTTCCCTTTTACCTTTTTCTCCAAATCCGACTATTTTGACACTATATAGTCAGAAATTTATGATTATAATCATAACCTATTTTTTTTTCCACACACTCCAAATTGAACGTAACTATTTTAAGACACAAACAGTCAATTAGATGCAAACCCGCACACCCCTAAGTACGTAGTTATGAGCTATTAATAAGTTTTTCATATACATTTAAGTTACTGGAACTGTTTGTTAAGTTGGCATATCAGTATATTACTGAGTTATTTTGTAGTACAAACTTCACAACCTTTTCCATTTGTTACAAAAGTGCTGAGGCCATGTTGTTTGAGTGAACCAATTAGAAATAGACAATACCTAACTGAGATAAAATATGCCAACTTATAGTCTCCCTTTTCTTCAATGCTCCAGAGACCAAATTAATCTGGAGAGTGTACAAGATTGCGAAATGAATCTCACACAGAAGAAGTAAGGCGCCTTGCACTCTCGTGCTGATGCGGTGGCTCAATAAATACAGAAAAAAGAATATCACTGAAGCACAGATAAATGTTAGCACTTATAAGAGGTTGTTCAGTTGTTCCAATATTAGATTATATAGCAAGTAAATGATATTATTGAAATGAACGCACTATATACAGCATGGATGAAACCAGGCTTCATAGCAATGAGAAATATCTGCACCAGCATGATAGCTCTATTACATTTGCGCAGTATCCAAGCGATCGTGGCTACAATCAGCACTTTTGTTTCTTCATTAACTGCAGTTAGAATGATTCAGATGGAGGCCATGTGATCCAGCAAGAAATGAAAAATAATTAGTAGACAACAACAAAAGAAGAAAAGCTAAACTGTCCAGCTCACCTCATTTGAGCAGGATGGTAGCTATTAGTTGCTTATATAGCTAGAAGGAAAGCTTATGAATTATCAATTAGCAAATCATAAGCAACTACTGACCTTCGGGTTTAGGGTCTCCTTCGGGAGTATGGTGGACCTCATCAGAGATGTACAGGAAAACAGAGTTGTTCACAAGATTAACGAGGGAAACTAAAACTCCCAGACAAAACTGAGCAAGGATAAAGTAACCCGGAAAGGGATAATGCCACAATCCCACCATTTCCCAAATCTCTGTGTCCTGCTTAAGCAATTTAGCAGAAGAAACTTACTGGAATGGATAAGATTAATTACTAGTGGGAATAAAAAACCTTGACAGAATAGACATTCACTTAAGTTATAATTACCTTTTCGAGATTCCAGTTCAAGTATGAAAAGGCTATATTGAATATATATGTACTGACAGCCCACAAGAGAATAAAGACGAGGAGCAGCCCATTTAGGCGGTGCAAACGAAACAAGGATGGGAAAGCAAATATAATGTAGCCAACATATCCAAGTAATCCAAATGCACACATGCTTGCAAAATTAAAGCTCCATAAGGATAGCGCAAACAAGGAGACCTGTCAATTTCATCACTGAAAATTTAACAAATAAGCTGAAAGACAATCGACATGCTCTACTTAACCTGAAATGAAAATGCAGTATATAGATCCAGGAAGAAATCAAGCAACAATCACGTGGGAAAAAAACTGTTACAGTCACAAAGTATAAATATTAATATAAGAGTACATGATGGGCAGCATATAGCCAGAGATAACAGACAATGTATTTATACAAGAATATCTTAGAATCACCATTTCTATAAAGTCACATTCATATATATATATATGTATATGTATGTGTGTGTGTGTGCATGTACATACATACATACATACAAATAAATAAATAAATATATATATATATATATATATATATATATATATATATATATATAATATGCATGTATACATACATACACATATATACATATATACATACATATACAGAATCAAGTTCAAGAGAGTACCCTAAATAATCAACGGTACCGAACGCACCCCCTTGTGAATGATCATTCACAAATTTTTTTTATATAAACATGTATAAACCGAGATTATAAGATTTTTTATCAAATGAGTCATATCTTTATATATGAATGATCATTCACAAAATTTTTAAGGATGTAGAATCGGTGAATGTATCTGAAATTTACATATCATGTGTGTAACGTTAAGGTCGGTACCTTCAGGTGCACTCGACTTTGAGTGGTACTCTTTTGAACCTAAGTCTACATGTCCATATACATATATTTGCATGTATATATGTATATGTACATATACATACACACATACGAATATATATATATATATATATATATATATATATATATATATGTGTGTGTGTGTGTGTGTGTGTGTGTATGTACATATACATATATAAAAAACGGAAGGGTTTCATGACATTTCTCTTTTTAAATGAGGAATCGGAAAACCATTTTAAAAGTTCATTTTTTATCAAATTTACTATTTTTAATCAATTTAAAAATTTACTGTTATTTTTGGAGAAAAAACAAAATTTTTATGCATTAAATGCAACATTTTCTTTGTGCAACTCTCGTCCCTCCTTCACAAAATCTCATCGAGTTTATGCACAAATAAAATTTCATGTTTTATGCATCAACAAAAAAAATGTTTTTATAAAAAATAATAATAAAGGCATAAATGGATCAAAAATAAAAAAAATTTGATGAAAAAAATGAAAGTTTAAATTGGTTCCGGGTTTCCCATGAAAGCTAGGTTCTCAATAGAACCTCTCCCTATATATATATATATATATATATATATATATATATATATATATATATATATATATATATATATATATATATATATATAGATTTGGGTTCAAATGAGTACCACTAGTTTTGCGGAGTACCGGAGGTACCTCGCTTAAAATTATTTTTTTTGAAATTTTTTTTCATAATCATGTTTAAATTAATAATATAAGACTATTTGCAAAAAATCACACATAAACACACACTATAACTATGTGAAACGTGCAAGTTCACATGAACTGCACTGTTGTGAACGTATGTTCACAGCTAAGCATGTTCACATGAATTTTTCCACGTTCACATGACTTTTAAGAGGCTACGAAGTGTGAATGCGTGTAATTTTTTTACAAATATGCTTATATTATTTGTATCTAAATGAATATGAAAAAAAATTTTTAAAAAAAAACTTTTTTTCGGAGCATGTTCACATCTTAAACCCGTGTGTTCACAGGTACTCACGGTACTCTGCATTTTTTAGGTACTCACACGAACCATATTCTATATATATATATATATATATATATATATATATATATATATATATATATATATATATATATATATATATATATATATATATTTGTGTGTGTGCGTGCATGTGTGTGCGTGTATGATCGTAACAACTTTTACAGGTGAAGATAGAAGTGTAAGTCAAAGAGTTTATTGAGTAGATGAAACATCATAAATGAATGTATTCACGACAAATTTGCCACACAAACTTTACTTCAATCATTAGCCATCAGAAAACCTCGAACCTTTCTCTGGTAGAAGTACACAAGAAATTTACAGATTCCCTTGCAGCCATAACTTTTGAAAAGATTATGTTGCTTATTTATTTCAAGGCTTACTCATCAACGTAGATTTTCTTAGTCAATCTATTAATGAGGTAATATTGGCATGAATAAATTTGATAAAGATTTATTTCATGGATAAATCTTCTAAATTGATGCATAGTAACTAAGAAAAGGGCCTTGGCAGTATAATTTCCAAGGGCATCTCTTATTCAGGATCACTGGGTGGTGATCAGATTAACTGGGACCAATTTTAAAATCTTGTTACACAAGTTTAGCCTAGTTGGATTGTATAACAGAGTCATATTGCACCTTCTGAATATCGCATTAATAGAAAATTTACTCTGTGGCACATAAAGACATGATTTCCCAGAAATGTTATTAACTAGGGGCAACGTTTATTAAACATTCAATTACAATATAAAAGCATTAGTTCCTGTATATCTGAAGATGATAAGTGTCTCTAGTTAAGGATATTACCGGGGCACCATAGGTAAAGAAATTGATGCTGAATGTCCGAAAGACTGCACCTCTTAATAAAAGATTGGTGTCCCGCTCACCAGATCTACAGACAACATTACATTATACTAAATATCATGATAACCTTGATATGTATGCATGCAAACACATGCGCACACTGCACACACATATATATTGTTTCATTTTCATATGTACTTTCAGTTATGGTCATAAACTACCATCATTAGGATGCAGATATATTGGTCAGCAATCGCCCATATGATGCTTTTTTGTGAAAAAAAACTGAATGTGTATTGGATGAAGATCTCATAAGAAATAAATTCAACATACAATTGGTGGAGGCAAGGCACCTCTACATTGAGATTTCAAGCACTAACTTGAAACAAACTACCCTAGAACACTTGAGCACTCACCTAACACTACTTCACCGTAAAAACACTCAGCATGACATGAATTTTCACACAAATGGTGCTTGCTGCACTAAGTTCATATAATGACAGCTCCTTTTTTTTCCTGTGGTTTTATTAAAAAATTGTCCATGACATAGGACACAGGCTCAACAAAAAATTAATGTAATACGTTATCCGTCTAAATGTAATAATGCAAATGTTTGATGCTAACCCCATCAATTGTCTGGTAATCTATGCTAAATTGCTAACTTTCTCTTGTCCGGCAAATGCACTAGCAAGAACAAAGAAATGTATTCAACATGACGATAAGATGGACGAATTTCGTATGACACCCCAATTTCGTTACCTTGATTCACGAATGAAGAAAGAATTTGTTGATGGCAGAAGATGTTCGGTCAAGTTGCTTTCTCTCCTGGAAATGATGAAATTCATTTCCTCCAAGTCAAGTTTCACAAGAGATAACTGTGTAAATTTAGCAGAATTTATTAACACTGATGACTTAACTTCCAGTCATCTACATGGGTAATTAAATATAAATACACCATTCATTAAATACTCATGTAGTGGGCAAAGGTGTACCCCGAAGAAAAACATGATCAGTGAAAGAGCGGAACAAATTTGTGCCCAATTAGATGCCGAAGAAATTCTGTATAGGCCGATGAAATCACCTATCATACTAAAGAACCTTGGTAGTCGTGTGGGGAGCTGATAGACATAGAGAAAAAAGATATTGAAGCCCGCGTACAGCCAAAGAGGTCTCCACCACCTTCATGAAAATGTCAACAGATGCAACAAAAATTAATATATGAACTTGAGAACAAGAATCAATATCATCATCAAGAGCTACTATAAAGTCACCTGAAGAGGCCATGAAAGTTGCTTGTTAAGGACCAATCCACAAGACCCACACAACTAGAAACAAAAAAGGGTAATGAAACCCAAGAGCTGTTGCTGATACCCGCAACCAACTGAACGGCAGGCAACAGCAAGAAGAAAGCAACCTTCACATGTGAACCTTCCATACCACCATATGGAGACAGAAAAATTCCAGTCAATTTATGACATTTAATCCTAGATACAAAATTGATATCAATTTTGATCCTCATATATCCCCATACATATTTGATATATACAAAAAACATAAAATTAAACAATGAAAAGAAAACCATAGTATTACCCTTGTCTAAAGAAAAGATCCATCAGTTGTTACCTAACTTTTAGCTTACACAGAAACTCTATGGAAGGTAAAGCATCAAGGCTCGTCAACATCGTTTAGTGTCTACGGAGCAAGCAAGTAATGTAGCAGCATACACACTACATGCTAAGCTTTGAGGTTAGAAGGTAGTATCAAAGTTAAGCACAGTAAAATCACCAGTTCACCACTGAAATTTGTCATACTAGAAAGGAATAAAACCATGTGAATGACAGGAATAACAAAGTAATATTATCTCGTGCCTCATTATTAGTTAAATTCCTTAACAGAATCTTTTAATTGTTAAATAGATTGTGCATGGAAGCACCTGCCATCAGTAATGGAGCAAGGGCCATGTGAGTGCCATCCAAATTTACAGTAGTGTGGGTAATAGTAAATAGGTAAGTTATTGTCTAAATCATAGATGATAGTTCTTAATATTCCATACTAGTAATATGCACCCCATGGTTCACTTATCTATTGAAAATTGAAAGAAATCAAGGAGTGTGTTAAGGAAATGCAAATTTGAAGATCTGTATGTTGGAGAAAAATCATAAATTATCAGTTTGTACCAACCTATTCTCTCTATAGCTGCTAGTAGACTCTCCAAAAATGAAGATGCCCATGTGAACCAACCTACTCTGATTTCATGTAGTTGAGTAAATCCAGTGAAAGCCGCTAATAGTTGCAAGATCATATAATATATTACTGTTGGTGATCTCCATGTTTGGACTCTGCAAAAACGTACTTCATTAGCATGCAGAACATATAAAATATAGCAAGAGAAACTGGTGGTGACAATATGGAAAATTAAGCCAGAGTATTTGATGCTGATAATAGTGTGATAATAAAATTTTAGAATCTCACATCATAAATCCTATTAACTTTGCCCACAGAGGCTCTTCTGCAGTGCATCTTCCACACCAAATGGCCCATGCAAACAGAAAAGTCACCTGTGAAAGGATAACAACAAGAGAGAAAACAACAATATACCATAATACTGTTCTCCCCATCGACTGAAATCCTACAAAAGCAAAATACTCTATGTAAGCTTGATATGGTACCAATTGCTAAACAGATACATGATAAGGAAGTTTTATGCCAGACACTATAAGGAAGTGTGTCAGACACTTCATTACGATTGAATAATGCAGGTAGAATATAGAGCACAACTTCATACAGTTAATGACTTTTATCAGCCATAATGTATCGGACAATCCAAAAATAATAAGCATAGGAAATATAACTTACGTTTGTTTACTGTAGGTGTGCTTCCTAGTCCAAAACATGTGGCACAAGATAATTACACACATACTACAATTGAATCTAACTAATCCAATTGACAATGCATGTCTTTAGTGTTCAAATTTCAATCGTTGGGAAACACTAGATCCAAAATACTAGTAAGAATCATGACAAGCTACACTTACAAGTTTTAAGAGTTCTTCTACAAACTCAACGGAACCTTATCCTGATCTCCTTACATGGAAACTTAGGAAGTCAAGGACAAGGAGAGAAGAGAAACTACAAAGTCAATTAATTAAATATGGTATACATCATAGTTCAAGGAAAGCTTTGGTTAAATAATTGGTTGAACTGGTTGGGAACCATTAGGAAAATGACTCGGAAAACATGTGACCTAAAGTGAAGTGAGGCAGAGGAGAGTAGTGGTGTCTACTATTGGGAAGCTGAACTTTCCGGTTGCCACTAAAGACGGTGAGGTTGTATGTGGAGGTCTGCAATAATTTATCACCTTGTTGCAACTTCAATATCATAATAATTCCTTACTCTGAGAAGTTGGTGTTTGGGAAAGACATTGCAGTTCAGTCATTTATTTGAGAACACTGTTTTTAAATATTACCCATTTACATATCTCAGAATAATCAACAATATACTATATATATGGTTCAGTGGTTCCTAATAGCCAAGCGTAAATTATAATTCTTTCATCTGAACATGTAAGATGAAAGTATGGGAGGAATTCATATCTTAGAACCTAATCATCAAATGTACACCTGGGACCACCAGCCATGGAAATCCTACACTGTGCTAGAGTACTGACATAGTTGAGCATTCTTTTCTCAGGAAAGACATCCAAGATTATACTATTCCATACCAATGTGTGTGGTTAGTGAAAACAAAAGGCAATATACAATGGTTCTTTCTAGACCCTATGCCCCCAAGTTACCACAATATCGCATCAATATGACTATAATCAACCAAAATAGCTATCAGAAAATATTCTTTTCCAATGGTTGACTTCATACAAAACTATAAATGCTTATCATTTGAACAAAAATAATTTGTATCGGACATAAATACAACTTAACGGGCTTGTATCAGTTTAATATGACACACAACATTAAAACGTGGCATTTCGTTGCACTACAGATTACAATGCATTTATGAACACTGATGGTAGCAATATCACAAAACTTCATGATACTTGATACCATGGCAAACTAGGATTAATAAGAAACTTCATCTTATAAAATATCATTACCTCTTTCCAGATGAACATATATAATAAGTAGAGAAAATATCAAGTTCCCAAGGGAGATCAAGCTCCATTTCAGTAAAGCGGCTGTAAAAACAGTAAGAATGAGCTCATGAGAATATAAAGAGGTAAATATTTATTAGTGATCAATGGCTTTATAAATTAACAATCACACAATAATGAATTCCTGCAAGGTTTACCCCCTGAGCTAACTAAGGGTAATTACTTCTGAATATTTCCCAACATCTCCATTACTAGACTCGCTGATCATCATCATCATCATTAGAATAATCAACAATCTTAGCATTATCATGAACAATACCACAATCACAAAGATCATTGCATTGTATTGTATTGTCACTTGTATCTTAACAACTGACGCTAATTAGGTTTATTAGGGTTCCTTGCTTGATGGTGATCTCATAATATAAGCTTATACAAAGAAAACACATAACTATTATCTGTATAATGACGATAAGCATGAGGTGTCTACATGAATTCACAGTAATAAAATAAAACGTCATGCATGAGCAATATACATTCAGCTTCGCCCTAATTCGGTTGTTGCATAAATCACTTTCTGAAGATCTTCAAATATAACTTGCTCAATGAAGATAACGAAGAAACAAAATTGCTACCTGTAAATAGTATCATTGACAACAGAAATCCACAGACTAATGCCCGCATTGTTGCCTCGTAACGTCGAAACCAGATCGTTCATATCATCAGTTGATTATTTGATCAACGTACTTTTCAGTGGATTTTTTCTTGGCGAGCTGAAAACTCGACATAATTGAATCATTGTGAAGCTATTTTCACACGTATTTAATTTGATTCCTCTAAACTAAACAGTAAGAACTCAAATCAGAAGAGCGAGTGGATCTTCAATGGAAGATTTACGTAAATTTGCAAACTCCGTGATTCATCCAATTGATTGATAAACTTTTTAAATTTGTAAAAATGATCACATTTTGTTACGACGAGAAAAAGAACGTATCCCCGGACCTAATCCATCGATAATTTTTTTATATGTTCATTCAAGTATCACGTCTTAAATCTTATGTTTTTAAAAAATTTATGTAGTAATTTTTTTTTTTTCACATCAAAACTTTTAAAAATGTTTTAACACACTGAAAACCGACACTATGTATTAACCATGTTGTAATACATGGTTAATCCTAAAACTATGGTTTTTTCTTATTATACATGTAATATAATATAAAAAAAATTGTTATTATTATACATATTATAATATCATGATATCTATATAAACTTAAGTTTAATGTCTATTTTTAATCATTTAAATTTTTAAAAGAAATTTTATGTTTTATCTTACCAAGTATTGATAACATTTAAATTTGATTTATTTAAATTTGAAAAGATTTTTTTTGTCATTAAAAGGATATGGAATTATATAAATTTTGAAAATTTTAAAATAAAAAGAATTTCATGTATATTCTTGTAAAGCTTTTAAATTAGGCGTGTCTTTCTAAACTTTTGAGTTGCATCAATACATCAAAGTGGCGGGCCTAATGTGGCATTTGGTTCATGGAATGTAATTCGAAGGAATTGGAATTTGGATTTTAGTTATTAATATGGTTGATGATGAGAGTAGAAGATAGTTTTTAGTATTGGTTAGAGATATTGGTTGGAATCTAATTCATGCGTGTGTTGGAATTTAATTCATGTATGAGTTGGTAGGATTGTCAAATTCCTGTAAACAAAGGAATTAGATGGAAAATTATATAATAATATAACATTTGTCTTCGTTATCAAACATTATAAATAAGCTAAATTCTAATTCCAATTCCATCAAATTCCATTCGACTCGTTTGATCGATACTACAAGTACTCTTCATCACTGTCTTCATCATAATCAGATTCTGATTCTTGGTTTCTTGGTTCCATCAGAGTGTTCATGTTGAATGACGAATCGTCTTCCAACTCCTCCATGTCTATCGTGTCATACTTCATTCGTTGCTCGAATTTCGCATCAGAACAGTTAAGAAGCCACGCAAGCGAGCATTTAAGTCCCTTCTTTGCAACCATCTGATGCCGCGTTCTTATGGTTGACTCCAACCCGTAAGTGAAGAAGGCTGGAAAATCAACCAACTCCTCCAACTCCCTTCCCATCTTGCTTTGGAAATAATCAAAATTGAGTTTCATTATATCCATATTCAAAGCAAGCAATTGTGGACACCCAACAACCATCTTTTTCACTTGATCCAAAGAGAATCCACAACTTTTCAGAAAGTCTACATGCTTCACGACCGCTATGTTACTCAGGCTTACAATCTGTGGCATTTTCTCTATAACCCTCCCTAGATCTTCAGGGCTGAAATCAATTACGGAGTTGAGGAAGCTTTGCTGTTTCACTAGCCTTGGGCCTAGGTCAAGTCCTATAATTTCAGGATACTGTGCGATGACGGATGAAATAGATGCCTCCCTAACACCAAAATCAGTTAGCGACTTGACGTTTGGTTTAACTTTCTCTTCCAGTCCAAACCCAAGTATGTGAGGTCGTTTCTCAATCAATCTGGCCACAGCTAGCATCGGTATTCCCAAACTTTCCAGATATTCAACGAAAGGTTTGATCACTCTCCCAACTCTCATTCCCAGAATATCTGGATATCTAGTTAAAAGTCCACCAATTTCTCTTCTTGCCACTCCAATTCCAACTAAATACGCGACAGATGTGCTCATTGTCCCTTCAAGCTTATATCCCAATACCTCTGGATACTTCTCGAGGACTTGAGGGATGTCGTTTGGTTTGATGTCCATACCTTCAAGATATTTAACAACTGGGGCAAGGTCCACAACCACACTGGCATGAAGAACTTGAGGATATCGTCTCAAGAAATCTGTCAAAGTAGATCTCCTAACACCCAATTTACCTAGATAATCAAGGACCGGGATCATGTTTTTCTTGACACTACAACCAAGAACAAGAGGATAATTGTTTATGTCCTCGATTGTTAAACCCAGTGTGTGAAGAAAATCTACACGCTCCTTCATGACATCAACCGTCACAGGGAGCTCCAAACCATCAAGCTCATCTGGTTCGATACCAATACCTCTTAAAAAATCATACACACGCGCTCGATTTGCAATTCTCTCGTTCTTCATCTCTAGTAAGCTAGCACGGCCATATAATGATGAGGATCCTCCTTGTTTTCGACTCGTACGAACAGCGTCTGACTTGGAAGTAGATGGACCTACAGAATTAGATGCATACGGTCTACTGGCAACGGAACAGTTGACGAAATTAATTCTCTTCTGGTAATGACTTGCAAGCAATAATTTTGATGCAGTAGCTGTTAGGGGCTTGCAAAACGTAAGTGCAGACATCTCTCGGTTCACGAGCAATATCCTAGGTTTTGGAATATAATTATAGCCTATAACATTCATGTTTGCCACACATCCAAAAGCATCTGAACCCCAAAAAAAATAGTGAAATTAGAACTCTTGAGCTTTAAAAAGAAACATCTGGCTTACTCAGAACAAAACTAAAGATAACCAATTAATTCAAGACCAACAGTCAACAAGAAACATAGAAATGTAACAATTGCGATAGCGATTTATGATAATACCTGTGCTTTCGTTATAATTATGTATTTCATTATTCTCTTTCTCTTCAAAATTGCTACTAAGCAGCGATATCAGGCATATATACAATATAAACAGAAAATTAAAACACCAAGGACAATCACTGACAAAAAGATGAGAAATCTGAACAACACTATTAACACGAAACAGGAAAAATGGAATTGTAGCAATCGTGATAATACCTGCAAATCTGCAATTTGTTGTAGTTAATTACTTGTGTTTTTTATTTTTTCTCTATTTCTCTTCCAAATTGCTAATAAACAGCGATACTAGGCATAAATTCAATATAAACACAAAACTAAAACCCTAACGATAATCACTGACAAAAAAATGAGAAACTGAACAGCGCATTGAACAAGCCTACGAACACAAAACAGATGAATTCAATGTCCTGCGGAAATCTAACAAAATACAATACCAATAACGTTATAGTTATGCCTTTTACTATTTTCAAATTATCTTCCAAATTGCTAATAAGCGACAAATATTAGGTATAAATCCAATATAAACAGAAATCTAAGACCCTAGGGATAATCACTGACAAAAGATAAGAAAGCTTAACTGCGCATTGAAGGCACAAAAATCTTCCGTTTTAGTTCGAACATGAATAAGCTTAAGATTGAACTATGACTGATGAATTATGAGAAGAGTTACCGTTTGGACAGGGAAACCGGAAACTGCCGTTGGGCGGAGGAGCGGGGCGGGCGTTGCTGGATTTGCGACAGACAATACCGCAAATGTGTTGTTGCCGGATGGATGGATATTTCTTCCCCCTTGTTATAAACGACGGCGATGATGCTGAACTTCTTTTTAATAATAACAGAATTGCAACAAACAATGTTTAAAAGATTTTGTGGTTAATAATTATAATAACAAAAATAATATTAATAATAAAATTAAAAGTTATTAATGATTAGTTTGTTTGTTTAAATGATTTATACATAAATTATTATATTATGATATATTAAATGTCATTAGTATTCAAATTTTGAATATTAGTTTTTAATTTTAAGTTTATATAGTTTTAAATATCAAAGTTATCTATGTAATATATAGGTTAATAAATTAATGTATCAATATAATACATAAAAAAAATTTTGTATTCTACTTTTCGTTATAATATGACACATTTTTAGATAGAACTTAATAATTCTTTACATCAACAGAACTTGATTTTTCAACCAGACTTTATGTGAAAATGTATCACATTAACACAGAAAATAAAAGTACTATGTATTAAAAAAAATTTAAGTATCGACTTTAGCCCTATTATAAAAGGCAAAGTACTAAATTTTTACATGATTGATATAATTAAGATTATTTTTTTTCATCCTCATTGATTTCTTGTTCTATAAACTTTATTTAAATAAGTTTATAAACAAATAAAAATATTCTAATTAAATATAGATATGCATACAGGTTTAGGTTCAAGTGAGTATCACTTATTACCAGCGCACCAAAAACAACCACACTTAAAAATATTGTTTTTGAAAAGAAATTTCATAAACACTTTAAGTTAAAATTACACAAATGATATATAATTTCACGCTCATTCATACATTTTAGGAAATGAAATCACGCATTACATAAATGTATGTTCACAAATATGCAATTTTATATAAGCGTACATTCACATCATTTTTAAGGAGTTAGGAGATGTGAATGTTTGTGAAATTTACATATCATCTTTATAATGTTACTTAAAACATATTTATGCAAAAAATTATTTTTTTTTAAAGTGGTACCCTCTGGTGCGTTACATAATGAGTGATATTCACTCGAACCATGTTATATATTATGTTTGTTTATATGTATGTAACAATATTGTGTTTATCAATCTTATTATCAATTTAATATATTGGATTTAATTATAAAGATAGAAGCTGCTAATTTATATATGTATAATCGGTTAGGCTACCCACGATTTTCTAAAAATGAAAATCTTAATCGACCCATGTCGGTTTCAGATCAAGCGGTTCGGCTCAATTTTCTGATTTCTTTAGGCACCCTAATAAACACAACCATAAGAATAATTAAGAGAGATGATAGTAATCCCGGATGAAGTAATTAATGCACATAACCTCCTATACCACACAATGTAGCCATCAAATAAGCCTATGGGTTGGAAGCAATCAAGTAAAATTCCCCGTCAAATGATTTATCACAACAATCGCAAACATATCTTTGATTTATATTAAAATACAATTACCACATGAAAATAGTTTTAAAACAACAACATTAGTCAACAACATTAAATAAAATAGTATTTAGCTTATAAAAACAATAAATAATAATGCATGTATCAATAATAAATTATTATAAGTACATCCCAAAGTACTTGCATCTAGTCTATATATTGAACTCATCACTCCATAAATCCCTATACCAGCAAAACGGGGGAATTAATAATGTTGGACTTCGATTAGTCATGACCATGACTTGAGGTATTGACCATAACACTACATACAACACTGGATCATGATCAAAACACTTACATTATCAATATGACTCTAATACAAGTAGATATGACTAATATAAACCCTAGATGAACCCTCTTAAAAAAATAATCAAAATAGCAATCAAATGAATCTAACACGCTTGATAGGGACTTGGGCTACAACCTAGCCCACTACCTAGGGTGTTGTGATCATGACACAAGTTATGACCACGAGCCCATACATGATCCCTATGCTAAATGTCAGGTCCTACTCTACGTTGTCCTGGTTTGTATATATTCGATTGTAAGTTTAAAACTATGTTATAAACTTGTTTAAACTTATGAAAGTGATCCAAAATAATTTTCAAACACACTACAACACGTTTTCATTTAATTACCGGGATTAAAGCTTGTTTATCTAAAATCGTTCTCACATTGCATGCACTCAAAGAAGAATATAAGATTAAACTTCCAACTCAGGTGCAAAACCTCTTGTTGCCTCTTTCTTTTGTCTATAAACCCACAGCTACACAAACACACACTTATGAAAGATGATAAAGTAAGAAGCACACATTTATTATATGAGTTGGTAAGTTAGTTGGGTAAATAATACTTAATACCCGTCCAAATAGCCAAAACTTAAAACTTTATATCACTAAAACTCAAAACTCACTAACATTTAAAAAGTAACATTTTCATAAAATAAAGCTTTCAAATTGATTATTTTACATTCTCTTTACACATCAACTAGCTTTTATAATTTTTCCCATTTTAAACTTGTACAACTCGACATAATTAGAATAAACGACCAATAAAAAAATTTTATGTACCTTTCTAAAAAACGAAATGTTACAATTAATACCTTTTGTTGATTAATATTGTAAAACCAAAGTCGAGATTATAAGAATCATGGTATACAAAAATGATGTCTTTTAAATAATTTTATTTTTAAGAAACAAATTTATATTGTCTTGTAAAACAAAACTTCTTTTGAATTTAATTTATAATAATACGTTATGATATTAACACTAATAAAATCTGAATTGTGTATCTCAACAACACCTTACCGAATAATCACAATTATATTTAATTAAAAAATGGGTATTAGCTAGTTAGTTAACAAAACAAATTTGATTATGCAAATAAAAAACAAATTTGAGCGTTTCTTGTTTGCGGATTATTAGGATTTTGCATTTCAAATGTTGCGTTCGGTTCATGAATTACAACTAAGATTCTGAATCTCGTGCTTCTTTGAATCTATTCATTGTTTGTTTTCTAAAAAGTAAAAACTCATTCCTCCATTTATCTTCTTAAAAGGTTGATATTAAAAAATTTTCACGAACTTTCATGTAGTTACCGTTTAAGTCATTGGATCATTTTTTCAAGTGTTTAAATCATTGAATTATTTGTCATATTCAAAACTATATATTTGACTTATTTTTATTATATTATTAACCTTTAAACGATACAATGACTTGTTTACGAATAGTATGGATGAAAATTTTGAAACGTTTGTCAAATGCATGAGATTCGGTAATATATTTATCTTTTGTGGCAATAATTTATCATTTTGAAATGTGTAAGGGTGGGATATGAAAAATATTGTTTGAGGCCGTTTACAGTAATCAAAGGGCTACAATCCTCCTCCTCCTTTCCTTCCTTATCTTCTCCCCCATTGAAGAACATGAATGCTCTACTGCCCGTCTACAAGGCGCCATTGTCGAATTTCTTCTCCATCAATCCTTCAACACTTAGATTAACTCCTCGTTTTCGTGGCAAAAGTTTCAATGTTCGAGCATCTTCAAATGAATTAGATACGAAACCGGTGGAGGAGATCAAAGAAGAATACAAGGAATCAATTGGAGTAATGGACGCTGAAACAAACAATACTTTAACTGGTGCAACAGCCAGCAGTCCAGCAATCGAGAAAGACCTAAAAAAGGTAGCAATCTACGATTAACAATTTGGCAAGTTTTTACTCTCGTTCGATCGACTCCTTTTTCACATGAACTTATTTTTCTAGTTTTCTACTCACCGTAATGGAACTTTAGAATCGCTATGAATACATTAAACCTGGAGGCTGGAACTCTTGATTCTATTAGACTAGGGACTTGTTTGACAAAGGGCTTCTGAGAGCTTTTGGGAACTCTCGGGAGGCTTTTGGTTTCTGAATGAGAACTTTTGATTCGAAATAAGCCATTCCCATGACAAGTTATTTGAAGAGTTTTCAGAAGGAGATTGAGTTTTTTGGAAATAATATTGATGTCTTTTTGTACGATTTAAAAGCTACAAAACTATTTTTACAACTACGTTTATAAAAACAAAAACTCTAGCTCTCGTTTGAAAAGCTACATTTCCTGAAAGTTCGACTGCTAAAAACTCGAGTTCGAAACTATAACTAATTTTGCCAAAACATACTGCACATGTCTACATTACGTCACACTGCAAAACTTAAGCTAAAATGAGCTATTTGAGATTGGTTATAGATTTTGGATACAGAAAGAAATATTAATTTGGTAAGAACATCAAGTTGGAGTAGGCTATAGCCTATAACCCTTAACTTGTTAAGTGTCATTCAGACGATTGGAAATTGTGGCGAATGTAAGTTGATCCAAGACTTATTCCTAGCCAATCAATGGGTGGATTGTCTTATCTTTTTGATATTCTCTACACTCTAAATAGGTTGTCCAGAAAACTGCTGCGACGTTTGCACCTAGGGCGTCCACAGCTTCCAAGAACCCAGCGGTTCCTGGAACGACACTATACACCGTCTTTGAGGTTCAGGCTTATGCATCAATGTTGTTAGGCGGTGCTCTCTCTTTTAACCTTATATTCCCTTCAAATGAACCTGATATATGGAGATTAATGGGGATGTGGTCAATCTGGATGTTCAGTAAGTGCCACTCCTTACTCTCGAGTCTCAGGGGTTGTCTTAATGTTTTTATTAAGAGATAAACAAACAACCCGCTTAGTCTCTCATCACACACTCATACACATCAACTTGTTCCTTTTTATTGCAACATATGTAGGAATTCTCACCCACTTAAAGAGGTGGATTTGGTTGTATGTTATCTCCAAGAATCAAATGAGTAAATTTCATCAAAGTAGCTAAAAATGGGAACAGGTCGAAAGTCACTAGAAATGTATCCAAATGCTTACGACCTCTGAACTTTTTTATTAAGAACATTTGAAATCATTTTTAATACATTAAAAACAAAATTGGGAAAAGATTGTTAGCAAGTTGATCCAACCCATTTTCGATCTGTATTAAACACTTCTCATTTTAGTCATTTAGACTTGAACAACCCTGCCATATATACCACCTATAATCTGCACATAAGATTTTAGATCTATTTTGAGCATCATGTTAAAGGTTCAATTTTTTTCAGCTATTCCTTCCCTACGTGCAAGAGACTGCTCAAAGAATGAGAAGGAAGCTCTCAATTATCTGTTCCTCCTTGTCCCGTTATTGAATGTTACAATCCCGTTTGTCATCAAGTCTTTTGCAATCGTCTGGTCTGCAGATACTGTAGCTTTTCTCGCTATGTATGCTTGGAAGGTAGTATATTGCATGTGTTCGATATGGGTGTGTATCAAGTTGGAGTTGGACCAGACTGAAACCAAAAAATAATGGAACCGGATCTAACCAATTCACAAACCGTACTGAGAACTCCATACATTACACATACTTCGGTTTTTTATTATTATAAACATATAAACCTAAAATGATGTTTGTATCAAGCTTGTAAAATATTTGTTAAAAAAAACCTAATTTGGTTATAGACTTCTAGTTTTCAACCTGTCATAGATTTTTGAAAAAGATATGAAATCAGAACCTAAACCAAATCGGTGTTTATAAAAATCTAGAACGAAGAACCAAACTGGTGGTTAAAGACCAGTCCCAGTTTGGTCCATCGGTTATCTTGGTCCACACCAGTTTTTCCCATCTTTGCTAAATGCTAATCGTAGTCTTTATATCTTGATTAACCTGTATGCTAATTTGATGTATTCTGCAGCTTGGGTGGCTGCGGAAAACTGATTAGGTAATGCTATGAAGATAAAATTTCTGCAGAAAGACAATTGGGTTTTTGGAACTTGATAGTTTTATTTAAGGGCACAGGGTCTGTTTACAATAGGATAGGGAAATGTATATGGTGATCAATGGTTGTAATTAAATAGCTTTTGTACGTATATTTTATTTACAATTAGGAATGAAATGTATACCTTTTGAAGAATTTAGCCTATTTGGTCTTTACTTGTCCTTACTCCTTAGTTTGAGTTTATCTTCGGGGTATGTGTACGCTAGTTGCTAAAACCGTTGTTTTCTGTACGTGATTCGTTTTCTCCAACTTGTGATGTTCTGGGTATCAAAAGGAGTTAAAAGGGTCGTATTCTTGGTAAATACTTGACTATGCATTGGTTTAGAAGTGATGGTTTTTGATTCATATACTTGTGAGTGGATAGTTTTGAGATATATTTTATCTTTAATGGATCAAACAAGTAAAACCGTAAAATTTTAGTAAAAAAGAAAACGGGTCAAACAGGTTGACATCCATCCAAGGTCTCCTTCTTTGTATAGTAATAATATACTTTCGGTGTGTGTGTGTAAATTTTAAAGCAGTGTTGCTGATAAAGTGAACCAAAGACATCCTTCAAGAGGTACTAACAAACTTACCTATTTTAACCTAACCTTTGGTCCCAACCACCCATTTTGACACCTCTCGTCAGAATTGGTTTCTTTTGGAACCCTGATGGCCGATTGTTAGGATAGGATACCAATAAGACATGATTGAAGATTCGATGCTCAAAGTCACCAAAGAATCCCATGGTTGCCAAAGAACCTTAAACCCAAGGCGGCAAGGCCTAACACCCGTCATGCATTTTGCTTCATTGGCACTGTCAAAAGCTCATCTAGTCACTAGTAACAAAATAAGCAACATCATGAACTGACCCATTGAGTTTCATTATATCCATATTCAAAGCAAGCAATTGCAGACCATCTTTTTCACCTGATCCAATGAGAATCCACAACTTCTCAGGCTTACAATCTGTGGCATTTAATACTTAAGGACTGAAATCAATTGGGGAAGGTTTGCTGTTTAACTAGTCTGGGACCTGGGTCAAGTCCTATAATTTTAGGATACTGTGCAACGACGGATGAAATAGAACACCAAACTCCGTTACAGAGTTGACGTTTGGTTTTCCAGTCCAAACCCAAGTATGTGAGGTCGTTTCTCAATCAATCTGGCCACAGCTAGTATCGGAATTCCCAAATTTTCCAGAAAGGTTTGATCACTCTCCCAACACTCACTCTGAGGGCCATATAATGATGAAGACACTCCTTGTTTTCGACTCATACCAACAGTGTCCGACTTACCGGCTACACAACATTTGACCAACTCAATTCTCTTCTGGTAATGACTTGCAAGCAATAATTTTGCTGCACTAGCTGTTAAGGGCTTACAAACAATATCCTTGCACATTCAAAAGTGTCTGGACCCCCAAAAGATAGCGAAATTACAAGTCTTGAGCTTTATTTTGAGGGGAGCCGACCAAAAATCGCTCATCCCATGCTACTCATGATTTTATATTGACCCAGATTGATTTGAAAGGTAGGATTCGTGAAATATTAGTAACATTTTTGTATGTCCGGTATATGATGTAAAGTCACAAAATCATCCAAAAAATTTTCACATGGTTTGGGTTTTTTGTTTTCATATCTATACCAAATACCAATTGTAAATTTGTAATTTCTAACTACCCACCAACACAACAAAAAAAAATCATGAATGTCGATTTGGCCAACTGTTTTCCAAATTTCCCTTTGCGTTACTAGAAAAAAATTTTTAAGGCAGTAAATTTTACATTTTGTTGACCCCTTCTAGAAACATGAAAACGTATTATATTTATAGGCAGCTTCCGTAAAAAAAATTGCATTGAACTGTACAAGATAAAAGTATTAAGCTATTAAACAAAAACATGAAGATAACTAAAATTCAAGTTGATTAATAGTCCAAAAATTCCATCAGTTGTACAACTTGCTTTCTATTCACGACTACAAAATATTTATACTTATCTAACTAAGTACAATTTGTCTATAACAATCAAATGACTAAAAAATATGATGATTCAAGTACCTTGAGCTCCCGAAACTCAAATTTTTACCGCTTCCTTCGAGTTGTCGAGCTTCTTCGCTCAGCTTCCCTTTCAGCAACCAAAACGTAAAACTCAGCACCAAGCATCTCGTGTATGTCTATACCCTTGGAACTGCTGAGGCCGACAACGTCCAGTATCACGTCGATGGTAATACTAAATCCCAATGCAGACAATACCCTGATAGCATTTGCAATCCTGCATATGTTTTGTCGGGTTTCTAATGGAGTGTAGGTTTGTTCTTGTTCTTCGAGGCTCATTGAGGTTTGAGATTTGTCATCCTGTAGGACAGGTTTACTGGGTTCGTCTTCTACCATGTTATCCCCGGTTTCGACATGTTCACCGACCCAGATGAAACCGTTACAACCAAGTATCAAGTCGATTCCGTACTGTTCTAAGTGGTGGAAATGTTGTTTACGCCTCTTCACTAGATACGGAGATATTGTGAGCATTTGGCCCCTTTCAAGCTGTGTCACAGAAATTAATATACAGATAGTTATGCTAAATGTTTATTTAATAAAGCAATTTAGGATAATGTAACCATTTGAATACATCGTAAGTGACTTATGAATCATTTGAACGTTTCATTCTTCAATAATAAGTTCATATGTTTTACCCGTTTGACCCATTAACAATCTAACAAAAATCAACCCCCTTTTAAGTAAATGGATCAACCTATAATTGGCCATAGCACTACAAAGGTAGCCTAGTGGTTTAAAACATGGAATCCAAGGTTACGTAGTTTACCTCCTCCTCTATGTTGCCTATGGAACCGATTGGTGGGGCAACCCAAAGGGTGGGTCACCCATTTTTTTATCACTTCAAATATTGCAAACAGACGCAAAGTTGTGTAAGGGTTAATTACACAATCACAAATAAACGACACAAGTATTTACGTGGTTCGGTCTAAACTGAACTACGTCCACGGAGGCAACTAGGGTTTATATTCAGTGATAATAAATTACAAGTACAAGGCATCAATATATATAGAGATAGGATTAGGCTAATGTTCTATCTAATCACCAATGTGGGATGATAAATAAAACTATCTATCAATGTGGAACAAAAGATTACAAGGCCTGCTGCCTTCCCACGAAGCCTACATATAAACTCAACAAGTTGTATGTTGCTTGCAGTGTACAAATAAAATTTTTTTGGGTTGACGTTAAATTTGCAAGACTCAAAAATCAAATAACAGTGAATCTGTCAATTTTCTATCATCTGCAAGTATTCTTTTTAAACTTTTTATACATGTTTTGCATCACAAGCCAGTACCAGTATTCCCAGGGAGGGGAGGGGTGGGTGGGGGATGGATCATCTATAAGAATATGCAACTATGTATGCATAAGTGAGATCCTGTTGGTTAAGTACAAGTGGGTTCTGTTAGTTAGCAAATGGACACTTGCATTTGTTCACTTGGTTTTTCTTTAAAAACAATATTCAACTATGTATGCATAAGTGATAAGAAAAGTGATAAACATGATATGCTGTTAAAAAAAAATGATAAGAAAAGACCACACAAACACAATATGACTGTATATGTTACAATAAGGCAAGCTAAACCTTTCCATATTTCTGGCTCCTTGCTTGCAGTTGTAGACTCCCATCACGCATGAAATCACGGACCTCAGCCTAGAAGAACAAAATAGAACACACGATTGTCGCTGTTTAAATATCGTTTTGAAATTGGTGTCGATCAATCAACTTGACTTGTGCAAACCCACTAAAAAGCCACATGTAATTTGAAAAATAATATGAAAATACAATGTTAAGAGCGGTTAGAACAATTACGCAAACTTGAGATGCTATTCAACGATTAATGGTTTGTTACAATTAAAACCAATGTGGAATCTGATGTTCTCAACTATAATTTTCATAAAATTACAGCCCAGCATAAATAATCCGAGGATTATTAAGCTAATTTTAAACAAACGTCAAGAGGTTGTAAACTTACACAGATGACGTCATTCTCTTCAAAAATGCTGCGCATGTTAAGCTCATCAACTGCGGTTCGCCGCCTCTAGCAATTTAAGGAAAATAGTGAGACCAGGAAAAACACACAAAGCCAGCCAAATATGAAGATAACAAAGTATTTAAGTCGGTAGGTACTTGTGAAGAGTTAATCACAGAATACCTTACTCAAAGTATAACAAATTATAAAAAAGCCAAAACAAAAATAGACTTAGTTTCATAAAATACGGTATTTATTTCATTACATAAGGAGTATTTGAAACTATACCATCATAACCCTTCCACTCCAAGGGGAAAAAAATTCAACATCTTCTTGGTTTAATAGACTTCTATAACTAAAATGTGATGCACCCTATATATATATATCTGTGTGTGTAGAGGATATGGTTCCTATTAGAAATTAAATATTGGTAGGGAATGTTAAAATAAGAACCACCCTGGGCCACTCATTCTTTGTCATTTTTTATGGGATGCCGACGCTAGGGAGAAAAAAAATACGCTCTAGGTAGGGACGGCACCTGAAGGTTGGGAAAAAAACATATATTGATTCAACAAAAAAAAACTCTTTGATACAACGTCAGCATGTTAGGGAGTGCGCCTGAAGGTAGGAATGAAAACATACATTGTTGCAAGCTAAAGCTGGCAACACAACCAGTGTTTTAATGTGACCCAGCTAGACTTCCATCTCGGAGTTATATTATTGGCAATAATCCAAATGTCCGCAACTCAGCATACATATCACAATTAACACAACCGTAAGTGGGAGATATACCTGAATGCCATCAGGCAAATTCATTGAAGAAAGCATCAATACCGCATCTTGGCTAAAATTAATCTCCAATCTCCACCGCTTCGGAGCAACCTTCACATATATCAAGTGAAAAATTCCCTTAACCATGAGAAATTTTTGCTACTAACCAGTCACTTATCAGCTTAAGTGCTTAACAAATATAAATATCACATTCCTCTTTTCAATTGAATTTATATGCAGACATCGTAAAACTGCTAATTAAATTATCTTTCCAGTTGAGAAGATTCACAGGCATACACTCGCACACATATGGTAGAAATATGCCATAGAAGTCAACAGAAGTGTGATATCTAGTGGTGACTTGCCTCAATAACACGGCCTACTATGATATCCCCAACCTCAGGCTTATACCTACATCAATTTTGAGATCCAGCATTTAGCTTCAACTCTAGCAAGGCCAATTTATAGTGAAGTGATAAAACATGAATTCAAATATATGCTTTGCCAATCACCTGGCTCTCAAAGTGCGAACATAGACTAACTTATTTACACGTTCGATGACACCACATACAGTTGCCACGACTTCGCCCTCGAGCTCTGTGGTCCCATGACCCCTGAAAATTACAACAATATTAGAAACCAATGTTAAAATTAGCATTAGTTCACATCCCAACTCCAGTTCTGAGCCTAGTAGCTAGAATTGAAGAAAAGCAGCTCAAAAAATTACAGCAATACTAAAAAACCAGAAAAAGGAAAATACAATTAGCATTAAGGTATGTATGGGAACTCCAATTCTGACCCTGGTAATTAAAAATAGCAGCAGAATCACATAAAAACTTAACCTTTCCATGAGCCCTAAACAATTACAACGATATTAGAAATTAGAAAGAGAAAAGTACGATTAGCATGGGGATGTGTTGAACTCCGATTCTGATCCTTGTAACTAGAATTAATTCGAAATCAGTTCAATAATTAAACTTAAAATTTCTATAAAAATCAATTCTGCCTAAGACTACATTACGATTCTTATATTTCACGTCGTCACTCAAAGTTCAGACATCAAAATCAAAATATAAATTAACTACACGAAAAGGAAAACAAAAGGAAAAAAAACTGAAGGATATGTCAAAGCATATATTGATTAGGGTTCAAGATTACTTGAGAACGCCGTCTTCTTGGTTAACGGGAATGGAATCGGCTACGGCGACAGAAGCATTATAATTAGTTGCCGAAGAATGAGATCCCAATAGTTCGAATGCTCTATGCAGCCTTAATTTCTGGGTTTGATTCAATGCTAGCTCCATATGCCTCATCTCTCTGTATTTGTGTTTGAAATTGAATAAAAGAAATAAGACGCATAAACCCTAAACCCTCTCTTTTTCAGTTGCAGAAAAACCCTAAACTAATCTGAAATTAGGCCCAATATTTGAAAGCTATTTGCACTCTATATGGACCCGGACCCATACATTGGTATTGCTATATATACACATCTCTCTCTTTAATTTTTGTTAATCACACACACATTTACTCACATAATTTTTATTAATAACATTAGACTTAAAGATAAAAAGTTAATTTTCTCACACATTAGAAAGGTGATGTTTAATTAGCAATTGATGGACTGTGCGCATAGAATTATGTTGTAGCATGTTTTTTCTTTTTATTTAAAAACTAGTTTAGCGATCCGCATGCTACACAGACTAATATTATTGAAAGAATTTCATATACATCCCTCCTAAACTTTATAAGATCATATACTCAACTTAAAATTTTAATATCATATATATCCCTCCTATACATCATAATATTATATATATCTAATTTTAATTATTATTATTACATATTTTTAGAAATACACACGCTATTTTTAAGGAGAAATTCCGGCTCAAAATATTACAATGTGTGATGATGCATAAGACACGACATCCCACCATGACAATTTTAGAACCATTCTATGCATCATCATTCTGTTGGAAATATCTATTCTATCTATACTATTAAAAGAGTAACTAAATGCCACATGGCAAGCTCTCATTTAATTTGCCACATGACATCCTCTCATTTAATTTGCCACATGTCGCTATCTCCTTTTGCCACGTCATTTACTGATTTTATTTTTAAATTTTAAAGCAAATCAAATCTATGTAAATCTAATATGGATTAATTTAATAACTAACTAACTAAAATTAAGCAAATTTTATTATTCATATAATTATTATATTATACATATATATAAATATCAATTTCTAAAGTTAACCCATGTAATACATGGGTAATAACCTAGTATTATATATGCATAAGGTTATGTAAAAGATGTCAGATAATTTTTTCTTTTTACATTTTAAAATTGTTAATTTAAATTGATAAATTTATGGCGGTGAATGATTGTGATAGTTTTGAATGATTAAAGCATAAGTATTACAAATGATTAAAAGACAACATGAACTATCAAACTAATCCATGGGTGATTGATTGTGTGTGCTTATTTTAAATGATTATTATAGTTTTTTGAAGCAACATGGATAATGATTTGATTAGTTATGACAATTTAAAATGATGTATTAATGTTTATTTTGATACTAAGTTGGTGTGCGTTTGACTTTGCGTTGAGGACTAGATTTAATTATGTTTTTCCGTCACAATTAACTTACTTGAAGTGTTTGGTTGCGATATAATAATGATCACTTATTTGCATTATCAATTTACTTTATAGCATTTTTTGTACCGTTAGGATTTTGACCGTTGCAACAAACACAGTGATTATCGGTTAGTCAAATTACAAATATGCCCTTTTGCGTTTTTTTTTTTTCCTTTTCCAAGTTATTTAAAGATGAAGGTAAAAGGATGGATCATCAGAGGACTTAAAATAATCTTTTTTTGATGTGAATGAGAGGACAAATTTCAATTTAAGTTTTTTGGGAATTTTGATATTAAATATTGTAATTTTTGTGTTTTAAGTAAAACGCAACTTAAATTATAGCACAAACATTATAAAGCTTGTTGCAAATTAGAACGATGAAGTATCTTGTTTTATAATATCTATCTATCTATTTTAATACAAAAAAATGAGATATATTGTCACATGTCGGTCTCTCATTTAGTTTGTCACATGTCTATAGCTTCATTTGTCACATGTGGTAACTAATATCTATTTCAAATTTAAATCTATTCTCATCTAATCTAACTAATTTAAAAAATAATTAACTAAAATCTAATAAACTATAATACATTAAAATTAATTTATATATCTTAATTAATATTTATTTTTTATAAACCAACTAATGTAATACATGTGTATTTAACCTAGTAGTTTTTCATTTTTAAATTGTTTTGAAAGCACAATGCTTAGAATGGCTAACATATTTTTAAATTATTAATTGATACAAATTTCATAAATAAAATAGTATAGTATAAATAAAAATACAAATTAAATAAACATATTCATTATTATTATATACATATGTCCTTTTCAGTTTATTTATAAATTCAAAACACAAAACCAAACACTGATTATTTGATATTGTGATAGCAAACAACAAAGCTAAGTCAAACAATTTATCAATATTTTTTAGGGTTAAACGCAAAAAATGACAACCATCTTTCACTTTTTTAACGATTATAGCAACAATCTTTTTTTCTTAACATTTATAGCATTCATCTTTCATTTTTTTAACGTTTATATCAACTAACCTGCTATAATAGGTTACCAACAGGTTAACTGCAAAAAATAGCAACTATCTTTAATTTTTTTACGATTATAGCAATGATATATTTTTAACGTTTATAACATATTTGTTTTATTATTATTATTATTATTATTATTGTTTTTAAATTTTTTTTACCAATTTAACTTTAAACATCTTAGATTTTGTTCATCTAAATTATAAATTATTAATAAGAATAATTAAAAAAATAAACAGTGTAATTTAACGAGTCAGAGGAAATTTATATTTATATATCTTAATAAAAGAAAACCACAAACGCCACGTGTCACTCTCTCATCCTTCTAAAGTTTTAATTTCCCGCATTTTTTCTATAATTAGATTCCTAATTTTACTAATTTATTATTAGGAAAGTATGAAATCTAATTCAAATACTTTCATATTTAATCCATACAATTAAAAAAATATTTTAAGTATTCAAATACTAATCTAAATTAATTTTTTAGATAATTTTTTTTAAATATTTTGGTGTTTAATTTATAATTAAAACATATAATTTAGAGGGATGAGAGAGTGACATGTGGCATGAGAGGTTTTCCCGCTTAATTTTTCATATAAATTTCTTAGTACTTAGTTATCTAATTTATTTTAAAATTCATGTAAAAATAATTAAGTACTACTTAATTTAATTCTTATAAATAAAATTAATCTTTAAAATAATTTAAATAATTTTCAGATTTAACTCCTAATGTTAGCTAACTATGCATTAATTTATATATTTAAAAGGTAAAAATAATGCAATAATATTGGTAATGAAGTGTTTTATAATTTTTTTTATTATAAATTTTTTTGAATTGTATTCAATGTAAATAAAATTAAAATTTTATTTATATATAAAAATCTAAAAATAAAATTTTGAAAATATGAGACACGATAAATATTATTCATACATATTTAAATATAAATTTTTTTAATTACCCTTAATAACAAAAGATAATACTATATTCGTACTTTTTTAAGAAAAAATAAACATTTTTGTATGTAACTGACGTTTTGTGTAGCTTTATATTAAACATTTCTTTATAAAATATCCACGTAATACGTGGGTTAATAACTAGTTATTAATATAAAAGATATGTGACATTGTGACAATGAACTATTTTAGTGATTTATAACAACATATTTTAAAATAAACCAAGTTTAAATTTGATTTTTGTTAATAATATTTTTTTACACGTGACTGTTTATTTCTTTTAAACAAATTCGTAATATATCTAATATTGTGGTACTCAGTTCTAAAATAAACACTATAACACACTAATTTTCATAGATATATTCTTATAGACGACTAATACATCTTATTTTGAAGTTTTGTTAACACACTCCACTAAATAAGGGTACACATGGTGCGGGGTTTTTGTATGAAACTCAGAATCGAATTTGTGGTTTTAAATACAAAAAGCCGCACAAGTGCAATTTTTTGTTTTTGGTTTTTCAATATTTTTTTGTGGTTTCTTTTGGTTTTGGATTCTCAATTTCATGCAAAAACCGCACCATGCATGCCCTTATTTAGTGGAATGTGTTAACGAGACTTCAAAATAAGATATAATAGTCGTCTATAAGAAAATATGTATGAAAATTAGTGTTGTATCATGTTTATTTTAGAACAGAATACCACAATATTAATAATATATTTCGAGTTTGTTTAAAATAAATAATCAGTCATGTGTAAAAAATACCATTAACAAAAATCAAATTTTAACAATGGTTTTTTTAAAAATAAGTTGTTATAAATCACTAAAATATTTCATTGTCACAATGTCACATATCTTTTATACTAAAAATTCTTTACGATTCGTTAAAATACACTAAATATATCTTATTAATAATTGTTAATTTTTTTTTATTATTCCTATTGATAATTTATAATTTACAGAAACAATATTTAAAATGTTTAAAATTAAATTGGTTAAAAAATTTATTAATAATAATAATAATAATAATAATAATAATAATAATAGAACAAAAAAAATGTTATAAAAGTTAGTAATACATCATTGCTATAATAGTTAAAAAATTAAAGATAGTTGCTATTTTTTGCAGTTAACCTGTTTGTAACCTGTTATAATAGGTTAGTTGCTATAAACGTTAAAAAAGATGAATGCTATAAACGTTAAGAAAAAAAGATTGTTGATGTAATCGTTAAAAAATGAAAGATGGTTGTTATTTTTTGCATTTAACCCTATTTTTTATTACAGCTATTATATAGTTATTAGTTTTTAAAACGTTACAACATCTTTTCTAACATAAATTCAAACACATTCTAAAAGTCGAAACATAATATTAGAATTTTTTTTGCCAGATTACAAGACTAATTAAGTTAAGTATATGTATTTGACCATTCACTTAGATTCGTATACATTTAATCACCTAATTATTATTTACATTTAGTAATTATACTATTTTGGTACACATAGGCACTTAAATTGTACACATTTAGCCACTAAACTATCATATTTATACACATTTAGGTGCTATTTGTTTTTTAAGAGGTTAAATGTCTGAAGTCTGAAAACCACATCTTGAAATTAAGAGGTGGTTTTAAGATCTGAAACTGAAATTGAGAGGTGATCTTAAGATTGTTTGTTTCGTAATATAAAACATCTGAAAAATATTGCTTTAAAATATTACATCTAATTAGTTATATATTATAATTAATTTATTTATAAAAACAAAACAAAATTATAATAATTAATATGATGAATATTTTTAAATTAGAATTAATCGAACTTATATTTTAATCAACACTTCAAAAAAATATAACTAAAATTATGATAATTAATATGATAAACAGTTTTAGGGTTTGTAAACTAAAAATTAAAAAACAAACCTCTTAATTCTTTTTCAGACCCAAGCTTTCCTCTTAAAATTAAGAGGTAAATTCAGAGGTTCCAACCTCTTAACCCTGAAACTAAACAAACAATCTTAATTTATTCTAGATCTGAAGTTTAGACTTCAGACCCTTTTAAGAGGGTCTTAATTAAAAACAAACAAGGCCTTAATCATTAAACTTCTGTGATTTTTTTTTTTAAATAAAACATTCAACTAAAGTTTAGTAGCTAGATGTATATAAAAAGTTTAGTGGTTAAATGTAACAAATTTTATAATTGGGTTAATTACTAAAATAGCTACATATCACACCTTTTATCACTTTTTAGTCATTAAATTTTCAATTTACCAAAATAGCCACACTTTACGTTACCACATTTACGTGATAGCCACCATTTACGTGATATGTACTTTTTATTCATATTTTAATGTATTACGTTACAAAAGATGTTTGGTAACGTAAATGATTGTACTTTACGTGACCACTTTTAAAAATATGCTCATTCCCCATAAAGTGTAATGATTAAAAGTGGTCACGTAAAGTACAAGCATTTACGTTACCAAACACCTTTTGTAACGTAATGCATTAAAATATGAATAAAAAGTACATATCACGTAAATGATGGCTATCACGTAAATGTGGTAACGTAAAGTGTGACTATTTTGGTAAAATGAAATTTTAATGGTTAAAAAGTGATAAAGGAATGTAATATATGACTATTTTAGTAATTATCCCATTAGATAATCAACTATGTAGTTAACCAACTAATCATTTATGCTACCATCCAATCACCTTTCTTAATCAAATGAAAAACCTATGGTATTTAGGGCACTTTTAATGATGTACCGGGTTTTTTTAGAACTACTAAAAAGTAAAAACCTCACTAGACAAAGAAAAATAAAAAAAGGAAAAGGATAAAATGAATGGATTGCTTTTTATCTAAATCAGTTTAATTTATTACGAGATTGTTTAAAATAGCAAGTAACTTTTCTCTTTTCTAATTATGACAATTTCGCATAATTTGTCCCAAATAATGGAACTAACTCTTTGTTTATTTCTGATCATAGCATTTAACCGGTAAACAACAAGTATGTTGTTATTTCAAACAATATATTAAATGGTAAAAAATAAAACTGATTGCCACAATAATATAAAAAAAAGTAGGCTGTTATTCAAAAAATAAACCTCATGTATAACTTTTTTTTATCGGTTAACTTTTGTTGTTTACTGATTAAATGCTATAATCAGAATAACTAAAGAGTTGATTCCATCATTTGAGACAAATTCTACGAAATTGCTATAATAAAAAAAAAAGACAAACGTTTCTTGTTATTTTGAGAAATTCTGACTTATCAAACCTTTCGTCCAAAGATTTTAGTCGTTTTACCACCTCATAAAAAAGCTTTGTCATATAATCCAAAAACCTTTTTTTTGCAAACTCTTCATTGGAGATGCGGTTAGTAATGAAATATTGGAACAAACAAGTAATTAATTTGAATTTCAATGTCTCAGAATTAAATCATCAGTTTCTTTTTGGGCCCACAAAATGGATCTTAATGAGCCGAACAAAGGCCCAGTTCTTGTCATGATTGCATGTGTTTCAACTGTCGGTAGTTATCCGGTCATTGTCTCTCTTTAGCCTCCCCCAATTCCGCAAATGATCTTCATTCTTTTCGTAACGTGATCGACTAAAGGTGGAAGTCACACGCATTCTTGACTCTCGAGCAAAGTTCAATAGTTTTTTCAATCAGTTGAATTGTAGATGAATTTCTTCAAATCTATGCTATCCGACGATCCTGAGCCGGAAAAATTAGATGATGACGTGAAGTCTGGCACCGATCGTCGCCCAAATAAATCTCCAACGCATCAGGAAACTGGAAGACCTGAGGAGGAGTATACTACTTTGATGTCTAGCTCTTCCAGAGAATTTGAAAGCGGCGGTGGCAGTTTGTGGAGCTTTGGAGATCTTGTCAAGACTTTAACGAGCAGATCGGAATCAGTACTAGAGACATACCGTCGCGATCTGAAGGAATTTGGTTCCGGTTTGAGGAAAGAATCTGATTTGTTCCGCGAAGTCGCGAGCCGAGCAGTGAAGGAGATACCGACTTCGATCGAAGTCGGAGCGTCGGCCATCGACGGAGTTTTGAAATCGACGGCTGATATTATCTCACAAGGTAAGGACGCTCTTCTCGAAGAGAATATCAGTGATCGTAGTGGTTTGAATTCGAGAGTTTACAGTCGTTTTGATTCTCAACTGAATTCGATTCAAAGTGATCCTCGAACGTTTTGCGAAGATCCTGAGGATTTAGATGATTATAATAAGTGGAAGTTAGGGTTTCAGTTTAGTGATAAGGAAAGTGAGATTGAGAAGATGATTAGAGATAATGGCTCTGTTAAGTCAATTTACAGAAAAGTTGTTCCGAATGAGGTTGATGATGGAAGCTTTTGGTGTAGGTATTTCTATAGGGTCCATAAGCTTAAACAGCAAGAGGACATGAGAGCTAATCTCGTCAGGAGATCGTTAACCGTTGACGAGGAAGAAGAATTGAGTTGGGATGTTGATGAAGAAGTAGAAGAAATTGATTTCTCTGAAATCGAAAAGAAACGGAGTTCTAATCATGAATATAAAACTGTAAGTTCTAATGTTGGTTACAGTGATATGGAGAAGAACACCAATGCTGCCATTGTTAACAAAAACAGCGCAGAGGAGTCGAAAGTGTCTGATCAGAAAATTGAATCAGTGCCGAAATCTGACGAGCATGGTGATCGTAGCAAAAATGTCAGTAAAGATGGTGTTGAGGATCTGGAAAAGAGCATCAACGATGCTGATGTTGATAAGAACAAAGTGGAGGAGCCAAAACCGAGTAGTGGAGATGTGTGTGATGAGAAAGTTGAATCAGTGCCAAAAACCGAAGAAAATAAAGTTGTGGGTGTGTTTACTCGTGTTTCTTTGCAGGAGGAAGATCTTGAGTGGGATGAGATTGGGGATCTGGGGGATAATGATGTAAAAGAAGTATCAAGAGTTGACACCGCAAGGAAAGGTGAAGTGTTTAAGCAGTTAAGTACTGCTGAAGACGATGAGGATTTTAGTTGGGGTATAGAAGACGATGATGAACCGATTACAGGCAGTGGTAGTAAGTAGTTTTCATATCACTTTTACATTGTATTGTGGATTGGATTACTAACAGATTTGTCGTTATTTTTATTGAGATACATTCATTCCTGTTGTTTTAGGAAACAGGTTTTGTTAACGTTTTATGTTATAATTGGATAGTTCTTGGTGATAAACTGATAATGATATTGGCATTAAACCAGTTAATACCCTATAAGCTTGACTTTAAGGACTAATAATAATTCACAATTAACTTACACTTGACTACTGACTAAAACACTCGGGTGATATCTAACGGAAAGTCCCATCACCGACGTTTAACCCTACTTTCCTGTTTAAACTGATTTAAGAAGATGTAACTAGAGAAATTAAGATTCGTCCCGCAAACACCACGGCCTTGTTGTAGACCAAGTGAACCTGACCTGGCTGTATGAAATAGATATTGGTTCTGGGTTCAATGACCATGGGCTACAGGTGGCTGATGCTTGAACCAGAGGTGGAGTCTGCTATATGAGGTTCTGCTGGGGCTGGAAGTGCAAGAAGACGTCCTCTTTGTGCACGAGGAGGTAGATGTTTCGCTGGTCTTCTTGATCCAGCGCTCCATGGTAAGAAAACTCCAGTGCCACCACGAGGCAGCCTTCTTGGGCTCAGGACCATTGGGCAAACGGGGGCTAACATTAGCAGTTGTGGTGCACCAAGGGGATCCCATTTGGAGATGGCTTCCATCGAGGCATAGCCGTTAGGGGTTCCACTTGGTGTTGGAACACCAGGCTGCCACACTGTCATGGCACTTATTGCTGATGGGTTCTTTTCATAGGAGTCTATCCGGACTTTGAAAAACGTGACGCTGATCCTTTTAGTCTGAGATTGACACATGACATGTCGAGCCATATCTGCACTATTTCCCCTCATCACTAAGAGTGACCTGCAGAATTACAAAAGGTTTCGTCATATGCATATAATTATGAATCATCATCCTCAATCAACGTATATAAGAAGATGGATCATACTGAACGGTAAGTATGTTTTTAATTGGACAGTGGAATTCAGTTGGCATAAATTATGAAACGGAAAAACCAGTATGCATATTACCCTTCGTTCAGAGAAAGCATGAGTGGTCCTTTATAGTTTCCATCCTTATCACAAACTAGAGTACGTCCGAAAGCCATTGTTGATTCAGAGAGAAGTAGGGTAGAGATGGGTTGCTCTAGATGAGGTGGCTTCAAGAATGGCTGTGAAAACTCTCCCTACATGAAAAATTAACTGGCTTCATAATTCTTTTTATGCCAGTTCACAAATCACACTCGTACTTCTGATGGAAAGACTGTATACCTCATCGAAAAAGTTTATGATGCAGCTGTTTGGTCGTCTGATTTCTGATATCAGATTGTATTTGATCAGGTGATCAATGACACCTTCGAGTGGAGCTGGAATTGGCTCGATATGACCTGTAGACATGTTAACAACCAAGGGAAGAAATTATTGCGTGAACCGGTAGAATTTATACAATAAAATAGAACCCGTTTTCACATTATTGCGTGAACAGGTAGAATTTATACAATATGAATGTAGTTGAGGACAAATTACTATCTAGGGTTTTATTTGTTACAATAAAATATTGACCGTTTATCCATTTCAAGAAATTGAAATAAAAAGTTGAGGACAACTTACTATCTCGGGGTTTATTTGTAGCTTCATCTTTTATCTGCCCAAAGATGGGAGCTCCAAACTGAATAAGCTCTCTTTTGATCGCCTTTGATTGCTGGTTGTACATGATATATGTCTCACCTAATAACATTAGATCATAACATTAGCCAGTTAAGAAAAAGGAGACCTAGCAATATAATTAATGTTTGTGCAAATGAATAAAGAAACAAGGATGATAAACATGTCACAATACACGCCTAAGGAAGCGGTTGAAATGTCCATTAACGGGCACATGCCACGACTAATGTATTTCTTTTGGCATAGGTTAACCACTAATTTCAGGATGGCCTAAGGGCTCGACGGCTAAGATGGAAAGTAAAGGCATGTTTAACTGCAAAGAAAATTAATTGTCAAAACTGTTCAGTCCCTTACTATGTCAAAACTTCTGTTCGCAAAAGGAATGAACTAGTTTAACTATAAAAGCATCACGAAGCACGGAATCCACCTGAGAGTTCTCCGTTTTTTCCAGCAAGGTGGAGTTTAGTCACATAGTCATTTAACCGAGTTAGCTCAGTATTGGTAAGTATGTTCTCATACACCTTCAAACCTCTTACAACGTTCACCTGTCAATCAATGGAAGTATTAATCTTATGAATTGCAGACTCTGTTCAAGTATATAAGAGGGTGTTTGGTTTTGCGTTATAGACGTGATTATTAGCTTATTACGTTACAATAACGCAAATAATTGGTTTAAAGTGTTTGGATTGCATACGTTAATAAGTGCTTATTTGCGTTTAGCGTTTGTCCTACAACACTTTTTCATAAGTTAAAAATTGTAGCATATTTGCGTAATAGTGATTATTTGGTCATTTTACAAGTAAAAACGCAAATCCAAACACTTTAAAAAACTGATTATTTGATAATTATGATATCAAACAGCAGAAGCTAAACCAAACACTACATTTCCTGCGGCACTTTTTGTTACAACAGTTATCTGATTATTAGTTTCCAAAACGCTACAGCACTTTTTCAAACGCAAATCCAAACACCCTTTAAATCTTAAAACGAGAAAGATAGAACTTGCCATATGCCCTTTTACGGACTCCTTGGCTGTGAATCCTTTTGTCATCTTGATTTGAGCTCTCCAGGCCTCCCAATCTTCTTGGTTTGAGCATATATTATTGTTCTCTATCAATGGCTGCACTTCTTCAGATCCTGCAGTTGATAGATAAGGCAGAAGAATCAAATTCGTACCATTAGAAATGGATTTTTTAACACGGCCAGGGTACAGTTTTTAAGACACTGTCTAACCATACTCCTGTCTATTAGTAGAACAAAAAATACAGGTGCTCCTCATGCCTTTCCAAAAGATTGTCTAACCATACTCCTGTTTCAGTACAACCTTTTCTCAGAAATCTAATCCAGAGTGTACCAAAAAAACGCTGTGCATATAAGTAATAGTATAAAAAACCATAACGGACGCATAAATTAGAATTATTTTGCACTTGGACAGTGATTCTCAGGTGGTCTCATCACTATCTTATTACAGATCTTCTGTTTGTGTCAAATGCTATCCTTTAGATGCTTGTGTGAAATTATAGATTGAGAAAGGTTGGTTATTGGTGAAGACAGTGTATGAGTTGACTGTGCAGTATGACATGGACTAAGAGGAATTTAGATGTGATGAAATGGGGTGCAAGACTACATGCAGTTGACCAGATATTAACATTATTAGCACAAGCATGACAACAATAGCATTCAAAAGATAGGGTAGACTCCAAAGAATATATAGCTGAGATAACTAGTTTGCGAATAACGTATGCTAGATCACCTGTTATTGTTTAGTTTATATACTTACCATTAGAATATTGAATATGTTCAAAACTCCGATCGCTAGTGGGAACGGTTATGTGTATCTATAGATTTTTTTTTCGTCTCGAGAATGATGTAGCACTTTCTAGTTTCTCCTTGATGAATTTTCTACTAGCAGGTCGTCCCTAAATGCACCCTTTATCCTGATATTATTTCTGTTAACTGTTTATCTCGCCTAATTACTTTATCAGTCGCTAATCATACCATTTTCATCACTTATTTAACGACCCTTCAATAAGGAATTCAAGATTACCATAGAGATAAATATGAATGTGACACCTTCAGCTAGATACTATTCCGTTTTATTTTTACCAACACTTTCTAAGCTTTTCTGAAAAAACATTGTTGCATACGCAGCCTAGCACTGAGCACTAGCACCCTCCCACTAAAAATGTCATAAAAGGAGCAATAAAGTAACAAGTAATGCACTAGTGTACAGTTGCACTAACATTCCTTATCCTCTATAAGAATATGGCTTAGTATGGATGGACTTTCCAAGAAAATTATTTCCTCCTACTGTTAAAATCTGAGGGTTTTAATTATCGTTTTATTTCAAATGATTAACACGTCGGAAATAATATTATTTACCAACGGACAGATGTTTTTACCGATCAACACTACTTTTACATTCAGAAAGTTACATAACATTATTTATTTATGTTACTTTCCAAATAGCAGTAAATATGTGCATCTGAGTAATATATAAAATAAAGAAAGTAAATCTCCAAAAGTACATGAAGATTATTCTCCCATCCTGATCTGCATCTCCTAGACATGGTTTTAGGCCGTCCAAAGGGTGAAATTTGAATTTATAATGTATTGTCATATCATCATATCAAGTAATATATAAACGAACCACACAAAAATGGATTTAAACATATAACATGTTTGGAAACTCTGTTCTTGAAACAAAATTGATGAAGGAAAAAAAAAAAAGAAAGTTGAAGAAACAAAAAAAAAACGTCTGTTCTTTGTCAAACCTAAGAGAAAGAAAGTTGTCAGGAGGGAAAGTGAGGTGATTTTCTCCTGCCCAATTATGAGAAGAAAGAGTAAGAAAGAAACAATGGACCCTTTCTCTACCCACCCATTTCTTTCATTCATACTTTTTCTTTCTTTTTTTTTCCTAATTTGAGAATAGAGGGTAAGTGCTTAAAGTATTTTTGTGTCATGATAAAAATACAATAAAAAATTCTTTTTATTGTTTCATTATCAATTACAGCAAATGTAATGCACTAAAATCAACAAATTCAGTCTACTAACTAAATAACATCAAATTTCACTCAAACTAAACCATTAGAAATGTCAAAATTAAAATCATTGCAATATTGAAGGTTTGAAACGAAGAATACAGAAACTTTGGACAAACGATGGTGAGAGAGTTGACTTTGTCGATTCAGAGGAGCGGAGGTCCCAAACGAGAGAGTTCTGAAGGAACCGGCCCTAGGAATTATAATCCAACCATCAAATGTCAACAGCTCCGCCCAACAAACAAGACACAGGTGGTGACATCCGTTATTACGGATCTCCTTCTGCACCTCACATAATGCCATGTGCCACCCACCAAATTCTATTTCATTTTTAGTGCATGCAAATATGCAATCGCCAATTTTCTATTATTTAATTATAAATGCAATAACAACTTTGATTTATATTATAAATTTGGACTTTATGTTAATACATAAATGCAAATAAGTTAGAAGTAAATGAAGCCACACACATCTCGAGAATGGCGAAAAATCAAAAAGCACTTTTTATTGATATCGAACCTCGACAATCTCAATCCCAACTAAAAGTCCTCGGGAAGATGTCAACAGAGGCCAGAGCTGAATTTTCGCTTTTACTGAATTTCAATATGGCTATTTCTTCATGCACCATCTCTAATTTCTCATACATCACTTCTATGCATTTGACCTATTAATATTTATCTTATGATTGGACAAAAATGTGTAAACAAATAAACTATAATGATGAGTTATGAAAAAATGTATATTTTAGGTCAATTATAGGATGTGGATGTGGTGTGTGAAGTAACACCCTTTCAATATGTACAGAAATTCCAGGTTTCACTAATTAACTTGATTTCGATTTCGACTGAGCCAGACATCAGAACAGAGAAATTGTAGACAAAAAGGTGATATAGTTATTTAATTAGGGGCGTTTCGCGAATTTCCTGGGATTCACTGGAATTTGTATATAAAATCCTGTGTTTGGTTTGCAGATTTCAGTAAGGATTTAAAATCTCAGGATTTCTTAAATCCCTTCCTTCTTTGTCATTTAAAAACTCAGCCTCCCTCTAGAATTTTAAATCTCAGTTACCTTGCATTTTTTCAGACAAACAATTTTTTCCTAAAAGATAATGCAGATTCTTTGACAAAATCCTGACAAATGCATATGCTGCATAATGCAAATCCTTTGACAAAATGCGAATCCCATGGAAAAAAAATCTGCGAACCAAACTCCCCTTTAGGGCTATGAATTGGGTTTCAAAGGCATGGATTTGGAGACTTTTTCAACGTCAATGCTCACTTTATGCTGGATTGTTCGGAAACTCAGGAATTCCAAGGTCTATTCCCTTTGCAACTCTCCTTTAGGCTTAATTCAACGCGAACCTTTTTATTGGTTTAACTCTCCAAGGCTTCATAAAAAATTATGTTGGAGTGGTTGACTACATGATCCTCTTTTATTGGTTGCCTCTTAGTATTGTATTCGGAATTGTTATGCTTGCTTGTATTTTCTTCTAGCTACTTGCTAGATGTTTTTTTCATGATTATAATTTTTGCTGTTCAAAAAAAAAAAAGTTTATACAGGGATGGACATGGAAACTATTGTTTCAAAAAACTAGAATCCAGATCCCAATCGAAAAAACAATATTATCATCTAACATTTGTATATGACAAAATAGAATATCTATTAAATCCGGAATTTAATGTAGTTACCGTACTCATGCAATTAGATGTTGAAGGACACATCCTGGAAAGAGTAAATTGCTGGACGCATTGTCCGTGTATTATACGAAATGTAAATCAGTAAAAATTTTAAAAGTTCATGTACGGAAAATGGGAAGATCTGGGAAAATGGCAGAGTTATGCAATTTGACAAAATAAATTTGCTGATGAGAGATCACATGAGACGGATGATTTGTTTTCATGAATATGGCAGCAACAAAAAGGAAAGCCGTGATCGACGAGTAATGTATAATCGGTGTTACCTGTATCGGTTACATCACTCGATGGTGAAGTAAGTTTGGTAAGATCATTATCAACAGCCACGGCACTGCCTCCATTTCTATCGTTGCTCTCCTTTTCCAAATTTTCACGTTGCTTCTCTTTCACCGGCGAGGAAACATCGACTTCTTCAATCTTCTCAAATCCTCTCAATTCCGTCTTCTCATCTGACACTTTCTGGAGCTCGAGAGTCACGTCAGCGATTGAAAAATACTTCTGCATCTGAAGAATAGGGATCCAGTTCAACCGGCGGTGGTGTATAGCAGCGAACACCGATTCGTACCGGCACCTTCCGCCCTCTAACCGAGACAAATGGCCACACAGCGCATCAATGATCGCATTCGCCGCCGCGAACTCGCCTCGGAACCAGGAGATAATTGCGTCCTTAGCGAACGCCTCTGACATCATCGCTGCGGGCTGTACCGCCGGGGCTAGATCGGAAGATGAAAGACCTCCGGCTGCCGGCGTCATGTTATTCTTCTCTAAATAAAATATTCGCGAAAGAAACGATGGCCTGCGATGGTCAGTCAGTAATCGAGATTTCCCGTCGGCTGAGATTTCGGAGATTTACAGAGAACAACGACAGAGAGATGCATACGGGTTGTGTGTGTATATATATGTGTGTTTGTGCATGTGCTTACATAGCGAGTGAAGACATTAAATAAATCAACTATTTTTATTTGTTTTTATTATTTAACCACTTTTTTGTTTGGAATTGGATGTGAGCTATATTTAACATTGAGAAATTTTATAAAGAAAACTAATATTAACTATTAAGTCAATTTTTATTTAACCTTTTAACGGTTTGTAAAATCAAATTATATTTTACTATGATAAAAGCTAATAAAGTTTTAGAAATTTTCTAAAGGAGTCATAATTATTATGTGAGATTTTAATTGATAAATTTAATTACATTCTGTTACAAAATATGACAAAATGAAAATTTTTAAATAAAAAATATTATTTTTAATGGAATCATACACAATTTGCATCCAAAGTGGCATTTGATATAATTTATTACTTTTCCAATTAACAAATAATATGTAATTAGTGTCTTCCTGATTATATTTGTTGTGTGTTATGTCGCCTTTCTTTTGAAGTTTTGGTCAAATTGGTATTTGATACGATGATATCACAATAAATGAAATCATTTAATTTTTACAAGTTGATTGCTAAAATACTTATTATAACTTATTATTTGTTATGTAAATAAATGATTGTGTATTTGATTGTAAGTAATTAACATTAGATTTTACTTTTTTATTTTAGGGAGAATTTTATATATATCCCTTCAAAATTTCATAATATCATATACACCCAACTTAAAATTTTAATATCATATATATCATTCCTAAACATCATAATATCATATATACCCAATTTTAATAATTAATATCACATATATCCTCTTAAACATCATTAATATCATATATATACCAAAATTCATTAATTTAATTATTTTTATAACATTTAAAACTCATATATAATATTGATCATTAATTAATGACCATTATACTCCTACTTATTTCTTCTTTCAACTAAATTCTCAAAATATCATATTTATCCAACTTAAATTAAAATATCATATAATTTATATTTGAAAACATTACTATGTAATTTTTCATAGTAAAACAAATTAACATTAAAATTAAAAATTGTATTATATTTTTGTTCGTTTGTAATCAAATCACATCGACTTATTATATTTTCTTATTTGTTTTTTTCTTGCAGTTTTCATACAATTAAATGATTATATATTATGTTCTTTTTTTTTCTTTTTGAATTTATAGTTGTATTACATTTTTTTAATTTAGTATATATCTTTTGTTTTCTATATACATTAGTTTCTATTTTTTTTCAAGTTTGCTTTCGTTTTATAATTATTGTTTTTTCTAGTTTATTTTTTTTTAATTTTTTATATTTAATATGGTATTTGAATTTATTATCCAATATTATTACTTGTGTACGTTTTGTGTATAATATATATGATAAAATATATATAATCTTACTGTTAATATTATTATATTAACTTTCAGTATTATCTTATATGTTTAAATATATAGGATGAAATATATACAATTTTATTAATTCCTCCTATCATCTACATACTGCTTGTGTTCCCATTAATTTTTTTTAATGAATTGTTACACATATTTAATTTTATTTTTGCAGGTTTCATAATAGTATACATAAATATAAAAGATGATATTATCATAATGTAAAAACAAAAAAAAAAAAATTGACGGATAAAAAAAAATTAGAGTACAATAATAAAATCAATAAATAGTAAATGAGTAACAAATTTCTTTGTGAACTCCTAGAGTTGCCGCATGTTGTCACCGCCTAGCTCACATTTTTTTAACTATAAAATAAATTTCAAATTAAATTGAACAAAATATATATACAATTACACATAAAAATTAATAATATCTGGATTCCAACTAGGGATGTAAACGAGACGAGACAAATCGTGAGCTACTTGGGTTCGACTCGTAGAAAGCTTGAAATCGACTCGTAGTTAATCGAGCCGAGCTCGAGCTACTCGAGTAGTAATCGAGTCGAGCTCGAGTATTAAAAAATCTTGCTCAATAGGCTCTCGAGCCTAATCGAGCTTAGGTTTACAAGTTTACATTTTTATACTTCAAGTTTGTAATATTATATTTTTATCAGTTTTATATAAATCAAACTATATAATCTTAAAAACCTAAAATTACATTCTTATATTTTTACCCTTCTTGTTTGTTGTTGGTATAAAATTAGATTGAATATTTTGTAAATATATTTTGATTTCCTTTATCCCGAATTTAATCGAGCCGAGTCGAGTCAAACTCAATAGTATCGAGTAGTTTATCGAGTCGAGCTCGAGTTTCAAAACTAAGGCTCGTTCGAGCTCGAGTTTTATTGTCGAGGTCGAGCTCAAACTTGGATTACACCCCTATTTCCACCTATATCGTTTGGCTAACTCTTATTTAGTTTCATCATTGTTTGTCATTGTCTTGCGATTAGGTGGTCGTGTGGCACAGAATAAAGTTGCATATTATTTACGTTGTTCCGCTTCATTTAGGCATTGTTTGTGTACCTCTTAATGGAATCATTGAGAGGTCATTTTACCTTTGAATGACTTCTTAATGATTCCATTAAGAAGTAAACAAACAACCCCTTAGACCAGTTCTCGAGCAAGATTGTCGTCTTGAGGAAGATTGTCGTCTCCTTTTATTTCTTTTGGTAGGGCGTGTTCAAAGAAAAAGCAGTGTCCTCTTCTTCGTTTTGGAGGTCCCCGTTAAGGTCGATAGGTGCATCAGAGCTGGACATATACGTGTTTGACGCATATGTAATTATTTCTCGAATGTATTAGAGTGAGTGAAAAAAGAAAGTATAAAAATTTAGAATGTGTATAAAATTTGTAGATTGAGAGATCTAGAAATATTAAAGTAAAATAGTGGTATTCATATAGTAAAAGCATTTTTTTTAAATAAAAAATAGGGTTAATTACCTAAAAAGGTAACCTACTGTCACAATTTTTTTCAATTTGGGTAACATGCTAATTTTTTTTAAATTAATGTAACATACTTTCCAAATCAAGTCAATTCAGGTAATCATATCGGATTGAAAGATAAAAATTACTAAGGGGTGTCTAACAAAAAGGTGTTAACCAATTAACATTAGTCATTCAAAAAATTTATTATACATCAAATTAAATATTTTTCGTTATTTAACTAGTTCTTTTAAAAAATGTTTTTTACTAAAACCTGAATTTCAAATATTTTATAATAACTTGCTATAAATTATTGTCATATATCATCTAATGTTAACGATCCAGAAAATCATATTTATAACACAAATTTATAATTTTATACATCATTGCATCACACATTGATTGCAACTCATAATCCACAATCTATAGCTTTATTAAAATCATCAGTTGTAACTTTGTAAGATTCCAAATTTACTCTTTTGTCGGTCCAATTATTTTTAAGGCATCGGAAAAAAAAACTTAAAAAGAACTTATAATATATATATATGTATATTCAAAATATACAAAATTCAAGTAAAGAAAATAATATAACAAAAAACAAACTTATATAATATTAAAACTAAAATCTTTATGAGTTAATAATACTGTTTAATCGTTAACAGACCTAAATATATTCTAGATTTTGTTAGAATGAATCCTTATTATTAATAGGATTTGAACGGTTATCCGTGTAAACCTTGCTTAAGGTCAACCCTAATTTTTTGCATGTGATATTTAATATTAGTTTCTTTTTACTAACTATAGTATATGAACAATATTATAAAGTTGATCATCTTTTTGATGCAATTATCGCTTCTTTTATCACTAGAAATAAATTTTGTTAAATTTTAATGCCAAAAATGATTTAAACATTTTCTTCAACATTATAAACATGTCCAAAAGAAAAGTACCACGTTTTTAACATTCGAAGGGAAAACAAGATCGCAAAACACCTTTTACCCTCCAAAATTTACTTACTTTTATAATTTTACAACATTTTTATTTATATAAAATATTTTAATTTTGGGCATCCACATATGTTACATTTGTGGTTTTGTCCTTTGTTGTACGTTGCTAATTACTTCTTTTGATTAATAGAGATTTAATGAAACACAAAAAGTATCTGAAAAATTTATTTTTTTATTAGTTTTGACTTGTGATATATATATGCATAGATAATAAATCTATAAATACTATTAAAAGAGTAACTAATTTGTCACGTGTCAACCCCTCATTTAACTAAAATCAAATCCAATTCAATTTATTATAATCTAATCTAACTAATCTAATATATAATTAACTAAAATCTAACAAACTCAATTTTTAATCATTATTTCATGTGTTTTTATAAATATTTATTCTTAATTTTTTATTTTCAACCCATATAGTTAATGGGTATATAACATATTAGATATAACTGAAGCTAGTGCCTATTGATCAGGGTTTTATCATCATTAATAGCATAAAACATTTTAAATCAATGAAAGTTTCTCTTTAATCTGGTTCAGAGGTGTAGCTACATGTATATATATATAATTTTGACCAATTCATAATAACTTTTATCTCATTAAGTTTTTAATTGTAATTTTACGTTTGTTTACCATCGGTTCAAATATTGAACATGATAATTGAACAAAGAGTGTTTTTATCAATTTCTCATTACGAAGTGTCTTATATTCTTTTTTAGTTTTGCCGTTACATTCTAGATCATTCATGTTATAATGTTTATTTATCAAGTCTTAATCTTGATTCAACCATAAATTAAATGTGGAGTCTGCGTAATAATGCTTATTAACTAATATGTTTTTAAATGATTTATTAGATGTAAAAAAATGTTGAATTTGCAAGCAACTAAAAAAATTTTAGTTACCAAATTTATAGCATTACGTTTTTTTATTTTCTAGTATTTGTTGATTTATACCAACAAATTTGGCCCACCCTAATATAAAATTCTGGCTACGTCATTGATCCGGTTGTAAACATGGATGATCATAATATATCGGGTATTGCTATTTGAACCCCATACACAGGTATAAAAACATTGGAATTTGTGTTTACTAAATTAAATTTATAAAAGTTTTATTATCTACATTCCTAGTGTGATGTATAACATTTATTTTAAAATTTTCATGTTCATTACTAATAACTAAATTAATTTCATATTCTCTCCTAAATAATTATACTTTCATTATTATCATATATAATTTTTTAATAATTTAAAATTGTTTATGTTCTACTTATTATTTTTAATAAGAAAACATTAATACAACTGTATTTTATAAGTAGATATTATAAACGTAATAAAATATTTTTAATATTTATCCTACAAATTAATAACATTAATTTTTTTATAATCAAAACTCATGTAACAAATGAATTAACATAAGAAAGGAAGCAAGACTATTAACTATTAAATAACCCAATATTGAGGGAGGGACCACCAAAGCCCATGAGTTTTGTGACAATCTCCTTTTATGAAAAAGCCTAAAGCCAAGGGGTGAACATGAGATCTCTGCTTTATTATGATGGGTACCCTAAAATGGATAGTGACCTTTTAAAAGCTCCCATCCATCCCACTCCCACCCAATGTATCATTCAGTTCAGGTAAACATTTTTGAAATATTTGTCTATATGACTTTTAGGTGTAAATATTGTTTATAATCAAATAACTTTCTATTAGGTCTTTAAAATTTTTGTGAAGTGATTAATATTTTATATTTTTTAAGTTACTACACTCTAAGTTCTTCTATCAGATTTAAATATCATCTGAGAATATATAGGATATGTAATGTAAAGAGATACACCACCTTACTAAACATCAAACTTTTTGGATGGGTGATCAAATGAGTGTATGTTAACTTCAAAAATCAAAACCATAAATCTCCCCAAAAAGGATAATATCATGTTGTGGTAGGAGAGTTACAATTTGATACTATGTCGACCTGATGCTTATATAGGATGTGTGAAGATAACGTTTTGAAGATGAAAAACACTATTGTCATACATCAACTAAAAGACATGAAAGATTTTTATGGTGCCATTTAACCAAACATGATACATTTTGGACAGCGTATCTTAAATGTATGTCCTTCAATTGATAATTGTACATCCCCTCCTAATTACTTTCTAATTACACTAATCATAGTCTAATGATAAAATGATTTGACATATAAGGGATGCATGATTTGAAATTTGTAGGTTTCACTTATAATAAAAAATTAAAACATAATACTTGATTTGCCATTTATTGGTTTCACATTATTAATCAAGTAATTAATAGGTAATTAATTAGGAAGGGAATGTACAATTCGCAAAATTTAACCCCAAGAAAGTGTACATATACTAAGCAATAATGTTTTGTTTTTTGACATGGACTAATCCAATCATCAATATATTATTTGTAGTTCGAGGGTAGCTTGTTTTCAGAAGTTTTATTTTAAGGGACAACTGTTTTTTTTTTATCCAACAATATCTAGCAAGTCATTCTAGTCTTAATTACTCTTGAATGCATAAAAATCTTTTTTTTTTTTTTTTTACCATTTACAGTAATAAATGATTTATAAGTTTTTACATCATGTAATATACCTTATATGAATTACTAATTAAATAATGTATACTAACATGCACCTAAAGTTATGCGTATTTAACCATATATAAACAATTAATTTATATTATTTAATGATCTATTGATTATCTATTGATTATATTTATCTTTAATATAAAACTATTTTAGTGGTTTAACTATAAAAGCTTTTATCGTTAATATTATAATCATAATATTTATTATTTAATAATAAATAATTCTTATTGTCAATGTTATATCAAAAAAGGGTTTAGTGCATAAATAATTACATTTATATATTTATCGAGTTATGCAACAAAGTACTTTTTATACAAAGTACGTAATAATTTTAGATTTGGTTTTAATTATTTTAACATTATACTCCGTAATGTTTTTTTGGTCATATTATGTACTATATTTGTATGTTATAAAATTTGATTCGTTTCACAAATTTGTAACAAATAAAAACATCATTGAATAATTTGTATCGAAAACAACTTCATTAAATAAATTAACAAACTAAAGTGAAGTGGTAAATGAAACTATTGTTATTTATATAATGTTTAGAGAATAAAAGTTTACTATCCTTTTAATAATTATTATATAGTTATAAGATTAATATATGTTTAATTGTTATTATATTTTATCAATGAAATTTGTTATTTTTATAATTTTGGTTAATATACTGTAATTTATAGTTTATAAAAAATTTTAAAAGTGTAAAAGTGTAGTAATGTTATTAACTTTATTAATAAAAAAAAATAATCAGTTAAATATCTTGTCATAACATACGGACATCATAAAATTATATTATTGTATATAACAAATAATTATTGTATATAAATAATCACTTCCCCCTTAAAAAGAAGATGGAAACTCAATTCCTATTACATGATATATATAATTGTTACATGATAATAAAAAGAAATTAGTTTTTCAAAGTAAAAAATATATAAAAAGTAGAACGCTATTACAGATAATATACAATTTCACTTTTACACATGCATAGTGGAGTTTTGAGTTTTTAGCCTTTTAGGTTTTCATTTATTGTTTATGCATTAAAAAAACAGAAGCTTCTATATGGATGCATAAGCATAATGTCTACAAAATACAAATGCTTTCTCTCTCACACACATGCATACGCAGAGGATCAAATGAGAAGTTAAAATATATCTTGAGATGTATGTGAAACACTTTGATTTAGTTTTTTACATATAAATTCACCATATTTTGAATATATAAATAATAAATTCAAAGTAACTAAATCAACAATTCATTACTTTTTTACATTGATTCATTAGTTTTTGAATCTACAGATAATGAATCACAAATTCAAAAATAAATACTATCAATATACAAAATTAGTACCATTTATTATACAATGAACTAGAATGTACCACTCTAAAAAAATACTTCTTTTAAAATTTTTTATATAAACATGTTCTAATTAATATTACAATGATGATATTTATTGTACAGTCCTAAAATAAGGTCTAAAATGCCGAAAAAGTTATGGTATGTATGTTTTTCATCAAGACGAAGGGAGCACACAGATAACACACTGAGTGATACAAAATCAAGCTAACAAAACACATATCATGTCTGATTCAACTGATCGATCAAGCAAGCATGAAGAACGAAACAGTCATCGTCATGTTTTTCGTTCATCTATCCGACGACGCAGTCTTCCCATCACCACCCACACTAGACGTACTTCTCAGCTTCATCTTCGTTCGGCTAATGTAACTAGAAAACATATCGTTGAAGCTTTCACGCCTAGAGACAGTCCTCCCACCAGAAACATTTGAAGGCGCTCTCATCTTCATCTTCGTCTGATCGATAAAACTATTATACTTCTCCTCACTGAACGTCTTCTGGCCAGCCAACTCCTTCCCGCTGCTATCTCCGGTTTTCTTGACGTTACTTGACGAGAAGCGAACCAACTTTTTATAAGGTTTTACTTCAGGAGGAGGAGGAAAAGACTCCCTTGGGATTGGTATTTGAATCGTTTCACCCGAAACGTGTTGGTGAATATCGACAGACGGAATGTGGGAGGCAATAGGTTTAACAGTGGGAGTATCAGTGGTGACAGGTGGTGGAAGATTTTTAACGTTCACGTTCTTGGGACGGTGTGAAATTCGACGTAAAGAACCAAAGGTGGCTCTGGATATCTTCTCGTATGAACTCCTAGCAAGGCTTTTGTTTGACTCGTCTTTCGCCATCAGGTTAGAGATTGAAACTAGAGATCAATCAATCGATTAGTACTTAACAACGCAAGCTTAGTGAAAACCACGAAAAGGGGCTCGATTATAACTCCTGTCTATGGGCATCTTCTCTATATTCCAAGTCTAAGTGTGCATGTCACATTTCTATATTGGGTTGATAATAAAGTATCAGATTCTGCCTTTTTCCTGAGCTACAACCAGTTAATGACTAATTAATTATCAAGTGCTTAGAATCAGATTCTGGGAAGGCTTTACTAGTCTGAAAAAATGGAACCACAAAAGTTGCTAAGTTGGAGGAATATTGTGCAAAGATGATGCTAAAAAGTCGACAAGTCCAATGGAACTTTTACCCCATTAGGCCTTATCCTAATCTAAAAAGTATTTCTGCTACACTCTAACCGATTGGTGGTTACTTATCGCTTCTAGGGTGGCACCGCCCAGAATGTTTCTGTAATTTAAGGAACCAAATCATTCTACGAGAACTTGATTGCACCATCATCAATACTAACACATGCTAAAACTTAGCAGATTCTAATGTCAATAAACGTGGAGCGCTGGTATAGAATTCTGTGGTTTGTCATGCAAAATAGACAGGTTAAATAAGTAGATTTGTAAAAAACTTAATCATCAAGCTATGAAATGAATTGGAAGTAAAGTGTGGGAAGGTGATTTGCACGCCATCATGATTCTCTCTCTCATTTTACCCTTGTCAATTACATTGATAAACAAACAAATAAAATGGTTTGAGGGTGAATTTGGAAGAGAAAAATGAGTAGAATTGGTGTGCAAGTCTCCTATTCAAATGCTAGCATGAAAATATATATATTTGAATAAAATTGCATCTGCAGCCAGTCAATCGAGTGTAATTTGAAAACTTAGCTAAACATGTCAGAAGTTGCATAATTAGTTAAATGCTCAGGGTCGTTCCTATCATTTTTGGGATACGGGACAAAAACTTATAAAGGAACCTCTAAACATGTATGTATATATAACATTTAAAGATTAAAGAAAACAACCATGTAAATATGTATGTTAATATCACAATCAAACAATTAGCAAAACAAGTAAACTACTAGTATTAGTCTAGGTTTCAGAGAAATCTTTTTTGGGCCCCGGGGCAGTAGCCCGGGTTGCACACCCCAGTTGGCCGGCCCTATAAATGCTTACAACCTGCTAGGCTGCTAACAGAGTATCTTGGTAATCACAGGACCCAAAAAAAGGCATGTGCGGGTCACCTCAATCCAATCTGTCCTTAACCATCAAAACCCCATTTTCACTATGGTCCGTTTTGACCCAAACTGAAATTTTGCCACCTCTACTAACTTCCACTAGTAGGTTAACAGCAAAAACCAGCAAAAAATGTCGTAACTATTAAGGGTTTCACTCTTAAGTTCAAAAATCAAAATTAAACAAATATATATTTACACCTTTGGGTAAAGGGAAGAATCTGATAAGTAGGTTGTCAATATACAACAAATGGTAATGTTAGTTCTACTTATCAAGAATAATTGAGTTCACCTCCAGTAATGTTTGTTGGAAGATAAACAACAACTAAGCTTGCATGATCATCACATAACGAACATATCAGTTTGACTTTGAAATTACGAGTACTCAATGACGGAAGGTCTTCACCACCTGCCCAATTCGACTTCGACATAGAGGACAACTCGTCAAGTGTGAAGAGCATGTCATACAACAGCACATATGTCCACACCTGAAACTCATACCCAATATGTATAGTTCATATTTTCAATATACAAGTATCTCAAACAAAAACAAGAAACGTTAACAAGCGACTGTTAAGACATTAGAGAACGAACTACTGGCTTTTTGGGAGCTTGAACTAAAAAGCCTAATTCTTTTTGTTGAGTCAAGTCGTCAATATGCCCAATTCACTAGAATTGAGCGGATATTTCGAGGGTCAAGAAACTTCATGCACTCAGCTCATGGAATACAGCATGAATGTGTTAGATAAATCATAAATACACAAAACAACCCATTTTACATAGAAGTGGGGGTCATGCAAACCCGTTCTACTTGTCATAAAAGTTCATGCACTTGCTTTATTATAAAATTTTGGATTATTATCTTAATCAGTAGTTTTTGACTTTTTGTAATCATATTCAGTATATTAATTATTTATGAAATTCAAGTAATGGACAAAAAATATGTTGGCGGGTCAACCCATTTAACTTGTCACAAAAGTTTATCATGTCTTGACCACTTAACCCACACATTTTTCCATCTACAGGATTTGTTACATGGTAAAAATAAGACAGCTGCTACTCACTGTTGTAGTTTCACAGTTATTTGTCAGGTATTCTTGTTTAAACTTTTTGTAGTTATTCCCTGAAGGGATGGTCATGAAAAAAAACAGAACACAATGGAGAATACCGAAAGGATCAGGTCAGGTTCGAGGATCCTTTGTCGGGGACGTGATGGTGAACCGGTGTGATATCGGTTTCAGGACGAGACCTTCCATAACCGGATAGTAAATAACTTATGTCGACTTCACATTGAATACTGGATATCAAAGTTTATATTGAATATTACATATTCAATATATACTATATGTTTAATGTCAAATTCAACACCGAATATTAAATAATCAACATTGAATCGTTTGATTCTGAATATTATATGTTTAATGAACAAAACAGACTAAATTTTATATTGCATAAAATTTAATTAAATAATAATAATAATGGAGAGAAAATTTAATTGTTTGACATATACCTATTCTGCCCTTGATCATAATAGTTTAGATTGGTTATTTTGTTCTCCACTTTATTTGAGTTCTATGATGATCCAATGCATATTATACTATATTATATATGTGTGTGTGTGTGTGTGTGTGTATAGATAGAGAGAGAGAGAGAGAGGTGGGTTCAATGGAAAACCAATGTGCATTAGGAAACCTCAGGAAACCATCACGATCGTTTGATGCCTCATGTGGCCAGTCCAGGATCGAGTCGGTCCAACGGTCCAACCGGTCCATTCAATTGAATTCCGTCAATGGCTTTTGTGATTCTCCATAAAAATAATATATTAAATTACTTAGCTGAGAATCGAACCCAGAACCTTTTGGTCCATAAAACAATATTTTATCCATTAAGCTAATAGCTCTTTCATTATCAAATTTATTGATACAATGGATCTCATCCCTATACATAGCAGGGTATGTCGGTTATTGGAGGCCCCTTGCTCGAAACCAATTAGATTCCCGATATCATCTCTGCCCTATCCCAATAAAGGATCCGAAAACTAGACCTGATTCTTTCTATTTTCGATTTTCACCATCGGCTAGAGGTTTTTTTTTGCCAGCCCTACCCTTGGTTTTAAGGTAATATGTGACCGACTTTCAAAAGCTTGGCCCAAAACATCCATACTAATACTACTTATTCGTGCTGGCAGGAGGCTTGATGTATACCATAAACTAGATATTAGGAAACCTTTACAGATGAAACATTCGGTAAGGCTGAAATCATGAAAAGGCATGCATATATGGAGTATAGTGAGGCTTCTCTTCATACATGAAGTCCCCTAAAATAATGGGCGGCAGATGATATCATGGAAAGGCTAAAAGGGGGACCGGCTAGCCATTAAGAGGGCATTTGGAATTTTGGATGTGTACTGAACTGATTATCATGGCTTGATTGTTTGTGTAAAGTAGTTATTGTTATGATTTTCTGATTATTTATGGTCAAGAAATCAGATTTGGAAAAGCAGGTAAGTTCTTGCAATAAAACTTATTATTAATATAGAGTAAATTACATAAATGGTCCATGTGGTATATGCTATATCATGGATTTGGTCCCTCAAGCAACCTAATTACATAGATGGTCCCCATAAACAAGTTTTTGTAACATTTTGGTCCCTCAAACTAACTTCCGTTAACTTAGGGTTTAACTCCAAGGGTATTTTCGTATTTTTTCCTGTTCATTGACCATTTGTAAATTACTTTCAATACTATTCTTATTTATATATTGAAGTTTATTTATTTTAATCCTTTATTTCTTTATTATTATTATTACTATTATAAACCTAAATAAATTATTTAAAAAACCATACATTGAATCTCATACATCTGGGAATGAAGACGGTAGGATAAACACTCTACTCGTTGATTCATTCAACCCCACCATTATCTCCATCGTCGTCTGCCTCCCACACTCCATATCGTTCTTCATGTCTCTCGCGCTCGGTCCGTTGTTGAATCATTTTAGGTGTGTCTGGGTTTGAGATCTGTGTGTCGCAAGTGTGTTAATCGATTAGGGTTTGTTTTCGATTGCTTGATTTGTTTCTAGATTGCTTGATTTGTTTCAATTTCTTGTTGTAAAGAAGTTTTTTTAGGAAGCAAAGGAGGACAGACAAGCATGAAAAGAGATGTTGAGATAGTTGGGAAAGTGAGAAGAAGATCCACTGCTAAGACTTTCTCGTGAGAAGAAGATCCATAAGAGTACGTGATAGCATTCAAGTTAGGGTTAGGGTTAAGATTTGGTTTCAAATCAATCTAACAGTTAGGGTGATAGAAGCCTGGTTCAGAATGCTTATTTTCTTCCTATCAAATCATCAAGCAGTGAAAAAGAGCCATTTCGAAGGCGTTGGCTTCGATTTCTCAAGTTTGTTTCTCAGGCTTGAGATTTTAGGGTTTATTCTTCAGGTTTAAAAATATCAATTTGTCTAGTGAATTTTTGGGGTTTCTTTCTGCATCTGATTTGATTTCGGATCAGGGTTCTTCGATTTTGTATGAAGTTGTATCTGATATGGAATAAACCACATTTTTGTTGTCTATCTGGAAGTATTTTTGGTGTGTATTGTAAGTTTTCGGTGATCTGGAAAAAATCTGTGTTTTTATTGTCTTCGGGTTCATTCTCTTGTTTGTGTTCTAGTTCTTCAGGAATGTAATTTAGATACAGGCTTTCAATTGATTATCTTGTTCTTTGGATCTAGGTTTATCTGTTCTTCAATTCACTTTAAGAATGTTCTTATTTTTCCAGTTGCTAATTTAGGGTTTTTATATGAATTTATTTTTAAAAAATATGGATGAATGCTTCAAGAATATGATGTAAAAAGACGAAATTACTCATGGAGTTAACCCCTAAACTAACGGAAGTTAGTTTGAGGGACAAAAATGTTACAAAAACTCGTATTTAGGGACCATCTATATAATTAGATTGCTCGAGGGACCAAATCCATAATTTAGGATATACAATAGGGACCATTTATGTAATCTACTCTAAAATAAATAGAATACTGTGTACCTAAATCCAGTTTTAATCAATCGATCATATGATTTGGATGCTTAAAAATCACAATGATCACTTCTAAAAAGCACATCCAAACTCCCCATTAATGTTTCTACAAGAGTAAGAAGGTGATGCTTTCAGAGAACTCACGGGACAAAAACAGAATTGTACTCCTGCTCAAGGCATATGACACATATATCAGGCATTTGTCCATCCCTTCGGATGCCACTGGATCCGTTTTCTGCTTTCCCATTTGAACCTGAAATTTTTTTGATGGGTGAAACAAACCTTATTGTTAGGGAATTGTAATTCTGAAGAAACTAAATTGATGGATAACAAAGAAGCAACTGACCTTCGTTATCCGGAGATATTCTTTTGGCAGCTGCATCAAGAACTCTGCAGAGAAAATGAGGAATAAGAATGGTTCTTTTCATCATTAGATCAATATGGTAGAGGGAAAATATGGACTAACAACACCAGTAGTGAAGTGGAATGAACAAGAATTTTCATCCTAAAGGGTCTATTTTTACATCGCATTTTAATTCATTCCAATTAATCACAAATGCTCTTTTAATAAATCATTCAACATATCAAAAGAGCCCAATGGTAACCCCGTAAGAGTTTTCAGATCCTTCGGGTACCTAATGTAAACAAATTAACTGGAATAAATTTGTGAATTTATATATTGGTTATATCTAGTCCTAACTTAAAGGCATCAATCATTTAACAATCAACCAACTTAAGTAGCATTCTTTAAAGACTACCCTACATGTGTATTCGTTTTAGTACCTTCTCTTCAATTCCCAATGACGTTTTCTTTCCATTATGTACTGAAACCCATGCTTAGCAATCAGATAAAGACCAAACGCAGCAAAGCCCACCGAGGCATATTTGTACCACCTGGAAGGAGCAGCATTCAGTAGATAAAATTAGCAAAGAAACTTTGATGTTATTGGGAATATGAAAACAGCTTCCTGCATTTTAAATTTAGTTATCAAATTTCTGCAACTATTTCTCCAGAGTGCATAATTAAAAGCAAACGGAAATGCATAAAGCAATACATAACCACTATACACTCACACACATGAGAGAATAAATTATATATGCTCCGATTGATGGTATATAACCTGGCCCATTTCCCAAGATTTGCAATGAGTTGATCAATGGTTTTGTGAGAGACGTAAAATGGACCCTTGAGGGGACGCTGGATCCGAACGGTCCCAACGTCATCTTTAATAGCCTGCATGTGAGGGAAACACCAGAAATGAAGTTGAAGAACAGAACAGAACCAAATTTTAACATCCGATTTTATCAAAACGATATTAACCAAATTCAGAATTGACAGATAGAGTTGCAATTATTAGGGACAACAAAACAAAGGCATTGTATTTATATATTTTCACTAGTAGGGAGGGCAGTCCTGAATAATACAATGATGATTACGAACCAAATCCTAATATAGTAAACCAAACTTGGCACTTTAACTCGTGTTTTAAATTATCATATTTTATTACCACTTCCATTACTGTAGTCAACAGCTACTTCAAGATAGAACTTGGCTGCCATGTAGAATAATGTTTTCATCAATATATAATAAGCAAGTTCAGTAAACATTTATCTGTGAACGACCAAGCTCATAATAGTCTTCTTTAATAGTGCATGAACATGTATAACATTGTTCGCCCTTCATCTGCAGATCCACTACACTTGTTCCAAGAGCAGTTAAAAGGTTTTCTTATTACTTTCAATGTTATCGCAAAACACCATACCTCACCAACAACAGTCAATGGAGTGCCTGTAGGAAGAACCCGTTCAATTCGCTTGACTCCAAGCATCTTCAAAACAATGAAAATGTTACACAAGCCTAATTAACAGCCTAAATTCATAAGCACAACAAGTATAGATAAAAATGTAACACATCAAGACAGTTCATACCTTGAGACCTTGAAGATAGTCTAACGTTCCACGAACAAGTGATCGCCCTGACTCCTCGAACACTTCACTTCCAACAGTTAATACCAAACCAGCAGCACCACGAGCTCCAACAACATAAACACGAGCGCTTCCATCATCCTAATACAAAATGATAGAGAATTATCACAGATAAATCCATCCCCATGAACTCCAAATCATGTGATGGTCAACCAGAACCAAATGTTACAAAATTAAAGAATTTGAAAATGGAGGCGATGTAAACTGGTGTTGTACCAGTCCGGTTCAGTTTGGGGCTGGTTTGGTCCTGGGTTTTCTAAAGTAAAAGTAAATGCATAAATGACATCGTTTTAAATTTAAAAAAAAAAAAAAATCGCTCTTCATCAGGAAAAAAGACAGGTCAGTTCCAGTATCAGACTGGACCAAACTGAATGGAGGATAAGCTTTTATTGAACTTCAAGCCGAATATATTCATTCCCAGTTCACTTTTCCGACTTTGACGGTCTAGACTGATTTTTGCACGCCCCTACGTTCTATGGTCTAGGCTTTAAGATTACTGAATACAGGAATAGTTACGTAAGGGATGAGCATTGCTCACCAAGAACCAGGGAACTTCTTTACACATTGACAGCATCAGTGCAGAATCCTGAATCCAGGAACCAGCATCATTATGTTTCAAAAAGTGTTGCTCGGCCTGAAATGGCAATATCATGCCATCAACTTTCCCATATAACATCGAAGCAATTCATGAAAAGAAAGAAATAGCAAAATACAAGGATATGCACATCGCAGGACTAATTACCGTCTCCTCCACAATAACCCCTCGCAAACCACTGTACTCACAATTGATTGGGGTATCTGAACTGACTCTACCGGATATTGTCACAACGAAAGGCAACACTTTGTTTGCAGCATCTAGTAATTGTGCTGAAATTTTAAAGAACAAGGCACTCTTAGATTAATAACAGAAATATTCAGATCTCTCTCCTATGATGTTTACAAGCAAAAGCTATTTCAGGTGTCATGATCTTACGATGATTACTAGTCAAGACATTAATGTTCGGAAAAAAAGAATAAACAAATTATATTGGATGTTAAGATGTGCAACTGAACTCATTTTTGTGACTTAACTTTGCAATGATCATTGAGGTGTTCAGCAACAGTTGATTATGAATTTATGATTGTGGTTTTTATTTATTTGAAGTCAAGATAATCATTTGAGCTGCCACCGCAAGCGTGGAGTTTCCTAAGAAAACAGATGATTGTGATCAATGTAAAAATTGTCAGACTATCGCTGACTTTGGAAAAGCACATCCAAACACATGAAATTAAGATTTTATGATCACATAAAGATCAGATCGCTTTCAAAATTGTGAAATTCTGCAATGATAATAATAATAATTGTAATACATTTAAAGTTATTGGACGGTCCCTAATCTTGATAATATGGATTGTGTTTCTTCAATTAACAATGACATTCTTGAAATTGAGCATCCAAACACCTCCTAATAACGACACCAAAACATGAAAAACAACTGCACTGGGAAATAATAACACGTTATGCATGCAATTTCAAATTCGCCAAATAAACCCTGGTTGTATGCTCTTTGTTTCGAACATATGTAGACAGGTAGAAAGCAAACGAACCCAGATCCTTCAGTTGATTAACTCGTGTTACCGATTTGAGAACCTCCGCATCCCTAAAACATCGATCAAACCAAAGATAACAAATTAAATAAGCAGATGTCAAACACGCCACTAAAATCAAAGAGAGAAATCATGGAATCGATGATTAATGAAATTACTTTCCACTATTTCGTCCAAGCAGATAAAGAGCAGCGGCACTCAAACAACAAGTGACTCCTCCCCAAGGGACCATGTCGATGGGGACAATTAAGCAAACTGACAACAAAATCAACAGGTTTTAGCCACCAAACATTAAAGAACAAACATAGTGCATGGCAGAAAATGAAGTGAATTAGAAGTTGGGAATCGAACGGCAACAAATTGGTGATGGAATTAGGGTTTTCCTTATTTGTTCTGACGATCAATAGAAAAGAAAGGTGAAAGGGTTTGCGATGCTAAAATAGGAGGAGGAGGAAGAAAGGATCTATAAGCTCGTGTTGTTGTTGTTCAAAACTGAAAAAACATCTACTGAAGACCTTGTTTTAATGTGGTGAACCGATGATGATAATCCAGACTCCAGAGTCCATTTTATTAAATTATTTTGTCTGTCAACTAGATAGGCAAAGTGCATATAAAATCATGTATAATTTAACATAATTCATTAATAAAAATTTAAAATATAAGATATCTATCTCTATCTATACTATTAAAAGAGTAACTAAATGCCACATGGCATGCTCTCATTGTATTTGCCACATGGCATGCTCTCATTGAATTTGCCACATGTCGCTCTCTCCTTTTGCCACGTCATTACTGATTTTATATTTAAATTTTAAAACAAATCAAATTCATGTAAATCTAATCATGGATTAATTTAATAACTAACTAACTAAAATTAAGCAAACTTTATTATTCATATAATTATTATATTACACATATATATTATAAATATCAATTTCTAAAATTAACCCATGTAATACATGGGTAATAACCTAGTTTATAAATAAGAATAAGGGTTTATAATGAAAAAAAAACCAACATGTTTTCACGTTTTTTTCGTTTTCGTCCCTCCATGTTATTTTTTTGCATAAAAAACCTCAAATATTCTTTTCTTATTGGTTTAGTAAAATTTTGGACATTAGACCCCGGTTATAATGTGTGAACCGGGTTTTAAAAACTTGAAAACCCGGGTTCTAATGTCCAATTTTCACTAAACCTATAAGAAAAGAATAACTTGAGGTTTTTAATGAAAAAAAAATAACATGGAGGGACGAAAACGCAAAAAACGTGAAAACATGTTTTTTTCATGATAAATCCTAAGAATAAATACATGAAAATTATACCAGTTGTTGACCTCACGTTTAGTTTGTCACAAGTCGTCTTCTTGTATTATGTCATCTACACAATAAAAGGAACACAAATTGTCACATGAAATTATCACGTTCCACCTCAAAAAATAATTACACTTTATTATTTCTAAAATCATTTTTTTCAAAAAATATTCATAATCATGTTTAAATTATTAATACAAAAAATAACACATAAACACACACAAAAACTATATGAAACGTACATGTTCACATGAACTGCACTGTTTTACTATCAGTGTCTATATATTTACCAAATGTGGTATACGACTTTTCATAAAATGAAAACGGTTTGCCTCGTAAAATTTTGGCGCCCTTGTGAGACGCAAGACAGATAAAATTAAAATTAAAACAAACTTTTTTTTAAAAAAAATTACAACAAACTTTTTTTAAAAATTTAAAACAAATGTACGATAACGTATTCATCCCAAATGTTATCTTCATCAACAACATTTTTTTTTCGACCTAACCAAAACCACTTACAAGAAAAATACACAAGATTCACAGAAGTTTCATACAAGTTCGGGAATATAATAAAAAATCATGTCTATTTTCAACCTGGATATACACCATCTTCCCAAAGTAAAAAATCATGTCTATTCATCCACCATAATCTGATGAAAAGATTCAAAATAAAATAAAAAAAATCATGTCTATTCATCCATCATAATTTGATTAAAAGATCCAAGATCAATTTCGATGTCTCCCATACAATGAACTCAGTATCTGATGAGCTAGAATACAAAAGAAAAGAAGGTCCATAAGGACAGAATCAATTTGATGCATGGTTCATTTTTCATCGGTGATGAACTCAACATTAATCAAATGGATTTCAACCCAAAAGTCGAAGTCACTGATGAACTCACAATCGATTGGAGACCCCGAGGTTGTGCGTTCGAATCCCATTGTGGACAAAAAAAATGTAGATTTAGGAGTAGGATTAGATGAGTGTGTGAAATCTGCTGTAAAAAAAAAAACAAACAAACATAAATCAAAATGATTGATTCACATACTAACGAAGTCATACTCTGATGGATTTCAACCCCAAAAATTGGAATCAATAACGAATCGATTTCTACTTTTAACAAGATTCATCGCTTGAGAAAAAAGGTAGAGATAAAACATCTCCAAAAAATCATGTCTATTTGCAACCTGTTGAACAAAAAACGAGAGAAGGATAGAGATAACATACCTTTGTTGCCGCTGGAGCTCATCGTTGCTAAAGGAACTAGGAGCCGTGCACCGATGTAGGTTTGAGGGAGAAGGAAATCGCCCTAAGAGTTGTCGGCGTTGGAGGTGTGATGGAGAAATGAGGTTGTCGTTGATGGAGGAAAGTTGTCGATTGAGGTGTGCAGGAGAGGAAAAGTCACCATAGGGTTTTTTTTTAAGAGAGCGGGAGACAAAAATGAGGTTCAACAGACGGTTTGGGGTGGGGGGATGGGTGGGCTGACAACAGGACGGATGCATGTGTTGACTGGTTGAGTCTAGCATAGAAAAAATATTTGGGCTTGTGAAAGGTGTTACCACTCCAAACATAACGTGACACCAATAGTTTATGATTGGAATTTCCATTTATAGTCCTGATTTGTTTTTAAGTAGATTAAATTATGACATAAGTAGGTTTTATTGTTAACATAATTTTGAGTTTTGAGTTAATGAATGTTACCTTTTAAATTAGTTGATTAAGTTAATTGATCACATTGTTTGTGTTTGTTAATATGATGAGGTTTAGTGTTTATTAGTTTTTGTTGAATAAATTATTAATTTTTCAGAGAGAATATTTTAACAAATTAATTGAGTTGGTTGAAAAAAATTTCAAACCAAGTTGCCGACCCGATTCAAGGGGAATTTCAACGATCAAAACGGTGCCACCACTGAAAAGACTTTTTTAGATCCGTCACTGCTGACAAAAATATTAGTTTTTTATTGATTTCTTTATAGTCTCATTTATTTACATGGGTCCCATACGGAGGGAAATAAAAGAAATAGAAACTGATTTATTTCTTATTTTATAACTAGTTGTTAGCCTATGTAACACCCTCCCCGATCCCGGAAATGCCACGTCAATACAATACACAGGTGGCACATCTCAATAGCTCAATTACACATATGTCATAGGATACTCGGAATCACCATTAATTAAAAACTTTCACATAATATTGTTTACACATCATTCACTGATTAACAATATCCCATAAGACACAAACACTAACATAATTGATGACAAAGGCAGCTACAACAGTCTTCACATAACGGCGAGTCTCTGATCAACAAGCCCAGCTACTGTACCCTTCACTGAAACCCTGAACACGGAAGACTCGAATACGTAAGCTCGAAAGCTCGTGAGTACTCGAGGGTTAGACTCTGCACAGTAAACACATAGCATGCGAACACGTAGCACATACACACAACACAAGCTCAATCTCTGTCTCTGGCAATCAGCAGTATAAAGCAGGAATGAACACTCAGCATGAGATCCGAAGCCCTGCACACAATATCACTGAAGGGGACTCCTCCCCAGCTAACGACCGTGCGCACCGGTGGTTAGCCACAACCCTGTAGCACGGGCGCGAACCGGCTACAGGCCCTGCCGTGTATACACGCTCCAAGGACTGTTAGGGACAGTCAACCCACGCGATCTCACATCGCGAATCACCGTCCGTATGGAACTCATCACGGACCCCCGGACTGGATCTCATCTCATGCACACATATATCACATATGTGGGAAATAGAATCATACCTGGCGCCCACGTCCCTGTCTCATTCACAATATACACATATACAAAGCTAACTGCACAATCATGACTCGAAAAACAGTCCCGCGGTTTAGAAAAGAACTCGGGTACTCACCTGGTCGATCCACTAATCCCGAAATCTCTGACTCGGCTCGACTCGCTGGCTCGTCCCTGAAATCACACGGATCCCAAACTGTTAACACTAATCCACGAACACATATCACAACTTGTAATAAACACGAACCCGACTCGGACTCAAAACGACCCAATAACCAATCCAACGAAATCCGACCGATAGATCACATAACTCGAACACAATGATTATAAACAAACGCAACTCAAAACACGGCCCCAAACCGACAACCACCGCCCGAAACCCAGCTCCCAGACCCGAAACCGAACCCGGAGCCCCGAACGCGCCCGCGCCCGCTGCCCATCTCGCCCGCGCCCCTGCTCCTCGCGTCGCGGCCACGCTCCCCCTGAGCGCGACCGCGCTCCCTGGCGATTTCTTCTTCTTCCTGTTCGCTGCTCTGCTTCGGCCAGGGGTGAAATACCCCCAAAATCTCCGATTTTCAGCATCATGGCTTCACAAAACTCACACATAATCTCTTATATCACTTCAGCAATTAAACCCACGAATTCATCACATACATACACGAATTTAACAACCCCAAAACCATGATTTCTTACCTTTGAAACCTTCAAGAACACAAGGAGAAGATGAATGATAAATTCTCAGCAACAATTCCTAATCTCTTGAATTGAAATAGTTTCTTGCTGGATTCACACACCACACACACGTACACCTTCACACACACATACACAAAACTTTCTAGATAAGGAAGGAAGGGAAAAGGAGGCGTACATATATTATTTCCATTTTTAGCGGGTTCTGACCCACTAACCCGAACCCGATACCCCAATTTCACAATTAATATCCACTTAACCCGATTAAATCCACGAACTCAAATATATAATCAATCCACTAAATTTATAATCCGGAGACACGTAACTCGCAACCCGACACGTATATATCCACTAATCGGGTTCTCATTGGACCCACGCAATAATAATATATTAATTATCCACTAAAATAATTACACGCAATTATCACGAAAATGGGATGTTACACCTACGTATTACGTGGATGTTTAATTTATAAATTAATGTTTGCTAAAGATCTATAAAAATTTAAATTACATATTAAAATGTTTATTTTTCTACCAAAAAAGTTACAAAAACACTATTAGTTTTCGTTGTGAACATAATTAAATTTTTTATTGTAGTATGAATAGTACTAAAATGTGTTATCGTTATAAAACTCTTTATTTTTTGATTTATTATATTTAACTAATAAAAATTCAAAAAAAATTAGTTTTACATAAAACACAATTTAAATAGTTATATTAAAAGAATTTATAAAACATTCATTAGCAATACTACATTATTTAACTTTTAAATATACGAAATAGTGTCTAGTTAGCTAAATTAAAAGTTAGATATGGAAGATATTAAAATCATTTAAAAAATTATTTTTTATTTATAGGAGTTAAATTAGGTAATATTGGTTGTAAGTTTACTTAATTTTTAAATATAAATTACATAATTAACTAAGGGGAATTATATATGGAAAATTGAGCAAGAAAATGAAATTTTGATCAGATGAGAAAGCGACACTTGTCGCTAGACGTTTTCTTTTATTAATAGATATAGATTCCTAAATTTAAATAAAACAAAAGAATTGAAATTCCATTTAATATTGAAGGGACATAAGTGGACAAATTATTTAAAATTTGTGTGAAGTGTGAACACTAGCGATATAAATTTACGAAACTGGCCTTAGAATAAAACAGCTGCCACGCACCAAATGCCGGTACCACCCCCCGTTGAATCATGCGCATTCATCACCCTGTATAAAAGGGACCAAACCCCCTGTCGACAAAATACTTTCTATTTTAAGTCACAATCGACCTTTTCTTTCTATCTTTTTCTGTAAGGAACCAGAACCCTAGCTAGATCTCCTCAAATCATTTGATTACATCTCCAAACCCCTCAGCGGCTCAGCTGATCTTGAATCTTTATCTTCAAAACCCCAGATCTGACCACTAAATTCACTTTTCTTGAATCTCACCGGTCAAATTCGCAAGATTCGACTGGTTTTACCTGAACCCTAATTCAAATTTTGTGAGATTGGGTGTGTTTTTCGTCTTAATTTAGGTGAGTAATTAGGGATGGGAAGACCGTGTATAGAAACGTTGAGGACATCTTCATCATCATCATCACCGCCGGCGGTGACAACGACATCTACGTCCGTCACCGAGACGGTGAATGGAGAACATGATTTTAGGATTTCGGGTTACTCGTTAGCTAAAGGGACTGGGATCGGGAAGTATGTAGCATCTGATACGTTCATGGTTGGTGGATATTCATGGGCGATATATTTTTACCCTGATGGGAAAAGCCTTGAGGATAATGCGACGTATGTTTCTTTGTTTATTGCATTAGCTAGCGAAGGATCAGATGTCCGGGCGCTTTTTGAACTGACTCTTTTGGATCAGAGTGGTAGAGAGAGGCACAAGGTTCATAGCCATTTTGGGAGAGCATTAGAGAGTGGTCCATATACTCTTAAATACAGGGGTAGCATGTGGTAAGCTATTCTCTCAAATCGTCTATGATCATGGTTGTTAATTTATATTATTCTTTGTTGAATCTTGTTAATGTCTATGCTTAACACCTATATGATGGGGATGTTTCCATATGCAATGTCGATTTGATTATTGTGACCTAGTGGTAGTTATGAAATTTTGCTTACTTCTATCCTAATAATCAGCTGTCGTCCATAAAAGTGAACGATGGTTAGGTAATTTTACATTATCTCGATAATCAGATAATCAGTTTTAGTTGGTAAGAGTTAGAGATAGTCTGGTAGTTTTATATTTGTCTAAAAATTTGATAACTACTTATTGTTTTTAAAGTCATGGATAAATGAGTAATTTTACAGTTATACAGTGGCCAGGTAATCAGCTTTTGTACCTGAAGTTGTGTAGAGTTGGTCAGTTAGATAAGTTTTTCATGTATCTCCATGATCAAGATTTAGTTTTGGTGCTTATAGTCTTGGATAGTTAGATTAATTGTGATACATTTTTTCCCCAAATCACCCATGAATGGGGGAGATGCTGGTTTTATAAGTACAATTTCACATGGGTCCGTACCAAGAACATGGGTGCCAAAACAGACAATATCTCGTTAGAAAGGGTGGATTTGTACCAATGGCAATGCATCCGTCTCCCATGAACGGGGGAATGCTGGGTTTATAAGTACAAACTCCACCTTAAATGGCAAGATGCATTTTGGCTGGTGATATGGGTCGTGTCAAGAACAAAATTATGATATGGCCATATGGGTCAAAGTGGACTATATCTCTCCAGGATGGGTGAGTTTGTATCTATGGCATTGAGGACAAAGAGTCTCCATGGGGATCTTTTGATACATTTTTGTCCCCTATCGTTAATAAACAAGAAGATGGCGGTCTTATAAGTGCAAACTCCAACTTAACTGACAATACAATGTTTTAGCTGTGATATGGGCTACAATGTTTTGGCTGTGATATGGGCTTATACCATGAACAAAATCATGAGGCAGCAACACTGTTGTAAAAATCGGCCCGGTCGGCTGATTAATCGACGACTAGGTCTAATCGGCTGGCCGGCGCTACGATTTTGATGTAATCAGCCAAACTAGTCGGTAGTCAGTCAAAGTCGGTCAATGGTCAAAGCGGTAAAAAAAATTTTAAATAAAAAGAATTTAGGTCTATTAAAAAGTCTCTGGAGATTAAACTCTTGTGTTTAATTATCAAAATGCAATTCAACACTAATGCAGTTCAAATTAATTAATAGTTAAGTTACTTAACGTTTAATTTCATTCGTTAATGGCATTGGTGTTCTGATAATAGCATTTACGTTTGTTGGAACTTGGAACTTAATGTTTATAGCTTCAAAATGTGATTGTATCTATATTTGGTATTTTATGAACATGCTATATACTTATATGTAGAATTCTAAATTTTTACATATAAAAATGTCAATCCGAGTACCCCCGACTACCCCCCCCCCCCCCGCTTAGGCTGATTAGTCTCCCTGTCCGGCCGGCCGACTAGCACCTAGCAGACAATATCTTGTCAGGAGGGTGAAGTTGTAGCAGTACATTTATCTCAAAAATCAGTTATTTAGTTTTTGTGCTTTAAATATATTTCATTTATCAGTTTTATTGTGGCAACTCCTTACCTAATTGAACAACGTTGAATATGTCAAAATGCTAAATGATAAGAAAATCATAATCATAACCAGCTCCTGCCAAAACACTGTATTGCGACTTTAAGTTGCAATAACTAGTTTACCTGCACATCTGAAAACTCATTGGTGTGTTTAATATAAATAGTTTTATGATGTTGTAAAATATTTGTTTGTTTATTTTATAATGTATAGTACATTTTTAATTGCCCAACAGCCCAAGTGTCTTAATCGTGTAATTATGTGATAATGAACAATATTTTACCTTTTGCATAAACATAAGCAAACAATGTAAGCAATAAGCTTTATAAATTTGGATCTCTTTGGTTGAAATTGCCATTCATTTGTGTTATTGGATTCCTATATAAATATATAATATGGTTGGGGATGGTCATTGATGATTGCTTGCCTTTGTGTTATAGCGTTAGAAATCAATGTGATTTTTAAGGGGTATGTGGACGAGTTCTTTAACCGTCCTGTCCAAGGAGGTACATAATAGATATTTGTTTTCTAGGCATGTAACCAAGTTAGCACAATATATACGTTTGTAGTTGGTGGCATTGAAGTGGGAATTTTGGTAATGGTCAAATATGGAAACGTTATCTAGTGTGTTTGGCATCATAGAAACGTAATAATGTTTATGTATTTATGTATGTTGATTATAGGTGTACTATGTTTCACTTGTGTTTTTTGTTTTTCTTCTACGGGTTATTGCTTATGAGCGCACAAATTTCTTTTTACCTCGTTCACATATATACACTTGTACTTCTTTATGACAGGAGTACAACTCATGTGCTAAGTGCTAACAGATGGTTATTTTTTTGGTATTTTGTGTGTACTTATCCTAATTTACAGAATCAAGACTTGGATGTAATAACCATGTATTTAAAGCTTTTATTTATCTGCCTTTGGAAAACTCTGCCTGATCTAGGCATCAAGAAAGTCTTAATTCTAGGTAGCAAAGTGTTTTTCCTGGAGTCGAAAGCTTTACATTATGTTCCTCGAGTTTCCATGTTACCTTCATGTCTTTTTGTACTGCTTGACAAAATGTATTAAGGTAATTTGCAGCTACTGTTTGGTCACAAGACATACATCTGTTGGCTTTTCATGTTGAAGGTTATTTGTGCAAGAGGGCTTTCTTGTTTATTATTGTTGATTCCCTGTGCTATGCTACAGGGGTTATAAGCGGTTTTTTAAAAGATCTGCATTGGAGACATCAGATTACTTGAAAGACGATTGCCTTCAGGTCCATTGCTGTGTTGGTGTTGTTAGGTCCCATACGGAAGGCCCTAAGACTTACTCTATCCATGTACCACCTTCAGATATTGGCCAACACTTTGGGCAGCTCCTTGAATGTGGAAAGGGCACCGATGTTACTTTTGAAGTAAAAGACGAAACCTTTCCTGCTCATAAGTTGGTACTTGCAGCCCGTTCACCTGTTTTCAGGGCTCAACTTTTTGGTCCAATGAAAGATCAAAATTGTCGGTTGATAAAAGTTGAAGACATTGAACCCACTGCTTTTAAGGTTGGTTTGTTCGCATCGAAATGATATGGTGATCTGAACACAAAATGGGATCATGCTCATGGTGTTTTTGCTTTTGCAGGCGCTGCTTCATTTTATATACTGGGACAATTTGCCGGACATGGAAGAACTAACTGGTCTGAACACAAAATGGGCTTCAACGTTGATGTATCAGCATCTGCTTGCAGCTGCCGACCGCTATGGTTTAGATAGGCTGCAGGTGGTCTGTGAGACTAATCTTTGCCAGGATGTTGCCATAAACACTGTTGCAACCACATTGGCGTTGGCAGAGCAACATCATTGTCTCCAGTTGAAATCCGTGTGTCTCAAATTCGTGGCCTTGCCAGAAAATCTCAGAGGTACGAGCAGTGTTTATTTTTTTTTATATATAATCGAGGGTGTGCTTGAGTCATAATGGTCTGAATCTCGTGGTCATTTATCAGCTGTGATGCAGACTGATGGGTTTGATTACCTAAAAGAAAGCTGTCCACATGTGTTGACTGAACTTCTGGAGTACGTAGCAAGGATCAGCGAACATTCTCCTGCGATAACCAAGCGTGCGAATGAAGTGATACCTGATGCTGTTGATGTGCATGGTAGAAGGGTAAAACAGAGATTGTAAAAGGTCACAAGTATAGGGTATGTATGAATTCCCCCCCTAATTGTATATCTAGGGTTCATTGCAAATGACTCGCTGAGTAGGCTGTTGACTTCCTTCACTTTATTTAATTCATAAACCATATTAAAGCATCTTGGGCGTTGTGTTATGTTCAACTAGGTGACAATATGATCTAATATAGTTTAACTTGAATTTGGGTTGTATTTCCATTTCAATCCAACGTCTAGAATTTTTTTAAAAAAAGTACTTTTTAAAATAAAAGTGGAAGGGTGGGACACATTTTATGACATAATAGTAAAGTAATTTTGTTATTATCAAATTTTGTAATTATTGTATCAAACATAGGTTGTTATTTTTTAATTGAACATTCAACATAGTAATAGCAAAAAATTCTTCTATAATTTGCGATTTTCATATGTTGCTTGTTTAGGTTAACAAGAATTTCTAAGTAATATGATAGATAAAATCAGACTCTATAAATTATTAAAGACTGCGTGACACCAAAAATGTACATCCAAGAAATATGTATTGATAAAATCTCCAAGCAATGTATTGATCTACAAGGATAAATACAAGAGTTAACCTGTTCTATTTATATAATCGTTTTCAATGACACATTAAGACAACAAAAACTATATTGCATACTCTCCAAAACTTCATGAAAAGAAAAGATTAAAACAACATAATATGAAAGTTTATGGGAGTTTAATTTATTGTTTTTAATTTCAGTTCTTTTTTATTAAGTGTGTGTTTAGATGAAATTTTTTAGGAGCTTGGTAAAATCATAAGTTAATAAACAATAAGTTACTTTAGGTAATTTTTAGAATTAGTTTGAACTTATAGTTATTAAAATTATAAAAATAACATTAATTAATTATATTTTTAATTTTGATTATTTAGTTATATGTTCTTTCTATTTTTTTTCCAGTTTTAGCTCCAGTCATTCCATCAATTGCGCATATTAATATAAGGGTAACTATCAGCTTTAATTATAAGCTCAAGGTCTAGCTAGTTTTGCCAAACAGACATTCATAGAAAAAAAGCATGATAACCAAACATTTACCAAAACAAGCACATGCGGGATTATTATATTTGAGATTTCATATATTAGCACCTTCTTTTTTACTTCGATGTAACAACCATAAAACTTAACAACGTTTGGATGCTATGAAGTGCAGAGTCGGATCTAGAAAAATTTTCCATCGGTGTCACTTTATTAAAATATAAAAATAATAAGTGTCGATTATGTAAGATAGATGAATTTTATGAGAAACTTTTAGTATATTACATATCGCCAACAAAATTTATCGGTGCTACGCAATACCGGTTGAATTAGATCCGCCCATGATGAAGTGCATATCATACTTATCTCAATGACCAAATCATGTAATGTGCATAGAGTTGCTCAACAACAGTCTCGTAAGTCGTAACCATACCAGGGAGTACAAGGACGATTGTATACACTTTATCTAAAGCATTTTCAATCATAACTTCTTATCACAGTATGTAATTAGCGTTCATATGCACAAACTACTTTACGAAAACAACATATGAACTGAAACATCAAACAAACTCTAATTATATGAACCTCTTATACGTACACTAAATTAAAAAAAAAGCTAAACAATCAAATATTGTAGTTTTATATTTAGAAAATAAACGAAAGTTAAGCGATCAAAAAAACTATATTACTTGCCTTGATGCAAGCTCAACTCGTTTGCAAGGCACGTGAGTTGGTTTTAGCGGCCAAATAGACAGATACTGTTAAAAAGAACTCATTTGCAACTTTTAGGTACTTAAAACACCCTAATTGTAATTTTTTTAAAAAAATGACCAACTCTGCAATTTGAGGTTAGTTAAAGATTCTTTTATGCAATTAACTCTTAAAGTTATATCAAATATTAAAAAATGTTAAAATTTAAGTTTAAATTATTACAAGATAAGAACATAGGAGTCTAAAAAGTTAAATCTAGAAAAATAATTAAACACACGTTGAATTGTATAAATCGATTTCGAAATATAAGGATTATTATTTTTAACCGTTAGTATATTTTTTTAATTGATTCAACTTCACCGCGATGAATGTTGAAAATATGGCTACAAACTCCTTTTCATGACGTAGTAATAATTAACACACGCTTTTGAGAAAAAAACTCATTTTCATGGCGATTGTGCTTTGTCCACATGCCAGCCAAATGAAGCTCAAACCCTAATTCCGCAAACAGACCAAACAGCAACACCTCACCTCCTTTGCGTTGTCTACGACGATTTGCAGGGCTCATTTGTTCCCTCCATTTTGAGCTGTTGTTGGCAATGGAGGACTTTGAGCAAAACCCTCCGAAAAACCTGATGGTCTCTACAAGGTTTTATCTTCTTATCTGATTTTAATCGCGGTAGTTGTAGCTTTTCGATTATCAGCTATGATTGTATGCTTATACGAATTTTCATTGATTCCACAGTACAATTAGTATGATTCACGACATTAAAATGCGGAGAAAGAGAGAAATATCACAGAGAAAGCTCTATCATATTGAAATTCAAAATTCAAACCCTGCCTAAAATATTGAAGTTATTTGCGTATAGTCTAGGGCCGTTCATTTGGGGCTCAATCGGACAGGAACAGAACAAATGACCTTGAACCAAATACAAACTTTGGTTTATTATTTCAAATATCAACGTAAGATGAATATTCATCACGTTTGAATACCTAACAGTTCTGGTCCATTCCAGTTTGACTGAGCTGTTGGAAGCATTTGAGAATTTTGCTTTTGTTTTTGAAAGAACAAGAAATCTGAACAAAAGCTTGGTTTGGGGCAAAGAACTTTAGCTTTTATTATGAGGTTTTGGTAAAGTAAAACAAAAATACTTTTAACCCTCTCAATGTTTACAAATTAAACTCCTAGTTAATGTGTGTGTCCTGTTAATTCTTTTAAGCTACAACTATATCTCTTTTTTAGCAATCACTACTATAAAACTGAAAGCTACAACTACAACAGCTAACAACTACAATTCATCAAAGCTCCAGGCTCACATAAGCTACAACTGTCAAATCAGCTAGTTTTGCCAAACATTCCCTAGGTGTTATGGTTTATCAATCCTAGTGTAGAGAGAGAAACTGAGAGAGAAAGAGAGAGAGAGAGAGAGAGAGAGAGAGCAAGTTGCAAATGAATGGTTATTTTGATCTTTTACCTCTTATGTAATAGAAGTTTGCTACTTTGACACCTTTGCCCCTTAACTTAAATCTTTCATTTTTTTTATCAATTAAAATAGCATGCTTAATAAAATCATCCAAACAATATAAGATTTTGCATAATTTAGCAACAAGCTTTATTAATTGTCTTAAATTTCAATAATAAAGATTACATTATCCATTAAAAACCTAATTAAAAACCAAGGTGTTACACCTTGTTCCCTGGGTACCAATATTGAGTGTTAGTGCAAAACTGCACATAGACCGGTTTTGCATGTAACATTATGAATATCACATGTGACCTTCGGACTGATTCATCTTACACATCACATGTAGTGCTTTTGGTGTAATCTAACAAATAAACACTAGTTTTGTTCGTTTATTAAGCGGAAGCTTTGTCACTTGTCAGTCATTCTTACACACTTCCATGTATTTCCCCGAGCTTCAATAAAATTCTCTAACTTCTTTTAATGCTCAAATGTATAATGTATCCATTAACGTCACAAAAACTCAAATGCACATGCATTTGTGGTGAAAAGGGACTGATATGTCAATCATCTAAAGAAGATGGCGTGAACTGTGAATTTGGATACAAACCAAAATTCCAAAATTGCACTAATGCAAATCCAATATCCTCATGATCGTAAAATTAAATAATCAGCGGGAGAATAATTGTTGGAGATTTGAATTTTGAAATACAGGTCAACGATACATCATTCTAGGAATCTTCCAATGGCTTTGTTCCCACACATGAACGTTGTGGCATAGCTGATTTTTGGACCAATTCTGCCTGCAAACTAAGCTAATTTGAATACTTTCTCTATATATGGTATCATCTCTTTCAATTTGTTACTGGCCACATCATGAAACTTAAACTGCTAAAAATCAATTTGACACCTTAGAGCATGATTTGTTGTAGCTTGTGCCTTGTATCGTGTACTGCAAGTATTGGTGGAAAATGCAGATATTTTCCAAATCTTCTTTCTAGTCATTTATTAGTTTATTTTGTGCAGTTTTTATCTCATCTCATTGGTAGCTTGATAAGAACAAGTCGAATAGTTGCCAATTCATATGTATGGAATCATGGGAATCTGGGAAGTGTGTGGGCAATTGCATAAACTTGAAACTCATGTGAATTTTGGAGGGGGAGGAGTTATGGAGCCATGATAGTCCTCCACAAAGTCTCGAGGAGCCACACACTTTGGCTCAACAGCCGGGCCACATGACTTGAAATCTTGAGGTTCTTTGTGTCACACTTAGTTTTCAGCAACGGAGTTCACTCTTTAGGGTCTGATATTTGATATTCAAGGAATTTCCAAACCTGCCGACTATGGCAGTTGCAGTATCTTAAAAGCCAACTCAGTGTTATAGTTTATTCTTTCATCGTATTGAGTGATCCCTGTTACCATCTACCAGAACCCATTCTTTGACCTGCCTAATCATGGATTGTGTGTGTATAATTTTCTTATTCTTTTTTCCCTTTTTGACTAGTAATAGACTGTTGTCGTGTGAGAAGGCCAACTAATATATTCTGGTTATAGCCACAACGCTAACATCAGTTGATGATGATGTAATAAGCATATCACAGTCTTTTGAAGTTTTGCCTTCACATGCCTCTACATTTATTACGTGTGGTCCACACCATGATAGCTTAGAAAACAAAATTAATTCATTTGTCTTTTGAGTTTTGTACGATGAGCTATCTTGATATGTGTTGTCTCCAGGCATAAATGTGCGGCTTGTTTTCAGCAGTTCAAGAAAAAAGAGCACCTTATTGCTCACATGAAGATCTCATATCACTCAGTGCATCAACCTAAATGTGGTGTTTGTCAAAAGCATTGCAAATCATTTGAATCATTAAGGGAGCATATAACAGGTGTGACATCATTTAATATTTTTAAAGTGATTATGATGCTAAAAATGGTAATTAAAATTAGGTACTCATTTGATAAACTTTGGTAATCATAGTATTATACGCTTGTCCTCAATATTTAGTTTTCTACATCAGCTCCTTGCCACCTTGGACACTTCTTAAATCCTACTTGTCTTCTCCCTAGATAATCGGAAGATCAAAATTAAAATCATTCTTGTTACAGAACCATCAAGTCACAATAATCAGTTTAGCAATACATCCATATACATAATGTGATCTATCCAATTAAGGGTTTACTTTTTATCTTTGTGTTTTTATGGATTATGTAGGTCCTTTGGCTAAAGCTCATTGTTCAAGTATATTCTCTCAAAACGGTTGCCAACTTTGTCTAAAAGTTTTTGAGAGCGCCATTTCTCTTGGTGAACATAAAAAGTTATGTCTCTTCACTGCCCCTGTGCCACTTGTAAGTTGATGAGCAATAGTTTTAACTTCTAACCATTTTCCATGCATATTTAGATTTTGCTGTACTTAAAAAGACAATTCTATATATTATTGTTAACTCGTTGCAGGGAACAACGGATATTCAGTGTAATGAATATGAAGCATTTGAAGATGAAAACCACAATACTAAATGTCCTGAAGTGGTTGCCATTGACTGCCAAATGGTTGGGTGTGGTAGTGATGGATCACTTGACCTATTAGCTCGAGTTTGCCTCGTTAATGAAGAAGAGAATATGATATTCCACACCTATGTAAAACCACAAATATCCGTCACTGATTATAGGTATTCCTATGCTGCATGTTATGAAATTTTCTTCTAAAATTCCATGAATAGAGGTGGCAATTTCAATCCACTAAAAATAGTTCGTTTTGTGTTATGTTTTATTACGGGTTAAATTGGGTAAAACAATAGCTAAAAAAGGAAACATGAAAAGTGGTTCGAGAGTTGCCCATAGCATGCTCAAATGCTAACGCCCTAAGTTGTTTCATACAAAAACATTCGATCATTATTATAGTAAACTATTATCATAATCATAACTAAAGAAACCTGGAGAAAGTATTCATAGGTAGTAGGTCTGTCCAAAAATTAACCGTTTTCATTACTAAAGAAAACTGTAGAAAGATCTAAGTGTTCAAGAATTAAAAAAATCTTTATGAGCAAGAGAACAGAGATTGATGACGACTACATGATGTATAGCATATCTGATAAGTAGAGAATGAGGTTAGGAGAGCATGTAGTCATGAGGAGAACAAAGACGCAAACGCAACCTGTCAAATTTATAGAGTCTAGATCAAGAATTAGTGCTTTAGTCAGTCTTTACACATTGAAACTTTGGACAATTATATTATCCGTTTGTCACTGTTAAGAGATTTGATGGAAAGGATTATCAGTTTCCGGAGGCTGACTAGTTTTGAAGATCTTAATGATGAAGTGAATAGTGTTGTGAAGAATGAAGAAAACAATTGATTACAGAACGACATTGACCTCATTCTTTAATATAAACGCATTAAAGAATGGTCAATCTGACTACACCAGAGAAGATTCTGGTCATCAACTGAAACCTTATCAAGTGATGAAGAAACCTGAGCGTGAAGTTGTTTATCTGAATCACAATAATCAGCATTTGTTCATGAGGATTACAGAAGTTCACAAGTATTTAGATGGCACTCTGTGTGTAGTATCCAAAGAGTCGAGCAAGTTTCTAGAGGTTCAGAAGAAAAAGACAAAGAAGGAAGAGATGATGAGTCAGGTTGAAGCTTCATACATTTTGTATAGGCTTTAATGCTATGGAGGTTTGTATTTGTGATAGGAATGTGATCAGATGATTTGACCGAATGATGGACTGGATCTATGCAAAATGACAACTCAACTTTAATGTAAAAGGGGGAGATTGTTAGATAGTATATTTGTTTATATTAAAGTTGAAGGGCTTAATGTGTCAATCCTTAAAAGTAGTTTTGCTATAGTATAAATAGAAATGTGTAAGGGAATGTAATGTAACTTTTGGCATTTCTCTATTTCACATGTATTGTAAATTTGCTCTCAAGAAATCATACGACCATCTTTGATCATATCATTTTAGTTGTGATTTGAGCATTATTTCAAAATAACCTCATTGATGCTTTCTAAACTCTGCTATAGGCATGAATTAACAGGATTAACAGAAGAGCACCTAAGAGATGCTATGCCGCTTGAGGAAGTGCGAGAAAAAATTTCTCAAATTTTATACAATGGGGAATCAATAGGAAAAGCAAGATTGGATGGTGGAAAAGCTAAACTTCTTGTGGGTCATAACCTGGACCGCGATTTAGATTGCTTGTTGATGAACTATCCTGAGAAATTGTTAAGGTTAGTTCTTTGATGCTATGCTTGTTTACAAATTCCAAGTACTTCTACATGATTTACAAACTTCAGTCCCTTGAAATTTTACTTGCATTTCATTTTTTTCAATATTAAACTTGTTAATCTTTGTAGAAGGTCAATTTACCACATGTTCATAGTGATTATTATGAAGTTCAAAAATCGAAGCTAGATAATTAGATGCAATGAAGTGTATAGTTAGAAATAGGTTATTTCACATTTACCCTAAAAATTCAGTTTTGATACATCAACTTCTTGCCTTCAGAAAAATCCTTTTTTCCCTGAAAAGTCAGAAAATCATAATAAAATTATATCAAATGTTATCATTGCTATCGGGCCCACATTTTTTTTGTTTAGTATATACTTCCTCCGGTGAAAGATCTAAAGAAATGCATCTCTTTTATCAATGGACGAGGCATTGGACTTTTTATTATAGGTGTTGCATTGAAATTCCTCTCCTCATCCTTTTTCATATTATATTTCACTCTCTTTCACAGCTTTCAGTTCTCACCACCTAATTTGCGGTCAATTTCTTTTATTTAAGTTTTAAAATCTTAATTTTAATGTATTCTAATTATATTTACCAATATATTTGTTTACTTAACGTTTTGTTTAATTAATTAACCAAATTGTATATATGAAATGGAACAATATGAATATCAAATATATTTAGTGTTATACACATATTGAAGATCTCAATGACAACATGATAGTGTATTTTGTGTAAACTAATGTTTAATATCATCTGAAAGCCTTTTGGACACTCATGGTATATTGGTATCGTGCTTCAATGTAATATTTAAATATTTTTAGTGTTAAATGTAACATACATTGTTTCTTTACAGCAATCAATTGTAGCATACATTTTAGTTAACCTACTTCTATAATTTGATCAAATATTTATTCGTTAAAATATTAATCTTTTTAACCTGTCGCAACGCTAGGGGAGGAAAAAACTCAGTTGCAAACATTACGCAACTGATCATACTTCAAATGACAATAATCTAGTCTGCAGCACATTGGAACGCCAACCCTTATCAGTTATATAGTATGTGCTGCATCATCAATACTAGAATTTGGTTTACTTGCATAGAACATGATATCATTTTACCATTTTGTGTTTAAGGGAAGCAACATAATATCATTTCATCTTACTTTCATGGATAAATCGGAAACTGGAGCCCCGTGATTATCATGATTATCTTGTTTTCAGTTTAACGTGTTGCGTTGATTAAGGTGAATAATATTGGTATAGAGTTAACATCTTTCAGTTTAACAACTGCTTTTCTCTCTGTGTAGGGATACTGCAACATATCGTCCACTAATGAAAACTAATTTTGCTAGTCACTCTCTCAAGTACCTCACAAAGACGTACCTAGGGTAGGTTGCTTGATAATGGGTTCTTTCTTTTTCTTTTCTTCCCTTTTTGGTCTTGCCTAATGTTACATTGTTACACATTTCATGTGTTAACGATCCTTGATTTTCTTTTTTCTAAGGGGGCGTTTGGTTTGCAGATTTTTTTTCCTTGGAGTTGCATTCTGTTAAAGGATTTGCATTATGCAACATTTTCATTTATCAGGATTTTGTCAAAGAATTTGCGTTATCTTTTTTGAAAAATTTGTAAATGCAATGCAACTGGGATTTAAAATCTTAGGGGGGAGGCTAGGTTTTTAAATAACAAAGAATGGTGGGATTTATGAAATCCTGGGATTTTAAATCCTTATTGAAATCTGTGAACCAAACACAGTATTTCAATGCAAATCTTGGGAAATCCCAGAAAATCCACGAACCGAACGCCCCCTAAGACTATCATTATCGTTCATTTGGATAGATTTTTTCGTCCAGACAAACATGCTAGCTATATCGTTATCGTTCATTTTTTAGATCCAAAACGTAATAAGTTACATGTATAGTTATATTTTGAACACTGAACGTGATTATTTTATAGGTATCAGTTCCTAAACACACCATGACACAACCGTGTAGCACTCTTTTATGATCACAAGTTTGTGTTTTCAGGTATGATATCAGGTTAGGGACTCATGACACTTTTCAAGATTGTGTATCTGTTATGAGGTTGTACAAACGCATGCGTGGTCAACAACATCAAGATTGGAAGGCTGCAACATTTTGTAACAACCACACTAAACAAAGCCTTAGTTTTGATACTCAAACGACGAAGGACCTTGACAACATGTCCCCGGATGAGCTCTTTCAGATTTCAATGCCAAATTATCGATGTTGGTGCTTGGACTCTCGATCATGCGATTGGAACTCCTGAGTTTACAGAAACTGCAATGCAGGTGGCAAAGAGTGACAATGGTTTGTTAAATTGAGATCTCTAGTTTCGCTAGTCAATGTCTCTTGATTGTTTGGTGTGTGTGTGTATGAGAGAGAGAGAGAGAGAGAGAGAGAGAGAGAGAGAGAGAGAGAGAGAGAAAACCCCCTAAAGGTCATTACACATTTTTTTTTTGTTGTTCATATAATTTATTGATTTGAGGTGGAAATTTTTGGGTTGGTAATGCACTAATGCATGAATACAAGTAAAAGATGAATTGTGTTGATTTCTTCATACTACTTTTCTTGTTTTTTTTTTTTTGGGTTTATTATGAAAAAAACCAACATGTTTTCACGGTTTTTGCGTTTTTGCGTTTTTGTCCCTCCATGTTATTTTTTTCCATAAAAAACCTCAAGTTGTTATTTTCTTATTGGTTTAGTGAAATTTGGACATTAGAACCCAGTTTTTCAAGTTTTTAAAACCCGGTTCACAAATTATAACCGGGGTCTAATGTCCAAAATTTCACTAAACCAATAAGAAAAGAATAATTTGAGGTTTTTTATGGAAAAAATAAAATGGAGGGACGAAAACGCAAAAAAACGTGAAAACATGTTGGTTTTTTTCATAATAAACCATTTTTTTTCGAAAATAAAAAATCATTTATTACCACTAAACAACAGGATGTACATCATCAGCACTTCAAAAGAGTCATTTTATTTTATTTGTAATTGAGTCATTGAGGTATTAAATATGATTATTAAAGCATAGAGTAAATTACATAAATGAACATTTGGTTTCATGAAAATCATAGTTTTCGTTCCTAACGATTTTTAGTTTATAAATTGTCTTTAATTTTGAAATTTGTCACCCATTTAGTTTCCACTTTCATTTGACTTGATCAAAAATTTTAAAACATCAATTTTATGTTTTTTTAGTTATTTCACTTCTGGTCTCTAAACAAATTAAATTGATTGTTATTATATTTTTTTATTGTTTATTATTATATCATTATTATTTAATTAATATTTTATTGTTTTATTTAATATTATATTAGTTAAATTGAAAATGATATATTTAATTTTTTATTTCATGTTTCTATTACAATTAATTTATTTAATAAAATTATTTATTACATTTCATTTATAAAAATATTTACGTATTTTCAGTTTTATAGGTTCGATAGAATTATTTTATTACGTTAATATGTTTCTATGGATTATAATTTTAAGCAAACGATGTAAACTTAAAGTTGTATTTGTTTTGATTGAAATTTTTGTAAGGTTAACATGTTTCGAATTAATTATAACTTTTGATCGAAACATATAAATTTAATATTTTAATAAAATATATATTTTTTAGTATAACAAAATATATAAAATTAATAAATTTTGATTTAATTAAACGAAATCAAAATATGAATTAATGAAGTATTAAAATCGAAACGTATATAACGTTAAGTATATACACACACCTACATATTAACAAAATAAAATCATATTATATTTTGTTACAACATTAAAATTTCATTATGTTTATACAAAATTTTTTTTATATATTTCTTTACAAATATAATTAAATAAAATCATATACAATTCGCTATGTGTATGTGTGTTGTATATAAATTTAACGTTGTATCCAATTTTATTCAATATATCATTATATTATATACTCTTATAAGCAAATCAAAATTGATTAAGTTTCTATATTTTTTAAACCAAAAATTATATATTTTGTTAAATCATTAAAATTATATGTTTCCATCAAAAGTTATAATTACAACAAAACATATTAACTTAATAAAATAATTTAATCAAAACAAATAAAACTTTAAGATTATAAATTTTACTTAAAAATATAATTATATCAAAATGTACTAATATATGTGTGTATAAAGAATTTGGTGATGAACGGTTTAAGAAAAAAATTTTGTTTAACATTTTACCCTTGGTTTGAGTGATGAATGATGTTGCTGAGTTGTCAATTATAGATTGATTCTTACTTTTGCAAAAGATTCTCAGCGTATATGCATATAATCAAACACACAGTTATGTTTGTTTAAGTAGCCATTTTACTTTTAAATGAGTTTTTTAATGATTTCATTAAAAAGTAAACAAACAACTACTAACTTCCCTTCCCGTGTGTGAAAATGCTTCCAGAAATACCATCGTCTCGTGTCTGTCTAACATTACGATATCAGAAAACATCCATCGCATAACTGCTATATTGCAAAAACACCACCAAACACAGACAATATTTATTGTTAAATACCAAAGTGCTCACAAACATCCAACCAAACACAATCATGAAATTCAAACAACAGCAGATTAACCTGTCTTATTCTTCGTCGGTTTCAGACTCTGCACTCTGAAGCCATTCCACGAAAGGCTTTGCATTCTTCCAGATTGAAGAGCTCTTGTTCCCACCGCACAACCCCTCTTCGTACCACTTCACCACGTATTCCTCCTCCACGATGTCAACGTCATACAGTGCTTTCAGAACCAGCGCAACTTCCTTCACGGCGTTCGGGTTTGACTTCCCACAGAACTCCTCAACTGCTCGTAGAAGAAGCAATTGTGAATCCTCCTCCCCCTCAACGACAACAGCCGCTAAATAGTTTTTCCTTTTAACAACGTGTTTTGCAAAGCCTTTCTCCACGCCATCCAGTAAAGCCTCGTAAAGAGCAGTTGCATTTTCCTGAGGAGAACCCAACAATGATGCTATCAGATCCTTTGGAGCAATACCCTTCTTCAGATTTTCTTTAGCAATGTCAACCAGATTCAGATTCTTGTGTGTCGCGTTTCCATTGGTCACCTTCTTCACCGGTTCATCTGTCGAGAGCATAACCATGTCAGCTGTGACGGTACTGAGTTGTTCTTGGATGCGTTGGCGAGCCGCTTCAGCCGATGTATCAGTCTGCCACTGGATGTCATCATCTTCCTCGGAATCCTCCTTATCACCAGCCTGGCTTACAGTTGGGGAAACATGATCATCATCAAACCCATTGCCTTTCTTTTTTGAAGAGGTAGCTTTCACATGCCCGTCTTTGGTGCTCTTCTTCCCGTCCTTTGTCAGCTTTTTCTGAACCTTATCGGCTGCCTCCCCTTCCTTCAGTCGCTCCTTCTCCGCCCTCCTCAACGCTTTTTTGTCTTTCGAGTTTTTCTTCTGTTCGGGTGGATTTTTCAGGATAAATGATGTCAGCTTGTCTCTCATATCCACATCGGAGACAAAACCACAGGCAGCACACTTCAGTTGGACCATTTGAGTCTTCGTAATTAGTATTTCCGTCTCCGGGTTGCCACAACCGTAACACTGAACGTATTTCTTAATAAAGTTCTCAAGAAGACCAGCAAGCTTTGCGGTGTCATGAGCACCATTCACAAGTGACACCCCAGTTTTTTCGTCAAACTTGGATTGTGCTCCAAGCTCACAGCCAAAATATTTGGTAGTGTAAGAAGCGGGCCTAGCCAAAGCTTTGGCAACATCAACCATGTTGACTACATTCGTCTTGATTCCATTTCCACGGCCCTCGATCTTTGTAATCATCTTTGGCATCTTATACCTATAAAAGGCATCATCGCTATTGCTAGCACCAATGTTCTGCAAAGCCATTATTGGTCAGGCTACAGAAGTCCTTGATATCAGAACAACGAAACAAGGGGGGTTGAAAAGCGCCGATCTAAAGAAGATTTTGGGTAACAAAAAGAACAATCAGCTGTGACTGAAGATTGCGCCAAGCTGCAACCAGAAATTTCAGTATGTTCCTGGAATGGCACCCGATGCATACAGCTAACTGATTTCGAGAATATAGGAGTCTCCTCCCTAAATATAGGACAATACTCACCCAACAACCCAATACACCCTAAGTAAATAATAGCCTGTTCGGACATAAAAAAACCTTTTAACTTTTCACACTCCAACTTGCAAGTCGTAGGGAACAAATAGCCACCAAACCTTCAAAAGAAAGAAGGTGAACAATTAGTATCAAGAGATGTTAGAACTTGCAAAACCCCCCACATTTAAATGGTATGCATGAATCATGACATGTTTGACAAGTAAAAAAAAGTCGACACGAGGGGAAGATCCAGTAAACACTCGATTCTAAATGCAACCTACAGAACAAAAAAACTGACTAACTGCTCACCAAATCATGGTAAATACAGTCTTATCAGCTCGGCATTAGGATGCCTAGCCTTTCAACTTGACAACTAAAGTATAAGTAACTATCACAGATTTCAGTCACCAAGTTCACGATAGAAAAGAACAGAAGTTAATACAAATTGGTGCATACATAGCAACCACCTAACAGAACATGCTTTAATTTTGTTTTCATAAAGAAACAAATTAAAACAAACTCAACAAAAAAACATCAAACAGATGATATTTCAACCAAACTGCTATTACCGACACAATCCACATGCTCCACAAAGCACCAGACGGAAAAAAAAGCCAAAGTATAAGGAAATAAACAAAAATAAGCATTGCATGTTAGTGAGAATTTTCGGTTTGGAGTTTTTAATTAAAACTGAAAACATGATGGTTTTTAAGAAAACGCATTTTAGATTTTTAGAGATGCAAATGTGTATAAATATTTTTTGCCTTTTCATTTTTTCACTCCCATTTATCACATTTTAGAGATGAGATTGGGGTGACAAATGAAAACAAAAGACGAAAACCTCAAAAAGAAGTTTTCACATTTACTTGTAATTTTGAAAACTGAAAACATAAAATAAAAAAAAAACAATGGATTTGAATGCATTCTCCGGAAACCCCCTCGTTTTCCAGATTTGAACATGTTTCCAAAACAACTCATAACACACATGAATCAGATCAAATTCGATGAAATATTCAAAGACAAGCACTTCAGGACCAATGATAACTCAAATCAACAACATAACACAATATATATTAGATCTAAACATGATTCTAGACAATTTAATTCGAACTGTAAAACCAATCGGAATTTGAAAAGGCTAATGCAAAACTATGCCAATCGAAACAAATTCAGATTTCAAACACAAACGACGTTTGTCTGAATCTCTAGTAACCAAGGTCTGTCTTTAATTAAAACAACACAGTAATTTCATGATTCATCAACTAACAAGTTGAGATCCATAACAAAACCACCGATAAACAAGCAAATATGTTGCTTAATATAAATCAATACGGAAAATCATACCATAATGAAATCAAGCATAAACAAAATTGATGAGACATCGGCAAACTCACAGATTGATATAGAAAGATAAAAAGACGTTAAGTGTTTTCAATTGTGGCAAATAGATCTTTATGATTTATTTCATTATGATATGGTCTGTTGTATTGATTTATTTCATTATGATATGGTCTGTTGTATTGATTTATTTTAAGCGATGTATATTTGCTTGTTAAACGGTGACTTGGTAATGGATCTCAGTTTGTTTGTTGATAAATCGTCAAATTACCGTGTTGTTTCAATAAACGATATGCCTTCATATTGGTGAGTAAAACAACGTTGTTTGAGTTGAAATCTGAATTTGTTTGCAGTCGCATACTTTTTAATTACCTTTTTCATATTCATGACCCTTTTTACAGTTCGAATTAAGTTGTCAGAAATCATGTTTAGATCTATTATATTTGTGTTTTGTTGTTGATCTGAGTTATCGTCAGTCTCATTAGTCCTGAAGTGTTTGTCTTTGATTATTTGACAAAACTCGGTATGATTCATTTGTGTTCCGATGTTTACAGTGGCCATGCTTCCTAGACACAATATTGTTTGCTTTAGGGTTTTGCCATAGTTACCTAATTCGCGGTACGATCCGGTACGGGTACGCGGTACGAAATCGCAATTCGATAGGTTCCTAAAATTCGGTACGAAGGGGGGTAGGCTCATTTCGGTACGTTCCGGTACGATGTACCATATAATGCGGTACGGTGTACCATATAATGAGGTACGATGTACCATATATTATATGTTCTTACTTATTAGTTATTACTTTGTTACTAACAAACTTGATTTTTTAGGAAATTAGAAATTATTAAATTAGAAATTAATAGGAATTAGGATTTAGGAAATGGCAGCAGTAGCCAATCACTCAATTAGAAATTAATAGGAAAGGAATTAGGATTTAGGAAATGGCAGCAGTAGCCAATCACTCAATTAGAAATTAATAGGAAACCCAGCTGGCAATTAAGCAGCAGGTGAAGGAAACGAGCGGTTTATTATAGAAATTCGAAAAGGGAGTCGAATTCGAACAGTCGATTATAGAAACAAGCAGTCTGTGGCCTCTTGAGCGAAATTCGAACAGTCAATTCGAATTGGGTCTGATCGGTTCGAATTGGGTACACGAGTTTCACTGATTGAACACGCAGAATTGCACACGAAATGAACACGAATTTCTTTAATTGAAAACGCAGAATTGCACACGATTAGAACACGAATTAAACGAATTGAATTCGATTTGGGTTACCGAATTGGACGGCGATCGGAACGCTATCGAATTGCGATTCGGTTCGTGGCGATCGGAACGGAATTCGCGGCCTCTTGAGCGAATTAGGTAACTATGGGTTTTGCCTGTCCTTGGATTACTCCCACCCAAGCACACTTAGTTACGAAGTTCTCATAGAATCCAATGTGCTTTGGCCCAAAACACTTGTCATATAAGACCAATGCTTACAGCTTACTTATTGATCCAACATCAGAGTTATGAGCTTCTGGCTATGCCTCCTTCAACTTCAAGACTTTTTTCAGACGACCAAGTAAAGACTACCCAGAATCTATGAGATGTCACCTAACCTTGGATAACACTCACCTAAGCATGCTTAAACTACAAAGTTCTAATGGCATCCGGTGTGCTTTGGCCACAAAATCTGTTGTATCATATAAGGCCAAATCTTACTTATAAACCCACATTCTCAGTCATTAGCCAATGTAGGACAAATGTCTTAGAAATACTCGTTTCTCTGAATTCTTTGTTATATTAGAATCAAACAAATAAAAGAAGAATTAAGTTTTCAATCTACTTAATTTTATCCTATATCAATCTTTATCCATATACTACCTCCATCCCAATTTAAATGTCCACGTTTTTATTTTATGTTGTCTCAAAATAAAGTAGATATACCAATGTATAATAATATTACACTCCCTCCATCCCTATGTTTATGATGTAGTTGTCTTTTTCAAAAAAATTGATAAGTAAATAAATAAGGGTAAAGTTGTCATTTAAGTATAAAAGGGGGAATAATTACCTACTTCCTAAAACTGTGTTTTTATCCGTGAACATTGAAATTGGGACGGAGGGAGTAATTGTTATAAACTATCATCATCCAAAAAACTGCATATACCGGTATAACCTAGCATTTATCGTTCAGTTTGCATTAATCATTGTCAATTAATAAAGAAACAATACCATATTTCGAACTACATACATACAGATTTTAGAATCAATTTGTAAAGATTCATAATCAATGTTTTATCACGTGTGTGTACTGTACCATGTGGCAATTGACGTGGTATTTTGATGACGGGTTCATCTAATGAGAACCAATGGTAAAAATGTAGTGACAGTATATTCACGTGATAGTTGTCAACTGAATGGTGACTGGGCATATCAAGAGAATATGTGTCTTTTGGCAAGTTTGTTACAAATGAGAAAAGATGGCATTCTCCTGTTGCAGAAGATATGACGCCATAACAGAATTGAAGAGCATAAATAGAGGAGTCCTCTTCCTCGCTCAGGTATGCACTATGCACTAAAACCCTAAAATTCCTCACAACAATTGCGCTCTCTCTCTGATACCGACTTGAGCATCGTCACTAAGACACTAACCCAAGCTCTGCTCTGTTTTACAAGTGATTTGTCATTTGATTCATTGGACCTCAACTCCAGTGGTTCATGGCTTAACAATTGGCGTCATCCGTCAGACCGTTTTTATTATTTCTTTCCTAATCGTTGAAGTCCCTTTCCACTACGATTCAGATCATGTCTAAATACTCCCATTACCCCAATCAACTTGTAAAGATTCAAAATCAGTGTTCAAACAGTATCTATACACGTTGAAGAATTGATTTCTAAACAAACAAAATCAGAATTCAAACTACAGACATACACATTGCATCGAAGAACTGAGTTCTAACCAAGCAAAATCTATTCGTATATATATAACTACAAAATCAGATTCCAAACTATTTATACACAAAATCGAGTGACGCAGGTCCATAGATAGAATATAACCACAAAATCGATATACAAATCAGATTTCAAAGTATTTTATGCCACTAAAGCCTTAAAACCGATTGAAACCAGAGGAAACAGATCGATTTCTTGTACAGATTTCAAAGTATTTAATACATGTCTGATAAACATAATCGATTTCTTGTACAGATCCATAGTGGGACATGGGCAGAATCATCGAGTGAAAGCAAATGAAACAGATCGAGAGAGAGAGAGAGAGCGAGCATACCGTGTGAAATGGCAGCGACGGCGACGGAGTGCAGCGGAAGGAAGCGGGGAGTGCAGGGACGATGAGAGCGGCTAGGGTTAGAGCTCTTCTAAAGTCTGTGAGGAAGAAGAATGAATATGCCGTGAAACTCTATGTTTTATATTAGGTCGTAATTTTTTTTAACACTTTGATGGTATTAATATTACAGCATAGGTGTCATAACTCTCTTTTTTAATTTACAAGTTTTTTAAGGTGTTACATCATTATATCAAAACATATGTTTAAAAGATTTAAATATCACTAATAAGTGTTTTATCTTTAAATTATTGTATCTGGATCATTGATAATTAACTTCGAAATCGATTGAGTAGTTATTAATTATCGTGATAACTTGTGAAAGTGTAATGTGTTTTAGGGGGCGTTTGGTTCGCAGATTTTTTTCCTTGGGATTTGCGTTTTGTCAAAGGATTTGCATTATGCAGGATTTGCATTTGTCAGGATTTTGTCAAATAATCTACATTATCTTTTAGGAAAAAAAAGTAAATCTGAAAAATGCAAGGTAATTGGGATTTAAAATCCTAGGGGGAGGCTGGGTTTTTAAAAGGGATTTCAGAAATCCTGGGATTTCAAATCCTTACTGAAATCTGTGAACCAAACACAGGATTTTAAATACAAATCTCAGGAAATCCACGAACCAAACGCCCCCTTAGAGTTAACCGATTTCTGTCATATTAGTGTGTGTGTATAATGATATATTAGTTTTAATATCCGTATGATGTGGCGACCAAATATTTACAAAACATATTTTGCACATATTTATTATAAAAAATTATATTTAGGTGGCATTTGATATATGTATGATAAATCTATTTCCATGCATTTAATAAATGTTCTTTCGTATATATTCGTATTACATCCATTATAAAAGTCGGAAAATATGAAGACTGCATCTAAACGATTATTAATACTGGTCTGATCCGATTTAGTTTGGTTTTTGCATACCCGTAACTGATGATCACATCTTAAATCCTTGAAGATACACTTGTTAATTGTTATGCATATGCTGCAGACTTCTTGTGGTTCATTGAGTTACTAAAATCATTAAAGATACATACATATAACATAATGCATTTGCTGGTATAACAACCCTCAACTCAAGTTGGTTATGCAATCAAGTAACATAAAAATAAACCAATAAGCTGTTTTGTTTAACTTCTTTTAAGGATTAAAAAATTGAAGTGCATTCATCCACATAATCACATGTAGAAAATTAGGGATTATAATTATAAACAAACCATTAAAACTAAATAATTTGATGTTTATAGATATTATAATATACTGCTAATATTTAAAAAAAAAAAACCTATAAATTTTTCTTAATTTTGCGATTAAGTCTCTAAACTTTTTTTTTAATTGTTTAAGTCCTTAAACTATTTTTGTCTTATTCAAAAGTATATATTTGACTTGTTTGACCGGTTACCAAACAAGTAATATTGGTTTTTTTTCATCCGGTTAATTGGAAAAAACACACTATCTTTACACATTTTCACAATTAAGCCTCTAAACTTTTTGTTTTGTCGATTGTGTTTTACCAGCTCATTTGATAGCCGGTCAAAAAGATATATCATAATGGCAGCATATTATAAAAGTTACAAATAATAATATAAACACTATTAATGATATTTTGTTATAGAAGTTACAACTAAAAAAAGTGTTATTATTGATAATTAAAAACAAAGATATATTGCTAACATTCGGTAACAATTTTAGAATTAATATAAATACCATGGCACTTTTGTTAAAAACATGCAAGAGGAGAGGAGGCTCACTGTACATCCTTTACTTCAAGCTCTAGAGAGTATTAACCATCTACTTTCCTGGCTTCAAGCAAAACGCAGCTGTGAGGTGCCATTTCATAAGCAGGTGATCCAGGTATCTTCTCAGGAACCCGATCACCAGATGTGGAAAAGAATCCTGGATACGAGAAACTTGTGTCGACCAAACGAAACCAAACCATATCTGAAGGAGGTGCAGGCACTGTAGCAGTCACTGGCTCATCTCCGCTATTGAAGCCGACAAACAAGTCACCCGTTAACTGGTCTTCGTTTTCTTTGTCGACCTTTAAACTCATGGCTAGGAACTTGCTTGTTGGATCTTCCCAATTTGGCGGAGACAGGTTCGTTCCATGCCACTCGATGTTCTCAAACTTTAAGAATTCCTTGCTTTGTAGAAGATCGCTTCGCCTGATTTTTAGTGCACTCAAGAACGAAATGAATTGCATCGTTTGAGTAGCGAAACCGGTTTGTAAGGATTTCCAATTGAAGGGTTTTCGACCACTGTGTTTAAGGGAACCTCCTGATGATTGACCGCATTCATCTCCCATGTTGAGGACAGGAACACCCAAAGAAACATACAAGATAAATAGGAAGTTACGGATTTGTTTGAGTCTAGTTTCGAGAACACTTCTCTTTTTGGTAGCACCTTCTTCGCCACAGTTCCAACTTAACTCCAAAGTGCTATTAAAGCTCACCAAGTCTACAAGAGAAAGCCCATGATTACTGGTGACGAAATTGAAAGAAAAGGCAGGGCCCCGACCGTTCAAGAAGATATCACCACTCCCACATAACCGTGTTGCAAGATTACTAAGGAGACTCTCGCCTCTTAGATAATTTCTGGTATCTTTACAAAAATGTGAGTTCATTTCTGCCCATCTTTTCCAATGAGGAAACTGGACTTCTTTCACAGCTTTGTTAAATGGGTCGAAAGAATCGGCAATAAGCTTGGTCTTTGAGAGTATAGGATCGAAAGCAATTGCTTCAATCAATGGTGGGCGAGAAAGATTCTTGCCATTAAACCCTCGTAACATCGAAGAAGCATTAATGAAACAGAACCCGTCAATATGGTACTCGATCACCCAGTGTCGAAGACTATCTAGGATCAGCTGTTGTACAACAGGGTGTGCACAGTTCAGTGCGTTTTTAGTTGTGATAGCATTGCTGCCTTTGTCAAAATAATAGGAAGATTTATCTATCTTGGTCAATGAAGCATCCTCACAAGTTTGGGTGAAGACAACTTCCAGTAAAATCTCAATCCCATTGGCATGTAATCTCTTTACCATTTCCTTCATAGACTTGATGGGCGAAACAGAGCCACCCGGAGGTCCAAACGACTTCTGTGGTGAAAAGAAGTGGCATGGGAAATATGGTCCTGTTTGCTTATCAAACGGAACTACTGGCTCCAATAAGATTGCATTAACGCCCAGATCCTTGAAGTGATCCAACTTCTTGGTAACACCTAAAAAGGTCCCTCCAATCTCGTTTGGTAAGTTGCTGGATGTATCTTTTGTGAAATCCACCACATTTAACCGATAAACCATTAGTTTCTCCATCGGTAAACAAGGACGAACATCACCACTCCAATCAAAAGTAGGTTCCCTGCAGATTTCCCCAAGAAAATTCTCTCCTATAACCTTAGCATATGGATCTAATAAAATGGGGTTTAACTGAGACTTGTCTTGAGCACCATTTCTGCATCGATAGCCATAGGACACAAAGTTCATGGCACTGTCCATTGAGGCATGCCATATGTGACCCGTTCGATTGACATAAGGATCCAGATCAATCTCTAAAGCGGGTTCTTCTTTCGAGCTTTCGTCAAATAAACATAAAATTACACTTTCAGCGCTTCTGGAGAAAAGAGCAAAATTGATGGAACCATCTGCTGAATATGAAAGGCCAAGTGGAGCTGGATTCCCTGACCGTATACCTACTGGGAAACAAAATTTTGACTTTCTATGGCTTCTGATTTCGATCTTTTCACCACTTAGTGGTAACACCAACAAAAATGAAACATAGAAGGGAGCTAAACTTGCATCAAACTCCAATTCAACAGAAAGATTGTTAAGAGAATTATTCACAAAAGGGGTTTCAAAGATTCCAGAATCGCTTGATTCCAAAGGCATTAATGATGATGAATCAGATCTGAATACGCCCCAGCTCATAATCACATCATTTTCATTTCCGTTAAGTTGCAAAGAGGAAACTTCTACTTTCACTACGTACTTGTCATTTGTTAACCCAGTAATAACCTTCACATGGCCACCTTTCTCTGTCCTAAACAAGTAAGTGGATAATTTGCCCACAGTTTGAAAAACAGGAAGAGTTGAGGCAGCCAAAACTCTTACTCCATAATTGCGGTAAGAACCCTTTATCATGACGTTCTCTGCAGCTTCTCCAAAAACTATCCGCTCCACATTAATTCTCCCTAAAGTTTGTGCCACTCTTCTGCCATTTTTGCAACTATCAGTGACGGTCAACTTGGAGGCTTTGATGGTTCCACAGGTTACGCAAGGAGCCTGTGTTGCAAAGGATAACGAAAGCAACGCCATCGATATGTCTGAAAGTACAACCCACGAGTGCAGACATATAACTTGCACAAACCAAAATCACTCTATTTTATTCTTGATCTTCCTCTGCTTAAAGTGAGAAAAATCAGCACCTTAAAAAACAATTTCAATATATGATATAGGATATTACATCCAAATGCTGATTATGTATGGTACTTGATGGAAACGTAAAATATTCTGTAAGGATAATAACTAACCTAACCTACTCTCTCCCATTCCATAGTTAGAATCCTCTTCCCTTGTTTTGCAAAGATTAAGGGTTGCAAAAACGTGAACACACATAATTATATTGGAAAGAAAACAAGTTTATAAATAGTAATTCATGGTAACCATCCATGTTTGTGTAGCTAAGTGACATACAATTTCTCCTGTTCTTCTCTTAAAAGAGAAAGTGAATGTTATTATAGTTAAAGACTTGCAGTCAGTAACTATATATTTGCCCTTTGCAAAAAGGACAATCCATTTCCAATCATGTAACAAAGCAATCATCACATGTAAAAGTCAAACGGTATCAATTCACCAGTAAAATGATGTAGATTTAGATTACAATTTCAAAAAAAAAAAATCACACATTTCAAATTCAATCCATGATTTCTTCTGGATAAAGTTCACTAGCAATGCAATCGAATACTTCCCAAAGAAAAAGTCATAATATACCATAACAATCGATTATTATCCAGTTGAGAAGACCCAGGTGTAATCTAACATCGAAACGCTTGTCAGTTCTAAAACCTTTTAAAATCATGTATGAATCTCATATTGGACAATGATGAACTACAGAGACTCAGACATAATGAGAACGAGGTACAGAATACCCTGAGAACTGAAAGCATCGAGATTGATCAGTGATTCAGTGAAGCGAGTTACACTAATTACAATTTCAAAAAAGGAATCATACATTTCATATAGAATCCCTGGCTTCTTCTGGTTATAAATTCACGAGCAATGCAATTGGACAATTCACAAAGGACATCACTACTATATTAATATACCAGACACAACAATCTAATTTTATCCAGTTGAGAAAACCTAGGACTGGTCAGATACAAAATGTTAATCAACTCTAAACCCTTACATGAAAGCAAGACGGGACCAGAGCGTAGGGATGGAGCAAAGAGGATGGTATCATCGTAGTCACTTGGGAAATACACCGTCAGGTATGAATCATCAAATCGAACAATTGGAGAATTGAAGAGATTCATTCAAATAACGAGAAAAAAAGTAGGAAAATACTCGAAAACTCACAGCATTGAGATTGATGAGTAGAGTACAATTCAACTGAATCTCCGTGAATACGATTGGGAATTCGATTCCAACGCTTATGGATTCGGAATTTAGTGAAGATCGGTGTGTGTGCAGATTTGTGACTCCCGTCTGCAACTCTGTTTTGATGTGCGATACTTGCCATCAATTGGGGGATATTTTACCGTTATCACATTTTTTTATCAATTTGATATTTTCACACTTTTATGATTTTATTGTTTCTGATCCTCAATGTTATTTCCATCATTTCAGTTTTTAAAACGTTTTTTCTATTAAAATCTGATTATATTTAGTTTAAGATAATGCATGTGTTAACCAATCGGTTATGGGGTTATAGTAGTTTATTTATCTTTTATTAAGAAATGCACCATAAACAAACTAATAAAATTATGTCATTTTTATTAGTTAATGGTTTGAACAAAAATCTTAACCTTAACCAAAATATCATGTCAGTTTTTTAACCTACGATTACTAGTAATGAATATCATGATTTTAGTTAAGAAAAACTAATTTGGTAAAAAAAATTACATTGATAAACTATGCCGATAAAATTATAAATACATAATAGTTTTTTTACAATAGTAACCGTTGTAATTACTAGCATAGTTTTGAAACATTGATTACTAGAATTAACTTTTGGTTATGTAATTTTAAGTTTTTAATGAATGATATGTAATATTATATGTTTTGATAAATATATTTTATTGGATTTGAATTAGTGTATGGATTACAATTGTAAGACAATTAAAATTTTGAAATGATCTATTTCATACAACTGAGTTTGAAAATTGTTTATCTAATCATAGTTAAAACCTTTACGTTGTGTTCTTTAATCATAGAAATTGATGGAGAATGAGAGGAAATGAACAAAATCAACCATGATGTGTGTTCTAATTGTTTTATACGATTACGTTTAGTAGAGACAATTGAACAGACAAAAATAAAGATAAAATATTTGGTTTTTTAAACATAAATTTGAAAATATAATAATCTTATAATTGTTGTAAATTTATTTTCCTAATTTTAGCTTCGACTTAATTCTTCAACATTAAGAGAATTAACTGTTAAACTATATATTGATACAACTTAAGAATTCATAGAAATTACCAAAACATACATTAAGCAAAAGTATTTTGCCTAAAATACTATTCATAAGTGGGTTTTGTTATTTTGTTCCTTCTACGTCAATAATAAAAAAATAATTTATAAATAAGATTTGCTAAAATGTGCTAGAGAGTGGGATTTAAGTATAAATCATTTTTTTATTGTGTTAAAATGCACTAAAGAATACTTTTGTAAAACAATCTAATGTAGAGTTTTGCTAATGTGCGCATATATATTTTTTATTAGTCATATGCAAATCATATATTAGAATGTTTGCTAATGTGCGCATATATATTTTGGAGTTGTTTCTTTATTTTTTAACTTTAACCCTCTCCGGATCTCTCTCGTCTACTTTTTAGAGTTGTTTCTTTATTCTTTTATATGAGCAGTTAAATATCATTTTAATCATCTTTTAGATTCTTTTCGATTTAGCCACTAAATCATTATTTGTCCTGATTTAGCCACTAAACTATTTTTTATGTACATATTTACTCATTAAATGACTTTTTACTAATTTAACCACTGTCTCGATTTGACCACTAAATTATCATACTTTACACGGATTTAACCATTAGTTTATTTATTTTCACAAAAATAGAACAGTAAACTAAAGTTTAGTGGTTAAATTGGTACAAAAAATAGTTTAATTGTTAAATAAAATAAATCTAAAAGTTGAATGGTTAAAACAATACTTGACCATTTTTTTCATCGACTTCAATATTACATTGAAACGCATTAATATCTCTTTTCCTATGTCCTATTTATGTTTTGTTTATTTTACTTGTCACTAAGTAATTCAAACTCATAAAAAATTATCGACTTATGAAGTTTTCAGAACTTCATCAATCAACTTGGTTTGTCAAGTTTTTAAACTCGTCATTAATCAACTTGGTCCATTAAAAAAATTTTAATTACCAATGAATAAAAAAGTACATAATCATTAAAATGGAATAACCAAAAAACTAAAAGCCATATCATAACATTGTTGCTTGTAATAAAGTAAGAGATGATGAGTGAGTGATTTTATATTTGTTTTTATAAAATTAACTATGTATCATCATTGTTTTTCAAATTCGGTTAATTTTGTTTGAAGAAAAAGATTTAAAAAATATATATAAAAAAACTTTCACTTTTAATGTTGTTTTTATGCTCTAATCATTAACAAAAAAACAAGTAAATTATTATAGAACACATCCACTTTATTGTTAGAATGTTGAAGCAGCATATGTTCCTTGTCAAAATTTGTCATAAAAAAGAAACTGATTTTTCTAGATTACCCTTCCTCGGAAATGTGGCATTATGGCAAAAGTCATTTTGTTCACAAAAACTGTTCTGTTTTACAGAACATAAGCAGAGGAATAAGAATGGATGTTAGTGAGCTATTGATCAGCTGAACTGGAATGCCAGCACACACTCAGAGTCATAATCTTGACTCGTTGTCAACTCAGTTCACAGTTACATATACATAAGAAACTCACAGCTTGTCCTCTGTCGTTATCACTGTTGGACCTGCTTTAGAACCTCCCTTTGACGACGTCTCTGAAATAAATTCAAAACCATTTAGATCAAGAAAACACAAGAAACCGGGCCAATTCAAACTTCTGAAATACCCATTGTGTCCTCAGAAGTGCCTTCTTGAGTTCCTTGTTTGGCATTACGAAAACTCCTCTTTGTGACGACTAGTGGGCGGTTTTCTTCTTCATCAACAACCCTTGGTCTTTCAAACTCAATGGAACCTTTGAAAACCGGATGCACATATGCATCTTGGAGATATAGTTTCAAGTTAAGGTTTGGTTCTGTCGCCTTTTCTAGTGTATCTTTTTTCATTGCATCCTGTTATCAAGTTGGATCATGTAACCATCATTCTCATCTCATACAAAAAAGGGACTATTGTGTGTTCACAAGCATACAGCGACGAAGCCAAGGAGGGGCTACAAAGTGTGTTTGTTCCAGTTTGTGTGGTTAAAAATGGGTTAAACACGCACAATGGCAACGTACTTTATACCAATTCTTTTTCTTTTAATGATCTTTTTGATGGTGTCCCTTTTTTCCTTCATTTCAGGCAACATACCCGAATTTTCTGATTTGACAAAAGTTAAAGTATGTTGCTAGTCTGTGTAAAAAAGGGCACACTGTATAAGATGAGAATCGGTCTATAAGTATTTTGTTATTGTATTAGACTAACCCTTGATAGAAGTGTTGACATCTTATATAAAAGTTATTATCAATTTGTAAATTGCACACCCCCTTCATAGATTTTCTGACTCCGCCACTGCATACACAGGATATGGTTATGTCTGACCTCTAATGGGAACCGTCTGAATTGAGATTCAAATCGGCCTTTGCAGAATTTAAAGAACCAGAAGGTCAAGATAGGAAGAGGAATCAGGAAAGGTGTAGCATTAGATGCCCTTTTTGTGTTCAGCAATCCTAGGAACAGAAATTGTGAAATTATCAATCCAATGATTATTCGGCGGTGAACATCAGGCCAGAATGTTGCACCACTCTCGTACTTCTGGTCGTACACATTGATAATCTAGCATTCACAAACAGAAGTACAAAAGATATCAAAAAAAGAATGAAGTTTCCCTTCCTTTTCGTCAATTGGGATCATTGGCGGACCTATATGGAAGTCAGGGTATGCATGTGCGTACCTTGTAAAACATATTTGAAGTTTAAATAATTTTAAAAATTGAAGTTATTGTAATGCATCTTTAAATGAAAAAACTGTTATGACGGTGCATACCTTGTCGAGAATTCTAGATCCGCCACTATTTGGGATTATTGGCGGACCTACATGGAAGGCAAAAAAAAAAAATCATACTTCAGTAGTGCAAAAGGTGGTTATGGTAGTTCATCCCCTCGTAAAAACATGTCATGGCAATACATACCCCAGTCAAAATTCTGAATCCACCAATGATTGTATATGCCATTTGAATCAGATTTCAAACATATGCACATATGGAGATTGAACAAACATTAGCACGAGAAGGGTGGTCACCTGATGGCGAAAGACCAGATAGGAGAAGGCGAAAAAGACAATGATGAAAGGGAGTAGTATAGGGGTGACCGCTGCGTACACTAGGCCTAGCAAGAAGTATAATTGTATCCGAGGCTCTGATATCGCAAAACTCAAGCAACCAGCATCCATTGCTTCCTCTCTATCCTTTTCTGTCTTCACCAGAAATGTGTTTTTCAAGTGAAATACGATCAATGGAACCAATCTTAGAATCTCTGCAGCAATGCCTGACCAACCATCTACCATGATGTACGTTATAAAGAATGTGGCTTTCATTGGGATCGACACACCAACAGTTTGTGGAATCCTGCATTGATTAACAGTGAGTTGATAATTGTTTTATTAACGATAGAATTTCAAATTAGGATCTATTTAATACAAAAATAAATATTGAGAATGTGTTACTAAAAACCTTTCTTCATATTAGTTGAGGTAAATACTGAGATTCAAGGTTTAACGAGTTTGGCTTATAATAGCATAGAGGTTGATCTCCGATATAGATAGATGAGTTCAACCATCCACAGGAGGTAGATGATATAAGAGTTTAGTAGATACAGACACATGTTTGTTGCTGGTTAACTTTGTTCAGTCACCCTACTTAGTTGCAACTACGATTTCAGTCATGCCCAAATTGCAACTTCAGTGGGACAACTGATACGAGCCTTTGAAGAACCTTTTTTGGGAGGAAATTTTGTTTAACAATTGAAGACGAGTGGATTTCATACAATCATCCACGAAGTAAAAGGTTAGTAGGATATGATGGTCTTTATAAAGAGGAAGTCTTGTGTATAAAGTGTAAGACCATTTCCATGTTCATTCATACGTTACATCTTCTAGAGTTTGGAGAGAAAAGAAATGATAAGAAGAGAAGAGAAGAGAAAATAAACGAAAAGGATAACAATCTTTCTTTTTCATGATCTTGAATTGGACAGGAAAAAAAATGTAAACGGTTATTTTTTTTTTTTTTTTTTTTTTGTGTTCTAAATTTGAAGAGAAAGAAAAATAAAGCCAACAATTTTGCAATGACACCGGTACCATTTAAAATAGGCTGGTTTAGATCAGGATAGTTTAGTCATTGAACAAACTTATAAAGTTCTTGTAGTTAATAAATATATATTAATGTATACATGCGTATGTATCGGCCCAATACTAGTTAGGGCCCGTATGGCATAGTTTAGGTCGTGTGTGTATCTAATTATCTATATAATACCCTTGTAAGGTTCCAAGAGTATCCCATTTGTTTACCTCTTAATGAAATCATTAAGAGATCATTTTACCTTTAAATGACTTCTTAATGATTCCATTAAGAAGTAAACAAACACATAATATACAATTCTCTCAATATATCTCTGATTTCAGTTCTTTCCTTTCTGTTTAATCTTCCTACATTTAGGCAGAAAGTTTTGAAGAGAAATTCACCCATTTAAAGTGGAGAACAAGAAATTTTTTTTGTTCTTTTGCAGTCATTTGTTAAGTTGCAGAGAAGTTGCAACATAGACCTTATCAAGTTGCAACTTGAGATTAAATAGATATTTCATGATTAATTATAGAATTGGGAAAAAGAGAGCATCATACTCAGCTGGGGACTGTTTCAACAATTCTTTGAGTTGCTGAAGAGCAGTTCCGGTTATGATGCTTCCAAGAAACACATTAACAAGCAAAAATAAATGATATTTCCCAGCTGAACGTGTCTCCAAAGCAGAAAACGCAGTAAATCCCTCAATTTTCGACATGGTCATAATAATTGTTGGAAGAAGAATGAGGAATATCTTTAGTACAATTCCAGGAAGAAAACCTTGAATGACAGACTTGACTGATCCCCTGCAACAGAAAGTCCATTCATAGAAATTCAAGATGCATGGACAAAATAAGGGCCCAATTTCAATGAAAAAAACAATGTATAATTGATTTTGGTGCTCAAAAGTTCACTCACATTTCAATAAGAGGCTTCAAAAAGGGAAAAACCTTTTGAATCGACTCGATGTTGGCCAGAGTTTGAACAAAGGCTATAGGGATCATAAAACAGAAAGTGAGACCAAATAGAGCAACAGCCATGAGCAATCTTCGCAGGTTTAGTTCCACATATGGTATAGCGAGATTGTCCCAATAAATATCACGTGGTTCAGGAGCCCAGTCTGTGAGCCATTTGGTGGGATTGTGTGATTGTGTTGTTTGGGCACATACAGCTGCACCCCATCGTGATTTGAATGAAACAAATGCTGCCGGTATTATGGCCGCTGGATCATTTAACACCCTTTCTCTTTCTGCTTCCTCCTAATATATACCCAATCATATGAAAAAATGGAAAGTTACAGAAGTCATACTATACAATCATTTTGGTGCATAAATAATAAATAATTATTGACTATGCATACGTACTTCTTTGGTTAGAGCCTCGATTTGTTTTGTATAAAAATCAATTGCATCAACATTTTCCCCCCAAAGACCCCAGAGACCTGTCTATATAGATAAGTAAAAGTAAAATGACTTGAAAAAATAAAGCAAAATCAGCAAAACGAAGATGTCAACTGAATAAAGTCTAGCCAAATACCTTAGTGGTTGGCCTTTTATTTGGGTTTCTCTCGAACTTGTTGGTGTAGTAGGTAAGCCAATTTTGCAAACTCTTCTTCGTTGCCACCATATATGCAAGAGTGTTTGCATTGTACACTACCTACAACTCCAGAATTACATGCCTGGGTTACTACACAAACTTTTATTCTAGTTTGGGCCAACGATATAATTAAAAGCTTTGCCAAATAAGATGGAGTTTCTGATGAGTTCCTCAAAGAAGAAGCACACCTGATGAGAAAGATAATGATCAGGGTGATTAACACAGAAGAAATGTTCAACATGCTCACTAACTGATTCATCGGCATCTGGAGGAACATTTCTTACAAGAACCTGAAGGAGCAATTATAATTTATCAGAGCCCCGTAACTTCTTTCCAAAACCATATATTTCTGCCAATAAGACACTCACGGTAAATTGATCAGGACGACGTCTTTCACCAGCGAGAAAATGCAGCCTCATTTTTGTTACGATCCTGTATTCATCGTAAAGAGTGTAGCATGTCCAAAATGTGAAGACGTAAGCCATTACTATATGGGCCAATAACCTGATAATGATGTTGAGAACACTAAATACATAAACGTGATAATGGTTATTAGAAATCATCAATGAAGGTGTGTAAAGGATAAGTCTTTGACACCTTGTTGATCCAGGAGGGATATTGGATATCGAAAGCTTGTCAATATTACTGTATGCTAGATCTTCCATGTTCTCTTTCAATTGCTCAAAGTTCTCCCCGGTATAATTGACGGGCACTAACACACCAAATGCAAGTAGAGTGATAGGGCAAAATATTTTCAAGCTGCAACAAACTTTGCACATTAATAAAACTGAGCAAACTAGCAATTAAGAGAGAAATATAATTCAGCTGTTCCAAAAAAGAGAAATATAAATTCAGCATAGACTACTCAGACGCCAATAAGTACTCACCCAAGAAGGTAGATTCGAATATACACAGCAGAATCAAGCCCTGCATGTGCGATAAGCTCGGGTTCTGGCATTCTTAAGGCAGCAGGCATCCAATTCAAGAATTTCATGTACATTTTGGCATCAAGATTAACAAATTTCTTTACAAAAGTTCCAGAACTAGTTGGACTGTCTCTTATGCCCTTTAGATACCATTTTGGGAAGTAAACTCTATCGTTAATAGGTTGTAGCCGTAAAATTGCAAATGCCAGAAGAAATAGTACCGCAGATAGACTGTTAATGGAAGCAGACACGGCAATATCTGAAAGAGTAGCCATGTTCTTTCTCAAAGATCAAATATCACCTACAATTTCAGTTAAAATAACATGACAAGCATTAGAACTCTATGAGCTTCAGATGACACTTAACGTATAATCCCACAACTATAAAATCAAATAATTTTTATGTAATGTCTTCCGATCTAAATTAGAAATCACATTCTTGTCTTTTAAAACCTGCACGTCCCAAAACAACTTGCTAATCTGTTGTCCTCAACCCGGTTAGTCCAATAAAACAATCAACGGAAAAATCCCAAAAATCATCAAATCAACTGCATGATCCTAAAATTGAGCAATACAATGGGATGAAAATCCCAAAAAAGAACAACTTACAGAGAAGGAATCACATTCATGAAACTCATAACAATGCTATTTATTGTATTGGCTTATTGAGAAAGGGCAAAAAGCAAGAAAATAATCGAATCAACAACGTATTTCAAAACAGAACAATACAATTGGATAAATAAAATCCAAAAAAAGAGTAACTCGAAAAGCAGGAAACACGTTCATCAAAATCATAACAATGTAATTAAATTGGCTTATCGAGCAAGATTTTAGACGGCTTCGCGCAATCATGATCACGAATGCAATAATTGTTGAGACTTTTACCCCTGTTTTTTTTTCCAGCAAAATGATTGATCTCAACGAGGATACGAATGCAATAAACAGATTAAATTCCTGTTGTGATTTTTGATATCAGAAATATGAAACATTTAAGGGTTTGATTTGGGGAGAATGTCAAATGTGAGGGTTTGGGAGAAGGTGAAAAGAGGAGAGGGCTGTAATCGCTGCATGAAATAGACATTAAAGCGCGGAAATCACAAGGATCCTAGTCATGATTCGCGCAATTTAATGAGCAACAACCTATGTGATAACGAAAGCGCTAATAAATCCTTCATTTATTGATTATGGCTTTTATAACTTACTTCATTTTTACGATTAAAATTCTAACTTATTTGTTATATTTTTGTCTTATTTAAAAATGTATACTTGACTTGTTTGATTATCACTTGAGTAATGTCGGAAAAAACTCACAATCTTTTCATACATTAGCGACTAGGTTCCTATTTTTTTTTTATCAGTTGTATTTTACCGGTAAATCGGTAACCGGTCAAAGATATATATTTTTAAATAAGACAAACATAGTTTAGAGATTTAAACAATTGAAAAAAGCTTTTTTAAGAATTTTATGAGAAAATAAGAAAACTTGATTGAGTTTTTTCAATATCAACAAACAAAATACAAAAATATAAAAATATTACAATCTCACTTAAATACCAAAACAGAAATTAAATCACCTGCTTTTAAAAACGACTATCTGGATTCTATATATATTTGCTACCCAAAACAAGGTTAAAAAGAATTTTTATAAAAATATATTTTTTTTTGGTCTTAGATTTTTCTCCTGTTTGAAATGATGTACCTAATTTATTCTTAAAATCTCTTAAAATACTGATAAACATACTTTATAGAAAATTTGTCAGTACATTCATATGAAAATTTCTAATAGCTAAAATAAAATACTTTGTCGTAAATCAAAAGGAGTTAAAAAGATTCCTCCATTCCATAGAAATAGGACATAACCTCTATTTTGTAATTTTATTAATATCGAGAGAATTTATCATGTAAATTTTTCAAAATAAAACTTCTCTTTCGCTATTATTATTAGGGTTTATTCTCGTTTCCGTCCCTCAATGTTATTTTCTTTGTTTTATGAAATTTGACTATTAGGACTCCGGTTTTAATTATTAAACCGGGTTTTTAGATACTGAAAAACCGGTTCTAATATTCATTTTTCACTAAACCAAAAAATTAATTTAAGGACTTTTATTAGAAAATAACATGGATGGACGAAAAAACAAAAAAACATAAAAATTGGTTTATTTCATAATAAACCCTTGTTATATTACTAGTTTATTACCCGCGTATTACGCAGATATTTATTATATATATATATATATATATATATATATATATATATATATATATATATATATATATATATATATATATATATATAATTTAATAAATTAAAAGGTAAAGATACATATATTATTTTTCTAAACAAAATTATATAAGATTGATATTATTATTTATTATGACCTATTAATTTTATATATTTTTAAATATATATAAATAGTAATTATTTTCTTATATATTTTTTAAATTATATTATATTATAATTAATAAGTTAGTAGAGTATTAGATTTTGTTTGATTTTATTTTATTTAAAAGTAGATTAATAAAGATTATAATTAATATCTTTATTATTTTTAAAAACTGTAAATGTCACGTGTCGATTTATAGTGATAACATGTGGCTTCAAAAGAAATGCGTATAGTTCCTCTTTTATTAGTATTTAGATTATGTTATATATGACTACCAGTTTATTTACCCGCGTATTACGCAGATATTTATAATACATTTTTGTTATATATATAATACAATAATCTAAAAGGTAAAGTCAAAAATATTCTTTTAAATAAAAGTATACAAGAATGATAATATTTTTTATCATGACCTATTAATTTTTATATTTTTAAATGTACGTATATATAGAACCTCAATGCATCGAATAACTTTGAAGAACCACATTGCACCACCACAAATGTATCACAATTCCCCCGTGATGCATCATTACTTCCACGTGATGCATCACAATTTCCGCGTGATGCATCGACTTCCACGTGATGCATTACGATTTTCTAGCGATGCATTGTGGTTCCTCAAAGCTATTCGATGCATATATGTTCTCCATTGAACTCACCCATATATATATATATATATATATATATATATATATATATATATATATAGATGAGATCATTGCAGAACCTAAATTTAGTGTAGAACTGTAGAACCAATATCGTCCATAGATTAGAATAATCTAATGGTTTTGATTAAAAGAGTTAATTTTGGAATTAGTGAAAAAAAGATTGGTAATAGTGATATTTTAATTCTTGGAGGGGTAAAAAAGGAAAAGATTGGAAATAGCAAAAAGATTGACATTAGCAAAATAAATATCTTTTTTATTTAAATTAAAATAACATTAATATTATTAATTTTTAAATCAAAAAAATTATACCATAAAAACGAGAATTTTATACTCTTTAAAACGAGACCGGTCATGATATATTTTTTTCGAAAAAATTTTACGTGTTTATTTTTCGTAAAAAAAATTACCCAGACCACGATGCAATATATCATGGTGAGATAATGAGATCATTCGATATCGAATGAACACTTTGATATCGTATATTTAACGTCAATGCAACACTGCATATACGCTCATTATTAACAGAGCTAAAATAATAGTCACAATTAGTAGTCAAAGTTGGTGGATTTAACGAGAACGGTTATGATATATATTTTTTATTTTTCGTAAAAAAAAAATTTACCCAGACCACGATGCAATATATCATGGTGAGGTCATGAGATCATTCGATATCAAATGAACAGTTTGATATCGTATATTTAACGTCAATGCAACATTGCATATACGTTCATTACTAACAGAGCCAAAATAATAGTCATAATTAGTAGTCAAAGTTGGTGGATTTAACGAGAACGGTTATGATATATATTTTTTTATTTTTCGTAAAAAAAATTTTACACAGACCACGATGCAATATATCATGGTGAGATCATTCGATATCGAATGAACACTTTGATACCGTATATTTAACGTCGATGCAACACTGCATATACGTTCATTATTAACAGAGATAAATAATAGTCAAAATTAGTAGTCAAAGTTGGTGGATTTAACGAGAACGGTCTTGAATATATTTTTTTGAAAAAAAATTTACGTGTTTATTTTTCGTAAATTTTTTTTACCCATACGACCATTCGATGTCGAATGAACACTTTGATATCGTATATTTAACGTCGATGCAACACTGCATGTCCATTATATATTAAAAGAGTAAAAAAAAAGTCAAAGTGGACAGTCAAACTTGGTAGGCTGCTATTAATTCAATGTTAATTGTATAATTACCATCTTATCCCTAGTGTTATATTATAATCTAATGGTTTAGATTGGTTCTATGGTTCTGCACTAAATTAAGGTTCTGCAATGATCCCATCCCTATATATATATATATATATATATATATATATATATATATATATATATATATATATATATATATATATATATATATATATATATATATATATATATATATATATATATATATATATATATATATATATATGAATATTCTATATTCTTTGAAAATTGTATTATATTATAATTAATTAGTTATAGTATTAGATTTTATTGGATTTACTTCGAATTGAATTTAAAAATAGATTATATTATAATTGGATAGATATAATTTTAATATTATTTGTTATATTTAAAAACTTTTAATGCTATTTGTCAATCATGGTTATGCCACGTGGATTCATGAAAAATGAATATATTTACTCTTTTAATAGAAAACTAGTTTCTTACCCGCGTATTACGCGGATGTATTAATATACAGTTGTTTATAATAAAAACATATTACAAGCTAAGAATTAGAACATAAAAATATCAATTTTATTATAAAATATATAAGAATTATGTTTTTATTATTTGACATAAACTATAATGTTTTTAGAATTCTAAATATATATGAATAAGAATATGTTTTTTTATCATCTTTAAACTTTCTATTATATTATGGTTATCAAATATTTAAATATGAATATTTGGTTTGAACTGATTTTTTAATCTTATTATATGAAATGTAAATTTAGAAAGATATGATTCAATATTATTTATTATTCTAGAATATGATATGTCACGAGTAAATTGCTGGCGATGACACATGATTTCACAATAAATAAGTAAAATTTATAAATTATATTAGGATTAAAACATGTAACATTTAATTTAAAGTTTGAAAATAAATAAATTTGTTATATAAATCAATTATATAATTTTTGATAAAACATTTTAGGTAAATCAGAGGTTAAATTAGGAACTATTTAGATCATTTAATTATATTAGTAATCTTTTAGTTTCTTTAAAATCAATTATATAAATTAATTAAAAGAGTTATATTAGGCAAAATAAACGGGAAAACAAAAGTTAAGAGAGCTGAGAAAGTGACACGTGTCACAAATTATTTTGTTTTATTAATATACTAGTTTATTACTCGTGTATTATACGGGATGCTTTTAAAAATTATTCAAAAAATAAAGATTTATAGATAATTATAACAAATTGAAGTTTATCAAATTTTAGTTAATTAAATATAAAAATTAATTTGATTTGAATTTTAAATTAAATTGTTATAACATGACATGGCAAAATGAAGTGACGACATGTGGCAAATCTAATGAGAGGCTGACATATGTCACATTTTTTTATTCATTTATTAGTATAGACAGATATAGATTTCTAGATATAGATTTATATGAGAAACAAAAGGTTTTCATTACGTGAATGAATATATATATTTGAATATGATAAAATTGAATTTAAAATTATAGGTAAGCATCTCTGAAAATCAATAATTAAAATAAATCATATCCACATTTGAAGTTTTATCATATAATTTTAAACTTTTGTTATCTAATTAGTTAAATTTTAAATATTGTCAGCAAAATAATTAACATAAAAGTTTATGCAAATTTTTACGTTTGGATTTAATTATGATCATTAGGAATAATAATAATATATATTTATTTTAGGTAAATATAGCAATATCTAATTTATTATTAGTTCATTAATAATAAAAATAATGTTGATTATTAGTTCATTAATAATAAAAATAAAAAACAACATTAAAATAAACAGGAAAATGAAAATTTCGTAGATTGTGAAAACGATACGTGACACTAATTATTTTATTCTATTATGATGTATAGATATAGATATGAATTTCATGACAAAAAAACGCGTATGATTTTTTTTTTCAAAAATATCACGATGATTAACGATAAAACGTTTGAATTGTCAAAAGTTACACCACCCTATGCCACGTAAAAAGTTCCACCTCAATTAGATAAACAAAATGTACAAGCAAAGGACAAACACGAGTCAGTGTCAAATCAAATCAAATGGTACAAATATCCAAAACAACCCACGCTTCGTACGTTTTGGTTTTGGTCCAACTCCTCAAATCTCTCATCCCACGCTTACTCGCATCAAAATTCAAATTTCAGCCCTAATCTGAGACTACTACAGGATCTTTCAGTAAGTCTGATACGAAGATCAGTTTTGATCAGGGCTGAAATTTGAATTTGATGCGAGTATGCGTGTGAATCAACACCGCCGACATACCCCGGTAAATGTGTCGCTCAACTTCAAAAGATCAACTACAAACTGATCCTCTGTATTAACATTAGGGTTATACTCTTTGGACCCCTTCCCCACACACATCATTTTGTCAACCACTACACATATCCATGGGGTCCAATGAGATTTTAAGGGGTCCAATTAGACCACCCTAATATTATCAAAATCAGGTCAAATGGCCATTCAAGACATTGTCTCGATACCCGTTTGTGACCGTCGGATCATTATAAAATTCATCCATGGCCCCACCAGAGCTGTTTTCGGTCCCATCACTACCGTCCACGTCATACTCTTCATCGTTACCGTTCTCTCCTTCATCCGATGACAATGGGGCTAACCAGCACGTGCCATGCAAGTGCCCATTAACACACACGAAATACTCCACTGCACCCTCGTGTGAGCCAAGTCGCTTAGCCGCGTTCTTCGGAACCAATCCCGCTGACATCATACTCCAAACACGTGCCCCACAATAAGGACACCTCTCCTTCTCCTCTAACGCCACCTGTCTCGCTATCAAACAGGCACGTGTCCTAGACTCGCGAAATCCCCGAAATACCCCTCGGAAAACACCCAAATCATCTTCCCTGTCGCCGAGCCGGTGTTCACATGGGTCGCTTACAAACAACAAATCGCCGCGACAACGTTTCATCAAAAAACTCCGGCCGGAGGTTTTGGAGAACCGTGCCTCCCTCACAAAGTGACCGGGTTTCGGCCGGCTCAACACAAAATTCCGGCTAGACTCACAACCGCCGCAGAAGAACAGTAATTTTGCCAGCGCGGGCCAACCACCGCCCATCCGACTGCTGTGAACGCCGTTCGACAATGACTCAGTTATCCTAGGTGCACGGAACAAACAAAGCTCTCGCCATAACAATCGCTTCGCCATGGCGCGGAGTCGACGGCATAACGACGCCGTCCGGCAAAGCACCTGAACGTCCCATTTCATCGACTCCATAACTAACAAAAGCACTCTCTCATTAAAAATATCCGGCTCGTATGAGCTTGACCCGTCGCTGGCCGCCGAATTTTGCCTTACTCTCTGATTCGCGCTCATTTTTATTTTTTTTATAGATCTCCGGCGACAAAAGGGTTATTGCACGCTATAAATAGTTGCACCATACCCAGGATACTCTTATACACGTGTACGCTCATTAGTGGACGATCCTTTTTATATATTATGGCGCACCTGGAATCATGATCGTGGACGGTTTTGATTTGTCCAAAAAGGACACGTGGCTATAAGAAAATGGTGCTTGAAAGGGAAGAAAATCAGGGGATCAGGTGACAGCCAGCCACGCGTCCAGGAGGATGTTAAAAGTTTGTTGCTCGAAAAAATCTTTGAGGGGGTAACGTGGCGGTCTAGGAGGAGTTTGATTGCCACGCTGAGGAAAATATCTTATGATTGTGGACACGTGACGGGCTATGGTGGTGGACACGTAGGAGGAGTGACCTGTGTGTGCTTGGGACAAAAAAGGTAGGAAGGAGAATATTTTTTTTTTTAAAAACGGATTAATGTTTTAATTCTTTGGAGGTTACCCAATATGGGAGGTTGGTACTTGGTTGGATGTGTAGATATTTCCACTTTTTGAACTTTATCTAGATTGTTGTATTATTTTATTTAATCAACTTTTTCAGCCATGTGTTGCAATCCAGTTTAAAGGTGCAAATTGTGATTTTAATATTTATATAAATTAATAATTGTGTATCATATACATACAAAATATCGACAATCATATGACAAGTGATTTTTCTCATCCGTTGGGTTCAAAAAATTCATATATATATATATAAAAGAATATGGTTCGTGTGAGTACCTAAAGAATGCAGAGTACCGTGAGTACCTGTGAACACACGGGTTTAAGATGTGAACATGCTTCGAAAAAAAGTTTTTTTTTTTAAATTTTTTTTCATATTCATTTAGATACAAATAATATAAGCATATTTGTAAAAGAATTACACGCATTCACACTTCGTAGCCTCTTAAAAGTGATGTGAACGTGGAAAAATTCATGTGAACATGCTTAGCTGTGAACATACGTTTACAACAGTGCAGTTCATGTGAACTTGCACGTTTCACATAGTTATAGTGTGTGTTTATGTGTGATTTTTTGCAAGTAGTCTTATATTATTAATTTAAACATGATTATGAAAAAAAAATTCAAAAAAAAATAATTTTAAGCGAGGTACCTCCGGTACTCCGCAAAACTAGTGGTACTCATTTGAACCCAAATATATATATATATATATATATATATATATATATATATATATATATATATATATATATATATATATATTGAGGTTCAATTGAGAACTTTTATGCATCGGGGCACCTCGAGGCACTTTTGTGCATTGGATAATCCACCAAGGGTGCACAAAGGGCATTTAGGGAAAACTAAAGACATGATAATTAATTTATTTCTAAAAATCATTAAATGATAATTAGGAGTTACATTTTGAATTAAAATCTCATATTAACTACATTCCTCATTTTTCTCATCATCTCTCTCTCTCTCTCTAATCGTGTTCTTCATGATTTTTTTAGTGATGATGATTCGAATACGAAGAATAACGATGAACAACGATGATGATGAACATGAACAAGAGAGGTAACCGATGATAATTATGAAGAACATGATGCATAGATGGATGATGAACAATGACAATGCATAGATGGATGATGAACGATGAACAACGAAAAATGATGATGCATAAATGGACGATGAACAATGACGATGCATAGATGAATGTTGAATAAGTTAAACATGATGCATAGCTCAATGAAGAATATGAACGACAAACACGATGCATAAAAGAATGATGAACAAGTTGAACACGATGCATAAATGAATATTTGTATTTTTTTTTGTTAAATGCGTCTTTTTTTAACATGATGCATAGATAAACAAGATTAACGATGAAATGCATCGATATCCATCATCTTTTTTTGAATTTGTGTAATTTTTGTTAAATTTGGAAATGTATCATTTGAATTTATTTGGCATTTATTATTTGATTATCTGTTGAAATATTAAATTTAATGAGGTATGCACATTCCCCAAAATGCCCTTCCTTGTTTGTTCCTATAATGCACAAGTTGCATAAAATTGTCCAACTATTTACCATTTTGACATTAATCTAATCCATACAATTTTTTGATCAAATGGTTGTACCTCGATGCATAAAAGTTCTCAATTGAACCTCCATATATATATATATATATATATATATATATATATATATATATATATATATATATATATATATAATATGGTTCGTGTGAGTACCTAAAAAATGCAGAGTACCGTGAGTACCTGTGAACACACGGGTTTTAGATGTGAACATTCTCCGAAAAAAAGTTTTTTTTTTAATTTTTTTTCATATTAATTTAGATACAAATAATATAAGTATATTCGTAAAAGAATTACACACATTCACACTTTCTAGCCTCTTAAAAGTCATGTGAACGTGAAAAAATTCATGTGAACATGCTTAGCTGTGAACATACATTCACAACAGTGCAGTTCATGTGAACTTGCACGTTTCACATAGTTATAGTGTGTGTTTAGGTGTGATTTTTTGCAAGTAGTCTTATATTATTAATTTAAACATGATTATGAAAAAACATTTCAAAAAAAATGGTTTTAAGCGAGGTACCTCCGGTACTCCGCAAAACTATTGGTATTCATTTGAACCCAAATCTATATATATATATATATATATATATATATATATATATATATATATATATATATATATATATATATATATATATATATAGGGGTGGGTTCAATGGAAAACCACTATGCACCTGAAAACTATGGAAACCTACGTATACCGTCCGATTTGATGCATTTCATGAAAAACGCGGTGGCATGATCGTAAATAAGGTGATGCATCACGGGGGATTTTGATGCATCACGCAGAAAAATTGATGCATCACGCGGAATTTTGATGCATCACGCGGGGAATTTGATGCATTTGTGGTGGTGCAGTGTGGTTTTCATAGGTTTTCACGTGCATGGTGGTTTTCCATTGAACCTCTCTCTCTCTCTCTCTCTCTCTCTCTATATATATATATATATATATATATATATATATATATATATATATATATATATATATACACACACACATGTACATGTACATCTACATCTACATATACATATATATATACACATACATACACACACACGTGTTTTATAGAAAATTGCATGATATAAACAAATACCAGAGAATATCTTAATAAATTCAAAAGAATAATAAGATTCATGTCTCTATCCATTATTATTCAATAATGTTATTTGTTATTGATTCATTGTTTTCACGATGGTATCATAATAGTTGGAAACATGAAAATCATAGTAAAGATTCATTGTTTAAAGTTTAAACCCTCCGATGTCTTTTAAACATGATTATGCAATTTACCTCTTATATGTTGCTGTTGAACCAGTCGATTGGGGCTTCTAGTTATATAATCTACGTATAAACTTCAAATAATATTTATAAAGTGAAAAATATTAAATTATATCAATTAAAATTTTATATAAATCTATATATTATAATAATTGAGAACAAATTCTGCCACGTGTCAACATTTTAATATCCCATTTTTTTTCATTTTCCCGCTCTTTTTCCAAAAATAAAAATTAACATTAATTTAAGTAATATTCTTATCATTTAATTGATTTAATTTAAACTTGAGTGTTGAAACTTATTCTTTTTGTTACCTAAAATAATTCAAACTACAATTAATATTCATTAAAAGTTTTCAAGATTAACAAGCTAAAATAATTTTTTTTAAAAATTAATAAAATAATAAATTTCATGTTTAAATGTCCTAAAGAGTAAATAATTTAAAAAAATTTAGTTTTATAATAAAAAAGTTTAAAAAGATTGACTTAGAGTCATCATTTTTTACCATTAAATCAATAATTCAAATATTTTGAATCACATTTTAGTCGTCTTCTTTTTGACTTAAATATTGACTTAGAGTCGTCATTTTTTACTATTGACTCAATGATTTTGCATGTATGACATCTTTTTATTGGTTTTTATTGTGTCGTAATTTAAAAAAAAAATTTTGAAGGTTTTTAAGGGATCCCACTTTTTTTATTAATATCTAATTTATAACAAATCTTTTACATCAATCCATGTAATACATGGGTATTAATCTAGTTAGATCTTATTTGAAACCAAAATACAAATAACTAAATATTAATTGTAATTAAATATTTAAGTATTATATATGATCTAAAATCTCAGTTTATATCCATAAATATCAATTTTAATAAAATATATAAGTATTATATATATATATATATATATATATATATATATATATATATATATATATATATACACTACAATATCAGTTTATATGAATTAAAATATTTAAATTAAATATAAAAAGTTAAAAATTTTTAAAAACAATAACTACTTTATTAATTTATAAAGTTAGAAAGACAATAGTTATGACAAATAACAATAATATATTTTAAATAAGTAATAGTTGTGTACTTTTATCTTTTACTTATATACATTTTATATAAATAATTTATATAAAAAATATACTGTGACACGTTTATTATAACTAGTTTATGTCCCACGTAAATACGTGAATAAAATTTTATTTCAAAATTAATAAATTTTAATTGATAAAAATTGAGAATTCATTTTTCATATAATATAATACTTATATATTTTATTATAAATTAATATTTTATAGATTAAAAACTAATAGTGTATATATCTTTTTAAAAATAATAATTGTATTTATATTTTATTATTTATAGATTAAAAAATAATAAAGTGAATTTATCTATTTAAAATAATAAATTGTATTTATCTTTTTTTTTTTAAATAATAAGTTGTATTTATCTTTTATTTAAAAATAAAAATGGTATTTATCTTTTGTGGTGTAACGTTGAAACGACAAGTATGCGTTTGATGTTCTCTTTTATTATATATATAGATAGATCCTACCTATAATACAAAATCGTTGGGAAATTTTTGCATTTAGCACGTGAAATAAATCTGACGACAAAAATCAAATTTAACCATAATATTTTGGGCTCTGTCGTTGTAAATGGGCTTATGTGGGACTTGGATTAACTTTAATAAACCCACAAAAATTTGTTTATCTGTGTTTAACTATATCTCTATCTAAGCCCAAATAAATAATCTATAAATGGATCTATATATTTATAAATTAAACATATTTGTTTCATTCAATATAAACACTAAACTCTATTGGAAATGAGATAAATAAATTTGGTAATGTAAATGTTAGGTAGTTGATATTACTTTTACTTTTTATAACAAAAAATTATTAAAAGATCAAGAAAATCAAGTCACGTAACTATCGATGATAACGCCGCTAAAATCTATATAATAAAAAGGAACACAAAACGTCACATGACGTCACTATATAATAAAGAATAACACAAAGCGCCATATGACGTCACCACGTTCCACCTAAAAAGATAATACATTATTTTATTTTTAAATCAAAATAAAATAAAAGATAAATACAATTTATCATTTATAATATCTATAAGCATTTATAGATATTAAATCTTACCACTATATGACATTAATAAATAATGTAATTTACCATCGTTATCTCTTTGACATTTGTAAAATTTTAGCTAATCTAAATCTAAACTTAAAAAAATCTAAAAAATCTAATAATCTATGTATAAACTTTAAATAAAATATTAAAATAAATAATAATATTATAATTTAAATGAAAGAAATACAATATTATTAAATTACATCTAGAAAGGATAAATACACATTATTATGTTTAATATAAAATAAAAACAAACATTTATAGATATATAATTTCATCCACTATTTGACATTAATTAATAATTTTATTTACCATCATTATCTATTTGACATTAGTTAAATTTTAGATTAGCTAAATCTAAACTTAAAAAAAAAAATCTAAAATTATATAATTTATCTATAAACTTGAAATAAAATATTAAAATTAATGAGATTTTATTTATTATAAAACATATATAAACATTATGTTTTACGTAAAAATAAAATTTATATACATTTTATCTAACTAATTATTTATTAAATATTATTCACCTACTACGTAGTTTCATAAACTAGTTATTGATAACGGATATAACCTAAGATTAGGGTTTCAAATATGGGTAGATATGTAAATATCTCTTGTTAGTTTATTATCATCATCCTAAATGATTATTATGTGATTAGTAGCAAGGAATTCTAGATCACTAGAAAAAACCAAAATTTGAGTCTTTAAGCCTATAGAGTGGTGGGTATGCCTACCATTCTAAAATCCACATATCATTGTGGATACCTCAGTGTCACTTTAGTTTTTCTATCAGTATCATTTTCATTTTAAAACTTTGGAGATATTCATTATTCTCAACTTTCTATCTGAATACTAATTTAGTCATTAATTTTGAGAGAGAGAGAGAAAAGCCGAGAACGAACAATTACTGCGGGAAAAAAAATCTACAAGGCCGGTGTTCCCGCCGAGGAAATCCCCCCTAGCAAGGCCACCGCTGTTGAGATATCGGAAAATCTCCTCTCGGTCAAACGGTGAAGGCGACAACCTGCAAAAAAAAAAAAAAAAAAAAAAAAAAACCCAGGAGAGGTCTTCTGGGAAAGACACTCTGATGCTTAAGTCAGTTTACGACAAGAAAGCGTATTCAGAGTTATAAACCCAAGAATCACATACCTTTTTCTTGTTTTTGCGAACCTATTTATAAGGGAAATTCCGAGGAATCCATATATCGCTGACCTGCCATCTCGCAAGCTTATCCCTGAAAATCAGGGATGTTAGTTTTCTTATGCTTATCGGCAGGCGCCTAAGGATTTAGCCTGTACGGCCGTTTGGCTCCTTCGGTGATTCCGAACGCTATCATTCGGTATAAGATACGTTCGGTTTTATTCCTCTTCTCGTTCGGAAATGGGGCCTTTCGGCCTTATCTCTCATCAGCCAGCCTCAGCCGCTTTAGTATACCGCAAAGCTTAAGGACTGTTTCATCCATTTTCCCTCCTTTTGGCTTTCACCAGCTAGGTCGCGCCGAATGACACTTTGCACCAGGCGCACGTTAGCACCAACAGAGACAAAAATAAAAAACATTAAAAAAACAAATTGTATCCACCAACGAAAGATATGATGAGTTCAGAAGGCATCAGTAATTGATTTTTATTTAGGATCTCTGGCTGCAGATTCCGATCGCACGTCAGCACCAACAACAACAATCCAAAAATGGTCAAGCTTCAGAAATCAGACATATATGTGATCTGTGTTTTTTGTCTCCTTCCTACTGAAAACATGGCCCTCAACGATTCCACCAAAATGGACTACGGAACCTGTCCATATAATCTGCTCAATTTCATGTGTCGACAAACACACAGAAAGAAATAGTTTCGTATCCGTGTTTTTGATCTCCCAAATCCAGTAAAATATGGGGAATTCGGGTGATTTTGATGTTATTGTGATCGGCGCCGGGGTGATGGGAAGTTCAGCAGCATATCAAGCAGCCAAACGAGGTAAAACAACCCTTCTCATCGAGCAATTTGATTTCCTACACTACCGTGGATCGTCTCACGGTGAATCTCGAACAATCCGAGCAACTTATCCTGAACCCTACTATTGTCCGATGGCAATTGAATCCGAGAAACTGTGGAGAGATGTAGAATTGGAAATCGGTTATAAAGTTTATTATAAAACACAGCAATTGGATTTAGGACCGGTGGATGACACTTCTCTCCTCTCTCTCATCGCCAATTGCGAAAAATACTCGATTCATCATCAAATTCTCGATCGTCACCAAGCAAACGAACATTTTTCCGGCAAAATTGAGGTCCCGGAGAACTGGATTGCTGTTGTGACGGAGCTTGGCGGGGTCCTGAAACCTACTAAAGCGGTTGCAATGTTTCAAACCCTAGCGGTAAAACATGGAGCAGTGCTTAGAGACAAAACGGAGATAATAGATATAGTGTCCGATGAACATGCAGGTGGTGTGTTGGTGAGTAGCAGATCGGGAGAAATGTATTCCGGGAAGAAATGTGTGATCACCGCCGGCGCTTGGGTGAGTAAGTTGATTCAAAAGGTTAGCAATGGTGGCACGAAGACGAAGTTGCCAATACAGCCAGTGGAAACAAATGTATTTTACTGGAAGATCAAAGAGGGTCATGAGGTTGATTTCACCATAGAAGCAGGATTTCCTTCTTTTGCAAGCTATGGCAAGCCTTACATCTATGGAACGCCGGCTTTGGAGTTCCCGGATCTGATTAAAGTTGCAGTTCATGGTGGTCGGGAATGTGATCCAGATAAGAGGACATGGGGGGCTGCATCGGCAAACACAGAAGGGGCAACAACGATCAAGGAATATTTGAAAGACTGGATCAGATTAACATTTGGTGATCTAGTCGATTGGGAAGACGGGCCAGTGATAGGCCAGTCTTGCTTGTATTCAATGACACCGGATGAGGATTACATCATTGATTTCTTGGGGGGTGTATTCAATGAGGATGTGGTGGTTGCTGGCGGGTTCTCTGGCCATGGGTTCAAGATGGCTCCCCTAATTGGGCGGATATTGGTGGAACTGGCATTTGGTGGGAAGGCCGCGGCAGAGCAACTCGACGAAGAAATCAAGCATTTTAAGCTGAGAAGATTTGAAGACAATCCCAGAGGCAATATAAAAGGCTTTGAAGACCAAGTTCGCCTTAGGTAGGCAGTCTTAACAATTTCCTGAACAAATTACTGTCTTTGTGTAAGATTTCATGTTAAAATTATGGTTTGTTGGAACAGCATTTCTTAGTCTGTCTCTAATCTATTGTGAAATTTTTGACATGATGCATGTTGTAATACATAAAGTAGGCTCGCATACATGTAGGTCCACCAGGGAGGCAACTAGACACAACAAATTAATGATTTTTATCAAGTTAATACAATACATGATGAATGAGTGATCAATCTTACAAATGTGAACCCTCCATGAAGCCCTAGGGGGCTCCTCATGCGACATTCTGTCATGGCCAGTGGTTAGGTGTACGGGTTGCTCAACCATTAAGGCCCTAAGCCACTAAATTTATCTAATCAAATTAATGATCAATCGAATTAATCATGTGTACCTTGTATGATCAAATACACCTTATTACCATTGTCTTTTAAGGGTTTTTGGATATCTAAATTTTGTAGTCTAATTAAATTCTTTACGTATGTTTAACTTTTGTGTTCAAGTGGTCTATTTTTCACTATATCACAGTTCCCGCAATGTAGTCTATTCCAAAGGGTAGTAGCAAATGTGGACTAAAGAGTATCTTGTAAGTTTTTGGTTCTAGGCTACATATCATTCCTTAAATTTATGGAATTCAGTTTCAAGAACATAACCCAGATGCATAAGTCGAGTAGTATTCAAGACATTCATGATGATGTCTGGATGATTAGCACGATAATTTAAAACCCAGAAACGACGATTGACAATAAAGCATTTGAGAGGGCGATAGGACATGAACCCCATGCCAATATAACCGCTTAAAAAGAAAATAGCACCATTGATTTTGTTTTGATTCTTGGTACAATTGTTTTTAACATCAATGGTTAAAGTAATTTTAGCATTATGGTCCAGAGTAGAAGCAGACCGACACAGTTGATCTGAAGATTGTTTGGTGTTAGTTAGGGATTTCTTACGGGTAGAATACGCATATAAAGTAATTTTAGCATTAGAAAGCCATGACTCAATTCTCAATTTCAAGTTGAACACCTGAAGACTCTACATATGCCTTAACCTGAGTTGAGAAGCAAACGCCAAATATATATTTTAATTTTAAACCAAATACATTTCAAAATGTACAGCCAAGATCAGGTTTAATTTAGCCCCATCCCCAATAATTAAAAAACATCTAAAAGTTGGCTTAAACATGAACGGCATCTGATATATAAAAAAAGAAAAAAACAAAGCAGCAAATACCCAAAGATGAGTGTTGGTAGCTCTGGCTTCATCCTGATCTGTGTTCAGTTGTTCAACTTGATGAAAAATGCATTTACAATCGGGCATCACACATCTTGATCATTTGAAAGGTTCTGTGTTCTGTGCACCGATAAGATTGTACAACGGTATTTTGAAACAAGGTTGTTCTAATAGCCTGATGCATTCAATTGAAAATTTGATCTCTTATAGGTTAAAAAAAAGTTCCAATGAATATATGCTAGTCCTGATGTGGGTCACCGAGGTCTCCAAAAGTTAGGACCTGCACAACCACAAAGAACGGAAAACAAAGGTGGAAGAAATGTTAATCATTTAGCAAGCCAAAAAATGATAAGACAATTTAGTTTGTTAATGTAAGAAAAAACCATCGTATTTTCACTATTTTACCGGTTCGATCCCAGTGGCGTTTTTTCCCTACAAAATTCAAAACATTAAAATGATTTACCAAAACGATAGTTGCTTAAACACACAGATTCTATAATGGGTTTAGTATGAGTAACACGCCGCAGGACCAAACCGATAAAAAGTAAAAAAAAATAATGGTATTTTTATAGGGTTCATAATAAAGAAACCAACGTACTTCTATATTTTAATTGATTTGGTCCCTCAATCAGTTCTTTTCTCCTTTTAGTCACTGTACCTTTTGTCATATATATGTTGGTCCCTCTGTGGCTCTGTCTAGGACGACAGGACCAAATTGATAAAATGTTAAAATATGATTGTTTTTCTCAAATGACATGTGCAATAAAAACGATTATACTTTCACGTTTTTATCGGTTGGCTCCTATGAGTTTTATTTTTTCTAGTCAGAGGAACCAAGTGAATAAGACAAAAAATAGTATATGGCTTAAAGTAGGAAAAGACGGAGGGACTAAACGATAAAAATGTGCAAGTATGTTGGTGTTTTTTCAATATAAATCCATTTTTTTACCATGAACCTTAAACTAAAATGTCAAGCTAATCAAATGGTTACATTACGCATTTCATGATTTGAACAAGACAAATAACACAATTATAACCAGAAAAGATAACTGTGACAAACCAAACTGGTAAGAATATAGATGATTTTTTCCATATAACTAAATTATATAAAAATCTAATACATATAAGAAACAAGTAGAAGAGCCAGCCTCGAGAGTCGAGCCTACAAAATCATTCACGAGCCAAGTTCGAGCTTTACACACAAAGCTCGAAACAAGCTCAAGCTTGATACTTAAAAACAAGTTGAACTCGGGCCTTAACAGGCTCAAGCTCGGCTTGTTTACACCACTACATTTGAAGAAACTTAGTATGAATTCGACCTGTTTAACCCGTTTCAAATGAACTAGATATCTCATATTGACCGGTTTAAAGGTAAGTGGGTTGAAATTGTAATGTCTAGATTGCTAAAAGTGCGCTTGTCACTATGCGTAATTAGGATGAGGTTGGTCCCGGAACCGGCCCGAACAGGACCAAACCCGGAAAGAATCAAAACTGCCCAAAATTAAGAACCAAGAACCGGCCCAAAAATAAACCGGTTCAGGCCGGTTCCGGTTTTTCCCGACTTTTTCAAAGAAAAATAGAAAGCCAGACCGAACCTGGTGGAACAAAAAACCGAATTACATGAACAGAGACCAGCCCGAAAATAAACGGTTCGGTTTGGGTAAACGGGTTTTCTTTTGCTCATCCCTATGCTTAAACATTAAAATCCATTCAAAGGGGAAGCACGAACCTCTAGTGGCCATAGGAACTGGAGCTTCAGGGTATGGTCTATGAGGTGTCATGTCTCTATGATTTGCAGGTCGGATGGGATAATGCCAATTGTTCGACATTGGAGGCTCACAAGGTGGACCAGCATACGTATTGTGAGCATATCGTACTCTAGGACCATCAGGATGGCATGAACCTGTTACAGATACGTGATGCCCAAGCATGAGCAAACCATATGGCGTAAGCACATAACAAGTAGAAAGATTATTGAACCATATACAAAGCATATGATCTTACCAGCGAATGGAGGGGGTGGAAACCTCCAGCTCTCATCATGTGGGGATGTGTGCATTCTGTCATGATCGCTGTGAAAATTCCCAGAGTCTATACTGTTGACAAAATGGAACCTGCCAGGGTAGGAAGGAGGTGGAATCTCCCTACACGAGTGTTCTGACTGAAAATACGAGAACTGAGATGATGGAGCAGGGTGAGGAGGCCTCAGATGCATGTTATTGGCAGCTTGAACAGGTGGTCGAGGAGCAGGTACGTTGGTGAAAGAGCAAGAATTAGATGGCTCTGGTACTTGCATATCCATGCGAACGTCTCTGCCTTCAGAAGGATGATGATAATGAACTGACTGGACCATGGACTGCTGTGGATCGTCATTTCCGTTCTGCATTGCAGGTGTCAAATAAAAAGTTAGTAACATAAGACACCTAACCACACGCAATTCAAAAGCAATTGACATACAGATATCCACTTACCTGATTAGCTACAAAAAAATTGCCATCAGGAAAATTCCCCATGGTGTCTGGCAATGGAGGTGGACCAGGTGGTGGAGGAATGGAGGCTGAAGGAGGTGGAGGAAGGGAGGCTGGAGGAGGCGGAGGCAGAGGCAGAGGAAGGGAAGCTAGAGGAGGTGGAGCAAGAGAGACCTGAGGAGGTGGAGGAAGGGAGGCTAGAGGAGGTGGAGGTGGAGGAAGGGAGGCCAGTGGAGGTGGTGGTGGAAGAGAAGCTGCTGCCGGTGGTGGTGGTGGTGGTGGTGGTGGAAGTGAAGCTGGACGAGGTGGAGGAGAGTTCGGCAAGGGTGGAGAAGATGGAGGCAAATCCCTGGGCAACGGAGGGGCAAAGGATGGCACATGTTGTGTAATTTGATGGAGGGATTTGTCTGCTGCTTTCCCCAAGCTGATATTTCCTGGGGCAATTATTTCACCTTCACGAGAGGGAGCCACATCTTCCATTTCAAGCTCGCCATCAACATCCTCCAATACATGGGTATGCTTCTCTGTTGCAGGTGTGCAAACCCCATCACGCTCTTCAGAAACTTGAGAATTTCGTTCAGGAGTAACCGCCTCAAATCCCTCCGCATCAGAGTCACTTCCTTCTTTTCCATCCTTGAGCATTGTTGGCATGCGGAAACCAGATAGTTGTATGCTTGAATTACTGATGCCATGGAACAAAACCATTAAAAGCAAAGATAAGATTCAATCCATTTCACCATCTTCAATATTTGATTATTTCACTTCAACCAAACAAATAGATGGATAAATCAATGTGTTTAAACGGTAAAATAGCAACCTACATACATCTTCTTTAGCGTATATAGCGATGTACACAATTCATCAACCAAACAAATAGATAGATAAACTAATGTGTTTAAAGGGTAAAATAGCAACCTACAAACATCTTCTTTAGCGTATACAGTGATGTACATTATTTTTACCATTTTTAACAATCTATTTCGATCATTATACTATTTATAGCTGAATAGTTTAGAATAAACGAGTAAAATAACAACCTACTTTCACCTTTTTAACGTTTCTAACAAGTTTATTCAAGTTTTAAGTCATACTGCTATAATCGTGAATTTTAAAGTACAAGGTTACAAAAGGTAATTAATAAAGTATGTTGCCATATACAATAGAAGAAAGTGAAAGTAAGTTTGCTATGTTACGTATATGTAATACTACGCACCTTCCATACTCATCAACAAGCATACCCTCCACCTCCCTCACTGGGTCATCAAAGGCCCTTTCATTCCTAAAGGGTCGACGAGAATTACTAATTCTAGAAGACACGTTGTTGAGGGAATCAAGCTCACGAATATGGTGGCGGATCATCGGTTCTGGAAGGATCTTCCTTTCTTGCCACAGCTTTAGAACCTATTCCAGAATAATAACACATTATAAATTACCAGAGGCACATGACCGTACCAATCACCCGTTACGATGTTTAACATATTTCGATAGACCTTGATATCTTATAAACAGTGGTTAGATTAACGAGTGCAACAAACTGCCCCATCGTATGTGGGAATGATATCTACAAACAAGACTTGCCTTTAAGCACTGCCGACGATTTTCAAGAGCACTACTCCCTGGAGGAGCAGCAGCCAATAACAACCGTGGTAGCACTGCTTGGATTGCCGAAGGATACAAACCGCCCACATCACCTGAAACACAATCAATTGAGAATGCATTGATAAATGTTGCATTTGTCATGTTGACAAACCAACAAATAGTTACCTTTCATCCCTCGAGAACACTGGGCAATAGAATCCACGAGGAAAAACAAATCCACCCGTTTATGTAAACTTGGTTCTCCTTCCAAACTGCGGACAATAGTCTCTACCACCTACAATCATCACAATTGTATGTTTGATTACCAAAGATGCGGACACACGAAACTTTAAGGCAATAAAATGGCTGAAAATACATGGCGACATAATTAAGACACTTGATTTCTATGCTGTAACTGCCTCTATATCCAATGAAATAATTATACTCATATACTTCCAGTACACCACCTTCATGATTAACTTTGCTGTGAAAATTGATATACACATGGCATAGTTGTCAAACTCGTAAGAGTCGACTTGTACGAGTGGAGTCAATTTATACACAAAACTAGTGACTCGTTTCGGTTAAGAACTCACGAATCATCGGTTGACTTGGAACGGATCAAATCAACCTATGACACCGGTTAATTGGTATTTTTCAACTTTTCATCATGTTTCCAGTGAGTAATTCATATCTAGCTTCCAGCTTTATTTTTGTTTGAAAAATAAAGGAGGCTTAGAGCCTAGAAGTACGTACCCAAATAGTTTTTTGTTTCCAGCAGGTAATTCATATCTCTGCTCTTTGTTTCCAGTGTGTATCATTTACATGTGTATTAAACATTTAATCTTATAACTTTTTTAACATCGAGTCACGAGTTAACTATGACAAATGCTATCTTAGGCTAACAAGGTCCATGAGACCATGACTATAGCTTTATTGAATCTCGACATAACAAAATCAAGGTAACAGGTATATTATGTAGCGGTTAATTAAAAATCATAATTAAGAATCGTGATCACTCATTCTGATAAGCAATAGGGACAAAACTAGTGGCAAAATGAGCAAATTGGACAGGTTGTGTAACATGTCAAAATTGTAAATACTCTAGCATGGGTCAAAAAATGTCACGGTGGCCGGCAGTACAGTTTTTGATAACTATTAATATGTTAAACATGATTAAAAAGATCATTTGTTTATTAATATATTCAATTAAACATAATTTAATTTTCCACATCTGAATACATTTGGTTGACTTGCAAGTTACAACCTGATTCCATTTTGACTAAACTTTTTAACCACCATATACAGAAACTTCTTTACCTGTGTCACCGTATTAGAAACTTCTTTACCGGTGTCACCGTATTAGAGATGATTATAGGTTCTTTTTTACAAGGTTCATTGACTCATCCTGACTAATTTGACAAAAAAAAGTATAAATGCTAACAATTTAACCAGATAATCAAGTAATTTCATTAAAAAAGTAACTAATAAACGATATATATGAATATATGATAAAGTTAACAATAAGTTTCAACAAACCTTAATTGATTAGTAACACTATAATTTGAAAACAAGTTACAATCAACCAACTAACCAAATAAATGTATGAAGGTATGATTGTATCAATTAGTATATGTGCTATACAGATTTAAAATTTATAACCAATTTAACAACCAAGTAAAAATAAAGTACCCCAATAATTAGATCATTAAACAACTAACCCTAAAATTTAAATTAAAAAATTATACCTCAAGTGACAAGTGGTCTTTTTATGGGTATCGAAATTTCCAGTGTCACTGAAGATCTTAGGTTACTTGTTCAAGTGACAGGGAACCTTTGGGTCATTTCACTTCCAAAACAGTACAGACTCTCATGTGTTGTGAGAACATAGTGAGCTATTCCCTCAACAGTCCATAACACATAACATTGCAGATAAAGTGGCATAATGTTACCTTAACAGCAATGCCAAACTTCGCGCCGTCAATCGCAATGCGTGTAGCTCGGTCAATGCTCTTCTTCGTCCGTGTTAGCGCCCCAAGACTGGCCTCAAAGGATGTGAGAGCAGCATTCGCTTCCGATATAGTGCTCCATTTGCCAGCGTGCTGCTTCTTTGGTTTCTCAATGTGCAAATGTAAAGAGGGACTACAACAGCCACTGTTTTCAAGGAAATTACTATTATCTGAAGTAGATATGTTGCAAATTGAAGTATTGGGTGGAGAGGCTCGTGTAGTTGAGTCAAACGCATCAGTCGGAGGGGAGGATGTCCGGGTACCTGTCAAAGTTTTATGGCTCAAGCCATCTTCAAATATAGAATTTGAATGAGAAAATTCAGGACCCGGGGTAACAGTCTTCAATGCTTTTACAGTGGTTAGTGTTGGAGAATCGTCTACTTCCATGTTCGATCTTCTACTTCCTCTGCCATCTTTCAGTCTAAGAGAAAAAATACAGTTCCATATAACAAGTTGATATAAAGACCAGATCTAACAAAAATAGGCAGTAACAGAAGAAAGTAGATATAGCTTGGCACATCTTAACTTACATTGCATTGTCGTTGCCCTTATCTTCAAGCAGATGGTCTCCCACATTGCAGCTTTTCTGAGTAGACTGCAGCAGAAAATTGGCTTCATCGTGTGATACAACTCCGTTTTCCACATTGCTTGATATAGGATCTGAACTCACCCCAGAGACATCCGAAGGATCCTTTTTGCTTGGCTCAATTATTTCCGTAGATTCAAGTTCACATTCATTTTCAACACGAGGCGTAGATCGAACAGAGGTATCATTACATTCAGGAAGAGATTCTGTCTTCTTGATAGCATCTGGTGAAGATTTGGGGCTTTGCAGGACCGCAATCGTTTCAACAGTATTAGTACAAGGTGGCATGACCGAATCTTTACTATCAGCAACTTCCACTGGTTTTATGGTGCTCTCTTTAAAAGGCTCGTCTCCTGGGTTACTACTAGTTCTACAAGGTTGACTGCAGGCGTTGACCTCGTCTATTGCATCATCCCGTTCAACTGGTGGAGCTAAATTGCTACAAATTCCAGAGGTACAAGCCAGAGAATCTCCATTACTGAGAGAGTTCACCTTTTGTACTTCAGAATCATCTGTTCTTTTACTCTCCATAGCCACTTTAGAGCAGTCTCTTGAGGAGAGAGACCCATTAATTATAGCCTTCATGGCAGATGGTCCTCTGGGAGAACTTTGCTTTTCTTCTGCAACATTAGCAGACATGGCTTCTAGAGCACGGTGGAGTCGCTTTGATGGTGGTAAAGCAGCTTCACCATCAACTAGGCAACCAAAATGCTTATTCTTGTTGGCTTCCCATAGTGGAGGCTTATTAACAATACATTTGCTCAACAAAAATGAAGGGTCTGATTCTTCCCTACCCACTGGAAGGTTCCCCTTTGCCAACACGTCTTCTACATCTCTTAAGACTATACTGTCTTGCCTGGGTGTATATACAGCTTCTGAAGGTTTATCTAATTTAATCATGGTCTCTGCTTCTTCTTTGGACGATGATGATGTTCGCCCCATCCGAACCCTGGCCCTTTTTACTAGCGGCAAGTGCTCATCACCATCTTCCTTAGAACACTTTCCGATAGGTCTTTCACAATCAGCATTCTGAATAGATTCAGTTTTATCAATCTCAATGCCAGAACCTGGTTGCTTGTCAACTCTATCAGGTAACTCGGTGGTAACATTGATAGCACGTTTTCTACTGGGCTTTCTTTTCTTTTTAACAATGATGGCCTTTGTTTGGAATTCAAGTGTTCGATTCCACTGCATGTCTCCCCCAGAACATTCCACGGCATTATCCTGTTCCATAAGCTTATAACTAGACTGTACACAGTTGCCATCATTAAAACTCTTGTTATCAGAGTCCATGGTGACAATTTCAGAACCGTTTTCCTCGGGACTAGTATTTGAAACAGGAGTTAAATCCTTATCTGGTCCATCAGATGAACCTGGTGAAGTCCTGACCCTTTTCGTCCTCCTTTGTGCCCCATCACGTGATATGCTACATAAATTACCATTACCCATCACATCTTCTGATGCCACAGTCAAGTTCTGAAATCTAAAAAACTCTGCTCGGGCCGAACTTCTTGATCTTCGAGCAGATGGCACCCTTCCATTTAATGACGAGTCCTGAGAACCAGAATATTTCTTTCTGGAATATGTAGTAGGCAAAGCTGTTTTTGTCACCGCCAAATTACTACTAGGCTCTTCGGTCATTTTGTCCACCTTGAAAAGAACATCTTGTGTCGTGGCAGCATCACCCTCGCCCAGACCTTCATTAGGTTTTGAAGAATCTGACATTTTTGTAGACGAGTCAACGGTAGGTGTGAGAACCTCATCCTTAGACCCAGAACTGGCAACACATTCCTCTGATTTGACACCATTTGTCGAAGTGGCTTGACCAATTGTATTAACGCCATCAACTTGCTGCTGTTTTTTGATCTCATCATAGCTATCAATTATCTCCCTTACAGCACGAACAAAATCAGCACCTTTACCATGGCGTTTGCTCAGAAGAGATTCTTTCTTCTCTTCAGTAAACGCCTCAACGTCAGCCGGATTGCAGAATGCTCTGTGCATGTTCAGAGAGATTAAATTCATCCAAAAACCCAAGTTAACCTCATAAATAAAAGCAGGACAAACATATGGGCAAACAAGTTGACGATGACAAATTCGTCAATGTAAAAGCATTAGAGCAATCCGTCAGACCCATCAGATTTTTATGTCAAACTATTTGAAGAAATCTTTAGATTACTCAGATGTGGTAAGCCAAAAAGAGCCCGTGCAGTTTTTCAATTGCAGTTGGCACAAAGCTTCAGCACATATAGAGAATATGATTTGAGTTCTTAGCTTATAGTAATCTAAGGGTGCGTTTCTTTGGTGAGTTTTTAAGGTATAGAACGGGTTTGGGTTTCATAAATATTATTTGTTTAAGAAATGACCACCAAATATGTGGAAATGATTACCAAAAGCTCAAACCCATCCACACTCACGAGTTTTCTCATTCCTCCTATTCTTTCACATTTTTTCAAACCCATACCTATACCCATACCCATACCCATTACTAAACCATCAACAAACCAAACGCACCCTAAATAGTTTTGCGCAGACACAACAACCGCAACTATGAAAACAAGACTAAGCCTACAAAAGGACAACATACTTTTTTGGCACATAAACTCTGAGAAAATGATAAATTCGGCACATAAACTCTGAGACAATGCAGCAATATTCAAAGTGTGCAAGGTGAACCTGGTTTTAAAAGGCACAAGATGATCTGAGACGCTAAGGATCCTGAAAGCCTAAGCATGACGTGCAGGCGCAGACACGAACATGAAACCCAAACGAAATGTATGATACTAAGTAGGAAAACAAAAAACTAACAATATCAAAAGTAATCACAAGAATTAGATTAAACAAAAATAGCCCAACTTATTTTTCTCGGTCCAAAAAAAACCTAGACCTATCAAATGCCATGATACTAGCGCCTCATCAAGCATCACAGCACCTCGGCCTACCTGATGTGATGAGGATTACGTTTGGCACGCTTTTTGAAACCTAGGTGAATTACGGCACATGCTTAAGAAAAGAAAACAGATCATCAAAAGGTCTTATGCACAACCTACTTGGACCGACTAGTACCCCAGGATGCTAAGGGTGCGTTTAGCAAGCAAACATTATCGGTTTGAAGTTTTTAACAAAACTGAAAACATGATGGTTTTTAAGAAAACACATTTTAAATATGAAAATGTGTTTAGATGTGTTATAAATAGTTCTTTGCGTTTTCATTTTTCACTCCCCTTTATAACATAGATTTGAATGACTAGCTTGAAAACAAAAGATGAAAAGCTCATATACACACACACACACACACACACACATATATATGTTTTCAAGTTTACTTGTAAATTTGAAAGCTAAAAACTGGAAATTAAGAACATAAAACCAATGGACCTGAACGCGTTCTCCAGAAACCCTTGTTTTTGACGAAAATTTTTGCCGAAAACAGGTTAATTAAACGGGACCTAAGTATTTCTGTACGAAGTTCAACTACTACTATTTTTAGTATCATCCGACATGCCACCTGCCTCATGAGCTTGATTTCCCATACACATTAAAACCTATGACATTCAGAATAAAAAGACACGCGCCTAGTCAGTTCAAACGTTAGAGGGTGTTTGGTTCACAAAGTTTTTTCTAAGAAATGGAAAATTGTGAAAGAATTTCAATTGAAAGAGACAGACACAGAGATGAATGGGATGTGGTCAACCTATGCGTTTAATTGGCATGAAATGGAACTGCAATTCAATTTCTAAATGATTTCATGTTTGGTTTGTAGATCTATGGAATTGACACGTGAATCAAAACAATGTATCCTCTTTTTAATTTCTTTGTGATTTTTGTTTTGTTTATACTTGGAAATGGAATGTAATTACTAGTAGAATTGTCCATATTACGCTTTATTAATTTTGTTTCTACGAAACTTCTATTCCACTACAATATAAATAAAGTATAACAGCAGCAAAAGTAATTTATTTCATAAACTGCAATGGTAAAAGAAAAGAACTGAAAAAGATAATCCAATTATATTACATGAAAATAGATTTGCATCATCAAACACATAAAAATTGAAACACCGTGATCCCATAAACAAGAATAGGCACAATCCGATATGCATTTACCTATATGTAAACCAGTATTTTGAAAATCGTAAGAAATCTTACAAAACAGGGAGATAGATCTGCATCATCAATCACATAAAAATCAAAACAAAATTGAAACCTAAATCCCAAAAAAAGGTAAACCCATAAATCCAATATGTAAGCATGTATATGTAACATGGGTACTTGAATCTATGAAAATATGGCAGATAAAATCAGAACGGATATAAAATCGAGAAAATAAACGTGACAGAGATCGAGACTAAGAACAATTATCTAGGGTTTCGTGATTATTTTGGATAACCAAGGAAATCCTACCCGAGCCAACTTTGTTGACAGGCCTCATGAATAGCTATAGCAAACCCATGGGACCGGGCAAACCACCTATTCAAAGATAGCGACGGGTGACTTCCTGGATGTTGAAGGTGTAGGGATTTGAACCTGGGACAACTCCTTTGGAGGGTCTTATCTTCAAGTCAAATGCCACTCAACAAACTCCAACGCGATTGGATTTTGTGATCTATTATTTATGAATAAGAGTACTTTCACCCAGATATGAATCCCTTGGAAATTTCTAGATGAAATCAGTTGTTCCATAGATATTGACAAGGAATGGTAACTTACCATCCAATTGAATTGAATATTCCATCAAAATATGCAACTAAACATGATCAAGAATCTAGTTAGATGGAAGCTTTAATTCCATTCCACTACATGCTTATAAACCAACCACCCCTTTATAATGAATGCCTACGTCTCACCTAAGGTCACTCGAGAAAGTTTTTAAAGGTATCTCACTAAGGCCACTCAAGACATGTGCTATTGACGATAGACAGACGATCTGAACTCATGAACCCATATGGTGTATCACTGAACAAAATATGAATAAAAAGGTTGTGCCCACTTTCATTAACCCTTACTACGCATAGTTGAATATTTTATTGCTGATATTGAAGTTAAAATAGTGTAGATATAGATGGCAATGAGTATGGGCAGTGAGAATCCTGGTAGGTGCAGTCACCCTCCCATTATTTTAGCCATTAGGGGGATGTTCAGAATTTTAATATAAACTCACAAGTTAAAAGAATTTTCAACCCAACCCCCATCAGGGGGGTTTATAATCTAATTAATCGCTATGTAACTTTCAAGACCATGGCCCCAGCATTTGTGATATGTTTGAAAGAGAGATGCAACTAAGATATATATCATTGATCAATGTAAATAATATACATCTTATAAATCTAGTCCACACATATCTTTTCCTGGACTACTAAGATCGGAACTACATCCACATATTACCAATTTGTTATCCCCTGTGATTGCTTCCAGTATCAAAAGAAATTATGAGCAGTGATATAATATCATAACAGTAACAATTTGATGACCGTTTATTATGATAATGGTTAAGAAATATGCTAAATATTAGATAACTATTTAGTATCATGTTAGTGCAGGTATCTCAGCAGCACACTAATATTGAAGCCAAAAGATCCCAATTTGAAAGAATAAGTGAATAACCACAATGAAAGATTTGGCAGTCATGAAACACAAGAGGAATGTAGAATAAGCTGCAAACAAAAAAGAGTCCAATTGATATTGAACATCAATAGTTGGCACTGATACAACTACCCCTCATATTTAGTCAGCCTACTACCTAAAAATAGCATCTTTGGCTAAAAAAGAAGTCAAACAACAAGTCTTATTGCATCTTAGATCAGATACTGGACATGTAGCATCCAAGTATTTTAAAGGCGAAAGACACTCTCGAGTCTCGAGGCGATTTCTTTGATTAGGGACTAAGGAAAGTAACACAAAAGATCAAGGGCCCGAATGAAAGGATCTAGTTAAAACATTACATAGAAACATACAATATAGGCATAATATGAAGATATAATAACATGTATACATCAAATCCTAAATGTTAAATGGTCTATATACCAAAAAGTAGTAGTAAACAAACTACAAGGCTTGAAAACTCTAATAAAACATAACAATTTATATTGTTGATAATAATTCCTAATTGGTTTAGGAAGCGTTTAGTTTGTTGATGGTTTTAGAAATGGATATGACTTTGTATATGGATTTGAAAGAAAGGAGGAGAGAAAACCCACGAGTGTTGGTAGGTTTAAATTATTGAGGATGATTTCCATATATTTGGTTTAGCATTACCAACCAAACAATCTTTATGAAACCCAGCCCATTCCACACCTTTAAAACCCACCAAACAATTGCACCCTTATATAAATTCATTATGACATTTTAATTTTATTACTTTCAAAGTGCATCCCCTGCCCTCAAACAATCTGCGGTTTCTAGTTCTTCCTACATAGATGCTCTCTCAGATACAGTTCCTTATGTCGCCTGACCTCTAACAAAACGTCGATAAAAAAGGTCCCTCACCTGAGACATGACGACTCCTCTCTTCAGTGACTAAATGACACAATCAATTGACTCTATGAAGCAGTGTCGCCTAGACAGTGGCTAAATGCCTGGACTGCATCAATGCGACTTGATGAAAACCAAAGCACATGAGCACCTAGTTGACTGACTTTTGCACCTGTAACTACACTGGTAGCATCTATAAACATTAAATATCATAATTTATGACGTCAGTGAAGAATGACAGTACTTGATATTGGATTGACTGCTGACTGATCCGCCCAGGTTCCCAACGAATAGCATAAACAGTACCTAAAAAGCATTTAGCTAAGTTCCATCCAATAACTTTTGGTGGGTACAGTTATGGAACTCTTCACCCATTCTATCAACTTATTGGTCTATTCTTGCAAAAAGTGAGAATCGTCAACATGTTGTTTCACTTTATTTTCATACAAAGTTAAATAATGATATCACTCCACCCCTATAGCATCTAAAATGATTAATTTTAATTACAATGATAGGAACATGCATGAAATGATGCATAACCGAGAGCAACATCAACACTAAAATGAACTCACATGAGAAACCCCAATGCTCAACCCCACCCTACCCAAAAGCATACTCACATTTGTTGGGTCCCAAAGAAGAAGACGAGAACTTTCTTCCAATCAGCAGAGTAACCCCACTTCTCCGGCTCACTCACCTGCAACCATCATACAAATTTACAGTAAGCACAAGCTTCCTACTGTCAATGCCCTTCCAAAATAGTAATGAGACACTGAACAAATTACGTGACACGCTTACAGATAATTCCACAAAGAATGCTATGATGGTGTTCATATGTGCATTTTCAAAGTGACTATCAGACAGTTTCTAATTAATCAGATATAAATAATCATAGTGATACTATCAACATCAAAACTGATTACCAAAGGGTAGAATAAATTCACTTATATGCCATTATTTTATCTTCCACTTCCTCAAATAATTAAAATTTCCCAAATATTCAACAACTTGAAAAGTGATTCTTTTTTTGGTAAATGGGTTCTGGTAAATAATAAAAGAAAGAAAAGATTACCCAAACACCAACCGGAACAAACCGGCTATAGAACCACAAAACCAGCCAAAAAAACTAGTGCAGTGCAAACCACCACCAAACTAACTAAAGAGACCCTTCGCAAGGGAAAAAAACATAATAAATCAGGGTCCCAAACAAACCATTCAGAACCAACCAAAGTAGAGGCCCTTATAAACCTCAAAACAATCATCAAGCAACCAATACAAATATACATAATACAACTTAAAGCCACACAATGGATAGAAGTATAGAACTCCCAATAAAATCAACATCGCAATCTTGAAAAGTGATTATTACAACTTCAAGAGGAAAGATTACATCCAAACACTATGTCCTTGCATCACATTCCATGCCCCAAGTATCACACTCTGAATATTTATTATCATATAAGCACTTACAAATTTCACATAGAGACACCCCCTTAACCTAGTATTCATTTCAATTATGTTACAAAATAGAGAAGCTTGATTGATGAAGTCACCTAGAAGTCTAGAACTACTGCAGATGCAAAACTGATATTGGTTTTGTTGCAAATCTAAAATCTTTTGACTTCTGTTCTCTCGCATTCAAAGTGTAATGGAAGTACAAGAGAATACCAATTCCAACCAATAAATCATCACCCCTAACAAATAAACAATAGCACACTAAAGGCACAACTTTGTGCAGAATCTTTACAACAACTCATGGATCGGTCCATCAAAAACCCTAAGTTTATATGCAATCCATAGACCTTAACTACACAAGATTTGGCAAAATAAAAGAAATCGGCAAACATACCGTAGCAGGCCAAGCAGGAAACCCTTTCACCTTGGCAAGAACAAGATCGCCGACCTTCCACTGCCGACAAGCGGCGGCGGCTGCGGCGGCTTTACTGACACCTTTCCTCCGACTCGGCGCCATACGAAACACGAGAAAACAAACCTACTGCCGCAATCAATCAAATCAAAACCATACGACGCTACGAAACCAAGAACAATATACTTACCGACTAATCTTCCACTGTAACGGACGCAAAATCGCCAGCCTCAAAGCAAGCTTCTTCGAAATCCCTATCTTTTTCTAACAACCAGATAACGATACAGTATGCAGGCATTGAAAGATCAATTGATAACAAAAATGAGGGTTGAACACTGAGTTTGTAAATAAGAACCTAAGTTTACAAGATAAAGTTACGATTATAAGAAACTAGAAGTGATGACGAACATGAAAAACCTCATAAAAACCGTCCTGTGTGTGAGAAAGACGAAACCCTAGAATCCTGAAGGGGATGAGAGGGGCTTTGTATGGGTTCTGTGGAAGAGGGGGATTCACATACGGAAAGAAACAGATATGAATTTGGTTTAAAGAAGGGGTGAATGCTAGTGTGCGCCAAGGGTGCGTGTATTGGGCTAACGTGATCGGTGATGGTATGGATACGGGTGCAAACAGCACGTGGCCTACCGACTCGTCATCGGTCATTCATTATGATGATGGACTGCTGATAAAGTGCGCAGTCTGGGAATATAACATGGGCCTTTCTTATGATGGGCCGCTTAAGATGGGCTTAGCTTTACGGCCCACTTCCATTATATGTTAAAAAACTAAACCTACCTATACATAAAATTTGCAAATCTTCTAGGCCAATGAAAAGTTGCAAATCGTCAGCCGCATCTTCTAGCGGCCGAAGGTGATGATAGGATTCAGACCCCAGGTAGTCTGGATGGAAGTTCCTAACCGACCACCGAGGGGCAGAGGGTGAAGAGGTAGACGACACCCGGAGCACCAGTAGATCTTGTCGGTTACCGGAATGGATTTTGAGTGTCAATTTTGGATACATCTTTTATGATGTCAGGATAGGAGTCTCTGAATATGTATATAAACTTCAGTTCTTATTCTTAATTTTAATTATATTGTTATAACTTAATTTACAAGTTACCTTAACATGTAGGATTTCAACGTCTTTACTATATGATAAGCTAACTACTATTGGTCAGCTAGTTATAAATCTCAAACCTATTTATTTTTGTAACACCAAGGGGAGAGTTTTGTTGTTATACAATTATGAAAGATCGGATATTTTTAAGTAATTATGATGTTATGCCTAAAAAATGATTGAGGTCTAAAAAGTTATAATTGTTACGCATTTTGATCAAGATAATTAGTGTTAATCCTGAGAAAGTACTCTGATAATGATTGTGGCAATAACAAATCTGAATTGTGGATGTTTCATTAATTAATAATAATAATTCGTTTTCTTTATAAATATTTTATTATTCATTTTTTCTTTTGCATTTAATGAATATTACTTGAATTTTTAATTTTTTTTAGATTAGTTTAATATTCAATAACAATAGAAATAATTATACAATGTAAATAATAACTATCAAACAATTAAGAGTAAATAGTCATTTTAAATGCCAAGGGACAAAAGTCGTAATAAAATTTCAAACACAATAACTCTCAGTGTAATTTTTATAGTTAAATAACATAATCCATAATTTTTAATAAACCACAATGACGAAATCTGTAATTTACCATTTATTTTATTTTTCTACTTGTTTATTGTATTCTGTCATACTTTCTTGGTACCAAAAAATATAACAATATATAAATGAATTGATTAAAATTTGGTTAAATGCAAGAAATTTGCAATTTACTTCACTAAAGTTTATGATTATAATAGTATACTATAATCTTAATGAATTATAGCAATTTACTTATATTTTTTACAATCATAAAAAAGTTATTTTTTAATTTTTATCAGTTATATCTATTATCTAATTTTTCATGATTATAATAATTAGTCAGTGTCCAATACAACGTATCAATATTTATATAATATGGAAAAACAATTGGTAATTGCCAATCAATTATTTCCGCTTAAAAGAATGCATATAGTTATAATCAATTTTAATAGATGACGTGGAATAGTTGTAAATATTTATATCTCATATTATTAATGCCATAAAAATAACCGACTTTGTAAAAAAAATTGCTAACATTAAACAAAGTTAAGTTAGATTGTTATAATTATGAAAATTTTAAAAAATAAGTTGTAATAATTGTAAAAAAATATATAGATTGTTATAGTTGATAAATTTTAAAATAAATTGCTATATTTGTAAACTTCAAGCATGCAGCAAATCTTTTTTAAGTAATAGATTACCAAAAAGTCAAATACCTATTCAAACACGAGTCGTCATTATATAATAAATTTGGGAGGTAATTAATAGATGGTTCCTTAATTAAGCAACAATTACAAGTTTTTTCTTCTTTTTTAAAGTTGCATTGACAATATTTTATTACCAAAATGTTATACATTTAGTTATTTCTAATAAAATCCGTTAAAATGTGATGTGAAGTCAAAGACAAATTAGTCTTTTTAAGGTCAAATGATGTTTTTTTGGTAATTTTTCTTCTTCTTCTTATTATTAACAACTATTAATTAAAATGTTATTAAAATTATTAAAGTTTCTCCATGTTATTGTTTAAATTTTGAAGCCTTCGTCGGCTACCACAAGTCACCACCACTTCTGGACATCGATATCGCCTCTGCCTATGGACATAGCCACCACCACCACCGACATCTTCGGCGCCCACGACCATTACTTTACACATGAACTAGGATGATACAAAGGTGGGTTTTGATTTCGAGGAGAGAGAGGGAGAGAATGAAGATCGGGATTTGGAACCATAAAACTCATCAAAGCACTAGATATGGAATGATGAAACTTCATTGAAGCCATATATATGAAAAGTTGAAACACTAGTTGAAGCTGCAAATCCAGACTACCACCACAAGATCGAAGTTGCATGTTCAAACTCCATCACTACCATTGATCATGAACTCGTTACTCTTATTATCGACACCATCATCACTCTACCATTGCAACCTTCGATTTGGGTTTTGGACTTTTGGTTAATGATAATAGCATCCCCTTTCATCCAAGTTTGGAAATCACGTACAACAAAACGAGGTTTTGGATTTACATGTAAGGGATTTTGTGAGGTATCAATTTGTGTTATTAAAGACTTTGGAGTTTGCAAGTACGAGTTTTAACTTAGGATAGTACTTTGTTTTAGATCTCGATTACATTCTTGAAAAATATGTGTTTGTTGTACTAATGTTTCATGTGTATTAAGGTTTCTTTCAATTTTCTTATAATTTATTATTATTTTGATTATACAATTTTGTAAAAATGATCTTCTAGTTTTTAGTTGTTATTTAATTTTGTAAAAATAATCTTTTATTTTTTAGTTGATATTTAATTTTGTAAAAAGAATCTTTTATTTTTTTAGTTATTTAATTTTGTAAAAATAATCTTTTATTTTTTTGTTGTCAATAATTATAATAAGACAAAACTTACAGAAAATGTTATTTGTTTTTTAAAAGACTAAGGAGCGTTTGGTTCGCATATTTTTTCTTTGGGATTTGCATTTTGTCAAAGGATTTGCATTATGCAGTATTTGCATTGTCAGGATTTTGTCAAAGAATCAACATTATCTTATAGAAAAAATTTGCTAATCTGTAAAATGCAAGGTAACTGAGATTTAAAATCTTAGGGGGTGGCTAAGATTTTAAATAACAAAGAATGAACAGATTTAAGAAATCCTGAGATTTTAAATCATTATTGAAATCTGCAAACCAAACATAGGATTTTAAATGCAAATCCCAGTGAATCCCATGAAATCCGCAAACAAAACGCAGGGATGGCAACGGGGCGGGTTCGGGGCGGGAAATGGAAATACCGTCACCGTTTAAAAAAACTGCGGGTATTAAACGGGGATCCCCATTGGGTACGCGGGGAATCGGGTATCCCATTTATAAATCAATGATATGAAATTTAATAACATGGTTCATAACTTAAGCTTAAAATGTTTATGTATGTTGAAATTACAATACTAATATTAAATTAAATTTGTATCCCTATCAAATGATAACGAAAAAAACATTATTTTAATAAATTATATGTAAATAAATAAGTTTTTAATTTATACATAATAATTTTTACGTATAATATATAAAACTAGTTTATAACCGACGTATTACGTGGATATTTTTTATTAAATTTATTTATATAAAATGTATATGAGTAAAAATAAAAACATACAAAAATAATAATTGTGTTTATTTTTTATTATTTACAGATTAAAATATAGAGTATATTTATCTTTTTTAAAAATATTAAATTGTATTTATCTTTTATTTTTATAAGTTGTAATTATCTTTTTGGTGAATGTAGAGGGACACGTGACATTTGATGTTTTCCTTTATTATACATAATAATAATAATTTCCACAACTAATTCAAATTATTACATTTGGATCTAATTATGATTATTATGGATGATAATGATAAATATTTATTTTAGGTAAACATTAATTTTAAATGTTACAAAATCTAATTTATTGCTAATTAATTAATAAAAAAAATAAAGTCAGAATTTAATGCAATTAAGTTAAGGTGTTAAATTTGAAAAAATAGGTGGAAAAATTTTCTTGTATTGTAGAAGTGACATGTAACATGAATTGTTTTGTTTTGTTTTATTATAATATATAGGCTACTCAACTCACGTATTACATGGGTTGATTTAGAAAATACATATTTTTTTATATTTAAATAAATTATTATAAAATTTATATATAATTAAAATAAAAAAATTGAAATCTAGTTAAATTAAAGATAAAAAAATACTTAGTTGTTTGATATTAATTAAAAAATATTATTATATTGTATTATTAAAAAAAAGATAATATGTGTTTGTAAAAAGTATTTCTTTTGATTTTTATTAACTTCAAATATGAAATATCAATGTACGAAACAAAAAACTTCAATTATGTGAATGTGTATATATTTTGAAAATGATAAAATATAAAAATGGAATATCTGAAAATCAACAATCAAAATTTATCATATTCACAATTGAAGTTTTATCAATTAAATTTTAAATCTTATTAGCAAAATAATTAACAAAAATTTCTAACTTTATTTACTACACTTCTACATTTAAATTCAAATTTTTTCATTTTAATTTAACTATGATCATTAAGGATAATAATGACACATATTTATTTTAAGTAAATATTAATTCATTAATGAAAAAATTAAAACCAAAATTTAATGTAATTAAGGTAATATAGTAAATTTGGAAAATGAATTAAAAAATTGGCATAGGTATAATTATTGATTTTAATTAAAGGTATAAGAGATATTTCATAAATAATTATGAGTTGTCATTAATCTGGACCATTGATTTCTTTCTATCCAATGGTCCAGAAACTCCAAGTGGTTTTCTTATTATATATAGTATAGATAGATAAAAATATTCATCTTTTATACATAATATATATACAATATAAATAGCATGTTGTTATTAACAGTAATCGGAGATTTAAACGGGGTATGTAATCGAGTATACGGGGCGGGTATTATCAATACTATACCCGCCCCATCCCCCGTTTAACTTAATCAGGTTCGGGAAACTAGCCTCGTTCAGATCAATTTTCGGTTTTCCCCGTCGGGTTCTATTTTTTTTTTTTTGCCGTCCCTAACCAAACGCCATCTAATTTGCTCTTGACTTAATGTCATATTTTAACGAATTGTGTTAAAATGGACTAAAATTGAAATAATTTGGTATATAAATATATAATGACAGAAACTTACGGTTCGAGATTAGTTAAAGCTCCATCAATGCAATTAAATTTGTATTTGATTACGATTTGCCAAATCATCGCAAATCCAAACAAACACCTTCTTGGAATAAATTCAGGCTTTGTCCAAAAAATTCCTAAAAGATTCGGATTAACAGGAACAAGATGAGGTTTGATTCCAATCGAGGGAGAATTGAGGTTGATCTTCCATTCATATCTACAAAATTTGGTGGACCCTCCTTCTCAACAAACATCCATCATCCATTTCGCCCTTCCCAAATCCAATAATGGGATCCTCTTCATCTGTGTCTGACAAGTCTTCAGTTCATGATTTTACGGTCAAGGTATTTCCATTCCGCCACTTTTATGTTTTTATCCATAATCATCATCTACATCTAAACGGTTCAGTTTTACAATATTAGATACAGATTCATGCAATTTTAAAGGTTTTATATTCTGATATGCAGGATAACAAGGGAAAGGATGTGAATCTTAGCATCTACAAAGGGAAAGTCCTGCTAATTGTCAATGTTGCTTCGAAATGGTTGTTTTAAATTTCCCTATTATCCATTTCGATCGGTATTACGTAATGTGTGATTGAATATTTAAATTGGCTTTGAATACTCAAATTAGGGTTTAATCATTTAATTTCGTATACGATTTGGATTTGTTTCTGATCATAATTGTTGGTGATGGTTCAACAGTGGATTAACGAATTCAAATTATGCACAGCTTACCGAACTTTACAGAAAATACAAAGAAAAAGGTACCAATTCATGCATAAATTTGTTTATGGTTCACTGGAATTCATTTTTGACTTTTCATATATCATTCATTCATGAACCATATTATTATCTCTTGGATATGGAGTTATCTAACCGAAGCATGTCAATATAGTGGACCCTATCTTTTGTGTATATTATGAAACCATTTTAAGAGCCTAAATTTATAGAGTAATATTATCTCATAAACTTCGTATTAACCATCTTTTTTGATCACAAAAATTACACACTGACAAAAGTTAACATTACAATATTGTTTGCCAGGTTCTAATAATGAAAATTTTGAAAAGGAAATTTGCGTGGGTATAATAATACTCGTTTTTATACGAGCGTGCCTAATCATTGAACACAATCTCATACATGTGAACACCTTGTTAGATTCATTGAATACTAGTTCGACATGGGTCTGTGTTGGGTGGGTATATCCACCTAATGCATTTGGTACGTGCTCTAATTTAAATAAAGTGATCATTAGCATCTATGCTTTCATGATTTTACAGGGGCATAAGAATTAGATTTGGATGATCATGTAACGATTTAGCTGCGAAATAATGGATTTAGGAAACAAATGTATAATTACCTTAACTGTCACTGACCTTAATAAAATGTTTTTTTTTCTAAATTTTGAAGTCAACAATAGTTATTATAAAACCACAAAATTGAAAACGGGTAGTTATACTGAACAATATTACAATGCATCATAACTTGAAAGCTAGTTCCCCTTATGAAACTTCAATTCACCATATGATAAGTTTCAGATCATGAGTTACAAGTCTGATGTGAAAAGTTGAATCAGGTTTTGAGATATTGGCATTCCCTTGCAATCAGTTCTTGAAGCAAGAACCAGGGACAATAGAAGAGACTGTCCAGTTTGTCTGTGAGAGATTTAGTGCTGAATACCCAATTTTTGGAAAAGTAAGTATCATACTAATGTTCATTCGTCCTTTGTAATATTTTAGGTCATGGGTCCTACGGTTTGTTTACAGATATTTCCTTGCTTAACAAATCAGGTAAAAGTCAATGGCAATAATACGGAGCCGTTGTACAAGTACTTGAAAGCAAATGGAGGTGGATTTATGGGAACGACTATCAAGTGGAACTTCACAAAGTTTCTAATTAGTAGGAAAGGCAAAGTAATACGTCGATTTGGATCACGGATGGAACCATCGAACATTGAGGTACCGTCGTATGTTTGTGTTTTATGCAAAAGTTTTTGTGTTTTACGTTGAGATGATATTTCAACCAAATTTGGTTATATATGCCTCCAATTGATCACATTTGTAAACTTTAAAACTTATAAAAAACCCAAACGTATCAAAAGGCATCCAAAGTGTAATCATATGCTTACAAAATATCCTAAATTGTTTTACTCCAAGAAAAAAAAATATTGTTTGAATTTGTAATCATATTTAACCTTATACCATATATAAATCATTTGGGACATTACCTAGTGTAAATATAAATGTAATTTCAACCATCCATTTGAATCTTATAGATGCTAGCCCCATGTTTGAAAGAAAAAACTTACATAAACATTTAATATATTGATTTCATATACACTATAAAATAAGCCTCATCCCTTTCAAATGTTCAAATTTATCTTGATTATCTATACCCTTTTTCACTAATGGGTTCATATTTAAACACTTATTCCTATTTTGTAATATCATTGTTTTTTTTTGAAAGGCAACAAACTCATGTCAATATCCACTTTTTCCTACAATTAGCAATAAGATATAAATTATGTAAATTAGTTAATAATTCCTCGAGATTACCCCAGGCACGCTCTAAAATTATCATTCTACAACCCCAATGCAACATTCGACCACAAATACTGCATCATCTTTAACAACTAATTATAATATTAAAAACTACTAAAACATCATAAGAATGTCATCATTTTACATCCCAAAATATTAATACTAAAGAAGTCATTCAGTCAAGATTATATCAAGTGTATATTTGAAATACAACAAATACTAGTATAAAAGTCTTAATCAAGGCGAGTACTCCTACTACTTCTTTAGAACTCCAAAACTACCCTAGGACTTATCTCCGGAGATGCATATGGTTTATAAAAAAGCAGCATAATGTCGGTAAGTATATAGGTTTGAAAGTCGAAACATTTTATATTGGCCCTTGCTACTGTGTATTTATGCATCCCTAGCCTCTGGCCGGCCGCTTGAGTATCGCCTAGCAAGTATTAGTGTATTACATTGCCCCTTGCTACTGATTCTTGTTCCTTTTTATTCTTTCTGCTTCAATCGACTACCACACACAAACACAGTGAATGTACATTTCTTTGTTACGAAGGAACGAAAGTTGCTCACTCAAGTTTATATACTTAACAAAGGCGGTTCCACGTTTAATACCTGATCGGGTAACCAACTTTTAAATCATACTTCATTTATAATTCAAATTTGCCAATGATTCTATAAATGTATTATAAATACGGATTTCTTATTTCAAATTTTCCATGTAAACTTTTAAGTGACAACCAACTGTTAATTTCTTTATTATAATTCATCCGCCTCGATATGAATTAATTATTTCTTAATTATAATTCATCTGCCTTGATATAAATCAATTACTTGGCTAGTGAAAAAAATTCTATGTACCCATTTAGATTTTAGGGATGTTACACCGAAACCCATTTCCAAATCCCATAATGCCACTCGTATCTCTCTCGTACTAACACGTCTATAGAGCTCTCGAATCTAAACAACCAAGGAAATCCGCCATCTAAAGTAAAATCACCAACCCATTTGTCCTTCCAAAAAGAAATAGATTCATCCCTAAACTTTTTAACGACAGAAGACAACCATCCCACCCCTTAGCTTTTCCGAATCGCAACCTACTTTGGTAATGTTTCCCCAAGAAGTGTGCTAACCCTATTTCCTTATATCCAACTGGATCAAGCCCCGTCTTCCCCTTACAAGCTAGACATGACATTAACCCAAAAAGATTCTTTTGCCATATTGAAACGACATCACCATTTTCCCATTAACCTTTTTGACCCCAAAGGCCCAAAGACTACCTATTTCCGGGCCTCCTTTGTGTCGAGGAGTCATAACTTTATCTCATTTTACCCACAACATGCTTTTTCCCTCCCCAGAACACACCAAGAAAAATTTATCCTTGTACACTTAAGAGAACGAATCACACTAGCAGGAGAACAGTTCAGTGGGAAATAGTATAATGGCTAGCTGCCAAGCATAGACTTCACAAAAGTTAGATGATCACCAAATGACAAGGTTCTAGCCTTCCAATCCAAAAGTTTTTTTTTTAAATTGGCTAGCGTAATAAGAGAATGGCTGTGACCCAACCTCACACTTGACATCTTAACCAAGATATCCACATCCACGTTTTCACTCGAGGTTCACTAACCCATAAATATACTTCTGTTATTATTGATGCGTAGCCCTGAAGCCATCAGAAAACACTTTTAGATTTTTCATTAAATTTATATGTTTCTTGTATCTCATTTGCCAAAAACTATCATATCATCCACATATTGGAGACGAGAAATAATACATTATTATTATGTGCTTTAACTCCTTTGAACAAACACCTTTCCACTGCTTTCTTTATAGCCACATTCAATGTTTTGGCTGTAATAGTGAATAAAAATGGTGCTAATGGAAGAATGCCTGGCATTGTCAAAGGATTGTCATTTTGACCAGTTATCCGATTAGCCGACCTACCCAATTTGACACATGAGTATGAAAAAGAACACATTTGCAGGATTTGATTTGTTGCAATTTTCTGATGCAGGTTGACATCCAGAGAGCATTAGAAGAGCCCAAATAAGTAATAAGAACCAATTGATATGATAGGATTCAAATTTGAATACTTAATGAAACCTTTGAAAGATGGGAAGGATGCTTGAGAGTTTTAGCCCTTTGTCATCTGAGAAGCGAAACTTCTGCTGCTCTTGGATTACAAATTATTTGGTGAGACTTCCTGCCAAGTAAGTCTGCTGCATTTGTAAATTCAAATATTTTGCTTTAATAGAAAAGTTTCATCTTACAATGACACACATCAAATGCTTACTCTAAAGATGATTACATATCTTTAGTCCATTGTTTTGAACCTGAACTATGGGCTTGCATGGTTCATTGGTTCAGGTGCTCCAAATCGAGTAAAATTGAAGTGCATTTAACTGGTTCGAGAATTATCTCATCGACTGGTCGAGTTCAAATTAAAGTCATTTGGTTTGGTTACCCATTTGTAGTGAAAATACAATATTTGTGAAGATACAATATTTAAGCGGAGGTGAACCAAACAGCATGTTAGTTTATGTTGACTATTTTTGAAAGACAAGAATTGAACACCCTTGCCTTTTTCTGTTTCTTTTTTTCTTTAATTTCCGGCCATATTGTTTTCCTCGATCAGTTTGGCGAGTTCAACCAAGCCCAAAAATGTAGCCAATTTCGTTTGTGGAAATTTTAAACCAACATATCCAACATTTACCATCTAGGCTAACCAAACCAAAATGTGCAAGATACCATTATTAAATTTTCATTTACTTGACATAAGGTTTAGCTTTTAACTAGAGTTTAGAGAAGCCTGGCTCCTGATCCTTCAAATATCTGGGAATGGTTAAAAACTGGACATTAATCCCTGTACTTCAAGGCCCACTTGATTGAAATTTATTAGAGATATTGACATATTATTTCGAAAACCCTTACCTCTCGGAATTGTATAAATTGGTTTATAACTATAAAACACACACACACACACACACACACACACACACATATATAATGAAATAAACGATATTAGTAAACAGTAATCATCCTATTTCTTTTTCTGAAGGCCTGTTTAAAGCCGAACCTGGTTATAAAAAAGCCCGGGCCCCTTTTTTAAAGTTAATGTGCATCTATATAGTAACTGATAAGTAGTTGAAAGATTACTGCAATAAGTTTCTTTTTTAATATTGAATCTATATTTTTATTGTTTAGTGTATTAAATTTTAGTGTTAAACAATAATACAAATATAAAATAGATTTATATTATTTACTTTATAAATTAGCTTCATATTATTAACTTCACAAAATTAATTTTAGTCCTTTTAAATAAAGTTTTTCATCTTAGATTTTTTTATTTCTATTTTGATTTTTTAAGAATTTTTTTTATTGTTTACATAAGATCTCTAGCTTTAACCTCCCTTCCACTTTTTGAAGGTTTCCCCCACATCTCCATTGAATCGCCTCACACTGATTATATTTATATCCCCACATTCTGACCACAAAAGGCTCTAACAACCCCTACCTCCTGTCGTCCGTCCACCTAACCACCACTAACGTCATCACGAACTAGGATTGACCTCCCTTGACAGCCAGCCTATTCCATCGTCAACATCCTTCACCACCAGATCAAATCAAATATGTGTTTTCAGTACATACTTTTTTTCGTCATATGGAGATGGAAGCCAGATCTGTAAGTTAAAGTCAATAGGTTTGTGAAAATGGAACACAGATTAAACAACATTGAGATTTGATTTTGGGTTCTTCAGGTTAGTGTTTTTTGACCTGTAAACTCAACTTATACTCAGATCCAAAGGGATGTTACATGGGATGGTAGAGGGTTTATGGAGATGCTGGAGTCGATGGATGGGAAGCATGAGGACGTACTTTCGATCCTAAATTTTCCACTGATCAATGATAAATTATAAAATCCATACTGACCTTATAAGCATTTCATCAGTGAATTCGAACACTTGTCATATTTTTATGGGAAAAGTCACTTATCGAGTAAGTGAGTAGGGCCAATAAGCACTTGTTAAACAAAAAAAAAAACACCCCTTAGTAATCATCCTATTTCTTTTTCACTTGACTTGTGAGGATGAAACCTTTTTTGTCTTCTCATTGATGCATCATTGGTAATTCAAGTTTGTAAACTATGACCTACATCCAAGTTCCATATCCAGAACTTATTTATCAAAACATAAATAAATAGCTAGAGGCATTCACATTTTTAACATTTAAAAGTTAAATGAAGATAACATCAATTTACTTTTAACTTTTTTATTGTTTATAACAACATACTCATTTTATTCATTTATAGCAGTGTGTATTTTTTTTTTATTATCACTTTACTGTTTATATAGGCGACCCTGATGGAGCCTGCAAAAACCTATTTAGAAAATACAAAAAATGGAAAATGATTGTTCCCAAGTAGTTTATCTATTTTATCCAGTTTCCCCTTTATGTAAAACAGGCACAACCCTAACAATGATATATTCTACTAAGATACTGTCAGCTTATACTACCACCACCACAGTTAATCCTTTTTACCGGCTCCAATTCTATCGACTAAGTTTCAACCGTCACAATGGTGGTGGTTTGTCCTTGTCTTCTCTGAAGACCTGTTAAATTTCAACAACAAAATTCATTAAAATAATTCCCTTGCAATATAAAATGGGTTTAACAATTTCTGTGCCCAAAAGCAGAGATACACAAGTTGAACGAAATGATATGAGTTACTGCTGAAGCTACATTTTGTTGTAAATCTTAAACTTTTTTATGAGTCACAGGTTTGATGACAGAGAGTCTAATTGTCGTTCTTTCTTTGGAGCGTCCCTCTGGTTAATCACAACTAGGCATCAAACAGGGATGAAGCCAGTAGATTAGACGAAGTGATAGTTTTTCTGCCTAATCGATTGTGTTTATTTCTTAAGAATGGAGTCACAACGACAATGTCACAATCATTGTAATGACCATTGATGTAAAGTTGCCGAACGAAGTAGAAAATGACTTCATTATTTTTATTCTCTTACCAGTTAGTATAATGCATCTGTGATCGTTAATCCTAAGAAATGTTTGTTTAAATGCAACTCGCTAGTCTGGCCCGTATGCAAGTATGTGTTTCTTTAGAGTAAGATGGATCTTATGTCGGAAGTCCAAGACTTAGGTTCTTAACTACTTCCTATTTTCCTAAAGACAAAATATACGTTGTTTGGAATGTAAACAAGTTTAAATGGCTGATTCATCTACTCTCTATTATGAAGGTGGCAAAATGGACGTGTCTGATGGGCCGGGTCAACAGTTTTTATCCATTTGTTATAATTAATAAATGTATAATGTATTCAATATTATTACCCATTTTTTACTTCTTTTAACAACTTGACCGGTAATTTATATCAAATGATTTAAAATCTCGACCTGTAAAAATTTACCATATATGCAACAAAATTAAAAGGATGTCAAAAAGATTTGACGTACTGTGGGTCTTTGAGCAGCTAGCCTTCTGGTCGAGGGTGCTCTGGCAACAAATGAAGCTGCAGCTGCAGCAGCTACTACTCGTATCCTGCAACATTTTATGTAATCATGTTTAGTGGGCTGATCAGATTGACTAACAATAAGCATTACACCACACACACCTTTTATGTACGTCTATATACACATCAGTTTCGTCAACGATTTCCTCCTGCACCAGAGAGAGAGAAAGAGAGAAATCATTTATCACTTTGGTATGAAAAGATGGAGCAACTGAGAAACTTAACAAAGTTAGAGCATTATAATTAAGAAAAGAAGTCAGTAAGTCACTTGTAGAAGCTCCTCAAAAACATCTTCCAGCGTGATGATGCCAATGACTTCTCCATCTTCAACATCATCCATCATACATGATGATCTTTTTGTGGTGGCACAAGTATGTTGTACACTCGGCTTTGAAATCTTGTCAATATTTACCATAAAATCCGTTTCTTCTTGAAGCTTGGTCAACAATGGTTTAGTTAGTGGTGAATAACCGTTTCCGTATTGCCCAACTACTTTTGGATCAGCAGGCGGAGGGTCCTTACTTTTGATTTTAACTACAGCTGCCATGTGACTGCTACCTTTTTGAAACTCATTAAGAATGTCATACAATGGCATATCTGCTTGAACTCTGGAACACAAAACAATAGATTGAAAGTAGAGGAAAAAACTTGAGGCCTAAACACATCTGTATACAAACTTGCCTGGGGATTTTCCTAATGGAAACAGCACTAACCGGAGTTTCTGTTTCTGCTCTAACTGTAAGAAGGCTTTTCACCTATTAGGTGAACATACAAAAGTAAACCCAGCTTTATAAATGCGGATGCAAGTTCATGAAATTGAATTATAGAGAAGTTGGGACACTATGTAGATTTTCCAAGCATACCAGTAGGAGTCCAATGATGTTCTTGGGGTTCCCAGAATAGACAGGAACACGGCTATGGCCTTTGGCAAGAATTTTCCCTATTGCTTCCCTACACAATATTAGATATATGTAAACCGATAAAGCACCAACTGTCTAATACGCTCATAGTAATAAAATATTGCAGAGCAACAAAAAGAATATATCTTTCCTTGTATAAAACACTATTTTTATGAACACCCTATCCTATATACACAATAACACAAATACACTTTGGATTTTATTCTGTACTTCTAATAGTAAAACAAAAACAGATAACGGTGCAATAAGAGGGTCTCTAGGTCTTCACTTTGGGTTTTATTAGTTTTTTGATTTGGAATCCAGTTTGATATTCATTGGCTACATATCATATTACAAGTGGTTGTGATATTTATGTTTAATTAGATCTATAACTCTAGATGCATTAAAGTATCTCGTTATAGATTTACTACTTATAAATCCTTTAAAGTTTTCATTCCCACATATCTAATCCAGAAAACATATAACCTTGGTTTATATCCAACAAGAGCTATACACATGGAGTACAGGGCAAAGTAAAGTAAAATAAAGGTACTACCCTATAAATCTCCAGGGTGATTTTTTGGTCACAGCTTAGGACAATCTAAACATATACAGCCTAATTAATGAGAATAATATAAACTTGGAACGAAATTGTTGCATTGTGGAAGATCCAGTTGTTGAACTCACCAGTCTAATTTTGAATTGACATCCAATGAGAATGTTGATTCAATCGGCGTCATAGCCTCCTGTGCAGTCTGCACACATTTCCATATTATATTATCAATGTCATCAACACATCGCTGTTTAACAAAAACATAGTGGACAAATACAACAAAACAAAACATCTTATAGGGTGTTATCGTGTTAAAAGCTTCTCCGATGTATGAAGCAAATGACTATACCATTTGGTATAAGAAAACATATCATAAAATTTTGCTTACATCAAATTTATTCCACTCTGTTTTATATACATCCTCAAATTTATTTACACTAAATATATATAATGTCACTCTTCTAAAATTTCAATTAGATCTATTTTATTTTTACATTAAACATTAAATAAATATATGAATTTACCGAATTATAGAATTTTATTGCGATAAATAGTATAACACCAAACAATTTCTTGGTTTTGTTCCCAGTACGGTGTACACATTTCTGCTAACCAGGCCCCATTATAAAATGTCAAGTCTACTTCAATGTGGAATTTTCCCTGGCTCGTGAGTCCTAGTTGGTTCAACTTGTGGATCTAGTTAAATTGGGTTCAATAAGCTATTTAGGATGTTGCCATACTAACCACACCCCATGCTAATGTGACATTTGGTTAATTCGAAGGAATTGGAATTTTAATTAAAGTTATTAATACGGTTGAAGATGAATGTAGAAGGTGATTTTTAGTATTGTTTAGAGATGTAGATTGGAATCTAATTCATGTATAGGTCGGAATCTAATTCATCAATAGATTGGAAGGAATGTCAACTTCCTATAAACAAATAAATTTGATGGAAAATACATAAAATCTAACCATTTTCATTAGGTATCAACATTTCTAAACAAGCTAAATCAAAAATCCAATTCCATCGAATTTAATCACACGAACCAAACGCCACCCAAGTCTAATTTAAGTTGGAATCTACCAGTGTAGTCACACCTCCCAAAGTTCTCCCTTCCATTCCATAGACATAACAGCCAGCTATTGTTTATTTGCATGACAAACTACAAATCATCTAGTCAGAAAGGTAAAAAAACAAACACCCCCTGAGTAGACTTGTATGTGGGTGGAGTGGGACAACTTACCACAGGTTTTTTTTATATGTTGCTTAATTAAAGCCTTCTCTAATGAAACGGTCTTTCTTCTACAAGAAACATGAGTGAGAGAATTTTACAATTACCTTTTCTGTCAAATCAAGTGCTCCGCTTATGATGGTAGTCTCATCGTGTGTAAGTTCACCGCCCTTACCAGCCTATAGTGTTAAATAAAAAAGACAACAAAAAAATTTATTGTAAAAGAAACAAACAGAAATAGGATTTTATCAACAATTTGTCAAACTGAATTATAAACTAAACGCAAATGCGCTAGATGTTATAGAAGTGCAACCAATATCTCCTGGTTGTGTGCGGATATAAGCATATGCCAATTTTAAGCTTTGGACCATAAAGAAACAACCGATTGGGAAGGTTTACCTCTTGGCTGTGAATGGAGACAAGTGCTTTCAACTGGGCACGCCGAAACAAGGTGTCATTATGCCCAATTAAAGCATCTAAAACCTGCAAATGTGTCAATCCTAACATTATTAAATGCTGGCAAACCTTTTTTGCAGTGGTTATTGAAAATTCAAAAGTAAGCTAAGTTAATAACTTTTTGGTTAGATAAAATACACCTATTTGATGATTCAGATAGACACAAACTTTTTGAATCTGAGATATAACCACATTTTACGCTTTAAAAATCACACATAGCACATGTGCTCGTTGCCTACGTTTTCAGCTTACAAAATCTTAGAAGAGCAAACAGTAACTAAATCAGAAATTTGAATGTTGACTTTTTTGAAACTCATAGGTTAGGAAAATCAAGTAGGTGATACACATTCAAGACGTGGGAGCAGCCTTTAATTAAGAAAGCAGAACCATGATGTTTTTTCTCCTGACGTCACAATATTAGGGTGCTCTCATCAACAGGGTCATATATAGGGAAAAAAATGATCTGTGAAAGAGTCTCACTCTTAAAAAATACCAATAGTTACCACATTGTTGGGAAACTTTACCTTAGACTATGCCTACGTCTGCCTATGAGTCCATAAAACTACAGAGCAATGTCAAACTAGCTATTAAAGCACTTGCATTTAAAATAGAAAGTAACCCCCCGCTTCCCAAATATTAAAAGGAAAAAAAACCTTTTACTATGGGGTAGAATAGAGTATCTTGTAATATTAATGGAAAGAAAAAGAAAGAATCAAAGTGAGTGGAAAGAAGAAGAAAGAAACAAAAGAATACTCAATTCATCACGAATTGAAGAACACAAAAAGCTTCATTCTTTGTTTCTTTCTCTTTCTTTCCAATTTTGAAGAGAGTTTTTAATCTACTTTCTCACCCTTTCTCTTTCTTTCCTCCGGTTAATTTGTATCAAGAACACAGTTAATTACTATTTTCTCTATCTTTTCTCAACTTTCTTCTTCTTTCCTCCCTTTTTTACTATTCAAGAACACAGTCTGAGAGAGGACATAGAGTATGTGAGAATTTGGGGTGCATTTAGAATCAACTTTAATTTAAACACTTGCATGAAATTACCTTTCCAACAGGATAAGCGATAGGATAGCAAATGATCATTAAAAGTCGGACAAGCCCCACAAAATTAGCACCCACAGCAAGCCCATATCTTGTTGATATTGCTTGTGGAATTACCTGGTATAGTATAATCGTTTTAGTCTTGATCATGTGTAAATTATATCATTTAACTAGAGCAACACAGATATCAAAGGATACCAACAAACACCTCTCCAAAAATTAGCACGAAGGTCACAGACAGGACCACTGCAACAGCTGGATGAAAAATCTTATCCAGGTAAATAGGAAGAGCCTGCATGGAATTAGAATGGTAACTCCCTGAGTATTAATGTAGACAGCAGGTTAACATCACAATACATGTGAAGTTTATAATTTGTACATTAAATAGGAAGAGCCAGTAGCATGACCTGTGAAATTTAAAAAAAGTTCTGTGCAGTAATTAAACAATAGGAGGTGATTTGTACACAACAAAATTTTTCCATGCACAACAATCTCAATATAAAATGTCTGTCCTACCCTTAAAAGTAACTTTTGAGTACTTCGCAAAATGTTATGGTGTAGAAATCACCCCCCTTAAATAATAGTTCACCTTTTCTAAAACTTTGTGCCAAACTCTTGTCCTCTTTCTACAGAGACAGCAGTCTAAAGTCTAAACACAAATTGTGCATACAAATGTGAACAGTACAGCCAGAGATGCACTAGCCATATGGAATCTTCTGAGAAAAATGGCGTGTAGCATATGGGGCCCAGATGAACCACACTGATTGCATCAAACAGTGAGTTCTTTAACATATATATACTTGGGAGTTGGGAACCAAAATAATGATGAAACTTGTGTTTTGCAGAGGGGTATCTGCAAGCTCGAAGTAACTTTGTGTTCATATAAATTTGTACACTGACCATAAAAAGCAACCATAATGAGTCCTTGTAGAGGAAATCTTTGGTTTGATGTGTAAAGAGAGATGCCAACATGACAGCTTTTGTGAAGAACCTTGGAGTGCATGATGGGTTTTTAAAATTCAAGGTGCTTGGGTGAAAAACCTTGATGAGTTGAGGTAGAGGGAGTGTGGTGAAAGACCAAAAAAAGGAGGTCCATGGGGCATGGGGGGAGAAAGAGCATAAAACAGGACCCGCGTTAATATATGTACATTATTTGGATATATATAAATGATGAAAAAGAAATTTGATGATGACCATACAAGTTTTTATGATTGCAGAGTTGGTTTTTAGAAAAAGAATGAATTTTGTAAAAGATTATGTGACTTGTTATGAAGTTTAAAGTAAATTTAAAAAGTTGACGTGTCAATCACAAGGACATAAGAGGTTTTTAGGATTTCATAAACTCTAACACAACTAAAAAAGTATGAATTAAGTGTCAGATTATATCATCAATTTATATAATGTAGAGTCACAAGACGCTTATTTTAACAGATTTCTTTCATCAGTAGACATCCCAAAATTCTGCCTCATCAATAATAGGACAATCAATTCCATGTCTTAAAAGAAAGATACTAAACAACAAAATAAGATGAAGATACTCCATCACTGGACAAGCTAAAAGCAGTCTATCCTCAATCCCAATGGAAGTGCTGCGGATGTATTTGTGGCATAGTGTGATATTTGATTGATACATAGATACTATTAAATTGGCATGCAGGAAGTAATTATGCTACCAGACATAACTTCATATCAACAAAGAGAATAAATATCATCTATGAACCCACCTCCATGGCTGCAGCATTACATAGAAGCAATGTTACAAGAAGCTGGTGTTGCTTTTGGACGACTGGTAGAATCACAGCTGTAAGGAAGGCAAATGTTCAAGCAACAGTCATTAATAGCAAGTTACTTGATGAAAATTTCTAAGCCAGCAACGAAATAAATTTCCGACTTAATTAGTTCTAACTTGAACCAATATGATATTCTTCTTATTGTTGTGGAAAACTATTTGTGTAACAAGAATAGCATAGTAGCCATATTTGTTTTTGAACGGCAAACTAAGCTACTCCTTCTCCTAAACTAAGCTACTCTTCCACCACCTAAATTCAACTTTTCTTCGACGGGAGTTGAACCAGTCCCATTTGATATAGTAGCCATATGGGACTGCAAATTTGAACCCCAGTGAGCCAATGATCAAAACTTATGCGCCTCTTGCATGCTACAACTAAAGAAGTCTTGGCGTATTAAGTTCAGATATTACCAAACAAGAATTGTAAGTTCCGACAATGGCATCTAAAGTCTCCACACTTGTTACTTCATCCTTTGTATAATTAATTGATTTCTTTTTAATATTATTAAAAAAAAATTATCGATCGTTTTTTTTAAAAATATAATAAAAACAAAAATACCGAGTTCTACCTAGCACTTGACCGTGTGTTAGGTAGACTTATCGATCGTAACAGATATCGTAACAAGAAGTCAACCAATCGTGCAATATTTTCCACATCTCTACCACAACGGAGGCAGTCAAAATTGAAAACGCAAAATGCTAATATGGTACCTGCTTGTTTCTTCTCTCTGTTCGTACCACTCCTCTGAAGAATCTCGAGCTCAACAACTCCAAGGGACATCAACCCTAAGGTGAGACCGGACATGATTCCGGCGAATAGTACAAGAAGGCACGATACTCCGGCATAAACAAACCACAACGGGTTTCCGAACTCAATATCGTTTTGATCCGTTACTATGGACGTCCTGGAAGCTCCGACACCGGCTGCTAGCGCTAGGGTTAGTATGTTCATTGTTGTGGTTGTTCTAAGGTTAATCAAACTGCAACAATCTGTATTCAAAATCTGCTAAATTTCTGGGACTCACTCGAACGGTTGGTTGAGGAAGAAAAGAGACAAAGAGAAGACCTGTGTGGTGAAATGGAAGCAACACATGACTAGAACCTCTGTGAAACGGTACCGCTAGCACTAGATATAAGAAAACCCGTATTGGCGGGTCCGGACCCACCCACCTTTTCTTTTTTAAGAAAATCATTAACTGAGATTTCGTATACAAACCCCTTCCAAACATATAATTGTCATTAATATGCTAATAATTTCTTTTTATTTCTTTTAAATTTATTTATTGCCTAAAGTTACCATGTTCATGTTTCTCGCGTGCAAGTACACATATATAATAGTATATTACTAGTTTATTACCCGCGTATTACGCTGATATTTTTAATATATATAAAATATAATAAATTAAAAGGTAAATGTATAAATATTTTTTTAACAAAAAGTATCTAAGAATGATATTATTATTTATTATAACATATTAATTTTATTTAAGTCTTAATATATATGAATAAGAATTAATTTTTTATATTTTTATAAACCTTTGTTATATTATATGTAATTAATAAGTTAATTAAGTAATAGAATTTGTTTGATTTGATTTGAATTTAAAAGTAGATTATAGTACATTTGTATAGATATAATTAAAATTTTTTATTATTAAAACCTATAAATGTCACGTGTCGATTCATGATGATGACACGTGGCTTCACAAGAATGAGTATAAATACTCTGTTATTATAATTTATAGATAGATTGGAAAATTCAAATTTTAAAATCAAATTAAACGGCAAAATTGTAAGGTACACGTGACAATCTCATGTGAAGCCAAGTGGTGCTCTAGTTACTCTTATAATAGAATAGATAGATATTACAATCATTTTGTTCATGTTTTATTGACCATTTTTTACTATTTAGTTTGCAATTATTTTATTCATATTAAAACTGTGATAATCATTACTAGTAATTGGTTTTTCAAGTTGAATAAAATTAACATGATATTTTATTTAATTTTTATATTGAAAAATCATTATATTTATCATTTTATCAGTTTGATCCCGATATCTTTTTGCCACATTATAAAATCAAAATGTTAAAATAAAATACTAAAACATGATGTAATGTATTACTTAAACACGTGATACTACAAATGATTTATTATGAATAAAACATCTCAATGAACAAAATGATAAAATACCGTAAATATAATGTTTTTAACATAAACCCTTTTATCATTCTGTGTGTGTGTTCCTTTTTCTAAATTTTTTTAACATAATAGTCACCGACAAAACTTTATTGTACTTTGAATTATTGGTATCCTACGCAAATCATCATATATCTTGCACAATCTTACTGTATAAAAGTTACTATTATTTCAATCATCGGTCTTTCTATACAACCAATCACAAATTTTCTTATCACACATCATGTAACATATATATATTGTATATCGATCTCTTTCTACTTTTTATAAACAATTTTTTTTCTTTTACAATCATAATATGTCAAAAGACGTTTGTTTATCGAGTTTTTCAAGTCCAACAAATTATTGATGCTTATAATACACCCTTTTATGCAAACAAAATAAAATCTAGACTTTGTAACTATATTATTTATTTTTTGAGTAGTTTGTTAGCTGTTTACTAAAAGTGGCATTTGCTTTTATAAGTGGAAGTAAAGGTGCACTTCATCACTGTTATTAGAAATACCATCGATTTGGTAGAAACAAACATCAATTTCATTTTTATTCTTTCTTTTAATTTATCTATTTATGGAAAAACGTACACATTTTATAACCACCAAAATATTCATAGAGTTTCGATGCAAACATCTTCAACATATTTGATTCCATTTATACTATGGCAAAAAAGCATAATGACATATATGGTCTCGTTCGTTTTGATATTTTCATATCTTTATTTATTTTAGATCTTAAAATTCAGATATTAAATAATATAAAACTGTTTCTTAATTTTTAAACCTAATTTTGAATGTTTTAAGATCTTAAGTTCAAAATGTAACAAACAATTTGGAATCACTTAAAATCTAAAATCCATTTAAGTCTAAAATATAACAAACATTGTTAAATCACTTAATAATTGAACTTTAATATTTCAAACAAATTAATTTCTGAAAATGTTAAAACAAATGGGACATTTTTATTAAAAATGCTTTTTGTGTCTTTTGAATACATTTATCATAGATTTTTTAAAAAGACATTTGTCTGGCGGTAAGAGGGTGGAGTTATAAGCGAAAGGTCACGAGTTCGATCCCCGTCGGAGGCAAATTGAAATTTAGGTGGAGTAAGTAACTCTTGTGGTAAAAGAAGTAGTTTAGGAGTAAGAGTACTCTAGTTTGCCGTTCAAAAAAAAATTTATCATAAATTTTTATATCAGTTACATAATTAAATTATTAAAGATGTGTTCTTTTTATATTACAAAAATTTTATTATCATGTGAATTTACTATCCTATCACAAACCTGCATTTCTTAATAATAATGGTGATGATTATTATTATTATTATTATTTTATCATTATTATTACTATATCATCATTACATTTTTTTTTTCATGTCGTTTAGGATCAACTAGATACTTTAGACATATAATTGAATTGTATTGTTAACCTTTTTTTTTCTGCATTGTTAGAAAGATTTTAGTCCATCCGTATTTTGTCTAAAAACTCGTTTCACATATTGGGCGAAAGTCTTAAATAATTTAGATGATTGATTTAATACAATATTGATTTAAGTGACAATTGATACCTTAACATGTGAAAATAATGATGCTTTTCTAATCTCATTTTTAAATATGTATTTAATAATATAATGACAGGTGAAAAAATCAAGGGATAATTGCGTAAAAAACCCCAAACTTGACGGTTTTTTGTGATTAAAACCCCAAACCATTTTTTGTTGTATAGAAAACCCCGAACTAACTAAAATTTCGTAAATTAAGGTTTTATCAATGGATAACCGGTTGAAACCGGTTATTAATCCTACGTGGACCGGTAAATAACCTACGTGGAATAAATTTTAATTGTTGAAACCGATTGTCAAGTATTACAAATCGTTTAACCTCTCGTTGATAATTTTAATTGTACTTTTTAAATGGGAATATATCATCAACGAAGGATTAAATGAGGTGTAATACTTGGCAACTGGTTTCAACAATTAAAATTTATTTCACGTAAGTTATTTACCGGTCCACGTAGGATTAAAAAACCGGTTTTAACCGGTTACCCTTTGATAAAACCTTGATTTACTGATTTTTAGTTAGTTCGGGATTTTTTATGCAACGAAAAATGATTTGGGGTTTTAATCACAAAAAACTGACAAGTTAGTGGTTTTTTGTGCAATTATCCCAAAAATCAAATAAAAAGCAAGGAAATAGAAATCATATTATTTTATGTGTCATATGAATTAAATATACATACTATTATTCAAAAGTTATAAAAAAAGTTAAGAAACTCTAATATTATTGTTTTTAAAAGAAATTTGCGCCAAAAAAAAAATAAAATTAAGTTGGATATTTTTGCGATTAAAATCTCCAACCATATTCACCTTCTGCATTCTCCTCTACCTCCCGCGACTCCGATGATTCCATCTCTTCTGAGTTTGTGTTCAATATTGTATTTTCAGTTTGGTTTAGGATTTTTTAAATTTGTTTGAGTCTATTGTTTTAAAATCATCTATGTTTTTCAGGAACTCTCAATTTTTACGTTTTGATCCAGATTTTGTTTGTATATAACGCGTCTGACTATAGTTTTGTGTTCTTAGATCAGTTCATCTAGATGCAAAGGTCCAAATTATGATTTTGGTTGTTCATCTTTAATCGTGTTCTTCGTTTTTTGATCATATTGATTTTCAAATCAACTGTTGTCTTCTTTTTTTGTTAATGTTTGTCTACATATTGTTTTAGGGTTTAAATATGTTCATTTTTTTGTATGTGTGTTCGATTGATTCTTACCCATTAGTATTGTATTTCAACTTCATTTGTATAAATGTAATAAATTTCATTTTGTGTTCACTAGTTGCATTTTTAGGTTACATTTTATGTTTAATTTTGTTGATCTAGGTATCATTTTAGCTTCTAAATATGATCAGTTAAAGCAGATGGTTTTATCGGAAAAGGAGTTCTTTGTTTAATATTTTTTTAAAAATAGAAATCCACGTCAGGTCACCAAAAGCTACCGGTATAAAAAAAGTTCTATTAAATTTTTATTGGTTGGAGGTTTTTTATGAAATGAAAAATGGTTTGAAGTTCTAATTAAAAAAACCAACAAACCGGAGGATTTTATACGCAAAAATCTCTTTAAACAATTGACATGTTATCCAATAACTTTTTTTGGAAAAAAACCTAATTTTACAAAAATGGACCAATAAATAGTTTTTTCATAATTTGTCTTTTTTAAATAATCATTGTATTTATTCAGGTACGCGTCAAGTGTTAACGTAGCAGGATCTTTGTGGAAATTCTAGATTTAAATATATAGTTAAGAAAAATTCAAGAAAAGGATCTTTCGGAAATTGACATCACGTGGGACTCGGGAGTTGTTGGGCATGGGACGGATATTATTATTAATTATTATTAAAAATTTCATATTATATATACATACATTTACATAATGGTCTCCTCCAATGAAAATTTTTCTTTTTTTCTTTTTTTTTTTTAATTTTGATTTCAAATTTTCATAATACACCATCATCTTAGTGTTATCTTTTATTTAGCCCTTTTATTTTGATAAATTTTCACTTAGTTTTCTTTAAACAATTATTATTACAACATTTTCTTACATATTTAAAATTATGATTTTAATTATACATATGTTTGTAATTGTCTTTTGAAACTATTATGTTATGTTTAATTGTATAAAAAAACTTTATTATTCAGATACGCAATACAAAATTCTAATAAAATTGTTTTATAATTAAAATATAACTATTTAAAATTTTAGATTTTTTTTATAAATTTTCATTTAGTTCTCTTTCAACAATTATTATAACAACATTTTTTTACATATTTAAAATTATGATTTTAATTATACATATGTTTGTAGTTGTCTTTTGAAACTATTTATGTTATGTTTAATTGTATAAAAAAACTTTATTATTCGGATGCATAATACAAAATTCTAATGAAATTGTTTTATAATTAAAATGTAACTTTTTAAATTTAATTTTTTTTATTAAATATGATCATATATAACATTGAGCATTACTATTATAACGTTGCAAACTCTAATCGATGTATTAGAGACATCACCGTTATAAATTTAATTGATTTGACCGTAAAACCAATAAATAAAATTGACGATTAAACCTAATCAATGTCAAAATTTCAAATTATGGTTATGAATATTTGATTAATTAATTCTGGTTCCGATCCGATTTAATACGACATTGTTTGTAATTTTAGCATTACAAAATCTAGAAAACCAATGATAAGAACCGACTAACAGTATCATTTGTCTTGCTTCTTGAATCTTATCGACTTTCCAATTTTATTCTTCGATGTTGGTTCAGTTGTGTTTCGTTGTTTGAAAAGCATTTTTTATTTGTTTTTAACATTTATTTTTATAATTAATACTTTAGACCCCGCAGCAACGCGCTGTTTTTGACACATGGCTACCCGTGAATGGTTGTGTTTTTTTTTTTTTACTTTTTCTAATTTTGGTTTTATGTGTTTTCTTTTTCTTTTTTTTTTAATTTTAAACTTTTTCTAATTTTTTTTAATATTGGTTTTTATTTTTAATTTTAAACTTTTCATTTTAATTTTAAACTTTACATAATACACTTTTATCTTTGTGTTATCTTTTATTTAACACCCTTATTTTAATAAATTTTGTTTAGTCTTCTTTTAACATTTATTATTACAGTATTTTCTTACACATTCAAAATTATGATTTTAATTATACATATGTTTGAAGTAATCTTTTGAAACTATTATCATATGTTTTATTGTATGAAAAATTCTTTACTGTACAAATGCACAACACAAAATTCTAATGAAATTGCTTTATAATTAAAATATAACTAATTAATATTCAGATTTCGTTGAAACAAGACCAACCATGATTGGTTGTTTTTTCTTTTAATTTTAAATTTTTCATAACAAACTCTTATCTTTGTGTTATCTTTTATTTAACACCTTTATTTTAATAATTTTTTGTTTAATCCTCTTAACATTTATTATTACAAAAATTTCTTACACATTTAAAATTATGATTTTATTTATACGTATGTTTGAAGTTATCTTTTGAAACTATTATTTTTTTCTTTTTTTTTTAATTTAAACTTTTCATAATACACCATTATCTTTGTGTTTTCTTTTGTTTAATTGCCTTTATTTTAATAAATTTTTGTTTACTTCTTTTTTAACATTTATTATAATAAAATTTTCTTATACATTTAAAGTTATGATTTTATTTATACATATGTTAGAAGTTATCTTTAGAAACTATTATGTTATGTTTAATTGTATAAAAAATACTTTATTATTCAAATGCACAATACACCATTATAATGAAATTGCTTTATATTTAATTTGTAACTAATTGATATTCAGATTTTGTATTAAATATGATCATGTTTAACATTGAACATTACTATTATAACGTTGGCAAGTCCTAATCTATGTATTGGAAACTGCTTTATAATTAAAATATACATATCTATGTATCTACCTGTGCATATATCTTTGCTAAATCAAAAAACTTGCAAATCTATGAAAATCTAAAACTCTATCTTCCCGCAGCGAAGCGCGGGTGTCACCATCTCGTTTATATACATCCGTTCATTTTAGCCCCCAACATTGGAGAACGCACCGAAAGAACCGAAACAAAGAGTCTGTTTTTTTTTTTTGTTTTTTTTTTAATTTTAAGATTTTAGATATTTAAACACTTTTTACTGTTTGTTTGATAAGATGTTAAAAAAATCTAAAATATGTTTAGATAATATTGTTTGTTTTTTAATTTAATACAGTTTATCAATTTATAGTTTTAGATAATAGATTTTGACAAGATACATTTTTTAAATCTGTTTTAAATAGAGTAAAGTCAGACATCAGACGTCTGATTGTGATTGAAAAAATAAACAAATTTCATCATCTTTTGTCTTATCTAATAGACAAAACTGGAAAAAAAAAAAAACAAACAAACCCAAAGTGTCCAAAAGGTTATTTAATGTTTATTTAAATGTAAAATATCATGAGAATCGTTTATACTTTTACGGGTAAAAGGTAACAATTTATTTTAATGTTTATAATATAAGCTTTTTATTTTTCAATATTTATATTATCTAACCAATAATCTATTACATAAGATAACAATTATCTATCAGTTTTCAACAATGATTTACTTTTAATATTTATAGCATTACTATTATAGTATTATTGTACTTATTTGTTAAATTATTATCATCTTTATCGGATGGATTTATTAAAATTGTGTTCCCCTAATTTTTTAAAGGGGGAATTGCGCAAAAAACCTCTAAGTTGGTCTATTTTTGCGATTAAAACCCCCAACCATTTCTCATTGCATAAAAAACCTCCAACTGGTTAAATCTTTGTAAATTTGGACTTTTTTCAAAAAATCTGACTTGCAACCGGTTTAGCCGGTTGCAACTTGATGACGTGTAAAACTTTTACATAGATTTTTGCTTAAAAAACCTCCAACTTGTTTAGTTTTTTCAATTAAAACCCCAAATCATTTTTAATTTGATAAAAAACCTCTAACCAACAAAGATAATTAAAGTTGAGTCTTCACTGATTGTATTTTGATGACATGGATATTTATTAAACTTTTATTTATCAAACAAAGAATTCGTTTCCAATTGGAACCTCCACCCTCTATGTTAGCGTACCTCACTGCTCTGGCTGATCATATTCAGATGCTAAAATGGAATATAAATAAATGAAACTGAACATAAAGCTGAATCTAAAAATGCAACTCGTGAACACAATATGAGATCGATTCCATCGGCACAATTGAAGTTAAAATTCAAGATTAAACGGTAAAGTTAATCGAACATACATATATAAAATAAACAGCACTGAACATAAAGAGGAGATAGAGTAATCGGATTTGCCGGAGTTAGAGAAAAAGAGAAAAGATAAATATTTTTTGTTGGTTAGAGGTGAGAAAAATATAGTTAAGGGGTTTAATCGAAAAAGTCATCAATTTCGGGGTTTTTTATGCAAAAATTCAGTTTAAGAATTATACATGTAGTGCCACATAGGCGCCACGTAAGTCGGGTTTGCCATGTGGACGCCACGCGTGTGCCATGTAAGCATAGAAACCTATTATAACCGGTCAAGTCTTAATTTCAAAAGATTTTACCGGTTAGAGGTTTTTTGTGCAACAAAAAATGGTTAGGGGTTTTAATCACAAAAATGGTCCAACTTTAAGGTTTTTTACGCAATTATCCCTTTTTTAAATTATTATTATGAATGACTAAAAGAACCGACAATTTTATGTATCGATAAGCATGGACCAACCTATGACCGGTAAAAAGCATCCGATTTCAAATTACACAATGCAAACTCAAAACTTTAAATAATTAAACATGATTTTAATTTCCAAACATTCAAACACCAAAATAAAAATTTTAGTGTTCAATATCATGTTTCAATTATCAAATACCCAAAATATATGTAAAATATGAAATTTTGAAGCATTATAAAAAAATCGATTTGTTTCTATATTTTAGACGTCAATACTGAAACCGAATAAACAATCCACAAGTCAAAAGTGATTTTTGACTGGAAAACCAGAATCCATAAATTAAAACTTAAAACCAATATAAAATTAAAACCCGAACAAAAACTGAAAACCAACCCGTTAATTTTTTGGATTTAAAAACTGATATTTTTTATTTAGAGTTTATTTTTGCTAATATTCAATCCAATTATTTTCATGTTCCTCCCAACTTAAAACTGTATATTTGTGTTATTATTTACAGTAGTAAATAAAAGAAATTAGAGGAAAACAAATTACAAATTACAAATCGATAGTTATAATGCTATAAAAAAATCATTATCAAATGTTAAAAAGTGAAAGATGGTTGTTACTTTCTGCACGTAACTTGTTGGTGACGTGTTATCACAAGTTCATTGCTATAAACTTTAAAAAATCAAGGATTAATATTACAAAGCTTAAAACAATAGATTAGTGCTACAACCATTCGCTCTATAAAAAATGAAAACTTATTTAAATGATAAAGTTTTAATTTAAAAAAAAAAACAAGATGAGTGATTATAAAATAAGAAAATAGGATAGGTGATTGATTAGTAAGAGAAAGAGAGAAAAAGAGTATTATAAAGAAATATATGGTACGTAGTAGAAAAGTAAGAAAAAGAATATGAAAATTGGTATTTTAAAAAGTGAAATGAAAATCTATGAAATTGTTGTCAAGTAAACATGTTTTCATTTTTTTTTTAAGTAGGATGAAAATTTTAGAAATTTTCGATAACTAAACGCACTTATCGTTTTCGACTTTCCGTCCAAATACTCATTAACCCAAATAATAAGAGAGAATAGAGAGAGAGAGACCGTTGAGGCGAGGGGTGGTGTCCTGCCAGGGTGGGGCGACGTGGCCAAGCCGCTGGCTTGGCGGCCTTTGTATATCTCTCGGGCTAAAGGGATGACATAGAATTCCCATGTCGTAATGAGGGATGCTTTGTGAAGTGATTGATTACTTGTTGTGTTTGGAATTTTATTTAATGAAAACGAAAATCAAATGGTTTTAATAAAATTATTTTGAAAAGTCCAATTTAAAGGTTTCTTTTCTCCCGACTTTAAATTGAAGTTAATATTAATAAATAATCTTTTTCTAGAAAGACAAAATTATTCTATAGATAGGGGCAACCCAACAACCAACAAGGAAACATAAACCATCCGAAGTGCAAACATACAATAATGTATCTTAAAAAATACATTATACATCACACAATGAAATTTTGCATCACAAATGGGATCATGCATCACATAAGAAGATCGTGTATCGTACGAGAGAATTACCCATCACACAGGAGGATTATGCATCACACAATTGAATTTTGTACATAACGGTTCTTCATATGATTCTTCCAAATATAAATTCTACTGAATTACATTTATTTAAATTATGAAAGTCTTAAATTACATGCTTTAAGCTCAAATGCGTTAATTAAAAGTCTAAATGTTACATCCACGTATTACTTGGATTAATAAACTAGTTAATTATAATTAAATGATAACTAAACTTTGTAAAACTATAAGCCTCTATGTTTTATTAACCGTGTCTATTAACTATCAATTGATTAACAGTTCTCTTAATAATAATTATCAAAATTAATTTTTTAATTTCTTAATTGCACTTGTTATTTGACGTGTATCCGTATGACACTCTAATCATTTAATGTCTTGTGATATTGACAACGAATGCTTAATAATGTTATGTGTGCACTGTGTACACATAATCCAACAATTATAGTTCAAAGATTACTAAAATAGTCAAATCTCACACATTTATTCACTTTTTAGCCACTTTATATACATTTTACCAAAATAGCCACACTTTACGTTACCACATTTACGTGATAGCCACAATTTACGTGATTTGTATTATTTTTTCATTTTTTTAATGCATTACGTTACAAAAGGTGTCTGATCATGTAAATTGTTGTACTTTACGTGACCATTTTTGCTCCTTCCCCAATGAATGTTTGGTGGGATGTCTTGTCATACTTTACGTGACCAAGTACAACAATTTTACGTGACCAAACACCTTTTGTAACGTAATGCATAAAAAAAATGAAAAAAAATACAAATCACGTAAATTGTGGCTATCACGTAAATGTGGTCACGTAAATTGTGGTTATTTTGGTAAAATGTATATAAAATGGCTAAAAAGTGAATAAAGGTGTGAGATTTGGCTATTTTAGTAATTATCCCTTGTTATTATTACCATACATCATGTTAATTAAGTTTTATTATTTTAGTTGATTATTAAATGATAGATTTATAAATGGAAAATTATACAAAAAATCAACGTACTTTTGATATTTTTCGATTAAGTCCCTGTACCAAAATCGTTTCCATAAAAGTCTTTCAACTTGAATTTTTTTTACGAACTGTGTTGTTTTATGCGAATTTTTAAGGATTTTTTAAATGTTTTTCATAAAATTTTGTTAAGTTAAATGACTTTTATGGAAACATATTATATGCATCGAAAACGTTTTTAAGTTAAATGGCTTTTATGAATATATTTTTAGTGCAATGACTTATTCAAAAAATACCGAAAGTACGTTGGGTTTTAGACGATTTTCTTATTTATAAAACAATAAGTTAACGATATATTGTTAGTGATGGAATGAGACTTGTTTCTCATGTGGCAGGAGTCCATAGCATAAGCTTTATTCTAAAGAAGCTCGATTGGGTAATGTTAAAGAAATAGTCCTTGTCAATCTTTTGTTAATTTTGGTGGCAAGATTTTAGGTGGGACATTTAAAGCGAAAATGCCTTTTTTTTTTTTCCTTCCCTCCTTTTGTTTTATTGCTTAAAGTGTTGGATTTTTTTGGTACAATTTAATTGATTGTGATGCATATTTGATGATACATTGATGCATACTATAATTGAACCTGACTTTTGGTCTAAATTTTGTATCAAAGGATATACAGAACTTAAGAACAAAATAGTAAGGAGCGTTTGGTTCGCATATTTTTTTCTTTGAGTTTGCATTTTTTTTCAAAGGATTTGCATTATGCAACATTTGCATGTGTCAGGATTTTGTAAAAAAATCTGCATTATCTTATTGAAAAAATTTGCTAATCTGAAAAATGTAAGTTAACTGAGATTTAAAATCCTAGGGGGAGACTGAGTTTTTAAATTACGAAGAATGAAGGCATTTATGAAATCCTGAGATTTTAAATCCTTACTGAAATATGTGAACCAAACACATGATTTTAAATGCAATTCTCAGTGAATCCCAGGAAATCTGCGAACCAAACGTCCCCTAAGATTTTTTTTGTTTGTTTTAGTGGTATACTAGTTTATAAACCCATGTATAACATGGGTATACATTTAAAAATTTAATTTCATTAATCTTGTAGGATAATTTTTAAATATATTTTATCAAATTTATAATATCTATTTATATAATACAATAAATATAAATATAAATATATAAAAAGAAAAGTTATCATTCAAATTCAAATTTGAGTTTTATATTAGATAAGATTTAGATTTGATTAGATATTATTTAAATTATTTATTATAGATTGATTGGAAAAAATAAATTTTAGAAGCAAATTAATTAGGAAATTGTTAGGTACACGTGACAATCCCATGTTAAGCCAATTGACGCTCTATCCAGATGTCATGTGGCATCTAGTTACTCATATAATAGAATAGATAGATAAGTTGTATTTTGTAATCACATGGTTATGAGTTCATTGAGTCGGTATGATAATATAAGATAAAAATATATACAATATGTTCTATTTCTAAAAGAAAACATTAGTTTTTAATGATTTTATTGATTATTAAAAACACATATTGGATTCTTGGTGTATGCAAATTTTAAACGTGTGACCTAATATTTAATCGGATGTTATGAGGTATCATTTTAACATTTTTGATTAATACTATTTTGATTAACTTTTTTTGGATTTTTAGCTTGTATTAAAGTAGCTTCGTGTTCAAATCAATTTGGGGTTTTGGGGGATGGTCCGAAAAGTATCTATTTTTTTATACCTACCATAAGAATGAATGAAAAGGATGGGAAGGAGAGGAAGAAGACGAGAAAACAATGAAAAAGTTCATTAATTTTCAACCATTTATTTATTACTCTTAGAAGGAAGTTGTGTAACCCAATTAAGAAAGCTTGTATTTATTTTTTAAATACACAACATTAAAGTGTGAACCATACTTGTATCTAGGGGTGTAAACAAGTCGAGCCGAGCCCGTTTAAGCTCGAGCCGGCTCGTTTAAAAGTACCAGGCTCGTTTCGAGCTCTGTAAATAAAGCTCGAGCTTGGCTCGTGAATAGTTTTCCAAGCTCCGGCTCGACTCGTTTATTATATATTTTAATTTTAATGTTTTAATTAATATTTATATAATCTTTTATATATTATATATAAACTTTTTATTTTAATTTATTTAATCTATGTATTATATATTTATTAATCTAAAATATATTTATATAAGGCTCGTTTAAGCTCGTTTAGCTCGCGAGCTCGATATGTGAAGCTCGGGCTCGAGCTCGTTTATTAAATGAGCTCGAATTGAGGCTTGAGCTCGTTTAACTCGGGTTTTTTTTGAGCTTTTAACGAGTCGAGCTCGAGTAGCTCACGAGTAGCTCGGCTCATCTACATCCCTATTTGTATCATGTTACATTGTTACTGACTTATCAATGTGTAGAAGACTAGAAAGAAATCCAACCATTCAATTTTCCATTTTTGCGCAATTGTAGCAAAAAAAATGTAGTTTTTCAAATGCATATCGGAGTGTGTTCACGAAGAATTCAGACCCCGACTTGATACGGGAATCCTAAACCAGAGTTGATCGGGATAAAGAATGTGAAACAGTTTAATCTCCGACCCCGACTCCGATTCCATTTATTAACATAATATAATTTGCAGCATAAATTAAAAAATACGATCCCCGGATCCGATGGGATCTCTGATACCCAAACATCCGGTGGGAACGAAGGGATGAAAAATCATACCATCGCCATGCCTCCTTATTCTCACTCTTGTATTTCTTCTCAATTACACAGCGTTCATACGTGTATTAGGGTTATTACTGACTACTAATATGCAGCGAGAAGTGTAGATTTTCAAATGCATCTGGGAGTGTGTTCACGAGGAATTCAGGGATCTTCTTAAGGTTGTTGCGGGGATTAAGAATTAAGATGGCTATGCTTGTTGTAACTTCATGGAAAATTGATTATGATCGATCAATCCGAATTCAAGGAAATTGACAACAGCGCTATTGATAGGTATCTAATTGCTGGATCATTGTTGTTAATAGTTTTCATTTCTGTAGACATTTGTTTATATTGAGTTATCATGTAGATTTAAGTCTACTACTGTTTGATTTAAGTCGCATAATTGTGAATTACATCCATCGTTTAGAAGTGTAAATGGAGCAGTTACTGATAGAGGACCCGAATGAGTTAAATTCAGTTTTTTCTCCCGCTTAATGACAAGAACCTGATCGAAGGAAAATTTTGAGATGAATAAGATGAATGATTTAGGGTTATGCAAATTGAAGATTAAGGGGGTGTTTGGATGTAAGCTTTCAAAATATTAATTGCTAAGGTAAATCGTTGATTAAAGTTAGGGCGGGGTTCAAAATTTTACCTTTTTATATATCTGCAATACAACAACTCCTCTTCTGCCTCTCCAAAATACAGTAGTTGGAATATCAGAATCATACATAAGTTTATTGTCAAACACTTATATCTGCAATAATCACATTAAATGCACATTCAAACATCCTCTACGAAGAATGATTTCAATTTCTGGATTTCTTTAAATTTCAGTTTTAATATGATTAATGGGTATGGAGAAAAGTGTGTATCAATCGAATTCCTAGTCAAAATCAAGACAGTTGGATCTAGTTTATTTTTCAGAAGAAGCAGCTGGACAAATTAGAAGATTATGTCTAAGGATGAGGATTAAAAAAGAATTCTATAGAGAGATCGAAGTAAAGTGGGTGAGACTTGAGAGATTTGGTGAAGGGCACTGGATAAGGGCAAAACTTTTGTGGGCTTGGAAGATATCTTAACAAGATAACAATAAATATTAGATACTAAGTTATTATAATATAAGAACATAGTAACATAGCAGTTATCATGTGATTATATGATGATAATCATAATAATGAGTTACTAAATTCATCCATCATGTAGTCAAATCAGTTTTTAATAGAGGAAATCTGCATCGCAATATATTATTACTTCACTCATACCATCATTGTCTCCTGTTTTCATCAGCCAAAAACACAGTCTTATAAGTTTGAATCCTTTTGTTGTGGCCACCTAAATCATGGGTTCTGTTTCTTTGGAAATGAACCGAATTTCTCATGTTTTCATGGTAGGAAAAAGTTTGGCATGTGAGAAGTAAACAATACTTCACCAAGTAACATCTACCACATCCTCATGCAAAGGGAATGTAGGAGCAAAACTAACCAATTACGAAGTTAACCTTGCTCTTTTCAGTTATATCTAATTTCACATACCCACACGAAAACCTACCCAAGAAGTCAAGAACACACAAAGTTTATGGTTTTATATGTATATAAATGTATGCATTTGCATATATCTCGGTGGAGGCATAGTGTAAAAAAAACGCTTTTATTTTACAGAAAGTATGATTAGAATCAGTGTTCTTAAATTGGTGCACATCATATTGGTTCTGGTTCTTCATCCTCGTAGCGAAGGCCAGGTTGTACCTGGGGTACCCGTGACCCCCTTTACCCCTCGTCCACTCTGCACTTTCCAAATGGCCCTTGCGAATCAGGCCTGTGCGTATCTTCCATTCATACAAGTTCCCCCTCCGTCGCCTCACGCCTCAATGGCTCCACCCCCACCTCCATCTGATGATGACGACTGGCACGAGCATGAGCACAGGCATGGACATGGGCATGGACACGAACATGAAGATGACCCTGACCCTGATCACGATCATGATCAAGATCAAGATCACGATCCTGACCATGACCATGACCATCAACACAACCACAATCATGGACATGGGCACAGACACCATCATCATCATCACCATCATCATAGGCATAAAGGCACACCTGTAGAACAACAATGTTGTAAGTGGTTGTCACAAGTTGACGATCAGTGTGTTTGTGAACTGCTTGTTCGTTTGCCCCCTTTTCTTGCCAGACCTGTTCATAGGTACTCCGTAATTGTTGGTGGCACTTGCAACATCACTTACTCGTGTGGAAGTCGATTAAGGGTTTAAAAACTTATACACGGGTTACAGTTTTTATGCTTCTGTAGAGCCACTTGGAGTTATAAATTTATGGTTTTACATTGTAGATTGTGATTTGATTAAAATAACCCAAACATTACATGCATATCTGGTTGATGACCGCTTAAAATCAGGGAATTTATCTCTATTTTTGTATCTTTTTAAAGATCAGAATTTGTGTATCCGTGTATTGATCCATGTGAAACTATAACCTTTGGGTTTTGGTTGCTTCTAATTTAGCATGCTATCAATTGTATAACTAGATTTAATACATGAATGACTGGAATCGAATTGATTCAAAGCACATAACTTTTTGTATCTTGGACTTGTTATTTTCTAGCAATGTTAAAAGTGGATGCCCGAGATAACGATTGATTGATCAAGAGGTTTATTCTATGCTTATCTTTTCGTTCATTTTCGATTTTTTAATATGCAATAAGGGCCAGTTGAGAGTAAACTTGTTGCAAATTTTCAAGTCATATTGTTCGGTCTTTCTATCTACTAATATTGGAGGGGAATAATTGCTATCATACAGACCACCATCTTTGCTGCTTTCAGAAGAGGAGGAAAAAAAAAGGTATGGGGATTATATTTCTTTTGTGGTAATACAAGGTTTGGTTTTGGAATTTCATTTTCATATTTAATTTATGCATCCAGCTGGTGTTCCTTTTGTAACATGCTTGTGTGAGCCTCCGAAAATGACCTTTAAGGTGCCCGTACCCTCTTTCATTTTTAGATTCCGATCTTGATGATTTTTGCAATCTTGGTGATATGATTAAACGTGATCACAGATTCCTTTCGTGTAAGTCAGTAGGGCGCTGAAGTGAAGTTTGTCGAATCTCTCGTCACAAAAAAAGGAGTTAACTGCACTCGTTTAGATTGTAGGTGGTTAAATTCACATAATTTTTATGATTATTGTGTATGTATACTGATGATTGAGAATGTGACAGACGATTCGTTGTTGGAAGTTTACACGAGAGTGGAGGTCAGGGTCAAGGCGCAAAGGATAAATGCTTTTGCTCGTAGGTGTTGTTGGAATAGATGCAATCAACAGCCGTACCATATGCATTGCGCAACGGTACCTTTGCTTTTCGAAAAGTATGGCTCGTTTTCCATCCCTTGTCGAGGCATTTTTGACATGATTCATCTTGAGACATGACACTACTCATTCATTCTATTCTTGGAGGTAGAGAATAGAACAAAGCAACAAACCATATATGCTATTCTTGGACATCCATTTTTCTCTTTAAACTTTATTTATCAATTTTCCTTATGTAAAATATAGGATTTTTTTTTTTTTTTTTTTTTTTGGGTTATAAGTGGGACAATTGATCAGAAAAAAATTGTTCGACGAACTAAAAAATAAATATTTATAATGACAGTGGTTAAAAAACAGGGGTGTTTTCCAGTTTTATGTGTAAGCTTCTTTACTATATACATGCTTGTTGTTTAATATATGATTTAAATTGTAAATTATTATTATTTAAACAGCAGCAATATATTAAGAGAAACAAAAACCTGTAGCAAGATGCTAGAGAAAGGGCAAAAAGGCAATTGTAAATTATAAGTTTATGTGTCTATATGAGTTTGTTTAGGTTCCCAAGTTACTATTTGAAAGCTTGAAGCAGCGTTGAAGCTTTTTTTTTTTTTTTTTTCTAGAAAACAGACTCAAATGATTTGGTTGAATTACTGCTTTATTAAAAACTAAACAACAATAATAAACTCATCCTAGCATTTTTCTAAGCATGAAAGGGACGTGTCATGTAGAGAAAAAAAAAGATAATAATAATAATAATAATAAAACATGTATGTATTATTTAAGAAAGAATCTTTACTTTTGCAATACGAAAACACAAACACAAATACATGAGAATGAGAATGAGAATGAGGTTATAAATAATGGAAGGACTCTAAACTGAACACTCGTTAATGAAGTGGAACACAAGTAGGATTCGAGAAGGGCTAGGCAGCCTTTTTAGGGTGATTCTTGGACAATGAGCGGCAAAAAAAAGTAACAAATAATCCTACAAAATCAGTTTAATTGTTTTCATGCAAGAATATATATATATATATATATATATATATATATATATATATATATATATATATATATATATATATATATATATATATATATATATATATATATATAGATTGAGGTTCTATGGGGCACCATATGCATCGGGAACCAAATGGGAACCAAAAATGTATTGCTTGTTTACAAAGGGTGCATTAAGGACATTTTGTGAATGCTTAATAATATATTGTTAAATCATGGCTAGCCTCTCTCCATCTCTCTTTCTCTCAACCAGTTTTCACGACAATGATAAACACACTGAAGACGCTGGTGAACACGTTTAAATTTCGGAGTTGCATCACGAAATTAACACGTTTAAATGTCGAAATGCATCACGATTTTGGTGATGCATAATGATGGAACAAAGACGATGATGAATATGGCCGAAATGCATTACGATTTTGGTGATGCATAATGATGGAACAAAGACGATGATGAATATGGCCGAAATGCATCATGTTTGAAATTGAATTGGATGAAGATGCATCGTGTTTGAAGACGAATCCAATAAATTGGATGATGATGCATCATGTTTGTTTAGATTCGGATAAAATATTTTCTGAATTCAATCATCTTCCGATTTTGTCCTTCCGCGTACGAGAAGTTATGCACCCGTGCACCCATTTTCAAGTTAATTACCATTTTGCCACTACAATCTGAACCATTAAAATTCAAGATCTAACGTTGCATACAGGTTCCCAAAGTGCACAATACATACAGGTGCCCCATAGAACCTGACCCTATATATATATATATATATATATATATATATATATATATATATATATATATATATATATATATATATATATATATATATATATATATATATAGAGAGAGAGAGAGAGAGAGAGAGAGAGAGAGAGAGAGAGAGGGAGAGAGGGAGAGAGATAATATGATTCGAGAGAGTACCACTCTTTATACAACGCACTAGAAGGTAACGCCAATTTTTTTTTTCCATAAACTTTTTTTATTACTATTATGAAGATAATATGTAAATTTTACATATATTCATATCTCCTAGTTCCTAAAAAATGATGTGAACGTACAGTTACATAAATTTGAATATATGTGAACGTGCACATATGTGATGCGTGATTTCATGCACTCAGAGTGTTCGAATTTGCGTGAAATTTAGAAATGGTATCTTCGGGTGTGCTGTGTAATAGGTGGTATTTTTTGGGACACTGCATAACAATTGGTAGTCTCTCGGACCATATTCTATTTTAATACACATATAATTGTTTTTTTTTAATATAGATTAAAATTGTCAGGTCTTGCGAGCCGTGCAAAAAGAATACAAAAGAGGATGAAAAAAATATTAAGTTGTGTATGTATGTAGACAGACTGCAAGAGTGGGAATATTTTTACTTATTTAGAAATTAGAATCACATTTTTTAATGTTATAAACAGTCAAACAACCACAAGACACAAGATGTTATTAAATGTTTTTAATTAATAATTATTGGAAATGTTATATATGTAGTATAACATTATATATTTTAAATACAATCAAGCATCTTTTTTTAAACAAACATGAAGAATATAAGTTGACCACAATCGTCAAATGATTGTCAATGATTGATACCTAATTAAACAAGTCTCCAAAAGGACCAAAACACAGTCAGTAACTTCTACCCCGCATTCAAATTAATAAAACATTACAATATTCGTATAAAATTATTCTTTATTTAGTATAGTATTTAGGGACCACTACAATAAAAACGACCTTTATCGAGTGAAATATCTCTCGATGATCTCTCGGAACCCCTTGATAATTACCGAGAGAATTACGACAGAAATTTATTCGTCGGTAATCCCTCGGTAATCATTCGGAGAACTTTGAAATTGATTTCCATCAGAAAATTCTCGGTATCATCTTAGTGCGTAGCAACATCAACGCCAAGTTCACGTATTTAAGGCTATTTTATTTTAAATGAAAGTTTTTTTAAAGGTTTATATTGTTCAAAGAATAAGTATATTAATATTTTTAACATCAAGCCATTTAAATAAATAAAATTGCTCAAAATCGATATTATATTATTATAGTTGGGATCTACCCCATAAATGATAAGGTATACAGGGGATTTTACCCGAAAAAACATAAAAAAACATGCGTAGTCAGCGCTTGTACGGTACAAACCAACAATGCATGCCAAAACACATCCGGGGCAAAAATGTAAAATCACTCAGCTACCATATGCTTATTCAAACAAAAATTTGTCAAAATATGTCCGTCAACTTGTCATCGAATAATTTCCGTCTGTACTAAAGAGCTGCGGCAGCCATCGCCGCCGCTCTTTTAACCCTGCCGCCTCCGTCTGCTGCCGTGACAAAGCTCCGGGTATGACCAAAACTGTACAAGAACTGGTCTACGATCACCGATCCCGGTCCTTCAACCGTCGCCGCCCATGAATCATCGGCTTCTCTTCCCCTTTTTTGGAACACGGAGGTGGCGTCCAACCGGTGAATTTCCCATCCTTTAATGTTCTTTAAACGGTGAATTTTTCCCAGCTGCCGGCATGCGAGCTTGCAAGTGTTGATCTTTGTTTCATTAATGGCGTCTTCTAATAATTTTTGGCTTGTTTTTTTGTCGCCTGAAGATGAATATTCTGCTCGGAAATAAGCATCGAATTCCGGCACACCTATGGCTCTCCTGATTCCTTTTGAGTAATCGGCATTAGGGTTATACATTTTCCTAACTTCTTCCACTATTCCGGCGGCAACCATCCGGTCAACTCGATCAGAAACGAACCGGTGGAGCACAGGCATTGCGACGTCGACCCACAAGAAACAAACGTCGTAACGTGATCGGAACTCATAATTCTGATCATCAATTAATGCTTCAATGAAAGAATTCGATCCTCCTGCGATGATCGGGATCTTACCCCTTCCAACTATTGATTTCATGGTTAGTGAGGCCGTGCTGACGAAGTTTCCGGCGGTAAAATCGGCTTCAGGATCGACTATACCGAGGAGGTGGTGGGGGACGCCGTCGCATTCTTCTTCGGTGATTTTATTAGTTACGATGTCTAAACCTTCATAGACTTGCATTTTATCGGAATTTATAATCTCAACTGGATACCGTGAAGCTAAGTCAATGGAGAGTCTTGATTTCCCGGTACCGGTGGCACCCATAACCACCACCACTTTTTCCTTCTGTGGGCGGCACCGGAGCACCGACAAGTCCATTCCGCCGGTGGGTATTTGCAGTAAAGATGGCTGAGTTTGTTGGCACATCATCATTGTCATTTTCATTTAGACAGTACCCTAGCTAGCTAGCTAATTAAAAAAGAAAAGTATCGAATTTTTGAAAAGAACACACAATGATCGAAATGAATAAATTCTTTTGGTATTATATGCGGCAACTTGAAAACGTGTGGAGGAGAGGTGGTGGTGGGTGGTTGTCGGCGGTGGGTGGTGGTGGTGGCTAGTTATGAATCATTAATTAAACTAGTTTTGGAAATTGAGAGAATTGAAGGTACGTATCATGCATATATATGAAATGAAATTAAATGTGCATGATGAAGCACACATAGACATATGTTGTATTTATAGTGAAGAAAAAGTTAAGTGAGAATGGCCGGACATCTCCTTTTCACGAAATTAGAAAGGTTTTCTTTTTAAATACTTTAATTATTTACTTTTCAAATGTCTTTTATATTTGATTTTTGATACTTGCAAACACATATATAGGTTAATATTGAAAAACTTAACCATCTAGACTTTTTTTTTCTATCCATTTTTTAAATCCCTAAACTATGTTTGCCTTATTAAAAGGTATATTATTTTTGAGCGTTTTCCGGATTAGCAGGTAGACACAACAATAAAACAAAAATTTAGAGATTTAATTGCTAAATATAGAAAGATGGTGAATTTCGTCCAACATTAACTTAGTAAAAAACTAAGATTACTTGTTTGGTAACTAGTCAAATATGATACCTTCCGGTGAAATGAAAAAAAAAAAAGATAGAATTTTTTATCATATATATATATATATATATATATATATATATATATATATATATATATATATATAATGTGTAAATGTGCGTTAAATTTATATATCATCTTTGTAATGCCAATTAAAACATGTTTATGAAAAAATTACAAAAAATTGCTTTTAAAAATGATACCTTCCGGTGAAATGAAATTAAATAAATTATTGAGTTGGCATTATACTAATATTATTGCTTTGGTGCAATTCATTCTAGGAATTGTTGAGATATAACAATATTAAAGTTGTCTCCAAAATACACTTATAAACTAACTTATAACAAAACGAAAGATTGAATAATAAATAAGCAACTTAATAATTATCATGCTTATAAAAAAATAAGTTATGATAATTTAAAATAGGATTGTTTTTAAAAGGCAAATTAAGCCCATAGTATAATCATAACCCATTGATGCAACATGTGACGTTGACATTTAGTTAATTTTCTAATGGTTAGTATTTTAAATAAACCCCATTAATTTACTTTCTATTTAAACATGCATATAAACAATCACTCATCACATAATTTATTAACATAATTATTATTTATTTCTTATGTTAACAACTGACATAGTGACAGGACGTATCCGATAGATGAAGTTTAAAACTTTACTACTTATATTTTACTAATTTGAAGGGGGGAGAATTACTAAAAATAGCAAATAATTTTTTCTATTATAGCAATCTCGTAATTTTTGTCCCAAATAAAGAAACTAACTCTTAATTTGTTCATTCCCGATTATAACATTTAACCGCTGAACAACAAGTAGGTTGTTACAATCCACATTTTAGACTTAAATGTCATATACTTCAATGGAAATTACAAATATACCCTTTTCAGTATTACCCATGTACATACTACATACTATAATATAAAACAAGAAAATCATTTTTGGAAGATAGTATAGTCAACTCCAAAGTGGATGAATGGTCCTATTAGGAACCTCATAAAGTCTAGTTTCTTTTGGTGTTGAGGGTTCGTGCTTTTCCTACTTTTGTAATGGAGGTTTTTCATGCTATTCTTCTATTCTTTCAAAAAGTTAATTAGTTTCCCTAATTGCACTCTAATCCTAATTAAACCCTTATTTCATTTGAAGCCAGTAATTAATATATTTATATTATAATATATATATATATATATAGATTTAGGTTCAAATGAGTACCACTAGTTTTGCGGAGTACCGGAGGTACCTCGCTTAAAACCATTTTTTTTGAAATTTTTTTTCATAATCATGTTTAAATTAATAATATAAGACTACTTGCAAAAAATCACACCTAAACACACACTATAACTATGTGAAACGTGCAAGTTCACATGAACTGCACTGTTGTGAATGTATGTTCACAGCTAAGCATGTTGACATGAATTTTTTCACGTTCACATGACTTTTAAGAGGCTAGAAAGTGTGAATGTGTGTAATTCTTTTACGAATAGGCTTATATTATTTGTATCTAAATTAATATGAAAAAAAAATTAAAAAAAAAACTTTTTTTCGGAGCATGTTCACATCTAAACCCGTGTGTTCACAGGTACTCACGGTACTCTGCATTTTTTAGGTACTCACACGAACCATATTCTATATATATATATATATATATATATATATATATATATATATATATATATATATATATATATATATATATATATATATATATATATATATATATATATGTAATATATATGTTTAAAAAGACATAATAAAGCTAGCTTATTCGCTCACATTGGTTTGAAATTTCACAAGGAGGGGGTATAATTAAGAATATACATACTTTTTCATAGCTTATAAGTCAAATAAATATGTACTCGTATATATATGATTGTGTATATATATAATGTCCGAAAATCATATTTTTAATACCTTTGAATAGAGAGCCAGTCAAATAAATATGTACTCGTATATATATGATTGACTGATTGTGTATAGATCTATGCATATTGTTAATGGATTCATGAAATCTTTGACACCCATTTAAGTTTGTGGTTCTCATTTGAAACTGATCTTCTTTACTTTATTTATTCAATTAAAGATAAATTACGGAAAAAAAATCATAAATGAAAAACTATATATTCATAAAATCATTGTCCATTTTCGAATCCTAAATACAATCAAACACTGATTTTAAGAACTCCAACAATTAAACAATAATCAACAATCATAAATAACTAATAGTAATAGTTGTTCAATTAATAATTATAATTCATTACATAGTGTTAACTACGTGAGTTACAGTTACATATATTACTCATTACCCTTGCATGTGAGGGTGTTATAAATGTATTTTTCAGTTATTATTTATATATATTTGATATATATAAAATTTATTTTGAGTATTCAATTGAAAAAAGAAAGTTCTGAGTTTGTTAATTTGGGGGATATGATATAATGGTCATGCATGGAAATGGAATCATGACCTATCAATGATGTATAGGGGCAAAAGAAAGATTTCATGATTATATATAAAGTTGACCAAAAAGATTATCCATTTCTGTAACTTATTCTGATGGCGATGGGGAACGACAGATTAATTAATGCCTTAATTAAATCACATACCTAATTTAATTTAATATACGAGCTTGTTTGAGTAAATTTAGCTGAACATTATTCAGTTGGTAGCTTCGGTTTTTATTAATAAATGTATTCAGTAAAGTAGTAAACACATTTAGAATCATAATTAATTATGTTTACTTGATAATTTTATTTTGAGTTAATTACAAAAATGGTCCTTGTGGTTTGTCCTAAAATTTGGATTTGGTCCCTGAACTTTCAATTTTGCAGAAACGGTCCTTATTTTCATAGTTTGTTTGCAATTTTGGTCTCTCAACCTATTAACTTTTCTAATATGACCAAATTACCCTTAATTTTTAAATCTTTTTTATTCTTAATTAGATAAATTATTTTTAGTGTTACTTAAATTTAATAAACTATAAAAATAGAAAATAATTATTTAATTATTTATGTTGTTTATAAATGATTTAGATATTTTTAGTCTTCATTAATTTTAATTTACTATAATCAATGTGTAAACCAATCAAAATTTATAATCGAAAAAATCATTTATGTTTAGAAATTATTTTTTAAGGTTGCATAAATAAGAACTTTTTTCTCTATAATTATTTATACTGGTTCATACATTTATAATAAAAAAATATTTATGTTGATCAAACCACAAAGACCATTTATATAATTGACTCTGCTTTATTTTTAATGTTAATTAACTTTAACAAATTATAAGAAAAAATATATTTATGAGCCAACAGTTTAATTAAAGTTAAAAATATTAAAAGACTTAAATAAATAAAAATTTAACGTTAAATTTGACCGAGTTATAAAAAACTTCCAAATGGTCTAACACAACTCAAATTTTTTTATTTAACGTATCAATTATTTTATCGTTTTAATTTTTAATTACACCAAAAACGATTTAAAATTTTAGGTCCATACAACATCTTTGAGATTAATGATTAACAACTTTAATCATCAAACTTTGGTTTGTCTGACCTTTACATAAAAATCGAGAAATATAATTAGGTTTTTAATCTTTTTTCGTCTTTCAATTTGACTTTTCATCATAATCCGATTAAATCGACACCTTAAAAACTTAAACAATTTAGATTTATCACTTTACCATTATCACCTTGCTTTGATACAAATGTGAACGGATTATAAAATAGAATCTTTGGCCAATTTTATTTAAAAAGAAAGTAAAATATATTTGACCAACAAACATATTTTTATTATACATTTATGAACCAACATATATAATTATAGAGTCAAATATTTTTATAATAGTTTATATACGAAACCTCTAGAAAATAGTTTCTAAACATAAATGATTTTTTCGATTATAAATTTTGATTGGTTTACACTTTGATTATAGTAAATTGAAATTAATTAAGACTAAAAATATCTAAATCATTTATGAACCAACATAAATAATTAAATAATTCTTTTCTATTTTTATAGTTTATTAAATTTAAGTAACACTAAAAAATAATTTATTTAATTAAGAATAAAAAAGAGTTAAAAAAAATTAATTGTAGAAATGGTCCCTATAGTTTGCATCAAAATAAGGGTAGTTTGGTCATATTAGAAAAGTTAATAGGTTGAGGGACCAAAATTGCAAACAAACTATGAAAATAAGGACCGTTTCTGCAAAATTGAAAGTTCAGGGACCAAATCCAAATTTTAGAACAAACCACAGGGACCATTTTTGTAATTAACTCTTTTATTTTTAATAAACTCAAGCTACTTGTAAAAGTTAATTGAAATAGTTTAGGTTTTACCAGCCTATAGTTTTAATAAGAAACGTCATCTAAACATAATTTATAGATAAAAGATTAAAAGGTAGCTACATCTCTTAAAAACCACAAAATTAATATCTCACAAGCTCTCATAAGTTGTGTGTAAAAGATGCTTGTGTGTCTAGTTATTTAAGCATCTTACATTTCTACCGATAATTGTAGTGTTAATATAAAAAAAATTCATCAATTTTTTTTTTTTTAGATTAAGTCCCGGATTTTTTATTACTGATTAAGTCACTAAACATTTTTGTTTTATTTAAAAGTATGTATACTTAACATATTTGTCTGGTTACCAAACAAGTAACCTTAGATTTTCACCCGAATAATATTGGACTAAACCTAATATCTTTTTTTCATTTTTTACGTCAAGTCCCTAATTTTTTTGTTATTTTACCAACTAATTCAGTAGCCGATAAAAAATATATACATTTGAATAAAACAAACACAAACTAATATCTATTAATATGAGTGCTTGCTATATATAATATCTATTTGAAGGAAGTGAAGGGTAGTTAAAAAGTTTGAACATCATTTGAATTAAGACCTCATTTGAACATCATGTATTAACAAATTAAAAAGTTTTTTCTTAACTTTTCAACATTGACATATACAAGTCAATATTATAGACTATTTATTAAAATGAACATACCATTATATATTAATAATAAAAAAATAAATAATATGAATGATTGGAAAATAGTGTGAATGACCTTATATCTTTAATATAAACATGACTCTAAATCTTTTTAAAGTGAGGTACAATTTAGTTCTCTCTCTCACACACACTATATATATATATATATAGAATATGGTTCGTGTGAGTACCTTAAAAATGCAGAGTACCGTGAGTACCTGTGAACACACGGGTTTAAGATGTGAACATGCTCCGAAAAAAAGTTTTTTTTTTAAATTTTTTTCATATTCATTTAGATACAAATAATATAAGCATATTTGTAAAAGAATTACACGCATTCACACTTCGTAGCCTCTTAAAAATCATGTGAACGTGGAAAAATTCATGTGAACATGCTTAGCTGTGAACATACGTTCACAACAGTGCAGTTCATGTGAACTTGCACGTTTCACATAGTTATAGTGTGTGTTTATGTGTGATTTTTTGCAAGTAGTCTTATATTATTAATTTAAACATGATTATGAAAAAAAAATTTTAAGCGAGGTACCTCCGGTACTCCGCAAAACTAGTGGTACTCATTTGAACCCATATATATATATATATATATATATATATATATATATATATATATATATATATATATATATATATATATATATATATATATAAGGGAGTTCAATGGAAAACCGATATGCATCGGAAAACCTTGGAAATGCATCAAAATTCCCGCGTTATGCATAAAATTCCCTGCGCGATGCATCAAATTACCGCGTAATGCACCAAATTCTCGCGTGATGCATCGACTTTCTGCGTGATGCATCACCTGATCCAATGGATATAAAGTGGTTCCCGGGTTTTTCCGATGCATATAGGTTTTCCATTGAACTCACCCCTATATATATACACACACATATAGATTAGTTTAAGTGAGTACCACCCATTATGCAGCGCACTAGAAGGTACCACTCTTAAAACTAACTTTTTTGAAAAAAAATTTCATGAAAATGTTTTAATTAACATTACACAAATAATATATGAATTTCACGCAAATTCGAACACTCTAAGTGCATGAAATCACGAATCACATAAATGTCCGTTCACATATATTCAAAATTATGTAAGTGTACGTTCACATCACTTTTTGGGAGCTAGGAGATGTGAATGCATGTGAAATTTACATATGATCTTTATAATGTTAATTAGAACATGTTTATGGACAAAAAATTTAAATTTTTTTAAAGATGGTACCTTCTGGTGCGCTGCATAAATGAGTGGTACTCTCTCGCTCGAACCATATTCTATACATGTATATACACACACACTAAAAAAAGTGTATTAGTATCAAACTAGACAAGAAGAACAAATGTTTTAATATGTTATTGAGTTAAAACAAAGGCAGTTGTACATAGATGTATGGATCGAGTAAAAGGTGGCTAGCTACATATGAATAAAAAAATATTATAGTTAATTAATTGAATTAGAATCTAAAATTAAAAGAAGAAATTAATGATTATGAGGAAGATGCTTTGCAAAAAAAAAAAAAAAAAAAAAATTATGATCCAACAGTAAAACATCTAATTCCATTTTCAAGTGTACGTACGTCGACCCAGACCCAGAGCCAAAGACAGAGCCTCTTGGAAATGGAATCCTTAACAATAATAACATGCAGACTTGACTTTCTGTGTCTACTCTATACCAATTGCCATTTAATCTTTCCATAATGGAACCTTTCCGTTCTTTCCGTACAACTACATATCTTCAAATCCTTGAGCTACTGCATCCCTAATTTTATAATATAGTTCATGGGTGTGTGTAATAAATATTTTTTTAATATAATAAATAAAGGGCTAAAGTTGTACAATAGCACTATACTTTTTAAGGTGTATCGATATAGTACGTGTACTTTTTATATTGTTAATATAATACCTTTACTTTTTTATGACTGGTTATTTCGTCGAGCTTTGCGCAGTTGTGGGGGAATCGTCGGTACGAACTTGTTCACCGTTGGATCTGCATGAAATTTGAGGAGAAGTTTCGCAACACATAGTTCTTCGATCTGGACGGTGGAGATCATCATTGGAGATTTCTACAGAGGTCTGTAGGTGTTTGAAGTTGGCTGTGCTGTGTGATTTCTCCTACCAGGTTATCACAAGAACGAGAGAGTGTCTTTGATGCTTCAATTATGGAAATTTGAACATTAATAAAAAGAGAAATTTCACTCTTAACAGGTATAGCCAGTAACCGGTTACCAAAGGTATCATATTGGTATGAAAAAATGTAGTACACGTATCAAATTTGAACGATTCAGGAAGTACAAGTGTAATACGAATAATTAAAATAGTACACGTACCATATCGATACATTTTAAAAAGTACACAACTATTCTATGGCTTTAACCCTAAATTAAAATATTAGTATAAAAATAAAAAATATTAATATATAATAATAAAAACTAAATCATTTTTATCATATATTTGTTTTTAAATTTGAAAACAATGTTTAGAAAGTATTATTTTTGTGAAGATTATCATGTTGTTATTCCTTTCATGTTTAGATGTGTTTTAGTTTTTACCGATAAATAAGCTAAAATCATGTTCTATGTTAAAATATTTTGATTCAATTGACAATGAATAAAATCTTAAATCGATTGGTAACATAATTTTAAATTAATATTAACGTTAATTTTAAAAATAAAAACGGAGTTAGTTAAAAGTCTTAACAAACAATAAAGTTTTAATAAACTAATTAGATAATTGTAGATAAAATATTCAAGGTAGAGATAGAGGTTAAATTAGGAAGTATTTAAAATCATTTAATTATATTAGTTTTCATAAAATATTCTAAGTTTTTTTAAATAAATTCTCATTAATTGAGAGAGTGAGTTATATAAGGAAAAATGGGCGGGAAAAATAAATTTAGGAGAGTTATGGAAACGACATGTGGCAAGAGTTGTTTTGCTTTATTAGTATAATATAGATATAGATATAGATATATAGATATAGATTTTTGTAGTAAAATCTCACTAAATTATAATAATAATTTTATAAAATACATCATCCTTTTACATTTTTAAACATCTATCTGTTCTATTAAATGAATAACTAGATGTCACATGTCGTTTAACTAGAACGCTAATTGGCTTAACAATAACCATGTCATGTGTACAAGATTTTTTTGATATTAATAATCAATAAAAAGAATTAAATTAAATTAATAAATGAAATTATTTAACAGATGTTTTATAAATAAGACATTCAAATGAGGGTTTCTGTTATATATGCAAATGTTGCTCTTTCTAGAGGGGTGAACTGTTTATACATGTTTATTAAATAAGACATTCAAATTAGGAACCAAACAATTATAAATATTCAAACATTGAAACTGAAAGTTAATATTTTAAAAAAAAAAAGACCAAATATAAATATAGTTGACATGTTAGGGGGATGAAGTGTTATGACAACATTGCTATAACTCATTGAAAAAACGACCGGCCACACTGGACGTCGAGCACAGCACCACATGCCCAAAAGGCCAACTCTTTAACAAGCTGCTCCAAATAATTTTATGTAAATAAAATGAGAAACTCACTATTTAAATATAACGATTTAAGCCGTGTGACACTATTCAGGTTTGAAGAGTAAGATTAGGAAATAAATATAGTTTAATGTCGATGGTTAACACATTACTTAGCAAGACATTAGTAAGACATTGTAAGTTGATCATTAATTATATATGGTCTTAAGCCGTTTCACAATCTCATTATGAAACTATTAAATTGCAACATGAATCTTTTTAATTAATACACACGCATATATTTTTGTTGATATCTTAAGAAAAAAAATTCAAAAATATGTCAAGTTGATTTCGAGTTATAAAGTGACCATCTTTTTTTAACATATCACTTTGTCATGCCATTTGCAATATATTTTTAAAAGTTGTTTTTGTCTTTATTTATTTATGTAATTTTGAAGGAAAAAAAAGAATATCATATGGCCCCCAACATGTTTAAGTTATAGGTTTACTGACCTGTAATTATTTGTATTAAAAATGTATGAAATAGTACAACCATTATAGATAAAACAAATATTTGTTTTTTTATAATTAAAGATAATAGGTAAAGATAATTTTTTAAATCTTTTTGTCCTTTTAGAGAATTTAAAAGATAATATTTTTAAAATAACTTTTATTTATTATTAATTGATAGCTAGGCTTTTTTATCATGATGAATTTCCCATACAAAATTCCCACTAAAAATTATGAAATTAAGTGGACCATTAATTAATGTGATGCATTCAACACTTTGATCACTTCTAAGCCAAAGGATTTAATGGAATATCTTTTCAGTGCTATTAATTGACTCATTTATTTAATCTCTCCTATCATTGCTCTGTGACCAACAAATTAAGTATCCCACCAACTTATTATTATTAACTTTCTAATATTTCTAATTTATAAATCTTGAACATTAAAGAATTTACATCATTGACAAGTTTTTAAACTGGATTTTAATTATGGTGTCGCATCTTCGAATCTACAATTATTAATAATTTATTAAAAATCATGGTATTGGGTTAAATAACCCGATAAATTCTATTGATGATCTTTTATATATTATACATTTTCATAATATATATAATTGTCACACATAATAATTTATATATTGATGTATATTAGTGACTATACGTATGAGTACATGGTCGATGACATGGATGATTTAGGACATAGGCAGAGTATATTGATCAATGAGTGGATATTGGTAACAAGGTCTTCACTTGGGGTCTGCCAGATAGGATGACACGTAGACAGAATGCATGGATCCAGACAATAAAGGCGACTTTGTTATGATTAGGAACAAATGTCTCCTCCTTATTGATCAGTGGAATGACGAAATAACTGAATGGGAGAGCATAAACAAGAATTGTTAACTCCCTCACATGGTATGCACAATTAACCCAAAAAATCCTTACACTACATATTCATTCAAAGCAATTCTGATCACTGACTTAAGCATCTGAATTGTATCGCAGGGGATTCCTGCCACACCATTAACGTAGCTTTGCTCTGTTTTGTAGGATTGAGTCATCCTCGTGTGCCGAACTAAACCTTAATCGGGTTAAATGGGTCGGGTTATTCGGTTTAAATGGTACTCTAACAAGTAAATCAGTTCAGTTTACTGGTAGGATTCATGTTTATTCGGATACCCAAATAACCCCTTTAACATGTATTTGCTATTTGTAGATTTGTTTATAATTAAATATAGAATTGCTTGTATATAAAATATAAGATCTAAATACTAATTTTAATACCTAAACCATTTAATTCGTTTTACCCAAATTACCCAACTCATTTAATCTGTTTAAACAACTTTGTAGTGGATTCCATTTTTTATACTAAAATTGAATAATCCATTTAATCCAAACCAAGTAACCCAATACTCATTTAACCCCAAGTCGATAAACCCGTCCCCTTATTCTGTTCGGGTTCGGCTAGCTAACCCACACCCTCAAATCCGAACCGAATAATCTGATACCCATTTAACATGCCCAAATAACACCCTAATCATCTTCTCCAATTGGGTTAGGGTACGCACAATTATGGTTTTGATGGGTGGTTATAACTATTACAAGATGATTTGTTGCAAAACTATGGGCCAGCCAAGTGAGTTTTAGGAAGAGGGTTTTTTAAGATAGCAAAGACAAATTTATAACATTATCGAAATTCTAGCAAGTAGCAAAAAAATATAATACAGTTACCAAACTGACGCCAAATCAACTATGAAGTTCATTATGTCACATAGAAAATATATTTATTTTATACCCTTATCAAAATTATAGCAAATGATATCCTTAGATAATGACAAATGATTGATAGAGTTAATTATTTAATAATATTTATGAATTTAAAAAATAATGAAATTTATTCATATTTTATTTTATCTTAATAAATCGTATTTATCTTTTCTTGATGAACAATATATAATATAAATTATAAATATATATTGGTTTACAGGATTTTAAATCGTTCAAGAATTGAAATCCCACAAACAAAGGAGTTTTAAATCCTTAACACTTCTTGTAAAATTTAAAATCATTAAGAGGTTGCGTTTGATACGATGAAATAAAATTGTTTTTATGATATGAATAAATGGTGACAAGAAACAAAATAAAGACCGAGGATTTCATTCTTATTCAATATCTTTTTTTTTTCTTCATCTTAATAAGGAAATACGCGAAATAAAAGTTATCAAATTTTAACTCCCTACTCCAATTCATTAAAAATCATGTCAAACATGTAAAGCTCACTTGATTTTATTCTTTTAATTCCACGGTATCGAACACCCACTTAAATCATAAAATATCACGAAATGAGATCTAGGTCTTATAAATAATGCTATAAAATCCAGCAAACCAACATTCCTAGTAACGATGCAAGATGTGACGACAAGTTTTCAACTACCGACTTAGCAGCAATAATGTATACATTAACATTCCTGGTAGATTTTTGCTCCAAAGGATACTCCGAACCTCTCTTTCTAGTAGGTGGATGTGAGGAGCTATTACGATCCAAACCGATTTTGTTGGTGGTTCTAACGCAAATTAAGTTTTGTTCATCTCTCATAAACTTAATTTCTTTTTAAACTTCGCTTACAGCTATTTATAAACAAAGACAATAAACAAATGGACGTTATCATACAAAACTTTTAGCTTATCTTTGTCTTTTAAAACAAAATAACCTTGTCAAATACTTTTCTATTACCAAACAATGTGAACATTAAAAAAACAGTATCAATAAGACAATGTCAACAAATTTATTGTGACCATGCAATTTTTTTAAAATTAAAAAAAAAAATAGCTAGGGAAAGTTACAAGTCAAACCATTATAAAAGCCGGTCATAAGTCATAACATAATCATCATGTGTACAACCTTTCATATTGATCTATTGAAGAAATAGATATCAGAGATTTAAAATTTAAAAAATTGTATAGAATCTAATCAAACTGTTATTTTTTAGGCATGTCATTAGTATCAATGACTAAACCGATTGTAGAATTTCAGCTTCGGTACCTAACCGATTGCAATTTTCTGCTGTAAAAGTTGAAAAAACGAGGACCAAACCAAACCTGCCATTGATTCCTATTGATCCAAGCTTTTGGTCTGATTTAGACAGTTACATATCCCTATTCCCATTTAATATTTGTAAACAGTAAAAACAATTTCAAAAAAAAAAAAAAAAGGATTGAATCCCATGAGTCTCCCCGTCCTAAAAACCTTTGTCCCATCCAACCCGCCAAAAAAGTATATTGTTTGTATAATTTTTGGGAGGGGGAGGGGGGCGGGAGGAATAAATGCCTCAAAGATTGGGTTGTGGTGGATGCGAAGGGGGTTGCTGCATACAAACAAAATAGTCTATATCTTAAATCTTAATACCATTTCCTACCTTTGTCCTCTCTCTATTTGTATGTAGTCATGTAGATGTGGTCCTCTATTCTACTACCAGATTAGATATGATGGCCTTACCACCACAACACTATCTTGATTCCATTTGTTTGACTTAAATATGTAAACGAATCAACACCTTATCTGGCCTGGGCATCTATCTCGTTTGACCAGTTCCAAATACCACATCCCCAATTGATCTTTACCAATTGCAAATTCTATCAGGAATTAACCAACTTAGCCAAAAGAGGGTAAATATTAGGGTTTCCCCGTCCACCAAAACCATGTGTTGTTTGGTTCGGTAACCATGACTATCTCTAAGCATATTGTTTGTTTTAAGAACCAAGATATATGTGCGTAAAAGTAGGGTGTTAGAGATCATCAACAAATTGCTAGTTAGTTGTTTCCCAGATGCTTACTTAGGAGCACTAGGCATCATGAAAAGACCTCGACTCTCTAGCAGCTTTGTTGCTGCAGAGGGGTTCGCTTCCAGCAACTTTCCCAGCATGTCTTGCAGAGGTCCGCTACTGGTGTTTTCGTGAACAAGATAATGGCCGTATCCCTGTAATTTAAACTCGCAAAATATGAAACTGGAACACATAATTAAGGTTAATCTCCTAATCTATGTAAAATAACTTGTAGCATTATACGGATAGAGGTGCAACAACAATAACATGGACATGTCTAACATGTTGGGTAATGGATCAGAATGGGTTGATCAGGCTGGACTCACCCACAATCGTCTTATTTTCATTTTTTTTTTTAGTTATATACAATTTTTAATGTAATAATAGTAATAAAATATTTAACACCCATACTAAGATTCTGATAACATAATAATCTAGTTTTTTAGAATATATAATTTAGGAGGTTGTCTACAATTGAACACATTGTTTCAACCGCTTTATGTCCGACACATTTGACCCGTTTCATTTTTAGCTACGTTTTTTAAGATTACCTTTTGACCTATTCGAGATAAAACATAACTCAAATTGACCCATTTTTAGGTAAACGAGTCAAAATTGCCAGGTGATGGAATGAATTGGTTTTGGTATTATCACTGCGTGCCTTCAATAAGCATTTATCAGACCATGGATGTACCTCAAGGTATATTAAGTGATTAGAAGTTAGTTCACCTCTCAGTCTGTTCTGACTCAATTCCTGCACCATTGGATTACCATGAGGTCAGTAGAGGGTTAGTACTTAGAAAGCATAACATTCATAAAAATTCAAAAGTGATACAAGTTACAAAAACAGACCATCTTTAAAGTTGTGATGATTAGATAAGAAAATATTTATTATTTATTTTTGTAATAATACAACTATACAAGGTTTATGGATTCCATTATGCAGGCTATTAAAGTAGGTTTATAACAATCATATGTAGACAGTAAGCTTTAGTTAAGCATGACGTAAACAGATATGTAAGCAGTTATTCAGTTAAACTGCATGTCATGTGAGGATTCAACAGTAGGGTGAAAAGCTCACCTTCAGGTGAAGCTGCAAATACTTTATATACTCTATGCAATCGTCGATTATATTTGTTTTATTTCCCTGCAGAAATAAACCAAACAGATTTATCGAATTGAAGGTGCATTTAACGAACCTAACAGATTTTGACCTACTTCGACTGATCCTCATGGTCTTGAACAAAGGGATGAAAATCAAATTAGAAAACATTCATACTTTTGTTGGTTTGCATCGGCAAATGATCACCAAAAAATTCAGCTACAATCTATATACCAGCTTTTCAACCATACATTCTACAGATTTGCATTGCCATGTGCATGTCAATTAATGAATCAATATGTAAAAGAATGAATCACAGTCCTTCTCAAGATATATTTAACTTCTCATTTGATCCTATATATACATATATATAAATTTGACCTCTTCTCACTGATGATGTAGGAACTACTCCCCACAGAGTGGGCAGGGGTCAAGGGGAGCCAACCCTTGTGAGTTTCAGTGGCAGCACCCTTGGAAGGAAAATTAGAACCGGACCAGGTTCATTAGGGGGTTTCCAACTTAGATTATTCCCCTTAAAAATACATCCCCTAGATAGCAAACTCTAATCAGAATCAATAACAAAGACTCGCTACTGCAGCCATGGACAAAAGTCATTCTTTGACTGACCACATACATTTTGTGTTCTTATTATTTGTTTTCACGTTTTACTTTCCAATCACTGATTACTCAACAATGAGCCCAAAATTGCCACTTGTAACCTTCAGATGTGTTTGCAGATATTTAGGCTGTCTGCTAATGTAATATATAGGCATTACATCTGCATACCTCCTTAGAATGTGGAAACAAATCCTCCAGTGCATCTAGTGCTGCTGCAATCCTTGTTCTGCGACGCTGAAATCACAAACAAACAAGCTAATAAACTGAATGCGTTATTTTCTAGAGGCTTGCATGTTGTGCCAAAACAAATTTGCTACCTTCTTTGGACATGGATAATATTGCCCAAAGAAAAAACATATTGGTGTTGTAGGTGTAATAACAAGATGGAGAAGATATCGAATTGACGTAGTGAAGTTAGACTTACACGATCTGCAGCAGTGGCCTTCTGTCTTGAATATGTCTTGCGTGATTTTTTTTGAATACCGGATGTTGAGGCCAACATGTTTGGCTGGCTTAGAGTGGCACTATTTAGGACTCCATCTGCTCCTTGCTTCTATCAAGATAACAAAATAGTTAGATATGATATTAATGTAATAACTAGTGAAAACAGAACAGAGAAATAGATTTTCATGTGAACATTATGTAACTGGATGAAAATTAATTTTTGAGTGACCTGATAGCATATTTCATGTTGTGTATTCGTGGAAGAATTGTTAACTGGCACTTCTTCATGTTGCAGCCTGGAATGTTGTACCTGTTATAGATGCAGACATGCAATACTTGTCATCTCGACATCCCACATGTAATGTTCATCAATTGAATATTCTGTTTACGTAATTGAAAATATAGATGGACCTGAGGATGCTTGTTTGGACAAATTTTGAATGTGATTACGTGATACTTAGTAATTAGTATCATTCATCAGCTAAAACAGAACGGGCTACTATTGATGCTTCTGTTGATTGAAATTGTAGAAATAGGCATTTGTTTGGATGCCTCTGTTGATTGAAATTGCAGAAATAAGCATTATTTGAGTATTTGAAAAGTTCTGATTATTTAGAGGATTAATAGATAAAAGAACATACAATTAAACAATCGAACAATCAGTTTTGTTTGCAGCTGGTACCAAACTGATTATTTGATCCCAGTTAATCAAAATCTGTTTACCAAACACTAAAGCTGATTATCTACAACTTGAAATCACAATAATCAGATAATCATTTTGTAACACACATCCAAATACCCTCTCTTATTTGCCCATATCCAGTTCTAAGAGAAGTTGAATTGCAAATATATGACATCATGTCAAACAAAATGCACAAAAATGCTTGTATGAGAGAAGAATCATAATATGGCTGTCAAGCATACAGATAGACGCCTCTGTGGCCCTATCTGATGATCATTCGTGCTGAGAAAAAACTCCTCAGGTGTGAGACTGCATCCGATTCCAGAGCTGTCAAATGGTATTTCTCCTTGCACATCAGAGATTCCATTTCCTGCAAGATACTCGACATAGTATGGAGCCATCTGCGGGTATCCAATCAATTGAGGAACAGAATAGCTATTGTAATCTTCTGCTTTAATGATATGCTGCTGGTACAAAGCATTTTCAGCTAAATGGGGTACGTAACTGATGTTTCCTTCTAAAGTAGAGGACGACAACAGCAAATGGGAATCATTTTGAAGAACATGTTCACCCATATTATCCAAAGCAAAATCTGCATGGATGATAATTGTTGAAAACTTGAAATCAATTGCATTAGCAAGAGACCAGACTCTTGAAAGAATATAACGCAGTTTGTACGCACGATAGAAACCATAAACAATATAAAAGTTCACACTGAGCATTTCATCTGGTGGTGCTAAAATATAGATTCCATGGATACAAAATTGAGCAAATGAAAATTAAAATTAGTGTGTCTATGCTACAAAGGAAAAAAAAAGTATAACTGCATAACACAAACAATACAGCTTCATGCCATGAACAGAGTCAAGTTTGAGTAAAAATAGTAGTTTCCTGAACAGAGTGCCGTCCACTGTAAAAGGAGCCGCAAATCACTTGAGGTCAACAATTGTATTAAACATATGTATCCTCAATATTGAAGTTCATGAATATGACTTTTAGCTTAGAGTTGAACTAGTAGTAAACTCCATCAGTCAAAGATAGAAGGCAAACACGTGTGATTATCTCATTCCACAAAAATGAATCATTAAACATGTACGAACTGATACAATAGTTAACCCTACAAGCATCCCTTGTAGTACTCAATCACCTAAGCAGGGGTTAAACAGACACCTAAACATTATAAAACAAGATTAATATTGATAGATTATATTAGCATATTAGAACTAACATTTTCATCCTATGTTATTCTAATACAGTTACTCTAAATGAATAGTTTCATTGTTCTTTGTAGTTTGTTCCACCGTATACTTTCACAATGATGATCAAATTTCCCTTTTTAAGTACAAGAAAAAGGTGACTAATGAACATGAGCTGAAAAGATTCCAACTACTTTCGACTTCAGTTTTTTGGAACACTTGTTTGAACAAGTCATTACTAAAGTACCACACAACGCATTGGCAGAGCTTAACAGTCCAAATTCATCAAAGTAATGACTGATGAGGTGAATGTTTAAGCGGCCATAATTTTAGTAGTCAAATGACTAAATCAACCTTCCATGTGCCTCGTATACATTTTATATCAATGATTTTAGCTTAAAAGGTTTTCAACAAATTATATGTTGTAATGAACAAGAAGCATCTCAATATGGACATTATTGCAACACTTTCCATAATTCCATGGGACTGAGAGATTATCCAACGAGTCTTCTCTTCAACAATAAACCAGATGAATCAAACACTCAACAAATTGTAAAAATAATGACATTAGCATCACACAATACAAAATGTCGCCTCTTGTATTATATATATTAAACGCATGCAGTATTTAATCTGTATAAACTAACTAGAAACACAAACGAACAAGTACTGGTTATGATTAACAAATAATAACAGGATTCAGCATAAAACTTGATGAAAACGATTGAGTCGACGATTATACCGATACGACTGTATAAACACGAGTGATTTGAAGCAGATACTTTAGAAAACAAGCTTCAGTGATGTAAAAGTGAAGAAGATTAATGGCTAATAAACTTACGGAGTAGTGATAATATTAGGGTTTTGGTAGAAATTTGAGGTGAGATTTTAGGGATTCAAATGTTAGGACACAGTGACGGTCGTTGGTTTTTCTCCTGTGTTTTCTGTACGTACGTACATGCAACAGAAATGGGGGTACCACGCCACCATGATCATATTGAGTAAATTACACAAATGGTCCGTGTTGTTTGGTCATTTTTGTTGTTTTGGTCTCTCAAAGTTTTTTTTTTACACCAGTAGTCCTAAAATCCCAAAACTTTAACACTAATGGTCTCTGCCGTCAATCAATTAGGGTCATTAAGCCAGTTAATTCACAAGGGCATTTTCATCATTTTCATCTCAGGGACCATTTACGAACATGAACATGAAGGGTTACCGTGGAAAACGCTACCGCTTACAATGGCAACCTAATTGAACAAATCATCGCCGATTACAGCACACCTCTTCGACCGAAAGCAAACCTCACCATTTCCGTGTGTCCCATCTTCTGATAGTAACTATTTAATGCAAACGATGTGTGTGCCTGAAAAGTGTTAGGATCGTAACACGTGGACCCAGGTTGAATCGGACGGCAGACAACACCTCCTCCACCACAAGCGTAATCCAAACCAGGCTGCAGCTTTTCCTTCCCTGCATCCCTAGCCACACACCAAGACTGCCCCAACCCGTTTCCACCACCGTTGACTGGAGTTGAAACCCTCACTTGACCACCATCACCACCACCGATCACCGGCGAACTTTCATCCCTGAAATTCTTCAGATCCTCCATCGTAAACGGAATGTTGTAAACCTTCTGCATATTCGGATAAAACAATCCGTAGTTTCGCTCCGACGTCGGTCCGGGTTTCTTGTTCTCGTTAAAAAGTGTGAAAAGGAAAACGATGAGGTTTGCTTTCGGTCGAAGAGGTGTGTCACTGCCGGTGAGGATTCGTTTAATTAGGTTATCATTGTAAGCGGCAACGTTTTCCACGGGAACCCTTCATGTTCATGTTCGTAAATGGTCCCTGAGATGAAAATGACGAAAATGTCATTGTGAATTAATTGGCCTAACGGCCCTAATTGACGACAGAGACCAATAGTGTTAAAGGTTTGGGTTTTAGGACTACCGGTGTAAAAAAAAACTTTGAGGGACCAAAACAGCAAAAATCCCAAAACCACAGGGACCATTTGTGTAATTTACTCAAAATTTAATGTTCATTTCAAGACTTCATTGCGAGAAATAATAATTATTTTGAAAATTATTATTATGATATAACAATCTATTTTTTTGATTTTGAAAATAAAAAACTGTAATTTTAGTGGGTTTGATTCTTTAGATTATTTGTCAAGATTCATGAAATTAAAATATATCAACATTATAATTGAATTCTTTTATTTCAAATAAAGTAATTTTAAAATTAATAACTTAATATATTATCATAAAAAATAATAAAGTAATAATATTTTGATATTAATTGGTATAAATAAATGACTAAAATAATATAAAATATAAATTTGTTATTTTGATTATAATTAATAGATACCAAAAATATAAACACATTTGAAGTATCAATTATACTACAATAAAAAATAAAACAATTTTGTAATATTCTTGCTATTTAATTTGAAAACAATATTTACAATATCATTACTTTTATAAAATTATTATATATTAGAATTTTTTCCAATTCAATTGATTATGAACGGAAATTTGACGATTATGATTGTTAACATAATTTTAATGTAAATATTAATGTAATAGTTTTAAGAATGACATGACAAGTTCAAAAAATGATGCTATTATATAGTGAATTTGATCGGATTCAAATTTAAATTAGATTGTAGTAAATGACATGATAAATTCAGAAAATAACAAGTGGCTAATTAAGGAAAAATATGATAAATAATAACTTTTACTCTTTTAATAATATTTATGTGTAGATAGATAGATTAATCAATATGCTACGAGATGGCCACGAACGTGAAGAAGAACAAAGATGCAAATGTCTTTACTATTACTAATGTTGATGTCTAGAATAACATTACATAAAAATATAATATAAAACATATACTTTTAACTATTTATCATCCTATTTCCTACCAACACCTAAAACATGAAAATAAAACAATACATTTATAATATATTATATGCAATTAATATTTGTAATTTTTTATAAGACAAAAATAATTGGTTTTATATATATGTCATTTCACAAAATTTTGGATAAGTTAAATTATCGAGTCAGACATTGACATTTCTACTCTTTAACATTGAAACGTTCAAATTCAAAGAACACAATCACAAGATAACTCGAACAAGAAAGAGAACTATCATCAAATAATTAATTAATTAAATATTAAACAGATAATGTAAATCTTTGTGTTGTATATTTATATAAATTGACAATCATAATTGATAATTAATTTGATTAAAGTTACATCAAAAGCTAAAATTGAAATGTTTATAAGTGTACGCATATGTTAAATAATATGTAATTGAAACTAGATGCGTGTAAAGACCAAAAACCAAATCGAAACCAGAAAATTGAAAAATCAAAATCAATTAAATCATGATAATTAAGATAGCAGACAACATAAGCTAAATGATTATTTGGTCATTTTACAAATTAAAACGCAAATCCAAACACTTTTAAAACTGATTATTTGATAATTATGATAGCAAACAGCAGAAGCTAAACCAAACACTACATTTTCAGTGACACTTTTGTTACAACTATTATATGATTATTAGTTTCCAAACGCTATAACACTTTTTCAGACGCAAATCCAAACGCACTCTAAATGTCATTAGTTTTTACAACTATAAGTTGACTACAATTTAATCTCTTGTTCACAGGTAATAACTATTGACATTGCAGTACTTGTCAAATATCATACATGTGATACAGTCGATTCAATTTGGTGTAGACAACACTATCGACATGTACTTTCATCTCCATGATCTCAAATTTTGTTGTTAGTACTGTGTATATAGTTTGTTTATTGATTGATGTATAGAATGAAGTTTAAGATTCGATAAAGGCATGATTTTTGAAATTTATGAATCTACATTCTACTACAAATTATTAAAAATGATAAATTTTTTCAACTGTATATTTTAATGAAATTTATATAAATTTAACTCATTATTTTTATAATTCAAAATATTAAACACACCATAAATAAATTTCTATTCATTTAAGTTTTATTCAGTAAGCAAAACAGGATCTTATAGTTATTAGACAATATATAATTAAAATTAAAGAGTTTCATATGATAGAACTCGTTAAATAAAACAATTTATATCATTGTGTAGACCCAATGTCTCTTTTACATACTTAACAAGTTCTTGTACATCAAACTGTAAACAACAAAAATTATTGTTTCGATCTGTCCTTTTGTTTTACTTTTTATGGATACACATATTTGTGGCTTATGCTATCTTTGTCGATCAAACAACTACTTAATTCGATAAAAAGCAGAATTTGTATGTTTTTTAAAGTTGATGTATTTATGAGACATCAAAATTTGGTTGAAGGCCTTTATCAGAAAATTATACTTATAAAATCCATGTCAACAATTGCAACTTGTTTATTATTTAAAAATCATTAAATATAACAGTTGTTATTGGTCAAGTGACTTATCATTTAAAAGATGAATGAAAAACTTAAAAGAAAAAAATTATAGTTAGATGTCTTTTACATTATTTTCTCTCATGAAAAACCATCATGGTTATCGCAATTAAAACTATTAAATATCAATTTAGGTTGTCTCTAGCAAGCTTTCTCTTATTGAAATTATTGTTATTAAAATATTAACTTAATTTCAATTATGTCAATTATTATCATAAACATCGCATAACATGCTGCTATCAAACATCAATTTAGTTATATTTATGTAAATTTTAAGAAAAAAGAATTATCGAATATGTTAATTTGATAAAAGAAAAAAATTAGACAACAAATTTTATTTATCTTCAAATAAATTAATGACATAAAATCACAATTCACAAGGAATTCAAGTCAAATTTGCTTTGCCTTCTTGAAATTTTGTTGATTTTATGCCATTTTAAAAGCTGTTATAGTTGACTTTTTGACATTCATGATTGTCTTCACGTAATTAACCTTCGTTATCAATATCCTTACCTGTGCTTCTTCCATGGCCAACACTTCCTATAAATTGACAGGCAATTTCTTCCGATTCATCGCACCACACTTTATCTTCTCCGATAATTCAAAAATGACTTCCTCCGTCGTTCAATTCCTTGGCTTCTCCGTTCTTCTCTTTCTATCTCTCGCCTCCGCACAACCATCATTCCGACCAGATGCACTGGTGGTTCCGGTGAGAAAAGACGCCGCCACCAACCAATATGTCACACGAATCAACCAACGAACTCCATTAGTGCCGGAAAACCTGGTGGTGGATCTCGGCGGCCGGTTTTTATGGGTGGATTGTGATAATAATTACGTGTCGTCGACTTACCGACCCGCTCGATGTCGATCCGCTTTATGTTCGTTGGCTCGAGCTGATGGGTGTGGGGATTGTTTCGGTTCACCTAGACCAGGCTGCAATAATAACACATGTGCTGTGTCTCCTGACAATCCTTTCACTAGAACTGCTACCGGTGGCGAGCTGGCCACGGACCTGGTTCAGGTCCAATCCACTGACGGGTCGAATCCTGGTCGACCCGTCAACGTGTCTCAGTTTTTGTTTTCATGTGCACCGACGTTCCTGTTACAAGGACTTGCTAGTGGTGTGTCCGGAATGGCTGGTTTGGGTCGGACCCGAATCGGGCTTCCGACTCAATTGGCTGCGGCTTTCAGCTTCGACCGAAAGTTTGCTATCTGTCTATCATCGTCGACGACATCAAATGGTGTTATTTTCTTCGGAGATGGACCATACAACTTCCTTCCAAATATCGATGTTTCGCAATCACTTACGACTACCGGACTTTTTATTAATCCGGTGAGCACCGCATCTTCATCGACTCAGGGCGAGCCATCGGCTGAATACTTTATAGGAGTGAGTTCAATAAGGGTTAACAATAAGTCGATATCTGTGAACTCATCGTTGTTGTCCATCGACCGCGAAGGCAACGGTGGGACCAAGATTAGCACGGTTAATCCTTACACGGTCCTCGAGACCTCAATTTACAATGCTCTGACTGCGGCCTATATCAACGAGGCCGCAGCCATGAACATCACTCGGGCTGCATCCGTAGCACCTTTTGACGTGTGTTTCAGCACGGCGAATGTGCTAAGCACACGTGTGGGACCGGCAGTTCCATCCATCGAGCTAGTTTTGCAAAACGAGAACGTCGTTTGGATGATCACTGGCTCAAACTCGATGGTACAAGTTAACGATAACGTATTATGTCTTGGAATCGTGAACGGTGGATCAACTCCGAGGACGTCGATCGTCATCGGAGGGTACCAACTAGAGAACAATCTTCTTCAATTCGATCTAGCGACTTCCACCCTAGGGTTTAGCTCGACTCTCTTGGGCAGGAGGACTACTTGTGCCAACTTCAACTTTACGTCGAATGCCTAAATTTTATTTGGATTATATATGTATGTATATTCATAAAAAAGCACATTTACTTTGAGAGAGTGTGTTGTATACGTATACGAATATAAAATGATATTTGTTACACGAATAAAATGGAATATTATATATTCAATTATATTTTCAAATTAGATTAAAATCACATGATACCCGCGTGCTTTTTCAAATGTATCAGTAATCATGTGTGTTTTGAGTTTCTTTAATAAAAACAAAATTTTAAAACATGGGTTATAAAAAATTTGTGTTAAAATAGACAATATTTTTCAGAAATGACGAACTTGTATTTTGTGATTCACAATGTTAAAAGAGGATAGCAATTTCTTTTTTTAAAAAAATAGTGATTTTCTGTCTTGCAAACACACATCGATCTAATAACTCAAAATCGATGTGTTTAAGCAAACATATGCACTTTCCAATCTCACACAAACAAATATATTATGAAAATGAAAAATTTTCAAACATTTTATTAAAAGGCGAAAATGAAAAGAAGGATAAAGGATTGGAAGGGAGGATTATAATGAAAAACAGAGAACAAAGATCTTTACATGTTTAATTTCTCTTTACCGTTCCAATTTGTTTCTTTCTCTAAATTTTTTTAACAAAACATCATTTTATCTTCGTTTCATTTTATTTTATTTCATTTTTCTCTATCTTAATTCTTTTATCTTAATTCATTTCCTTATAGTTCTTGTATTCGAGAATACAACGTAAATACTTTGATTTATAAGATTAGAAGGAATGAGTATCATTAATTTCATACTTTGATTTATATATGTGTTGAATGATACATTTATAATCTATAAATATTATTAAATGAGTAAAAAGATACCACTTGTCGCATTATTCTTTATTTTGCCATTTGTCTTCTTAATTTGCCATTTAATTTGTTAGAATCTATTTTTAAATTCAACTCAATTTAATTAAATCTATCATATTAAAAATCTAACTTAACTAATTTAACAATTAATTAATTAAAACTTTTGAATACATGGTGCAACTTACACTATTATAAATGCATTGATATTTTATTTGTTGTTTCTATAATTATTTTTCTAGATTTATGCAAATTTTTAAAAAAATAGTTATTTAAGCATCTCGTGTAGTACACGGATAATAAAACTATTTGTTTAATAAAATATTTAGGTATGTTAGATGAAAAATTAAGGACGATCCGTTCTTATAACCAGAAAGAAAAGTTTTGCAAGTGAAAACAATAGTAGATTATTGTAATGTTAGACGAGACGATACGTTTCTTATTATTTATCAAATAACATTGATATTTATGTTCCATATATATATATATATATATATATATATATATATATATATATATATATATATATATAGATTTATAGATTGAGGTTCTATGGGGCACTATATGCATCGGGAACCAAATGGGAACCAAAAATGCATTGCTTGTTGACAAATGATGCAATAAGGGTAATATTGGAATACTTTATTTGAAAAAATTAATTATTCTTTTAATTAATAGATTAGGATTAAAATAGGAAACTAAATCAATCTCATTAACCATTCTCCATATATTATTCCCTCTCTCTCTCTCACACACACACACACACACACAATCGACCGACGAGTTTGAGAAGACGATGATAAGATGAAGATGAAAATGATGCATCACGTTGAACGTATTCGATGTGAAAAAGACGAATACGAAGATGCACAGTATGAACACGATGATACATAACCTGGTGCTCCATATGAACACGATGATGCATAACCCGGGAAAGATAAATACGAAGATGCACAGTCAATGAAGATGATGAAGCATCATGTTGAATTTTTGTTCAATTGGAATTTTTTAATTTTAGAAATGCATTTTATGAATTTATTAGCATTTAATACTTGATTATTGAATTAAATATTCAATCAATATAAATTTAATTTTGAGTTGACTTGATATATTTTTCTTTTCCAAAAATACCCTTATGCACATCTAATATGTAAATCGTGCATCATAATGCGTTCACAAATTTCATCTTTATTACCCTTTTGCCATTGTAATCTTAGCCATTCATTTTCTAGATCTAACGATGTATATGGGTTCCTAAGTTGCACGATGCACACAGGTGCCCCATAGAACCTAACCCTATATATATATATATATATATATATATATATATATATATATATATATATATATATATATATATATATATATATATGTGAGGGTTCTTCTAAGAACCATAAATAATGTGGGAACCTAAGAACCTTTTATGACCTTTTGATTAATGATAATCAATGGTTGATATATATTGGATGACAATTTTGTAATTATTTTGAACTTTGATAGTGGAGAATCTTGAAAATGTATGAAAATGGTATTTTTGGAAGAAAAAAATATGTTTTTTCTCTTTCTCTCTCTTACTTTTTTTCATTTTCATTTTATTTTTCTTTCATTTTAATTGATTTTAAAGTAAAAAACGTTTTTAAAAAAAAAATATTTTTTCTATATAGAGAATTATTTAATTGCTAAAAAAATGACGTATTTTATATAGAAAAATATTATATGTCTATATAGAATATTTTTTTCTACATAGAATATGTTAACGAACATATTCTATGTACAATCTACGTAGAATGTCATGCATTCTACGTAGAATGACATGCAATCTACGTAGAATGTCGTGTAGAATGTCAAATATCATATAATCTACGTAGATTACCTAATAAAATATATATCAAAAACACATTGAAACAAAAAAAAAAAAAGATTTCATTTAGACATTTTATCAAACACTTGGTATGCAACTAATATAAAATATACCAAAAAGACATTGAATAGTAATGTTAATCTACATAAAAATATATAGAAATGTATAAAAAAACATAAAAATATATGAAATATATAAGAAACATAACATTCTACATAGATTATGTGTTATTTTTACAAGTAGTCTTGTATTATATTCTATTTAGATTATCATTTAATCTACGTAGATTATCATGTAATCTACGTAGATTATCATGTAAAACATCCAATAACTATTACAATAATTAGAAATCTAATATCTTACAAATAATCTTCATTATAAAACATGAAAAATGAATCTGTCATATTCTATGTAGAGTATAGACGAACATATTATATGTACAATCTACGTAGAATGTCATGCATTCTACGTAGAATGACATTCAATCTACATAGAATGACATTCAATCTACGTAGAATGACATGCATTCTACGTAGAATGACATGCAATCTACATAAAATGTCGTGTAGAATGTCAATTATCATATATTCTACGTAAATTATTATATTATAAAATATACCAAAAACACATTGAATAGTAATGTTAATCTACATAAAAAGATATAGAAATGTATAAGAAACATAAAAATATATTAAAGATATAAGAAACATAACATTTTATATAGATTATGTGTGATTTTTACAAGTAGTATTGTATTATATTCTATGTAGATTATGATGTAATCTACGTAGATTGTCATGTAATCAACATAATCATGTAAAACATCTAAAAACTATTACATTCATTATAAATATAATATCTTAGAAATAATTTTAATTATAAGATATGGAAAATGAATCTGTCCAATGTACGTAGATTGTACATAGAATATGTTCGTCGATTCTCTACATAGAATGTCATGCAATCTACGTGGAATGACATTCAATCCACGTAGAATGACATTCAATCTACGTAGAATGACATGCAATCTACGTAGAGTATCGACAAACATATTCTATGTACAATCTACGTAGAGTATCGACGAACATATTCTATGTACAATCTACGTAGAATGACATGCAATCTACGTGGAATGACATGCAATCTACGTAGAATGTCATTCTATCTACGTAGAATGTCATGTCATATGTCAAGTATCATATATTCTACATAGATTATATGATAAAAATATACCAAAAACACATTGAATGTTAATGTACATTTACATAAAAATGTATAGAAATGTATAAGAAACAAAAAAATATATGAAATATATAACAAACATAACATTCTACATAGATTATGTGTGATTTTTTACAAGTAGTCTTGTATCATATATTCTATGTAGATTATCATGTAAAACATCTAATAACTATTACATTCATATATATCTAATATTTTACAAATAATCTTCATTATAAAACATTGAAAATGAATTTGTCATATTCTATGTAGAGTATCGACGAACATATTTTATGTACACTATACGTAGAATGTCATGCAATCTACGTAGAATGACATTCAATCTACGTAGAATGTCATGCAATCTGCGTAGAATGTCATGCAATATATGTAGAATTTCGTGTAAAATGTCAAATATCATATATTTTACATAGATTACATGATAAAATATATCAAAAACACATTGAAACAAAAAAAAAGAAGATTTCATTTAGACATTTTATCAAACACTTGGTATGCAACTAATATAAAATATACCAAAAATACATAGAATAAGACTGTTAATCTACGTAGAATAACATGCAATCTACGTAGAATGACATTCAATCTACGTTGAATGACATGCAATCTACGTAGAATGGCATGCAATCTACGTAGAGTATCGACGAACATATTCTATATACGATCTACGTAGAATGTCATGCAATCTACGTAGAAAGACATTCAATCTACGTAGAATGACATTCAATCCACGTAGAATGACATACAATCTACGTAGAATGTCATGCAATCTATGTAGAATGTCGTGTAGAATGTCAAATATCATATATTCTACGTAGATTAAATGATAAAATATACCAAAAACACATTGAAACAAAAATATAAGATTTCATTTAGACATTTTATCGAACACTTGGTATGCAACTGACATAAAATATACCAAAAACACAATGAATAGTAATGGTAATCTACAAAAAAAGATATAGATTTGTATAACAAACATAAAAATATATGAAATATATAAGAAACATAACATTCTACGTAGATTATGAATAGTAATGCTAATCTACATAAAAATATATAGAATTATATAACATTCTATATAAACATATAATATTTCTATATAGAATACATTAATTTTTTAGCAATTAAATAATTTTTTATATAGAAAAAAATTTATTTTTTATAAAAAACGTTTTTTTAATATTAAAATCAATTCTAATGAAAGAAAGAAAAAATGAAAATGAAAAAAAAGAAAGAGAGAGAGAAAGTGAATAAGAGATGCATATAATAAAAAAGGTGGAGAGAGAAAGATAATATTTTTTATTTCAAAAATACCCTTTTGATCCAAGGGCTCTAAAAGGTTCCTAGGTTTTCACAATCTTTAAGGTTTTTAAAAGAACCTCTCCGTATATATATATATATATATATATATATATATATATATATATATATATATATATATATATATATATATATATATATATATATATATATATATATATATATATATATATAGAGGGGGGGGGAGGTTCAATTGAGCACTTTTATGCATCGAGGTACAAAAGTACCTATATCATCCATTAGATCAAAAATTGTATGGATTAGATTAATGGCAAAAGAGTAAATAGTTGGACAATTTTATGCATCTTGTGCATTATAGAAACAAAGAAAGAAGGGCATTTTGGGGAATGTGCATACCTCATTAAATTTAATATTTCAACAAATAATCAAATAATAAATGCTAAATAAATTCAATTGATACATTTCCAAATTTAAAAAAATTACACAAATTCAAAAAAGATGATGGAGATCGATGCATTTCATCGTTAATCGTGTTTATCTATGCATTGTGTTAAAAAACGCATTTAACAAAAAAAATACACAAATTCATTTATGCATCGTGTTCAACTTGTTCATCATTCTTTTATGCATCGTGTTTGTCGTTCATATTCTTCATTCAGTTATGCATCATGTTCAACTTGTTCATCATTCATCTATGCATCGTCATTGTTCATCATCCATTTATGCATCATCATTTTCTGTTGTTCATCGTTCATCATCCATCTATGCATTGTCATTGTTCATCATCCATCTATGCATTATCATTATTCATCGTTCATCATCCATCTCTGCATCATGTTCTTCATAATTATCATCGGTTACCTCTCTTGTTCATGTTCATCATCATCGTTGTTCATCGTTAATCTTCGTCTTCAAATCATCATCATCTAAGAAAAATTATGAAGAACACGATTATAGAGAGAGAGAGAGAGAGAGAGAGAGAGAGAGAGAGAGATGAGGATGAAAATGAGGAATGTAGTTAATATGAGATTTTAATTCAAAATGTAACTCCTAATTATCATTTAATGATTTTTAGAAATAAATTAATTATCATGTCTTTAGTTTTCCCTAAATGCCCTTTGTGCATCCTTGGTGGATTATCCGATGCACAAAAGTGCCTCGAGGTGCCCCGATGCATAAAAGTTCTCAATTGAATCTCAATCTATATATATATATATATATATATATATATATATATATATATATATATATATATATATATATATATATATATATATATATATATATATAGAATATGGTTCGAGAGAGTACCACCCAAATGCAGCGCACCAGAAGGTACCACCTTTAAAAAAACTTTTTTAATATTTTTTTTTCATAAACATGTTTTAATTAACATTATGAAGATCGTATGTAAATTTCACATACATTCACATCTCCTAGCTCCTAAAAAATGATGTGAACACACACTTACATAATTTTGAAGACATGTGAACATGCATTTATGTGATGTGTGTTTTCATGCACTTAGAGTGTTCGGATTTGCGTGAAATTCACATATGATCTGTGTAATGTTAATTAGAACATGTTCATGAAAAAAAATTTCAAAAAAATTACTTTTAAGGGTGGTACCTTCTGGTGCGCTGCATTAGAGGTGGTACTCACTTGAACCTAAATCTATATATATATATATATATATATATATATATATATATATATATATATATATATATATATATATATATATATATATATATATATATATATATAAATGTTTAGGAAAATTATTTTTATAAATCGACAAGACTAAAATCATAATTTAATATATTAATCGGGTATGTAATGGGATGTGGTGAAAGATGAAAAGAACATGTGTAATGCGGTAATACCATACCAATCGCCGCATCAAATCATCAATAATGATGAAAACGATGTGAAATCGACTTGAAAGAAGGAATCCTACAAACCATTATTTAATGAATATATATATAATTAAATTTACGAAATATCTTTTAATACATAAATAATTACAGTTTTCATCAACAATTCAACATTCATTAAAGCAACAGTTACAAAAATTTAATTGTTTTAACATACAGTTTTTGTTTGTTTCAGTCGTATAATTATTTTTATTTGTAAAGCTATGTATAGATCTATTCATGATTTTTAGGCGGCAAAGATATGATGCATTAGGAAACTGAGTGCAAAAAACCATGAAACTTCCTAATTAATATTTCACAATAATTAAAAAGAAATGAAGGAGGCCAAAGAGTCAAATTGGCTTTTGTCCTAGCGGTACCAAGGTGTTAGGGGAAACCTAAAGCCTCAAGGTTATGGGTTTGAGTTTCATTGTGGATAAAAGATGTAGATTTAGTAATAAAATTAGATGGACGTGTGAGTTCTGCAGTTAAAAAAAATAACAAACCAAAACACAATAAAAATAAGAACCAACAATCACATCCAACAACAAATAAATGACAAAGCATTTCGAGAAAAAAGCTATGCAAGTGAAAACAATACGAGAATTTTAGACGACCGACAATATATTTCTTATTATTTATCAAATCATATTAATATTTATGTTCCGAGTATATATTGTGTGTGTGTTCTTAGAAAAAATATTTTGCAAAATGACAAGACTAAAATTGGAATTTAATCTATTATTAGTTTATTACCCATGTATTATATAGGTTATATTTTTCTAAAAAAATAATAATAACAAATATTATTTTTTTCAAAATATTAAACTTATAATAATAGATAATAACAATAACAACATACATAAATCTAAGTTTACGATTTAATAGATTCAGTTTTGAATTTTGAATTTTAAAAGTTGAATTTGGAAAGTCGTTATAAATTGGATAATTAAAATTTACAAATTTTAAATGTAGAAGATGTTAAATGAAATCTCTTTAACATATAGTAAAAAATTCAGTTACTTATGTATAGTATTAGATAGATTAGTGTATGAATTATAGATAGCAGGATCAATATATTATGAAAGATGTTTATTGATATGAAAGTAGAAAAAATCATAATCATAATCAGAAGAGATGATTATATATTATTTTATATTTTCTTATAAAATAAAAAATGGTTATTGTTGACGACTTGATAAATAAAGAAATTGTTAATTTAATGAAATTGACAACAATGTTTTTAATTGGTGCGTGAATTACAAAGAGAGATCAATGTATTAATTATAATTTTTAATTAATATGAAGAGAATTAAACAATAAATATGATTTAGTTAATAGTTTTTAAAGAGAAAATTATGTAAAAACCCATCAAAGTATAAAAATTTTCCGATTAAGTTCCCATTTCATTTTTTTTTTCTAGATAAGTCCTTAAACCGCTTAAACATTTTAAATTCACCATTTAACTTGTTATAATAGGTTAATATGGTTAAATCTATTTTGTACAAACCATCAAAGTATAAAACTTTTTCGATTGAGTCCCCCAATTATAATAAAAATATTTTTTTATGATTTTATTTTTTTATTAAGATTAAATTTTTATTTTTGTATTTACTTTGAATATTTATTTATGTTTATATTACGATTATATGATATATTATTGTTTATTTATAATTATAATATGAAATCTTTTGACTTTCAATTTTTCGATAAATAAGACGAACAATTATGTTTTTTTTTTATTTTTTCAGACTTTTAATAACGACGATTTCTTCGAATTTAATTTTTCAATATTATATATATAGTTATGGAATTTTACGTTCGAAAAATTAAAAATCGACCGGTCATAGTTTAGCAACTAGAATATAATCATACCAATTATCATACACGTGATCAAACTAAAATATTATGGCTAAGAATGATAAAAATTCACATGAATGAAATAAATAAAAATAGCTGAAAAACAGAATTGAAAAATAGACATTGTTGGTAGTCTGTCATCAAAAATCAAAAAATAACAATAACGTAAGCATTGTCAAGCCATTCAAACCTTGAGTCAAATTGGTCGCCTAGCACATGTCAATCTTAAAATAGTTGTGTAATTTGTAAAAGGGACAAAGGGTTCCTACTTTTTGTAATAGTAATGTAAAATGTTTCAATCTTTTTCCTACTTTCTGATTATACAACGAATACTTTTGATTCAGGCACCGTTTGTTTACCTCTTAATGGAATCATTAAGAGGTCATTTTACCTTTGAATGACTTCTTAATGATTTTATTAAGAAACAAACAAACAACACCTGAGTACAACTGGATGGACACTCGAAAACTGAACCGATTTCATGAGAAGATTTGATTTAAACTAATACTATCATTAAATATCAACTGGTCTAACATATTTGTGCAGTTTACGTCTGTTCATCGATGTTCAAATCCAATATCAACGACCATAGGTTGACCAAAAACTCCAACCTTCGGCTATAGCCTACAAAACAACAAATCAGTATAATAATGCTAACATACACGACGGACCTCGTGATCACCTGCTGCTCATCACAAAGTCTTTCTCACCAGAGCTCCATCCTGGCTGGGATACACGATATCATGAACGCAAACTGATTGAACTTGGATGCTGTTAGCTGCTTCAAACAATCATCAGAGCCCCCCTCTTCATACCTTACTATGATTCTCCCTTTCAAATTCGTTAAATTTTCGTATATTCATTCTTGAATACCTGTCATGGACCTTATTGCAGATTGCTCTTTGTGGTTGGATAGAAATTTATCATTTGCGTCTACCGTTTTTCTCAAAGATTTTGCAGTCGGTTTTAATTCTATCCGCGTACATAGGGAGACGGATGATATCTCGAATCTCGTTTAATACAACCTCTTCTGTGATGTTATCCTTGATGCTTCTCATAACCTACATTATTAAAGCAAAAAAGAGTTGATCATCAAGAAAATAGTGAATAGTTAAATCAAGACCATGGTTTGATAATAAAAGGAATTGGACCTTCTTAAAAGTTATAAATTCGTTTGGTGTCGATTTGTCGGGCCGCACTCGCATAAAGACCCAAACATCTTCCTCGGAATCCCATGAACACTCTATTATCTTCCCAGATAACGAATATATATCTACTGATGGATCTGCAACTCATAATCACTTGATCAAGACAACGGAGGTGATAGTGGATTGAAAAGGCAGAACCAATCATATTCTGACATTAACAATTTCTTGATCCTGATTAGATGTGGCAAGATGGATGGCTTGGACAGATTGAATAACGGGCCGGGTTAGGTTGACCCGCCAACTTATTTTTGCCCCTTTTATTAAAATGCTTAATGATGATATGATAACATAAACCACGCTATATAAAACAATCGTATAAAAACTTCTCGAAATGGAATAAGGAGTATGTAAGCATATGTACACTTCGGACAGGTTTCAACCCGTTTGACGTGTTTTATTTTTATTTAAGTTCATAAAACTTGCTGTGTACCCCTCCAATATAGTATATAACTCAAATTGACCCGCTTTAGTCCCGTTTATAGTTGTTTACCAGGCAAAAATCACATGATCCATCTAAAAGCACATGAGGGTAAATAGAACACAATGACATTTAACAATTCCATTCATCGAGTCATCATTTATATGGTAAGAGATGAAATTAAGGTGTGATTTTGGGTTAAACTAAGGTAAAAAATATGTTTCACGATCACAGGAAGTGGAAAAGAGCTCAGGTTATGCAATTCGAAACATTCATGAGAGCTGGTGGAAGAAATCAGATATAACACAAGTAGAAGTGCAGAACATACACACCTCTAAAAACGACGTGATACCCATCCATTGACTTCCTTCTCCCACGCTCATTCAAAGAAAGAATGTGACGATTATTGTTTCCCACCTGTTAAGATATATGGTTGCTTAGCTAAATACAGAAGAGGGAAGAATGTAACTATGTAAGAATCTAATAAAGCAGACACACACATCTTACAACCTCGAAGAGAAAATCAACCGAGTTCATTTCTGGATACTTCCACTTCAAAAGACCTTCATGCGTGCGGGGCACATATGGATCGTCCCAACCCTAGTAGTGAAAAACCATCAGTTTCCACAAATGTAGAAAAAATTTCGAATTGGAGACATCCCCACCAAATAAAAACTAGTCTTTACACGGATCATGTAAGAAAATAAATGCAAAAATGTCCATAGCATAGCGTAACTTCCAATAGATGATGGAAGTAGTAAAACTAATTAAACATGCATAATCACCTGAAAAATGAGACCATCTGATGCATGTGAAAGGCGAGGAATGAACTCCTTTAGAAGCTTAGATACAGCGGAAAGTAAGTAAAAGTCTTTCCTTCTAACCTAAAATGTTTTAGTACTTTAATAGTTAGAAAAGAAATAAAGAATCATGAACACAAGAATAGTTGTTAACAACAAGATCTAGTCATAAGTAAATCTAATGGCAATGATGCATACCCTAAATGGTTCCAAGTCATATCTGTAGTACGGATTTCTACTCTTGAACAAATGATCTCGCTCAGCATTCCGAGGTCTAATAACTTCATTCTCAAGTATCATCCACCTTTCACTGAAAGGGCGCTGCAAAGACATTGAAAATCCATCATGAGTGGCAAAATGGGTGGGTTGGGTAACGGGTAAAGTTGATCCACCACACATTTTTGTTCATTTTTTTCAATCTCATAAACAATTAATATATGAAAAATATGATTAAAATAATGATCCGACGCAACTAGCAAGAAATTGTAACAAATTTTACATTTTTTGTCATTTAATGAAACATCTTTTTCCTGTCAATTAATGCAATATACTTTTAATTTACTATCAATCAATGTAATATCTAACCTCGTACACCTGTACTTATTGTTTTATCAAGTTTTGTTTAACTGGCATGTACATAAGTCATTACATAACAATCTATTCCCACCTCAGATTATATAAATGAAAAGGATTTTTTTATTCTAACCCTTATTAACTTTGACACAAAGGGTAAACGATGATCAATAACGTGCATAGAACGATAAATGATCGAAATTTCAACTGGAGATACTCGTTGAAAATAGGTTCTGTACAAGTTTTCCCCAATGAAATTTTGATTATTCTCATGTTCTAGGCTATATACTACATTAATTGATGGTAAACAAAACTGCATAGCATTAACTGATGCGGAAAATAGCATGTTGCATTGACAAAAAGTGTAAAGCATGTTACATTTCTTGTCATTTAACCCTAAAGCAAGAAGATGTTGTAAAATCTTGTATATACTTCCAGCGACTTTTTTTTTTTGTTCGACCAAGTAAAAAACTCACAGGGTGCACAAAGGAAGTGATTAAGAGAAAAATGGATATACCTCTATGAGTGATACTTGGTTGATTGCTATTAGATCATATATGAGATATCTCCTTTCCTGCTTGTGTGTGCTTGGGTCAGTATCAATAATCATTTCTCCATCAAGTAAGGTGTAGTGATGAGTGTTCCCAACTGCACCCTAACAAAAGCACATGTCAAACACAGCTCTTTAACAGGACAATAGGATGGATACTAAAAACATATGTAGATGAAGATAAAATCCATACTACAGTGTTTCCTAAATGTATCATCAATTCAACCAAATTCATAAATCATGTCAGTTTTGGGTTATATTTTTAGTGATGATGGTTTAGCTAAATAACAAACGGGTTGCACATTTAGAAGTCTCCCTTCATATAAAAATGGATCATTATTATGGTAATAGCTTACGTGATGATATTCAATATGTTAGTTTTTTGTGAAATTCAGAGTCCAGCGATATAGACAAATGAAGTGTTGGTCAGACCAACCAGTTTTTTGACCCACCCTTAATATTTACCCATTTTGATGCATTACCCAGCTCGCCCATTTTGACACATATATGTCTTTCCGAATTAAGTAGATTACATTTCAGGGACTCAATAGTTGAAGCTTTTGGGACATTATTTGGAGAACACTATTCCAGCCTTCCAGGAAACTGGACGAAAAAGTAGTACAGCCAGACCAAGAAGCTCCTTAATGCTGGAAGGTAAGTGATTTTACATTTAATATGCGACAAATGGAGTATACTCCAATTGCATACTACCTCTTTAACGTTTCTGCATGGAAACCGCAACTGAACACTTCGAAATTGGAAATTTCTATCAATCAGATAACACCCATTCCAAGTTATTAACATCATATATCGTGTTCCATCGGCTTTCCATGTGGCATAATAGTACCGCTGCCTCAAGAGTTGTAAGTTGTCCCTGGATTATGACAATCAACAAGTATAAGGACTTTGAAGAAGAAATTGAAACTGCATGTGTCTAGGACACCTCATGTTCTTTGTGTCTCATGGATAGCATTATATTCTTAAAGAATTTACCAGCACTCCATCAGTACGCATAGAATACAACGATAGCATTTGCAAGATTCTTGAAATCTAAGCAATTGAGTTCATGTTTTACCAGTGACGTTTCAAGGTTGTAATGAAATAATCCTGACCCTTCATCAAGCAGAATTAAATGTGGATGACATGTTCTAAAGTTTCTACTAAAATAAGTAGAAATGGCCATGTACCTAAATCTAGCTAATGTAGACATACCCACATGGAATAAGGCTCATTCATGCATCACTTGAATAGGAAAACCATAGATGACATGAATTGAACATTATATTGCACCTGCTAAGGGAAACAGGGTGTGATCCTGGAAATTGTGGTTTTCCTCGGCCCTGTAATTAAAGAGAAAGAGAAAGAAGAAAAGAGTAAAAGTCATCTCCCCATAAATAAATAATAATTCCAAAACAACAAGAAGCTACCATGCAAAAGCTAGTACCTCCATCTTTATTTATTTTATCATCTCTTAATTGGTAAAAAAATATTAAAATTCGGATTTGAAACAACCCATTTAATTCTGTATTACGAACTAATAATAAAAATAACAAGTTAACAAGTCAAATATCGCTTGGATTCTCGCAGTTTCGGATAAAAAAAAGAACGGAACAGAATAGGTTCCAGAAGCCTATATCAAATGCACACAAACACATAACATTGTCCCATACTCCCATCCCACATCTTAAATGAAGATGTTGTGAAAACAATCCAAATATTGAAGTGCTTTGAAATACTCACCCGTACGGTTAACTTAAGAGTTTGATTGCAGAACTGCCTCATTGGCTCTATCTGATTAAATGGCACATTATCTCCCAATATATCATCATTTGTCATTGTGCCTGATACCATTACACTTGTCATCTCGCTTCCCCCCAGAGCATTCCCCATAATACCTTCTCCTGAATTGCCTGCGTGCACATAATTGTCCTGCAAACTCTTATAGTTAGAAGATTACAAGGGTAAAACTTTTGATCATAAAGATACCAATCATACAGGGTAGTTTCTAAAGCCATTCTATCACATATAGAGGTGGCAATGTAAAAATATTAAAAATATGCCCAAAATGGAACAGGTCGAATCAGCTAAACAGCCCAGAAGTTGCCCAATGTGTATATAACCGCTTATAAACACCTACAAGAATCATCTTTCTGATAGTATAGTTCTTTATTGAACAGCAAACCCACTTTTTTAACCAACACTACACCTTGTTACAAATGGGACTTGAACCCTCTAGTCCTCAACCACTTGGTTGGGAGCACCTAGGACATCACTAGGCCAAAGGGCGTATGGTTTTGATATTATCATTTAGTTAATCATACTTGATAAATTAAATATTTATATGATATTAAAGGAGTAAAAGTGGTTGGTCAAACTCGACCTGCTTTTTTACTTGTACTAAAGGATAACTCATGTTTCCACACAGAATACAATTGACCAGGAATCGGCTTCCACACCAAGAGCATCTGGATTACATACCTGCAAATCAGCAACGGCGTCATCATCCAGATCAGGTGACCTCTTCCATTCTGGGGTTTGTGGGCAAACAAAGGTTTTAGGCATTCGTTCACCAAAAAGATTGTATAGATCGTCAATATAATCTTGTTTGTAAATCCCTGGAGGGCGTGCTTCAGAAAATCTGTTTATTGCCTGCATGAGTCCCAAACATAAATGATTTCAAACTTGTTTGTTCAAAGAGACAGACCACATAGGAGTTCTCTCTGATTAGTCAAATCACCTACCTCTGTGACGGAAACTGATTCTGACCGTATAAGATAATGAACAATCATATAACCTGTCCGATTATGGCCATGGGTACAGTGAACAAGGGCATACTTATTTAAATGAGCTTGTTGCAGACCGAACTGGTTAACCTAATCAACATAAATATACAGAAGTAACAAAAAGTTATCATATGAATGAAGCTTCTCATTAAATAAAAAAAAAAGCTCTATAGTCAGAATTAAAAAAAAAACATTGGAACATATTTCTTACTGAACTCCAAATATCACACTGTACTACAGTGAAATGTAAATGTCGCTTTTAAGATAGATTATTCGATAAGACAAAAAACTAAAAGGAAAGAAACATGTTGGAGGAATGAGTTGTATGTGCAAACCCTACACCATGTAACTTCATACAAAGGTGAATACTAGTAACCAGAAGCCTACCTCCTGAATAAACTTTTCTACAGACTCGTTATCAGGCACTGCGTCCCTTCCTGCACACCTGATCTGCATTTATGGGAGTGGTTGAGAAACTTAATTAAATGGTATTATTGTGGACAAACTATAACAAGATCAAGAAGTAGTTACTGATGATCGCACCTTAACATATTTAATACCTTCCCTCATCCAATCCGACTCACGATAGTACCGATTAGTGTTTGTTAGGTCTATTACTAAACCTAGCTGGAAAAAGGATGATATAAACGTGCTAAGCAAACAGGTAGCCATGGAATTGGAACAATTACAGGTAAATAAACAAGTCAATTAGAAACTTCACCATCATATAAAATATTTAATGCCTCTGAATGCTAAAGGTGAAATTATCGTAATCTAGGGAACCTTATGAGATCAGTACTTACTTCTCGCCCTAAACGCCTTTGCTGATGAATAGCTTGTTGAGGAGAATATCTTTTATCAAAAGTGATCTTGTCATTGAAAGACTCACTGAGAGGAACTTTCGAAGGTATAATGAAACTTATTGCATCCCCATATGGGGGGCAGTCCAACCAACCTACATGACAGAAATATTGGTAAATTTTGTATAAGCAAAACAGATATTGAACAAGGATCGCAATAACCTCTGACTAGAGCAGGGTCCAGAAATTATTACAGCAAAAGGTCATTGGGAAAGGAAAGATGAACCCACAAGTGGGAAGGTGGAAGTCATGACAAAAAAAATCTGCTTGCTCCACCATAACCAACAAGGAATAAATAATGGTTCATATCCAAGTTTATCTAGAAAGCATGTGGATTTCTCTATCTTTCAAATCAAGAAAAAAGGTTTATTTAAAATATAAAAAAAACCAATAGTATTGAGAGCACGTTTTCGTGATTAAAAACACACACATACGCAGACACACTCCATACAAGGAAAACACATCCTCAATTTACCTGGGGGAAGACTATACCGGTCATAAGATCCATTGTTATTACTATGGGATCCCATACTACGCGTGGATGGTTGGGACGTATGCATCGGGTCCAAGTCCACATATCTTCTCTTTGATCCACTATGTCCTCTCTTTTGAGGCTTTAAACATTTGAGATCAGCCATTAGAACTCCAAAAATTGGTTTCAGTACAGAACAGAACAGCTCAAATTGATTATTGCACACACAAAAAAAGTTAAGATAGAACAATTGCCAATGAGTACATATCTGCTAAGTTTTCACGTCGATAAGTCAAGCATATGCAAATAAGGAGCAATTCAAAAGTAATTGATCATTACATCACTTTCTTTTCATAAAACTCCTTCAAGATGGAAAAGAAGATAAAGTCTCCCTGAGATCAAATTTTGACGTTACTGTGAGATTAAAAGAAAGTTTTAGAAAAAAAAAATTAAGTGCATCTATAACAGCAACAAGCCTATATGCATTATTTAAAAATCAGGGAAATGAAGGAATTTTTTTTTTTTTTTTGTGATTTCTTTAAGCTTCTCTTAAAAAATAACATCAAGGTGACTGAAAAAATATTAGAAAAGCCGACTCATTAATCATCACATTGCTTACAAATAAGCAACAGGCAATTCTTAGAGACCATGACATGTGGCAATTGGTAAATATTAAACACGGATACATCTAGTAGTGAAATAAGTTCTCCACGTGATTTTATGAACCAAGTGGAAGAAGTTTCCTATGTTGAATAACATGTTATTATAAACTCTCATAATCACAATTTACACATATTTTCATATTTTCAGCATTCCTGGAGTTGGACGCTGAACACCAATTCACCAATATTTTCAACTATTCACTCAGATTTTCTTACAATGCTTATAAGAAATGTGCCACTTAAGTAGTATATGTTTGAAACACATGCTAAATCCATGTCAGGATAAATGTCCAATCCAAGGTATAACATTTCATAATACACATGTACTCATTTTCTTGAAACAAATGCAATCTTCAATTTAAATCCTTCTCAGAAACTTTAAAGAAAGCAATAGATAAATTGTTGGATCATAATTATGTGTTTAACATTAAAGTAGCACAAAGCTTTGTTTCATTCAGACAGTAGAATCTTCAATTTAGCCCCTCTAAGTTGAATGGAAACCAACATAAAGACTATTATATCTTAATTGTATACTGCACATGAGTAAATTTTCCTTTGCATGACTAGATTCAAACCTGATTTGATGATAAAAAATTTATATCAAATTAATCTCTTGGAATATGTTGTACTTAATTGTGTGAAATATGTAAAGTGAAACAAGGTTTTAAAAAAAAAGCAACATAAAATTTAGCAAAAGTTTTATATGATGATGCATATGTATAGCAAAAGGAAGCATAAAGACTAGTACTTGGTCCATGGTCTCAAAATTGGTTACTTTCTCATATCCAGTGAACAGATGTTTTGCGGTATCTGAACGTAATGAGTCATCTTCCTCTGGTAAAGGCGAGGCATTCAAGTCCATGTGTTGATCCCCCACATCAACAGAATGATTTGATGACTATGGATTGAAGTATTGAACTACTCCGGAATAACTGAAATTCTAAAACACCAAAAGGTCAATCAACGTAATGTACCAAACATGATGAATTGTAACTACTAAGATGGTGCTAATGTCAATATATGTGGCTTATAGACAAAACTTGGTAACAAAAGCAAGTAATTTATGGGTCTAAGGCATGCCTTTTGTAAAAGGAAGTGATTGTAAATTGGTGATGGCATGATGTTATGAACTAGACATTCATGCTGATCCCATAAAACCATGAACTCCCCATTATGAATGGGTATAAACAGTTACTTTGATCTTGGGGAGAGAGGCTTTTCTCTCACGTGTCGATGCAGAGTGTAGCATCTCATGTTAAGTAGTTTCATTTTATTACAACTTCTCAGGCCCAAGTTAGTTAGGTACATTCAAACACGGTTTGTCCATTTTTTTTTCTTTATATTAAACTCCCGGCATCCGATATAAACAAGCATTTTGCTTAGAACATAAGAGTTGAGAAAATAGGTTGCATGCGAGGGTTGACAGACACCCTAATTAGACTGGCTCGATTGATAGCATTGGTAATTAATTGTTATCAATATAAATTCCAGCGTTTATGTTCTGTTAAATTCCATTAATAAAAAAAAAAAGCAAATCTAAGTTAATATTAATTACTTCTAATAAGGAAGGCCCTGTTAAATTTCGAACAAACTCCAAGACATATAGCCCCCGTTTCATTTTGGATGGAGAGGATGGGAACAATATCACTCTGAAACCGGTGATGCACGAACATTCAATTCACACACACACACACACACACACACAGTGAGGCTAATTCAACACTGCTAATATATTGTGCTTCATATGATTCCGAATTTTCTGTTCTAGTTAGCAAGAACTGACCATATATCCAGATTCAAATAAAATCAAACTGAGAAAAACTTTCTACTTATAAAGTGAGCCGTTTCATTACAGTATACAGCAATTGTTGGGTACGAAACTGACAAATCATGTAGAAAATAAAACAGATATCAAATTCGAAATTTTACTTCAAGAACCGAGCTGTATACATGTACGACTATACTCTGTTAACAAAACATGGATGAAAGATGAACTACAGATCGTTAGGTTTCTACGAAATTCAAAAAAATTATGAAGTTAGATCAATCAAGATTATAATGAAAGGATTATTGAGCGCACCGTGAAAATGGAATTTGGATTCAGATTTGGAGGAATGTTTTTTAGGGTTTTTGCCCGCCAGGTAACTGGTGTTGATAAAAGAGGTCGAAACCAAACGGACAATTAAAAACCGCCTAAACGTCATCGTTTTATTCGCGTCTAATGGAGAGTAAACCATGCGACTATGCGTTTTACTGGAACGGTGATGATTGTCATCTGTGATCACAATGACTTCTTTTTCTTTTTAACATTTTCTCTACTTTTCTACGTTTTGATATCTTAGGGGGTAGGATCAAGGGTGTCAATTTGATCTCATTCAAACAAACGGGTTAAATGGATTGACGATTAAAAGTAATAGAATTTACATAATTTTAAAAAAATTTTCAAAAAACAATTTTTTAAATACGTCCTTTTATAAATTTTCATTTTTTAAAAAAAATCATGTTCAATCTTAGATTTTTACAATGTGTCCATTTAACTGTTCGACCCGTTTGGCTCGTTGGGTCAAAATAGCCACCCCTAGATACGATGCACCTATTCCGAACGATGAATGGCTTCGCCCCGTCCTAGCAAGACCAAAGGACACACCGCCCCACCTAGCCGACCCCAATGATGCACCCCTGGCTCGGCCTCTCCCATGCCAAAGGCTCTCTCTTTTTTTATGTTTTATCTTTCATTTCTCTTTTTTTCCTAATAAAAATTTTAAAAAGTTTAAGAAATATGAGTATTTACAACATCAAAATATTGATGTTAATATAACCAGAAAGATAAAATTTAATAATGATGAATATACATAGCACCCTTGAATGGATCAATAGTAACTTATGTAAACATTTTTCCCTATGATAATTGTTAAAAGAAAAAAAAAAGTGATTTTCCTTCTGAATTATGTATATCATATGAATCACCGTGCTTTTATAAAAATTAATAGAGTTGAAAATACAGATGAAACCGTAACATAAAAATATTCGATTTGGTCCTCAACAAACATGGATCATTTGTCATAATGCATTGATCTTGCATGTTCAAAGTGTTAGGTTTGCGGTTGCTAGAAATAATTGAAGAAACGAAAAATGAAAATAATTTTTTTTTGGTTTTTTAGATCATAAAACATGAAATACAATAACTGTATGATTGTTGTATTTCTTTTTTTTTTTTTTCTAATTTTAGCTTATACTTAATTCTCCATTATAGCTTGAAAATATAAGATAATTGAATATTAAGCTGTATTGATACAACTTTAGATTTTATTAATGATTAGTTTTTTTTGTTTAAATGATTTTATACATTTTGATGTACAAAATTATGTATTTTGTGTAAAAATTTATACTTATTGTGTAAAATATTTTACAATTTATGTATTTTCTAATCTATATGCATTCTATGTATAAATCTGTGCATTTATTGCATAAATTAAAATTTTAAAATGTCATGTGTAAAATTAATATTAGATTATTATATTTAAAAATATTAAGAGTAATAATATTATTATTTTATAATAAATTTATGCATATGATGTATGATTTTTTATATTTTGGTGTGTTCTTACATTCTCACAGAATTAATGGTTCTTACAATAACCCAAAACTATGAAATACAATATAATGCATAATATATTGTCATTCATGAATATATATAGTTTACCTGTTATATTTTAGTTTCAAAATGACCATTACACTATATACAAATTTTGTTTACACATGTCTACTTTGTAATCACGTGCACATGACATTTAAAATCGTTGGGATGTCCCTAATTATATTATGTATAGAATTTATAAAACACGATATATGCAAATTAAGAGCTTATGCCAGATTTGATAATCAGATCAAAATGTTTGTTTACAGTCTATAAATTGTTTTTTGTACTTGGATGATTTATTTTATACTGTCAATATGTGTAGCATCATGTTTATTTTGTGACGGGTATGTGAAAATTTATTATTCGTTATTTATTTTATCAATATCGAGTTGGGATGATTGAAGTTAAATTTGGGGTTTTGGCACGAGAATATACCGTGTGAAAACCGGGTTAGAGGTATCGTTTTATATAACATAATTTAAAAGAATATTTGTTATATTATTGCTGATGTTTTATTATAAAAAGGTAAAACTCATACTGTGAAGACCACCCCTTCCGGGGCAGTTCTCACCAGTCTAGGTCCCACATATAGCAATACAATATCAACCAAACTAAGATAGAGTAATTTTAATGCGGAAAATTAAATTACAGAACAAATTATTAGGGTTTAAGTTTAATACAGATTACCAATTTTAAATTAAACTTATAAAGGGCACAAGTCTAATCTAATTCATGTCATCATATTATCAAAATAAATCTACCCAGATCACCACAATATCATCATCCAATTAGTACCAAAACGAGATCGTTGAGTAGAGGTCTATGATACTTCTGTCTTGATCGTGTAAGACCTAAGAACTAGGTCCGGCAGGTGACTTTCCTTTGCTTTTTCCTGTAAAATATTAAAGCAACATCTGTAAGCAAAGCTTAGTGAGTTTATAGATTTTCAATATTAACATGCGTGTCAAGCGGAGTTATAAATCTAAGCGTGATAAGTCTTGGCTGCCGCTACAGCCGTCATCATGATTGAGATATAGTATCTAGATCGGATGATGTTCAAACCACACTCACGCTTATATCGTGGGGATCAGCCACATACTGGGCTAGCTACCAGTAGGTCAACATGGCCGAACATCGGAGGTCATTACCAAGTTCATAAGAACTGGTGAAATAGCCGGGTCTAGAACAATAGACCATAAGGGCTAGTCAAGCTGAATAAATCTTATCAAATCTGATCAATGTAGTGAGCATAAGTCTTAGAAGTCATGATAGCAACGAATCATAAAGCAAAGTCTGAAGCGCTAATAAATGCAATATGAAATGATAAGCAAATAGCTATCATGATTCACTGGGCAACACCCATCCATGGTGTGCACAGGTCTCAATCCAGCTGGTAAATGAATGTCAAATAATGTAACAGCATCAATATATCTCAAACGGATCTTTGCATGTTCAATTTGAATATCTATAACTCACAGTTTGGGTCTTTGGTCAAACAGATATAAGAATCTGCCACCTGAGTTATCTCAGGATTTTATCTCTGTCAGTCTATCTTCTTGGAGTCTTTAAGTCTTTGTTCAGATTATACTGAACTTGTTCAAAATCATACATGATAATATCATGTCATTTTCATCATTTTATCATTATCATTTTAGTCTTTAAATTCTTGTATTTTATCTGATTCTGATAATTGTTTGTTCATATATCATCTTAAGCTTGGAATAAATCAGATTTTTAATTTTAAAGGCATCAGATTCGAAATAAAGGCATCAGATTCGAATAGGGTCATTCGAATCTAAAGAGTAGATTCGAAATATATACATACTTCGAGTTTAACTAGCTAGATTCGAGCAAGATAAGTTCATATATAGAGAGTCAGATTCGAAATGGAACCCCCTTCGAATCTAATAGATAGATTCGAGACACACACACATATGGAGATTAGATTCGAACTATGCATAGACTCGAAAAATCCCACACAGATTCGAAGCATATCTCGAATCTATGGGTGGATTAGATTCGAATTTTATCCACTTCGAGTCTGATCATGGATTTTCGAGTCTGTTCTATGTATTTTCGAATCTGATCATAATGTTCTCGAATCTGATCATATTTTCAACTCAAAACTTGAATTTCTAAAGCATAAATCACATATATAATCAATATTAAGCCTATGTTCAATTATCTTATACTTATCTTAGTTAAAATCTAATAAAATAGCTTCAAATTTCATAAAGTTTAATAGATTCGAAATACCGAATATATATATAAAACGTAAAATTATAAATAAACTTACCTCAATTCGTCTGAATTCATGCAGAAATTGATATATCCGTGTAGTATTCGCCGAGATCTTCCTAACGGTATATTTATCTCGATGATCGGACGGTCGGTTTAGGAGAATTTCTTAGAGAGAAGTTAGAGAGAAACTAGAGAGAGAGTTTAGAGAGAGAGCTAGAGAGAGAGAGTCGAATCTGATCTTTTGAGGTTGATTCTCGTTTATATACGTCATCTAGTTATGTTTGCTAGCTAACTCACTTTTCATTTTTGTATATTATATCTCTTTTTATTTAGTTTTCTTTAATAATTAATTAATTCATAAATTAAATATTTATATAATTTAATTAATATTTCATTATTAATTAAATTATAATTCAAATAATTCAACATTATTGCATTATCGGTTCAAAATATTACTGAGTTTACGACTAGATCAAAAATTAGGTTGTTACAGAATGGGCTCCACCACGCACAAACTTCGTCCCCGAAGTTAGCTACGTTCGAACAGACTGGGATAAGTTGCTTTCATTACATCTCTCGATTCCCAAGACTGATGCGAACCTGTGTGGTGTTTCCACTGGACGAGCACCATCTGTATCTCTTTATTTCTAAGCTTCTTAGTCTTTGTGTCCAGAATACGTTCTGGCTCTTCAATCACTCGAAGCTTTTCATCAATTTGCAGGTTAACATGTGGTATTTGAACCTCTCTTTCATCTGCTAAGCTCTTTCTCAGATGGCTGACATGGAATACAGGATGTATTCCAGCTAAGTCCGCTGGTAGATCAAGACGGTAAGACTGATTCCCAATCTTTTCAACGATCTTGAACGGACCAATAAATCTCGGAGCTAGCTTGTTTCTTTTAATGAACCGCACCACATTCTTCATTGGGGATACTTTTAACATCACCCAATCGTTAACCGCAAAACTGATAGATCGATGTCGGTTGTCATAATATGACTTCTGCCTGCTTTGAGCTTCAAGAATATTTCTTCTAACAAGTTGAATCTTCTCGTGAGTCAACTGTAGAAGGGCAGGACCTGCTATTGGCGATTCGCCTGTTTCGTGCCAACAGGTAGGAGTTCTGCACTTTCGACCGTACAAAGCTTCAAAAGGGGCCATCTTGATCGTAGAATGATAACTGTTATTATAGGAAAATTCGACCAACGGCAAGTGGTCATCCCAGTTACCACCTAAATCAAGAATGCAGGCACGAAGCATATCTTCGAGAGTTAGAATAGTACGCTCACTCTGGCCATCTGCATTTGGATGATAAGCAGTACTCATAGAAATCCGAGTACCCATCCCTTCTTGTAATGCTTGCCAGAATCTGGACGTGAAACGACTATCACGATCTGATACGATAGACTTTGGCACACCGTGTCGTGAAATAATTTCAGTGATGTATAGCTGCGCCAATCTATCGAGAGAATATGTTTCTTTCATCGGAATAAAATGTGCTGATTTCGTTAATCGATCCACGACTACCCAGATGGAGTCGTGTTGTCTCCTGGTCTTTGGCAGTTTTGTGACAAAGTCCATGGTTATATGCTCCCACTTCCATTCAGGAACTGGCAGTGGTTGCATATCTCCGAAGGGCTTCTGATGTTCTGCCTTAACCATCTGACATATTCTGCAGCTTTCAACACATTTTCCGATATCTCTCTTCATTCCTGGCCACCAGTAGTCAGCTTTCAGATCAAAGTACATCTTTGAGCTGCCAGGATGAACAGATAATTTGGACTGATGAGCTTCGGACAGAAGAGTGCTACGAATAGAACCATATTTAGGAACCCAGATTCGGTTTCCCTTGAGACAGTGAAGTCCCAAATGGTTCAGAGATAGTAATTGTAGTTGCCCTTTAAGATTTTCAGAATCAATATTCTCTTCTTTCATTGCTTCTGCTTGAGCAACTCGAATATCTTCAATAAGATCAGAAGAGAATATAACTGGAGTTAAGGCATAGCAGCACTTTTCTGGATACACTTTTCTACTCAATGCATCCGCGACAACATTTGCTTTGCCGGGATGATATAAGATCTCGCAATCATAATCCTTGATAAGCTCCAAGGATCGACGCTGTTTCATATTCAGATCTTTTTGAGTGAAAAGGTATTTGAGACTCTTATGATCGGTGTAGAGCTGACACCGAGTCCCATATAGATAGTGACGCCAGATCTTCAGTGCAAAGGTAACAGCAGCCAACTCAAGATCATGAGTTGGTGCACTTTTCTCGTAGTCTTTCAATTGCCTTGAAGCGTAGGCAATTACTTTTCCCCTTTGCATAAGAACACATCCTAAGCCAGTACCAGAAGCGTCGCTGTAAACAACGAAATCGTCATTACCTTCTGGCAAGGATAGAATCGGCGCTTGAATAAGCTTTTGCTTCAGAATGTCAAATGCCTCTTGCTGTTTATCAGACCAAACGAAAGGAGTATTCTTTCGTGTTAGCGTCGTTAGAGGTACAGCAATCTTCGAGAAGTCCTTTATGAATCGCCGGTAGTAACCAGCCAATCCGAGGAAACTTCTTATTTCAGAGGCATTGCGAGGCGTTTGCCATTTCTGAACGGCCTCGACTTTCGAAGGATCAACAGAAATTCCTTCGCCAGAAACAACATGGCCAAGGAACTGGATCTATAAGAATCAAGGTAGAAATTCAAATTCTGAAATGGATCATAGAATAGTTAAGGAAACAGCTCAAGACTTATATAATAGAGATTATACCTGTCTGAGCCAAAATTCGCACTTAGAGAATTTTGCGTAGAGTCTTTCTTTTCTTAATAACTCTAGCAATTGCCGCAGATGAATAGAATGATCAGCCTCCGTTTTGGAGTAAATCAGAATATCGTCTATGAACACGATAACTGATTTATCCAACATTGGTCTGCACACACGATTCATGAGGTCCATGAATGCCGCTGGTGCATTTGTCAAGCCGAACGGCATCACGAGAAATTCGTAATGGCCGTATCTTGTACGGAAAGCTGTCTTTGGAACATCTTCTTCTCTGACTTTTAACTGATGATACCCAGAACGGAGATCTATTTTCGAAAAGTAACTGGCTCCTTGTAACTGATCAAACAGATCATCGATTCTGGGCAGAGGATACTTATTCTTTATTGTAACCTTGTTCAACTCGCGGTAGTCGATGCACATACGGAAAGTTCCATCTTTCTTTTTAACAAACAGAACTGGTGCACCCCACGGAGAAGAACTCGGTCGGATAAACCCCTTCTCCAACAGCTCTTGCAGTTGCTTTGACATTTCCTGCATTTCTGCAGGTGCAAGTCTGTATGGAGCTTTGGCGATAGGAGCCGCACCAGGAACCAAGTCAATACTGAACTCGACTTGTCGTTCCGGTGGCACTCCGGAAATGTCGTCAGGGAATACGTCTGGGAACTCACAGACGATAGGGATGTCGGATAAAGGTTTCTTTTGAGCTTCGGAGTTAGATTCAGATAAAACATAACAAAGGTAAGAGTCGTGACCTTTAGACAAGTATTTATGCGCCTTTTCAACAGATATAAAGCAATGTGCACCTTTCCGCTTCTCGCCCTTGATCTCTAATACTCTGCCGTCTGTAGTCTTGATTCGGATGATTCGGCGGTTGCAGACAATAGTAGCTTCATTTTTCGTTAGCCAATCCATGCCGATAATAACGTCGAACTCTTTTAATGGAATCGGGATGAGATCGAGGTTGAATACGATGTTATTTACAAGTAGAGTGCAGTTTCGGTAAACGGAATCAGCCATAACGAAATTGTTACTGGCTGTCTCAATGTCTAATATAACTGGAAGCTTTGATGGGAACTTAGATAGTCTCGATGCAAAAGAAGTCGATATGAAAGAACGACTTGCGCCAGAATCAAATAGTATACGTGCCGGAATCGAATTAAGTAAAAACATACCCGTAACTACATCAGGCGTTTCTTTGGCTTCCTCGGCAGTGATTTGGAAAGCTCGTGTCCGGGCAGTTGGCGTTGCAGCAGAACTTTTTCCCGAAGAACCTCCCGCAGATGATTGAGACTGATATCGCGGCCCGCTTCTACACTGATACATGAAATGCCCTCGTTTCCCGCACTTTGCACATCCACGTCCCTGCTGTGGACATTCCTCGCTGCTATGACCTATCATGTTGCATGAGAAGCAAGTGACATCTTCTGGATTGCACAACCCCATGTGTGACTTTCTGCATCGCCTACAGAATCGTGGCTCGTTTGTCAGTGAGTAAGCTTGCGCTTTCGGTTGTGAACTATGCTGATAGGATTGCTGAGACTGTGACGGAGACTTATTTGGCCTAAAGAATCTGCCAAATCGCTGTTTCTTTGGAGGAGACGGGTTCATCGGATTAGTAGATGGAGCGTAGAGCTGATCGCCGTACTCTAAGTACCCTCGTTCAATCTGTCTAGCTGCTTCTACCATTTCTAGATAACTCTTATATTTAATCGCGCTCATCGGATGTCTGTATCTAGGATTGAGTCCTACTCGGAACCTATTCATTTTCCTTTCTTCAGTAGCAACCTGGTATGAAGAGTAACCACATAGACGTGAAAACTCGTGTTCATATTCATCAACTGTCTTCGTTCCCTGAGTCAGCTGCATCAGTTGTACTTCCATTTTATCTTGCTGGTCGACCGGGCAGTATTTCGCATTGAACATATCAAGAAACTGCTCCCATTCTAACGTCTGAATGACTTCCTCCCCGTATATGCTTCGCTGTGTCTTCCACCATGCACGAGCAGCTCCAACAAACAACGCAGATGCGTAGCTTACTTTCTTAGAATCTAAACAGTCAGAGATTCTAAATATTTCTTCCGTATGACTGATCCAATCCATCGCCTGAATCGGATCAACTGTACCCTCGAAGTTCAGGGCACCGCTGGCTTTGAAATCCTTAAACTTACAGCCTTTAGGCTGTTCGATTTGGGTTTCAGGGGTAGAGTTATCAGAATCAGATTCTTCATTCTGAACTTGCTTATCTTTTCGCTTATTTTTCTTATCATTACGTCTTTTAGTTTCGGCCTCATCTCTGGCCTGAAATTGTTCTTGCATAATCTTATTCTGTTGTTCTGAGTGTTGTGCTAGTAATTGTTGCATCATCTCAAACATTTGTTGTGGGGTCATATTGCTTGGTATGTCACCTGATCCTGATCCTGACATCTTCTACTGAAAATTAAAATCAATTAACTATCAGTTTATAGACTTAGATCTATGTACCCTTTTTCCCATCCTAATAGTCTGTACATCCTATCTCAGTTCAATCCACCTAAATGATTGATATATATGTATTGCTTCAGTTTGAGATCAAGTATACTTACGTAATACTTGATTCACTCAAACTAGGGCTTTGATACCATCCTGTGAAGACCACCCCTTCCGGGGCAGTTCTCACCAGTCTAGGTCCCACATATAGCAATACAATATCAACCAAACTAAGATAGAGTAATTTTAATGCGGAAAATTAAATTACAGAACAAATTATTAGGGTTTAAGTTTAATACAGATTACCAATTTTAAATTAAACTTATAAAGGGCACAAGTCTAATCTAATTCATGTCATCATATTATCAAAATAAATCTACCCAGATCACCACAATATCATCATCCAATTAGTACCAAAACGAGATCGTTGAGTAGAGGTCTATGATACTTCTGTCTTGATCGTGTAAGACCTAAGAACTAGGTCCGGCAGGTGACTTTCCTTTGCTTTTTCCTGTAAAATATTAAAGCAACATCTGTAAGCAAAGCTTAGTGAGTTTATAGATTTTCAATATTAACATGCGTGTCAAGCGGAGTTATAAATCTAAGCGTGATAAGTCTTGGCTGCCGCTACAGCCCTCATCATGATTGAGATATAGTATCTAGATCGGATGATGTTCAAACCACACTCACGCTTATATCGTGGGGATCAGCCACATACTGGGCTAGCTACCAGTAGGTCAACATGGCCGAACATCGGAGGTCATTACCAAGTTCGTGAGAACTGGTGGAATAGCCGGGTCTAGAACAATAGACCATAAGGGCTAGTCAAGCTGAATAAATCTTATCAAATCTGATCAATGTAGTAAGCATAAGTCTTAGAAGTCATGATAGCAACGAATCATAAAGCAAAGTCTGAAGCGCTAATAAATGCAATATGAAATGATAAGCAAATAGCTATCATGATTCACTGGGCAACACCCATCCATGGTGTGCACAGGTCTCAATCCAGCTGATAAATGAATGTCAAATAATGTAACAGCATCAATATATCTCAAACGGATCTTTGCATGTTCAATTTGAATATCTATAACTCACAGTTTGGGTCTTTGGTCAAACAGATATAAGAATCTGCCACCTGAGTTATCTCAGGATTTTATCTCTGTCAGTCTATCTTCTTGGAGTCTTTAAGTCTTTGTTCAGATTATACTGAACCTGTTCAAAATCATACATGATAATATCATGTCATTTTCATCATTTTATCATTATCATTTTAGTCTTTAAATTCTTGTATTTTATCTGATTCTGATAATTGTTTGTTCATATATCATCTTAAGCTTGGAATAAATCAGATTTTTAATTTTAAAGGCATCAGATTCGAAATAAAGGCATCAGATTCGAATAGGGTCATTCGAATCTAAAGAGTAGATTCGAAATATATACATACTTCGAGTTTAACTAGCTAGATTCGAGCAAGATAAGTTCATATATAGAGAGTCAGATTCGAAATGGAACCCCCTTCGAATCTAATAGATAGATTCGAGACACACACACATATGGAGATTAGATTCGAACTATGCATAGACTCGAAAAATCCCACACAGATTCGAAGCATATCTCGAATCTATGGGTGGATTAGATTCGAATTTTATCCACTTCGAGTCTGATCATGGATTTTCGAGTCTGTTCTATGTATTTTCGAATCTGATCATAATGTTCTCGAATCTGATCATATTTTCAACTCAAAACTTGAATTTCTAAAGCATAAATCACATATATAATCAATATTAAGCCTATGTTCAATTATCTTATACTTATCTTAGTTAAAATCTAATAAAATAGCTTCAAATTTCATAAAGTTTAATAGATTCGAAATACCGAATATATATATAAAACGTAAAATTATAAATAAACTTACCTCAATTCGTCTGAATTCATGCAGAAATTGATATATCCGTGTAGTATTCGCCGAGATCTTCCTAACGGTATATTTATCTCGATGATCGGACGGTCGGTTTAGGAGAATTTCTTAGAGAGAAGTTAGAGAGAAACTAGAGAGAGAGTTTAGAGAGAGAGCTAGAGAGAGAGAGTCGAATCTGATCTTTTGAGGTTGATTCTCGTTTATATACGTCATCTAGTTATGTTTGCTAGCTAACTCACTTTCATTTTTTGTATATTATATCTCTTTTTATTTAGTTTTCTTTAATAATTAATTAATTCATAAATTAAATATTTATATAATTTAATTAATATTTCATTATTAATTAAATTATAATTCAAATAATTCAACATTATTGCATTATCGGTTCAAAATATTACTGAGTTTACGACTAGATCAAAAATTAGGTTGTTACACATACATTTTACAATGTATTAGGAACATAATTACTTTTTTTTAAAATAAAATAAAATAAAAACTATTCTCTAAAATAAAATTCAACCATAAATGTTTTTTTTATATACGGGTAAAAATAAAATTCTCTTGTAAATAACATAACCAACGGACTTTCTAAACGGGCTGGAAGAGGGCCCAAAAGAACCACATAACAATGAGAAAACAATGGTTCTCGTGCCAAAGCCCTAAAACCGCAAAAACCCTTTCTTGTTTCTCCCCTCACGGTCTCCGGCAAATTGTTAATCCCGGTGGCAATGAAGCTTGTCCGGTAAGTGCTAACAGCCTTTGCCTTTTTTTCAGCATTTCTTGAAAATTGGAGTCTTCTCATGTTAGTATTTTACTTATTTTCTTTTTGATTTCTGGTTGATCTTGACTTAACAGGTTTTTGATGAAGCTGAACAACGAGACAGTTTCGATCGAGCTCAAGAACGGAACTGTTGTTCACGGCACAATCACAGGTTTATATCTGCTTCTTCACACCTTTTAACAGCAATCTAGTTTAACGTGAATTTTACGGTTTCATTTCATGCCCCGACATTTACTCCGGTAATTATGTTTTACGAACAGCAATTGATCATTGTCTCTTATGTATTGAATCATGGACGTAATGCGATCTTGAACCGTGTATTCGTCAAAGAACGTCGGTTGAACACAGTATGTTATTATTGGTGATTATGTTTCAACAATGTGCACTCAAAAATAGAAATCTTAGTAGGCCAACCCCTCTAAAAGACTAAAGAAAAGCATATGCAGCACGCGTACAGAAAGGATGATAGCAACACGTTACACATTCCTTGTGTTAAATGTATTTTATAATTCAATTAACCTTGTAATCTTGTATAGAAATGTAAGCTGAGAACATTAGACTGTTAATCCTGTCTGCAATAAGTTGTATTTTTGCTTTGTGATTACGTTAATACACAATCCTTATTGGAATTAGGAAAATCTCATCTGATAGGGTACCAGTAAAGTAGTCGATGCAATCAAATTTGATGTGGACGGATTTTTTTAGCAGGCTAGAGCTAGTTTTGTTATGTATACGTCAAGGTTTATGTGCCTCATTTATCAACTATCGTATAGGTGTGGAAAATGGGCAAACAAATATTTAATGTCAAATTGGAATATACGAGAGCTGATGAGAATATTCTTAAGAATACATAAGTGGAATACAAAAATATTAGGGATCAGACCTGCAAAAGGGGATTGGCATTGTGTCATATATTCATCCACTGGTGGATGAATTATCTACAGATTCTTTGATTTGATTTAAACATTGTGTTGCATCTTTTAGTGACCAATGTGTAGATTCTACGCATGCATTTACCTAGCAATAGAAAATGTGTGTATAACCATGATGCACACTTATACACGAACATAATGGAGGAGCAAGATGAAATGGAGGTACAATAGGTGATCCATAGTGGTAGATGATGTCATGTTGCAGCAATACAAGTTGTTAGTCACAGTCTAATTTTTTCATTGTTCTTCAACTTGGGTTTCTTTTGACTTTATGATTTTTTTTTGGTGGGTTATTGGATTTGGTTTTTTACTCAGTTAATTGCAGGTCTGCTACGTATTTCTGATCAATATCCTTGCATTACTTTCACAAGGTGATGCATAGTCTTGACCGCTAATGTGTACTAGGATATGCATATGGTAACTATACACTAGATTACCTTAAATGAAAGTTTTACAAATTTAATTAGAATAAAAAATAAATACATATTATAATTTGTTGTATTATAAGCTGAAGTGCTGAACATTAGGAACTATATGGTTTGCAGGATACATTCCAGTCCCTTGTTTGCTTCAAAATAGCAATGGAATTGAATTAATAGGAATTTAAAAAAATCCCTCAACCAAGGAATTTGATAAATGGTTCCATGACCTGAGGGATTTCAATCTAGCCAATGATTACATAAATCATTAATCTGCTTCTCTTCGTTTCCATTCTGCTTCTCCATGACTGCCTTCAATCAATGGCTTTTTCACGTCGTTGATCTTATCACCGATTTCAGATCTCAACATCAATTTTTTATCGTTTGTGATTTCTTTGATTTATAGGCATCTGGGTTTTTCTGAGTTTCATGAGTTTCCTATTCTACTTTTGGACTTCTGATGAATTTGCACATTCTTGGTGGATAATTGGTATCAAGATCTTGAACAAAACTGTAATTTGTGTTTTCATGTGTCTCTAACAAGTTGATTTTTTCTTTTTGTTTGTTGGAGTTACTGTTTGCAAATTGCAAAACTTCTAAAGAAGATAAATGATGAAAGGTCTTTCATTTATGATTAAATTATTGTATACATTCCAAATCATTTGTCATATTCCTTCAAATTCCCTCAAAAACTATCTGCAAGCCAGACACCTCTTATTTAAGTTCTTTTAATCGGTATAAGAAAATGTCTACTTTTATGCAATGGCAAGTGGCTTCATAATACATGATTAACAATATTGGTTCTATGAGGAGTTCTGATGAAAGATTGGCTTGAAGCATATGCTATTCAGGCACAACTTCAAATTGGGTGGCCTATTTGAATTAAACTTGGGATTTTAACAAGGTGTACAGTAGTATGTAGGTTCCCTCTTATCCGTCATACCAGTAATATCATATTGTTTGTATAATTTAAATAGAAACATCTAAAGATTAGATGTCATTGGTTTTCAATATCAAATGTCAATGATATAGCCATATAGGCCACAGTTAAAAGATGAATAGAAGATACACAAATTCGCACCTTTATGTTCACAGAGAAGTCTTGGTCCTGCCTGTCTCAGTCATGATATAGAACAATTGTTTCATAACTTGCGGAATTGACCATATGTTAGTCAGGCTTTGATCCACCTTTGTTTCCTTGAAAAAAAATCTAATATGCTTTTTTTTTTGTCTTCATTAATGTTACCCAGATTTGGACCTGGGCCAGAAGCCTGATATACCATGACTGCATTAATCAGCCCACCTAGAGGCTAGCTCATCCCTCTGAAGTCTGGACCACATATGTGACCTTCCATAACCATGGTTTTAGTATTTGAGATGTTACTTGAAAAGTTTGGTTTAGACAAATCATCTCCTTGGGGTGATAGAACGATTATTTATCCTGGACGATACTTCATGGTTTTAAATGAAATATGTACATTGCTGCTGTTATCTTTTATAACTATCTTTCCAATACTAGTAAGGTTGTCAATTAGAAGCCAGTGTCTGTGTCACACCATAAAAAGTTGATTTGGTAAGGCACTTAATTATCAGCCTATAAATCTTTGGTGCTGTTTGGTTTGCTGGATATCAGAGGATCTTTTGAGGTTTGGATTTTGTAGGATTTTGAGAAATTCTTGGCTTACAAGATTTTGAAATTATTGAAGGGTTGGGATGATTTTGAAATCCCACAAATTAAGAATTTCAAAATCCTTTTTTTGATTTCAGTTCTATTATTGTTGAATTGTGAGAGCAACGTCAAATGAATTTGGAGTTCTAAGGCTGATGAAATCTACTGTTTTCCAAGAGCATTATGGGAAATAAATATTTCTCATTTCAACTTTGATATCTTGATTTGTTTTATCCATTATAATGCTCCCTGGTTTTCTGCACAAAACTTCTTTGCAAAATCAAATTGTCTTTGGTTGCTGGCTTTAGGTCAGTGGTCCACCTGCACATCCTTTTCACCAGCAGTAGAGGACCTCCTTCCAGACGTCATTAAAAAGAGGCCAAAGGGTAGGCAAACTGTGGTGGTCATCCACTTTCTATGACGATCGGTGGTCATCTTTAGGCTGATCTTGTTTCTTAGCCTCTTTGCAAATTCGGTCCTAAACTCTGGCCAAAATTCTGCCCTTCAGCAGCAGTTGTAAATTTGTGAGCCTGACCTCTGTTTAGCCACCATTATCAGGATCCAGTAGCTTACTCGAGTTCAACCAATCTTATAATGGTGCCACCACCACAAACTGGAGTTCTTGGGGACAGTCATCGTAATTCTGATAGGATCTGTTGTAATTTCAGTTTCAGCTCTATTTCCATGGCCTGTTCATTGTTTCCCTTTTAGCTGTTAAGTTTTCAAAGGGCTGGTTTCAGACCCTATCAATACAAATAATTTTTTTTGCCTAAAATGGCAATGCATATTTTATGGTGTAAATCTGTCATCTGAGGAGGCTCAGTTGACACTGTAATCATGTTTAGTAGGTCCTCAAATGGTCCTAGAAACTATGAGATTGACCCCAATCAAATGCCTTTTAAAGCTATAGATAATGATGCCAAGTTGCCAACCATGAGAGTTAATGTGTTTAACTGCTGACGGTTGTCTTAGATATGTGTGTTTATTAAGCATGTTTTTTTACAGTTCTGAAACCCTTGGGGTGGGGGGTTTATTCTCTACCAAGGTCTTGCTCTTCTAATTGCTGTACATTTATGTGTATTATGTACTCCAAGGGGTGGAGACTGATGTTGGCGTGCGCGCGCCGGGGGGGGGGGGTTGGGATTATTTGCTGCCGAGGCACGGGAGTTGGAGCCCGCTTGGAGGGCACAACGCCTTGGTGGGATCCCACTGCTCACAGAGCAGACAGGAGTCAAGGGGGAGCGCAGCCCCTTGCAGGGTTCTTGCCCCTGGGCTGAAAATTATAAATAGGCCCCAAGCTCATTAGTGTATTTTCAGTTTCAGTTCAAATTCGAAAGTAATGCAATAGACTCGTTTGTGTGGCCGTGGATGTAGATCACTTATTGGAACAAATCATGGAAAATTGTGTTTTTTTTTTCCTTTTTTCACATTTTACTTCCGGTTTTCGTTCCTCAACAAGTCCTTCCATTTCAACAGAAAAAAAATGATTGACTTGACTCATGGATTTATAATATTTTTTGTTGATTAGATGACTAAAAGACTAAAAACTTACCCAAAAAGGAAGTTCCACAATTTTGAGCATTGGTTATTGAGGGGTAGAAAAGTAAAGTAGTCTAAAAACTTACCCAAAAAGGAAGTTCCACAATTTTTTTTATCGAGACAACACAAAAATGTAAAGTTTTGTATTTTTTTCGGGGCGAAGGGCAGACAACCCCATATGCTCATTGTCTTTTCTAATTAAGAGGGGCATGCATTGAACACTAATTTCAATGCAACCATTAAGTATTAAAGCTTATTGATTGTGGTTGGTTTTGGCCGCTTATCCAAATAATGATTAGAAAGATACCTACCCGTGAGGATAAACATGAAAATTAAAAGTTTGTACTTTATGATCAGCAATTTCAGCATGTTCGTAACTGGGACCACTTGTGAAAATTACCCATAGCTCAAATCACTTGTTAAGTTCTAAAGACTCCAAATCTTATTATTGCCAAGCTTGAATTCTAACCGATACTTATATAGTTATATATGTTTGGTCGTGTTGCAGGTGTAGATATTAGTATGAATACACACTTGAAAACGGTTAAACTTACTCTAAAGGGAAAGAATCCGGTAACCTTAGATCATCTAAGTGTCAGGGGCAACAACATCCGTTATTACATCCTGCCTGACAGTTTAAATCTTGAAACTCTGCTGGTCGAAGAGACGCCTAGAGTCAAACCAAAGAAACCAACTGCAGGTATCAATGACTCTCAATCTACCAACATCTTTGTTTTTAGCAATTTATATTCGATTTTATGACATATGTATTCATATTCATTAAATTCATTCAGGGAGACCAATAGGGCGTGGCAGGGGCCGTGGACGTGGTCGTGGTCGTGGTCGAGGCCGTTAATTCTCATGATTGTTGTGATATCTGGTTTTGTAAACAGCTGTATTGTTGGTTAATGTGATAATGTTCTGAATATGGATGTGTTTGATCATTTGGCTAGTTATTTCTCCTTGATGTTAGTTACTTTAGGTTGAGTTCCAAGTCTTTTCTTGATACCTTATTGTATCAGTTTCTTTTAACTGTTTTTTTATTAAAAATGTTGACTTGGCTCCAAACTTGGTTGAAATACTTTAAGAAGATGAGAAAAACCAAAACTAACCAGATGAATCTTGTATTTGTGGTGGCGTTTAGTTCATAATTCTCTTCTAGTAAATGGCATCCTTATTTGGTAACAAGCTTCTTATTTGATTAAACAAAAAACTAATCGCAAGGAGGGGGATGCCGAAGGCAGGGCTAGTGACTGGAGTCTGGAGTGAAGTCGTAACAATGTAGCCGTACTGGAAGGTGTGGTTGGATCAAATGAAATTCGCAGGAATTGGAATTTAAATTTAGCTTGTTTTGAACTTTTGATGACAAAGATGAAAAGTTAAATTTTAGTTATCTGTTATTAATTTTTTTGGTTTATATTTATTTGACATTCTTATCAACTTATATATGAATTAAATTCCAATTCATATTCTTAACCAACATTAAAAACTATTTTTTATTAATCACCATCAAATATATTATAACAAAAAATTTAAATTCCAATACTTACGAATTCCATTTCACAAACGAATTGCCACTTAAGCATTTCCCTTGGGCAATGAAGGGTGGAGGTGTGTACTCTCTCTTCCTGTCCCTCTCGCACACTCAAAACTCTAACGCTGTGTTCTAGAAGAAAGAAAGCAAATGATAACAAGGAAGAGAAAAGAATGGAGAGGGCCATGAACGTTTCTTTCCTTCCTTCCCATATTTGGATGGAAGGTTTTTAACCCAAAATTAAAAAAATTTCCTTTCCTTTCCTTTCTAAAAAATTTTATGGAACGCAAATTTGATCAGATTGTTTAAATTTTCATTCCTTCCATTAATGAGATTATGGAACACACTAATAGAAACAAGGACAAAATCTTCTTTCATTCTCTTTGATAATAAACTACACACCATTACAATCACATGTTTCACATTGATCATTGGAAGCTGCTTACATTTTGGCCTACTTCTAATGATCTCTTACATGTTTCCGTCACAAATCCAATTTTGAAAGACAATGAACGACCTAATATGCAGTCAAGCTTAACTTGGTGGATTTGCACACTAACATTATGGTCTTATGGGTGCTATTTCATACACCATACTCTATAAGAATTAATATTTATGTCAATTAACTTACATCACTTTCAATAAAAAAGATGAATCATACCCAATCAGAAACAATAATTTAGTTAAATTATAAGTCAAAATTATAAGGTATGGTGTATAAGAAGTTCTGGTACATAAAGAAAAAATCTAACATTATGCATGAATGTTATGTTATGATTTGATTTTTTGTCCCCTTTCAAAACAAAGAATTCATGATTAATGTTGGTCACATAACTAGAATTGGAGTTTGATCCACAAATCAATAAATACGAATGGCCTTTGCTTGTAGGGATAGGGTTTATCGATAACGAAGGGTTGGGTTTATCGATAGCGAACGGTTGGCCAATTGAACAAGGGCAAAGGTTATCTACCCAAGGAAGCCCTTACACTGTATTGGTCCAGCTCTCATCACTTGGGCAACAAGAAACCAAAATTGGGCGTTTTGTGGTCCCTTAAAATTGGCCCTAATTTGGTTACCTAAATCATTCATACTTCAATCCAGATTTTTAACCACTTGTATTTCTATCGAGATTTTTAAATTAGAGACCCTTTCTCACAGAAATTAAGAGAGATTCGATTGGATATGGCGAAAGGAGAATCAACACCTTTGAAATCTGCTGTCGTGGTAGTTGGAGCACTAGCTTTTGGCTGGGCCGCAATTGAGTTAGCTTTCAAGCCTTGGCTCGACAAAGCTCGAGCCTCCATGGACAAGTCTGACCCTACTCGTGATCCTGATGACGTCGATCTTGACGCCGATGCTAAGAAGTTGTCAGAAGAAGTCGACGCCGCTGCCTCCTCATCCTCCGACGCCGCCGCTACTGTCTGATTATTCCTCCGATCTGCAACTACCAATAAGTAGCTTCTTCCGATCTACATATAAGGGTTAGATCTGGTATAGTTTAACTATTTAAAATCGTGGGACTGGTTTAATTTTGAATCTATCTGCGCTTGATTTGATGAATCAGTTTTATAATTTTCAACTTTCTTTTTTAGAATTTCGAAACTTGATACCAAAATTCATCCAGCACTCTTTTCCGATCTCGATTATCGTCTACGATTTGTTGTAAAGTTCTGTGAGAATCAAAATAATCATTTTCGGAATATGAAAATTGATGTATGATTTGTAATCCATATCGGCATGCAGGATTTCATTGACATGCTTACCAGTAGTTATCTAAACAGTTGCGTTGGTGATGTAAAAAATCTACTGTATTATTGAAGATAAGATAATCATCAAACATCAATTCATCACTTATTGCGTGGCGCCCCAGCCAGCCCTACTTACACATTCAAAAAGATAAATTAATTCCGACGTTGTTGACTTCTAAGAAATTGCTTGAATTATGATCTATATAACTTGGGAGATGCTGTAGGCCACTCCAATCACAAAGGATGCAAAACAGGGCATGGATCCTAAAATAACACTAAATATATGCCTGTGATAGACACATACCCAAGTCAAAACGAAAATGTTCCCTAATCCAATGGGTAACCATTGAATAATATTTTTTATATAACTGTAATCATCTTTATAATATTATTCTTATTTAGGTCGGACGGTGTATATAAGCCGATAAGTGATCGGCCTTGCCATGTGACCCCGAAGTTGGCAGTGATCGGCCATGTTACCCCGAAGCCGATAAGTAGGGTAGATATTGAAAAAACTCTACGGATTTTTATGGATTTACAGATTAAGGCATTGACTTTTTTTCTAAGTGTTTAAGGCTGGACAAATTTTTGTCTTCATTAAAACTGTATATTTGATTTGGGTCTAAAAGGAAATAATTTGGAAATCTTTTCGGCATCGATTTTTACCTTGTGCTGGGTGATTTGGAAGTTTAGGAATTCGTTGGCTTTTCCTTCAATCTCGCGGTCTACTCCTTCGCTTGTTGGATCGGTTCAAGGTTGGTCGTTTTTTGGGATAAACTCTAGGGGACATTTTATTAAAAAATTATCTTGGTCCTCTTGCCTTTGTAATTCTTTGTGGAATGTTCCTAAGTGATGTTTAGTTATTAGATTGTAATAGGGGTGATTAATGTTTTGGTGTTTTGGCGGCTAGCATCTTGCTAGAAGTTGGTTGATTTTATAAAATTGCTGCTGTTCAAAAAAAAAACTGTATATTTGACTTGTTTAGCAGATAATTAACCGACAAACAATAAAGTGACTTAAACAATAAAAAAGAATGTCAGGTGACTTAATTGCATGAATAGAAAAAGAAATTTGCTTTTGTCAATATTAAACCATTCGATAAAATAATTTTTTTGCCGGTTAAAAACGTAGTAAGTAAAAAATATATAGTGTTGAATAAGTCAAAATTTGTTTGGAAACTTAAACACAAAAAAAAAAAAAAATTAGTGACCTTAGTTGATAGTTCGTGTGGAGTTTTTCAATATTAACTGCACCTAATCCTAATTATAGTAAAACCTAAATTTTTATTTGGTCCAATATGATCCCTTTTGGTATAAAAAAGGATGTTGTTTTGAGCAATGAAAATCAAATCAAACCCTAAGTTGGTGTTTGGTTCGTGAATTTTCTGAAATTTGTATTTAAAATTATATGTTTGGTTCGAAGATTTCAATAAGAATTTAAAATCTCATAATTCCTTCTTTGTTATATAAAAACTCAACATTCCCCCTACGATTTTTAGTCTCAGTTGCAATCTTCATTTTAACACAATTTTCCTAAAAAATAATGCAAATTCTTAATAAATGAAATTGCTGCATAATGCAAATCCCAAGAGAAAAAAATCTGTGAACCAAACGTCCCCTAAAAGTTATTTAATCATTAGTTCAAAACAAGTTTTAATGCATGTTTGTTTATTTGCAGCGACGAATCTAGAATTTGTAGCATTTGGCGTCCAATTTAGTCAATGTGGTAAATAAACAAGTTAGACGAATCAATGACTAAATTGGACCGGGTCGCAACTAATATCATTAAAGATTTCAGACTAAATGTTATCAAATGGTAACCAATATTCACATCTGAAACTTTTTACCAACCACGCACTCCAAAAACAATTTTTAAAAATCATATTTACAACATACATACTAAAATGTTTTCAACATTGAAACAAAAACTAAACTTGAATAGTAATTGTGAAACTTGGTAACTATTTAATAATATTTACCAGTGTCGGACCCATCCACCGAAGGGACCCGTTGCACAAATTTTGGTCGCGTTTATAGTTCGAAAATTCAAATGATTATCTTGGTACGGTTGGGCCAATAAATGAATATTTATAATTTAAAATAGAACATATAATCCTAAAATAACAAATAAACTAATAGATAATGAATAAAAACGTAATTTATAAGAAATATAAGTTAACAAGTTACTGTCGACATCCATCGAAGAAATCACAATCGTTCATGTCAATAATATTTGGGGTTGAAGAAATTAAAGGATTAGAAGGCTTTGATTGTATACGTGGTTCTGTAATGTTATCGGAATCTTTATAATTGTTTACTATAACTCTTGGAGATTGACTTACGTAACTTTCTAATATTCTTATTTGAATTGTTTAATCTAAAGAGAAATATTATAAAACCTACAAATTACAATTAAAAATTAAAGAGTAACTAACTAATTAACTAAAGACATTAGAAACTTTCAATTCTTTCTCTTGGTTTTAAATATTTTTGATAACCAGTCAAATTATTGGGAGATAGTGGATTTTAATTTGAGGCTAAAATGTCACTGGGTTTTGGGTTTAGGCTAAAAATATCATTTGGTTTTCATTTAATTTGAGCTAAAATTATTGGTTTTATTTGTTGACTTGATTTTATTATTGGGTTAGTTATTTAAAAGTGTATGTTTAAATTCTTTAAGAAGAAATTATTTTTTTATGTCGTACTAGGAGGGTGTTTGGTTTTGCGTTATGAACGAGATTATTAGCTTCTTACGTTATAATAACGCAAATAATTAGTTTAAAGTGTTTGGATAGCAAACGTTAATAAATGATTGTTTGCGTTTAGAGTTAATCCTACCACACTTTTTCATAAGTTAAAAAAATGTAGCTTATTTGCTTAATAAGTGATTATTTGGTCATTTTACAAGTGAAAACGCAAATCCAAACTCTTTAAAAACTGATTATTTGATAATTACGATAACAAACAGCAGAAGCTAAACCAAACACTACATTTCTGACAGCAGTTTTTGTTACAGCTATTATCTGATTATTAGTTATCAAAACGTTACACCACTTTTTCAAACGCAAATCCAAACACCCTCTGGACGTGAAAATGCTCCGAACCAAATCTAGAATCATGTTAGTAGATATTTTCCTGAAGGCAAAATATCTATTTGAGTATTATGTTGCAAGTTGAATTGCATTATTATGGTCCAGTAATCGGGTCCACCAGCCCAAGGGAGATATGAAAAGTCTGGCAATGTTCTTTTTTACTTGTAACGTGTAGTAGGGATGTAAACGGTTCCGGAACCGGACCGAACCGAACCGGAACCGATTTAACCGAAACCGAAAATTGAAGATTGTGAGAACCGATAACCGAACCAATAATTGTAACACGGTTCCGGTTCCGGTTCGGTTATGGTACGGGTATTTCGGGTATGGAACCGATTAGAACCAAAATTTGCAAATATATATATATATATATATATATATATATATATATATATATATATATATATATATATATATATATATATATATATATATATATATATTATAACAAGATATAAACAAATAAACACGATTAACGTTTTATTATACTTTTGCCAAAAAAAAATATTTTTGTTATGAATGTCAACGTGAAGTATGGATTTTCAACCTGAACAATTCCTAATGGATTTTCAAATCTAGATTGCTTTTGGTTAACGTTTTATTGAATGTAAATCTTGATAAAATATCATTTCGAATTACTTCTTTAACTATAGTGATATATTCTTAATTATTGATTGTATTTTAAAAATTGCTTGTTTTTAGAACAAAGTGGATTTGATTGATGCAATTAATTATTCCAAGTGTTAGGTATGGTGAGGATTGAGGAAGACAACTATCAAATAATCTTTTGTTTTTCACAATTCCCATCATGGGTTTTTAAAATTTCTTGGTATCCATGCCATGGACTTTTCGAATTATTGGTTCCATACCCGATATAACCGAAACCCGCAGAACCGTTAACCGAATAACCGATAACCGAAAATTAAAAATTATAAGAACCGATAACCGAACCAAATACTAAAATCGGTTCCAATCGGTTCCGGTTCCGGTTCGGTTTCGGTTTCGGTTCGGTTTTCCGGTCATTCCACACATCCCTAACGTGTAGCATTGGTTAATTTTCGCATACATGACATTCTTTAATAACCAAAATTAAAACAGCGGATATTCAAAGACAAAAAAAAATCTAAAAATATAAGTTATTATTTAAATATCATGAATTTGATGATTTTCATCTATTTCTTAAATAATAGATGCATATTTTTAGATTTTTTTAGTGTTTATTATGAAAAAAACCAAAATGTTTTCACGTTTTTTGCGTTTTCGTCACTCCATGTTATTTTTTTCCATAAAAAACCTCAAGTTATTCTTTTCTTTTTGGTTCAGTGAAATTTGGATATTAGACCCCGGTTATAATTAGTGAACCGGGTTTTAAAAACTGAAAAACCGGGTTCTAATGTCCAAATCTCACTAAACCAAAAAGAAAAGTATAACTTGAACACTTTTATGGAAAAAAATAACATGCAGGGACAAAAACGCAAAAAACATAAAAACATGTTGGTTTTTTTCATAATAAACCCACTTTTTATGCATATTGCATATATGCTTATCACTATCAATATGCATATTGCATATATATGCTTATCACTCTTAAGTCTCTAGCAAAACAATGATGATAGATGAAATATAGGGCGTCTAAGGGGTATCGGATGTTTATATCAACTTCTTTTTATTATTTGCTAGTCAAAATTAATATTAATGAACAACAACTTTGATTTAATCATTATCATCATGTTATTTCTTTATTTACTTTAATTAATAATCACAAGTTTACCAAAAGTTGATTATTTATCAACATATTATGTTTTATTTAAGGGCTAAAGCCGTACAATAGCAGTGTACTTTTTAAGGTGTATCGATATGGTACGTGTACTTTTTATATTTAAGGGCTAAAGCCGTACAATAACAGTGTACTTTTTAATGTATTTAAAGAATAAATCAGATTTTTAATTTTCTTCTTCTTTCCATACTGTAAATTGTGTCTGAAAATACAATATTATTTTCTATTCCCTTCCTTCTTAAAAAAAGTTGTTTTGAGAATTGTAATAATTATTTGTATAGCAAAATAGCATTTCTTTGTGTATGGAACATCGGATTATAACATAGAAATTAAAGATCTACTTAAATTCCATCAATATATAATGAATTTGTTATTTCAAGTTGTTAGTAAAGTAATTTAGATTCTAATACTTTATTATATACCCTTCTAACTGATGTTCAATAACATGTCCTATCGGTTATCATACCACACCCAAAATACGCATATGAACACTAAAAATTAGAATGTAAATTCGATGTAATACAAATTTCATTGTAGGAGTAAAAATTTGGATTTTTTTAGTGTTTATATTGAAAAAAATCATAATGTTTTTACAGTTTTATTAGTTTGGCTTCTCAACATTAAATTTTTTTTTTTTACCATTTTAGTTATCATCTTATTTTTTCTATTGAAACATTGTAATTCATTATTGGTAACCGATTGTTCTTGTTTAAAAAAACATAAAAGTTTAATTAAAAGTTTATATTGAAATAACCCATTATGTTTTCATCATTTTATCAATTTAGTATATGTGGCTTTTTTCATATAGTAAACCCTTTATAAAATCTATTTATTTAAATAATCAGTTATATGAGGTTTAAGTAAATCGTTTGAACATTTTATTTTATAAATTTATACTTATATTTATTGTATTATATAACTTTATTTTATATATTTATACTTATATTTATTGTATTATATAAATAGATATTATAAATTTGATAAAATATATTGAAAAATTATCCTACAAGATTAATGAAATTAAATTTTTAAATTTATACCCATGTTATACATGAGTTTATAAACTAGTATTTAATTGAAGAAAGAACATGTCGGGGACCAAACTAGTACGATTATTATTAATATAACTATTAAAATAAAATGTCACGTCACCAATTGCTGTAACGATCATCACCGTTTGAATAGAAAAAAATAACATGATGATTAAAATATTAATGAATCAAACCAATGAAATTATAGAACATGGAAATTTTTCGAATAGCAAGATATAATTTTTTTTATTTTATTTAAGGGTCGCACTATGTGTGTATTAGTATTTATATAATCTATCTATCTATGCTATTAAAAGACTAACTATTTTGTCACGTGCCGTTGCATGCTATTGCCATGTGGCGTCATCTCCTACTGCCATTTGGAAATTATGTTTTTTAAATCCTATAATTAATATATATTAAAATTAATTTAAATGATATCTAATCAAATCTAAATCTAACTAAATTTATCTAATATGAAATTTAAATTTGAATTTGATTATATATTTAAATTTATTATGTTGTATAAGTAGACACTATGAATGTGATAAAATATTTTTATTATTTATCCTACAAATTAATAACATTATTATTTTTAAATTAAAACTCATTTTATACATGGGTATATAGACTAGTTCTTATTAATCAAACATTATTTATACATAATTTTCTGTTAGTAAATTGAGATCGATTAATTAAACTTGGGTCATGTTTGTTTACCTCTTAATGGAATCATTCAGATGTCATTTTATCTTTGAATGATTTCTTAATGATTATATTAAGAAGCAAACAACTCGTTAAAGCAAAATGAGAAGTGTATTTAATCATTTAAGTAATAATTTTTTTTTAAAGTAATAAGTGACGATGGAGAACACATCGTAGCCCTCATCTCTCTCGCGTACCGGTCGGTCAACTCTATCGCTGTATGCTCTCATCTCTCTCTCTCTCGCGATTTGGCTCTTTGTCGTGTTGATTGCTCAACCTAGCCGCTCAGTTCTCTGTTAATCGCTCAATCTGCTCGTGATTCACAGGTATGCTTTCTTTTTTATGCTTTATGCCATCATCTCTTACTGTCTTGATGACTTCACCCCCTAATTTGCTCGTGTTTCATTCTAATTTCTCAGCCCTGATTGCTCAACTTTAGTGATTTCGCAATCCTGCTCGATCAACTTGCTCCTTATACAGGTATGCTTCGCCTTCTCAATTAACAAGACAACTTTGAAATTTGTTAGAAATTAATCTGGGCTTTGTGAAAGGAAAACAAAAGAGTATAATTGGATGAAGAAATGGCTACAAAATTATTTGTTCTAACTTTTTTTTATAATCAATATGTTATCCAAGACCTGTCGAATTATGAAATTTTTATCAAATTTATTTGTTGATATATGAGATAAATTTATGGATATTGGATGATAAGGGCTGTATTTTCAAACAGTGCTGGATTAAGGCTTTCCAACCAACTTATGCACTTCCGTAGTTCCATTCAATAACAATCAAATTTGTAGAATTTTCCTTTTTTATCAAAGTGTTTTCAAGTATATTGCCAATTTGCATTTGCATTTTAACTGTCTAACGGGATCACTTTATCAATGTACCATTAAACCGTCTACTTAGTGTCGTAGACTTTGATTATTGTTATGAAGTGAACAAGTAAACACACAAGACCACAATTGATTATGGTTTGGTCAATGTTACCTACGTGCACAAGGGAATATTCTTCACGAGTTGTACATGATGAGTGCCATAGAAACCTAACAATTGATGACAGTATATAAGTGAAAATCGTAAACCATAACCAGTAATAAGTCAAGCCCAACTACGTATGTAGGCCCATACCTCAGGGGGTTCCGCCCCCACCTGTCGTGTATGCCTTTGGGTCTAACAGCTCGCCTACTCCAAACAGTTATCCCGTCGATTTCACAACTACCATATCCAATCCATATGACCTTAGTGTCAAGCTTATCCTAGTCATGCTGACTGGTTATTTGGATGTGCTTTTCTAAAGTTATTATTGCGACTTCGAGGATCAAAATGAGATGACCGGGTGCTTCAAGTTAGGGATAGTTGCTATTTTACATTTATCTTAATAATCAACTTTCTTGCACCAAGTCCTTATCTCCTTTAAATATGATTATATTGGCCCTAAATAATTAGGATCATAATATGTTCATGCCGAACACTTTTAAACTGTTTATTATGACTTAAGTAGGTTACAGCAATCATTTTAAAATTCACATCCAAACACGCTCTATGTAAGCCTTGGAACACGCTCTAGTGAATGACATTGTTCATGATGGTTGGAGACGCTATCTGGTCAAGTCTGTTACACCGTGATCCTGTTGCCTCCAATATTGCCATACGAACCTAACAGTGGAACCTTTTTTTTAGTCAAAAACATATCTTAAAGCTTCTTAGCTTCCATGTTTCTTATTTCTTATTGAATATATGAGAAGTTCAATGATCACTTCCTAGTAGTTGCACTTGCCAATGCATGATGACTTGTATTTATAAGGCTACATTAACTGTATGTATCCGAGCTTGGTAACCTTTTTGCCTTTAACTTGTTTTTGTGTTATAGAATGCTAGTTTCTCAAAGTTGTGTTTTTTCCTTAGAAATTTTACTTTTACAGAAGATTTATGGATTGCAGGTCCAATCTGAATGTTTATATGTCTCTTGTATGAGGTTAGTATTTTGTTTATATTCATCCGTAGTTAAATCTGTACTTTTTCAGATGATTGGGGAACTATGAAAATGTCGGTGGCAACAGTTGAAAATATGGGCACGTTAAGCAGTGATCTCTTCTATGACATTCTGAGACGTCTTGATGGAGCAACCCTAGCAAGTGCATCGTGTGCTTGTGCAGCATTTAGTTCCATGTCAAAAGAAGAGAGGTTATGGGAAGATGTATGTTCTTCAATGTGGCCTTCGACAAAAAGGGATGATGTCAAGAATTTGATATTGTCCATTGGAGGGTTTAAAAAATTCTATGCAGATTGTTTTCCGCTTATTGTAAACAAGGAGGTTCCGGAGATCAGATGGAGTGATTATCCCGAGTATCCTGAAGAACTCACGGAAGCTGAATACTATGGAGATTTTGATGAAGTCGAAAACATTTCACCAACTGATTTTGTGTCGATAGTTGATATCAGATACAGAGATAAAACCATTTGCTCAAAGGTCATATGGGGCATACCTAATGCAAATGGTTTTAATGGTTGGTTTTCCAACTGTCCTTTTCGAATCGATCTTTTTAACTTTTCAGGCGGAGGTGGTGATCACTCAGGTATGTTCTTTTCTCATAATCATGCATTACATGTAGACATGGTTTAGGGTGCTTGGAATTGCATTTTCCTAGTGATTATTGACTTATTGCTACTTGAAGAATCACAACCAGAATAGGGAATTTTACATTAATCTCAATTATCAATGTTCGTACTCCGTACATAAACCTTTAACCGATTTCCAAATGTAATTATTTTGATCTAAATAATCAGAAAATCATATTTGTAATCATTTTTACCCAAACACTCGGTAGCAATTCAAACACACATCAAAACACCTAATACCTTCTTATGACCAGAAAATCAGTTGATTTAAGCAAGAATATGTTGGTATTTACTACATTTAGGGTAATCTTGATAATTAGCTTTTATAGATCAACTTCTCACATACTTCTGAGAATTTTGACCATAATAATGACAAAATATAACCTTAATCACATTTTCTCAAATATTGAAGAATGACTACCGCGGGTCCTTGACTTCAAGCCACAGTAATCACAGTTTAAACTTGCCTTAAAACTGCCACATAGTACCTTTTATCATCATAGATTATATAAGAAGGATGTTTGGATTCTTTTTCGATTAAATTATGTGAAAATAGAAAGAAAAAAAATTGTATTAATGTATCTTTCTTTAATAGTTGTATAATTTTCTATCATGTATCGAAAAAGCGCTTTATTGTAGGAAATTGTCCTTTGCTTCTTGACACTATAGTACAGTTTGGTCCAAATTACTCTGGCAGACTAACCTAAAGAACTGTCAAACGACTAATACCATTTTGGAAAGTTATGGTCAACCCTGGAAATTCACAATCACAATCACAATCATGTGGAGTGATACATTACAGTCATAATCAACACCAGCTTTTATCGGGTTCAAGCTTGAGCCCAATCCCAAAATTTGTAAAATTTTAAGGTGCAAAATAGGTTGGGTCAGGTTTGGTTGACTTGCTAATGCTTTAATTTTTGAATTCCATAAGAAAATAATATGTTAAATACGACTACAATAGCTCTATTAAAATGATGATCCAAAAAATTGTCTAACAAAACATTTAATTTATGACAACTTTTGACCACTTCAAGCAAAGTTATTCTTGAAATTTGCTGTTTAGTAATTGTTTATTGATCCTGCAATCTGTGCAGGCACGGTTACACTTTCAGTGGTTGATGGTCTGCCTCTCGTAACCTCCATGGAAAGAGAGAGGAAGGACGGGAAGCTTTGGCAAGAACTTGGTGATGGGATCAGGCTCAGTTGGATAGTTGTGAACACGAAAGCCAAAAGAGCAGCCAATTTATCGAGTTGGAGTCCATTGGGTGGTCAACGGCATTGGCCCACTGACAAAGATTTCTTGCTTCGGTTTGGATCCATCCTCCCAGCGAAAGACATTCTTCCTTGCCAAATGGTCGAATGCATCCTTGCAATGAAGTTTCAGGTAACCGAGGCTAGTGATGCCCACACAACCCTTGAATTAACCGAACTCTGTATGCAACTTGGGGACATGGAAGGCGCGCACGTCAATGGACGAAACAGTTTGCTTGTCCTTAAAGAAGCTTTGAGCTGCGATAGGAGCAAGAACTACAGCTTAGCACTCGAGTCTTGCTATATGTACTCGAAAGTGCAGAGCGAGATCAAGGAAGAAAAAATGCGATACGAAAGCAGGCTAGATCGACTCTGGATTCTAGGCGGAATTACGACTTTTGTCACAGTATGTTGCTATTTTATGTAAAACTAATACATCGTGATTGCTAATCTTTATTGAGAAACGATCATGCTGTAAATCTTTTTTCTTTTTTTTACTTTTTTCTTTTTTGTGCTAATAACCGATATATAGACCAAAAAAATGAAAACATCGATGGTTTAAGTAGATTTACGGGATTGTGATTATCATCAAGAAATGTGCAAATGTGGTTTCAAGTTTCCACATCTAAGAAAAAAACATAAAAAAATATATATTACATTTTAAACCATAATTAAAGTAAAAATGTAAAATTATTATTATTATTTTTATTTGATGGTTGGTTGGGTTAATGTTGTTGCAGTGATTGATTGTTTGTGTGGTTGAGAAAACATAAAAAATAGGAAAGAAACAGAATAATGGGAAAGATGTTGAATTATAATTGGCCGGCAAGTACACTTGCACAAGGATTTGTCTGCTCTGGATCGGGCTCTGTCTCTTGTTTTTGAATTTTAATTTTTAATAATAATAATATAATATTGTTATAGAAAGGCATGTGTGTGTATATATATATATATATATATATATATATATATATATACTATTAAAAGAGTAACTATACTCTTTTCTGGTGAAGCCACGTGTCGTCACCATGATTCGACACGTAGCAGTTATAGCTTTGAAAAAGAACAAATAAATTTAAATCAAATATATTCAAATCTAATATAATCCACTTTTAAATTCAAGTCAAATCAAACAAAAATTAATACTCTACTAACTTATTAATTAAATCTATCCAAATCTAATATAATTCACTTTTAAATTCAAATCAAATCAAACAAAATCTAATAATCTACTAACTTATTAATTATAAGATAATATAATAAAAGTTTAAAAAAATATATATGAAAATAATTACTCTTCATATATATTTAGAATTATACAAAATTAATAGGTAGTAATAAGTAATAATATCACCTTATGTACTTTTGTTTAAAAGATAATATTTATATCTTTATCTTTTTATTTATTATATTTTATATATATTAAAAATATCCGCGTAATACGCGGGTAATAAACTAGTATATATATATAGACACACACACACATTATACAATACTCACGGCACGCAAGTTCAATTGCCTGTTTACATTAGAAAAGTGACATTTATACGAAACGAACTATCGTTATAAGTTTTAATTAGGATCCCTTATCTATAGATTTGCATCAAAATAAAGCATATTAAATGATTTAATTGGTTTACTAGTATTAAATTACCAGAATATGCTTTAATTAAGGAAAAAATATATAAAACATAATCGAAGCAAATCTAGAATATGCAAGTCGGTTCGGCTTGATGCCGGTTCCGTTTCAGGACCAGTTCGGTTCAAGCCAAACAAGTTTTTAACGAATAAACAAAGAATCTTTTCGTAAGAGGCCACGAGTTCGACTATTGTTAGAGATAAGTTTGAATTTAGGTGGTGAATGTAAGTTTTGAAGTCCCTGTTTAGGGCAAATAAGTATTTTAGGAGTAGGACTAGGTTAGTAACAAAAACTACAATCATTACATTAATATTTTTTTTTGTATAAAAAATGGACCGGTGATGATTATAATTATATGTTAACAAAAACTACAATTATTCCCTTATAATAGGTTAGTACCATTACCTTTTGTAACGTAATATTTTAAAATATTAATAGAAAGTATTAATCACGTAAATGTGTTAACGTAAACTGCAACTATTTTGGTTATATTGATATTATTTGGCTAAAACTTGATAATGAGATTTGATTTTTGGCTATTTTAGTAATTATCCCTTATAATTGTATGTTAACTTTAATTGTTTCTACTATTTAAAATGATAAAATTTGACATTTTTGGGTCAACGAAGGAATGATAAGAGTTTTATTCCATCAGCCAAGAATCTTTTCGTAACACAACATCATAGACTACAATTATAATAATGTAACTCTGATGCTAAATCATATCATATTATAAATATTTAATTAATGAAGTGTTACTTGTAAACGAGGTTTATTGCTGTTCTTTTCGTGATGAATAATAAATGAATATTCAATTTGACATTATATATAACATTAATTATTCAGTTACATCTTAATCAATTAAAGAATTCAATATTTAGTAAATACATTCAATATATGGTTTAATAGTTGTAACGACGCCCATTAAATTTAAAATATATCCTCACCTTTTAAATAAAATAAAATACAGATGTTAAAATTATTATAAAACTGTATCTTAAAGGATTTAAAATCAAGCTCGTGTTGCATAATTATAATTTTTATATATTGGGAATTAGTTTTACTTAAATTATATGTGATATAAATTATCAATGTGATTGGAACTTGGTTAGAATTTTAATAATTTTGATATTCAATTTCAAATGTATTTGATTTATGGATTGATTTGCTGAACAAAAAGCGTGATCAATTTATGATATCTTGTGAAGGTCATGTATCGAGAAACATATGTTAAAACATTAAGGGTTAATTGCATCTAAATGTAAACTAGTATCACAGGTTTTTCAATTTGGGTAACATACTAATTTTCTTTCTAGTTAAGGTAACATATTTCCAAATCAAGTCAATCAATGTAACCATATCGGATTGAAAGGTAAAAATTATTTACGTGACAATTTCTTTGTCCAATCAACATTTTATTTTACAGAAATGACAGTTTAACTGTTATATGATGTGCACTATTTTGTGCATATTAAAAGTACTTTTTGATAATACATTGCTATTTTGAGCAAATTTAAAAATATTTAAGCGATATTAGAAATTAAAAAAAACTGATTGACTTGATAAGAAATATGTCATGTCAATAAATTTTACCTTTCAATCCGATACGGTTACCTTGATTGACTTGATTTGGAAAGTATGTTACCTCAGATAGAAAAAAATTTAGTATGTTACCCAAATTGAAAAAACAATAACAATATATTACATTTTAACGTAATTAATCCAAACATTAATTATGTTAGATACAAACATTCACAATGCCCAAACATAATTACGTATTGATAATGAACAGAATTTCATTTAACCATATTGGTTTCGACTCAATCTAACCTTATAAGCATTATCGACTAATTTGAACCATAAGTGCTTGAATCCTGAAATCGCAGTGATGGAATGTTCTTATAGGATTTCTATGTTATAAAAATGTGTCATTGGTTCACTTAAAGTATTAAAATAGAAGAAATCATATGAACGATGAGATCTATTGTCTTAAATCTACTTTCAAACTTACTTTTTATTGTCATACGATAAAATATAGGTAACCTTGTTAAAAAGTAACGGCAATTAAATGGCTTCAATGATCTAATTGACCTAAGTTCATGAAATCATGAATTTTTGGCTTAATAGGATACAATGAAGAAACATTAAAAACCAGGATTGTTAGCTTACTTATAACTAAAATATGTAACAATATAACTAAAACAAAATGATAACAGATGACATACATGGCAACTTGACTAAAATTACGTAATACCATAAGCAATTTTGTTTGATCTAATTAACCTTTACAACATACATTTATATAAATAATACTTTTTTTTGGTGAGTTACAATCAAAAGTTCCAATTTTATGGAATAATTATTAACAAATAAAATAATATTAATTAGGGTTTATTATTAAAAAAACCAAAATGTTTTCACGTTTTTTTTTGCGTTTTCGTCCCTCCATGTTATTTTTTTCCATAAAAAAACTTATGTTATTCTTTTCTTTTTGGTTTAGTGAAATTTGGACATTAGACCCCGGTTATAATTTGTGAACCGGATTTTAAAAAACTAAAAACCGGGTTCTAATGTCCAAAATTCACTAAACCAAAAAGAAAAGAATAACTTGAGGACTTTTATTGAAAAAAAAAATAACATGGAGGGACGAAAATACAAAAATATGAAAACATGTTGGTTTTTTCATAATAAACTCTATTAAATGAAATGAAAACATTAAGATATATGTTATTTATTTAACAAGTGACAAGACCAAATGACCAATAGTCTCCACATATTTATTGTATTGGCCATTTCCACCAACGTGAAGACCACAAATGGAATCAACCAAATCAAGCATATTAATAAGTTGTGGTCTATTTCTATGGTCCTTTTCATGTTATTATTGTAAAATACAGCTATGATGACCAAATTATTTACTTAAATTGAAAAAATTTAAGATAACTTCACAAAATAAATAATTCAAAATAAAAGTAAATGAGTTATTTATTTTTATTAGAACGTGTTTACAATGCTTTTCCTCTTGACAAAACGATATTATATTTAAAACACATAAAAATGAATAAAAATAAAAGGGATAACTCAAACATTAAAAAAAAAAAAAAACGAAATGAAGATCTCAAACGTACTACAACAAATTTCAATATCTTCATTTTTCAAAAGGGTCCATAAATACAATTTTTGATACTATATTTGGCAAAACCTTAGATTTAGTGAAAGTTTTATTTGATATTATTATTGGATAAACTAATTTTTAGTTATAAATTTTATCTTGTGTAAATCAAAATGAATCAAGGTAAAAATTTATGATTTAAAATAAGAAGAAATGATAAAACCAGTCAAGTCTAAAATTATATTTTTCAAGTGTTTTACCTTTTAAACCAAAAATTAAACGAGACTCATTTCATTGATACGTTTAGGCTATGTTTGATTAGACGTAATGAAATAGACAAGATAAGGAAATGTACAATCTAATAGAATAAATCATTACCATTTCATGTAACGTTTGGTTGTATCATTGAAATTAAATGAATGATTACTGAATATTGTTTGTTAGAGAAAAATAAAGAAAGGAATGAAATAAAATTAATGTTTGATGATAGAAATACTCATATGATAAAAGTTATATAGTGTTTGTTAATTTTAAATTTATCTAACAAAAACTAAGGGTCAAACAAAACCGAAAAACCGAGACGAACCGCTTGATCCGAAACCGAAACCGAAACCGAGACATCACGGGACAGTTTAGGTTTTCATTTTTAGAAAACTGCGGCTAACAGAACCGAACCGAATATATATATACAAGTTAGTAGCTTCTAATTATAATTTCATTTAGGCATTCTAATACATTAAATACTAGATTTTCAAATGATTTTTTATTTTAATTGTTTTATTAAATAAATTTAGTGTAACTTTTAAGATTTATAATCAAATAGTTTACAATAACTTTGAACTTAAAAAAATATATTTCTATAATTTAATTTGCTTTTAAGCATATAACGGGTAACCGTGGACCGAGCCGCGGGTAACCAGTTTCTAATCGGTAACCGAAGACCGGGTGACCGAAACCGAAAACACGGTTCACATGTTAATCATTAAACGAATCGAATCGAACCGTGAACACCCTAACAAAAACATATTTTTTAATTGAAATATATTACATAATAACTCAGTGGATTATCAAAAATAAAATATGCGGAGCATACCTGTATGTATAATTTTTTAATCATGATTTTTGTAAGAAAGAGTCATTTAAAAGAACGTATAAAAGATTAAAATTTAGATTAAAAAAAGGTTTGAAATTATTTTGACAAGCACCCCTGGATTTTATCAAGATTTAATTTGATTTTATGGTGGGACAAAATATTGACACTTTATGATTAAGCACCAAGATTGCGGAGACTCTTGAAACAATTCACATTATATCCTCTCCCCCACTAAACCCCACGTTCTTCATCCCCACCCCTATCTCCACTTTCCCTCTAATCAAAGTCAAAAAAATATGCTTTCTTTCTCAGGCTCTTGAGTTCTTCCCCATTCCCTAAATCATCAACATCCTTATATTATAAAGAAAAAGAAAATTTTCAAAGAAAACACGCACTAGTGTGTGAAAACCATGAATGTTTGTCGCTCTATTTTGGCCCCACCCATCTCTATTCTCTAATCTCCAACCTGTCTTTTCTATATTTCATTCTTTCCATCTCTCTTCTCCGAAAACAAAAAAGCCCCACAAATTCTCTTTGCGATTACACACACTAGTGTGTGTTGTTTTTGTATGTGTTGGTGGTCTTGAACAAATTCCCTTTTGCCCAATCCCCCAACCAGACAAATTCCTTTTTTTTCTTTTCCGAAAATCGTATCTTGTTCAAGAATCCGAAAAAGGGCCCGAATAAAATGACCCATTTAGAGTTGTTGAAGAAATTCAAGAAGTTGAAGCCTTCTGAACTCGGTTGTTTCTTGATAAGTCTTTGTTTCATTTTGTGTTTGTTTTTCTTGGACTATCGGTCCGTGAGTAAAGGGTTCAGGGTTCGTGGGCACCGTGGGTTGGGTGTGTGGTTCGGGTACAGTGGGTCTAGTTCACCGGGTCGATACATTTTTGAGTTTCTTGAAATGGGTGAGGGTGAAAAGTGTAACATATTTGATGGTAATTGGGTTTGGGATGAGAGTTATCCACTCTATGAATCGAAAGATTGTTTGTTGCTGGATGATGGTTTTAGATGTTCTGAAAATGGGCGAATTGATCGGTTTTACACCAAGTGGCGATGGCAACCAAAAGATTGTAACTTGCCCAGGTTCTAATCTCTAACCCTACTGTGTGTTTTTTCCGAGTTACTGTGTGAAAATTGAATTGGGTTTTCTTTAATTTTGAGTCGTGATTTGTGGGTAAGATGTTGGTTCAAGTTCATGCTTGCCATTTTTAGGTTTTCTGAAATTTGTTTAATCTAAAATAAGTTAGTCCAATTTGGATGATAAGAAAGTAACACTTGTAATAGAAAATTTAGGAATTGAGTTTGACAAGACTAATTTCACCTTATTAATCTTCAAATCAGTTTTGTTGCTTGTTGCGGTTAGTATATATAAATACATCAGTTATTAGTCCATGGAGATTTGTGTATTAATGAAGATTTTGAATCTATTCGAATGAGGTTTTGTTCATTTGATGAATCAAGTTAATGAATTTATGGTTTTTGGATGCAGATTTGATGCGAAAATCATGTTGGAAAGATTGAGAAACCGGAGATTAGTGTTTGCTGGCGATTCGATTGGGAGAAATCAGTGGGAATCGCTTTTGTGTTTGCTGTCTAGTGCTGTAACGAATAAATCTTCGATATACGAAGTTAATAAGAGACCGATTACGAAACACACTGGGTTCTTGGTTTTCAAATTTGCTGATTTCAATTGCACGATCGAGTATTACAGAGCTCCGTACCTGGTTCTGCAGAGCAGACCGCCTGCTGGTTCGCCAAAACAGGTGAGAACCACTTTGAAACTTGATAAAATGGATTGGAGTGCCGGGAAATGGAAAGGCGCCGATGTGCTCGTGTTCAATAGCGGCCATTGGTGGAATTCTGAAAAGACGACTCGCGAGTAAGTTTTCAAAGCTGAATATATTCAAACGCACAACTAAACACTATGGTTCGAGATTGTTTGATCTGATGTTTAGGGTTCTTGTTGCGATTTAGGGGATGCTACTTTCAAGAATCCAACGACGTGAAGATGAATATGAGCATACAAACTGCGTACCGAAAATCAATCGAAACGGTTTTGAATTGGATCAGTAAAGAAGTTGATACAAACAAGACCCAAGTTATGTTCCGAAGCTTTTCTCCTGTGCATTTCAGGTTCTTGTTTTGCACTCAGATTTGATTTGTTGAATCCATTACATGAAATCTTGCTTAATGCGTTTTCTTGGGTGTTTCAGGGGCGGCGATTGGAAATCCGGTGGTAGCTGCCACCTTGAGACACTGCCAGACTTGAGTTCATCACCGGCTTCTTCCAGCATGATGTTTTTCTCGAATATATTTGACTCGGTGTTATCTGATCGCTGGAACGAGTCGTTATCACGACCGGAAGTAGAGTTATTGAACGTGACGTACATGTCATCGAAACGAAAAGATGGTCATGCGTCCTTATATTATTTGGGGCCAGAGGCCGGTGGACCTGCGCCTTTACGCAAACAAGACTGCAGCCATTGGTGCTTACCGGGCGTCCCAGATTCATGGAACGAACTTCTGTATGCTGTTTTTCTCAAACGCGAATACTCCCTCGCTGGGAATTCGACGACTGCCGCCACCGCCGCCGCCCCGTCTTCTATCTGAGTGATGCTAACGAAGCCGGTACTGCTTCTTCTGAAGCGTGTAAAAGGTAGCGTCGAGCGTTTGGTGAAGCGGGTGGAGGCTTGCGGAGTCAGCTAACGTAACGATTTCTGATTGCCGGTGGCAGCAGATGGTGGTGGCGGTGGTTGATGGCGGAATTGTGATCGAGATTCAGTGCCAATTGCATTGATGAGAAGTTACATTGAGTTGTAAAGATATAGGGGTAAATTTTTGAATATACAGAGAGTGGGGGTGGGGGTTAGAAAATATTGATTCATTCATCTTTGAATAGAATACAAAAATATAGAAACATTGGTGCAATATTTGGAGTGCTTTGTAAATGTGGGGGACTCGTTTGCAAATCTAATGGCATTTACTGTAAAGGTACAACTTCTATTGCGCTGAATACAAGTCGGGAGATTTCTTAACGAAATCATGATCATTTCTCCGTCTGTTGCGGGGCGTGCAAAAATCGAACCAACTGGGTCTTGGTCCTCTTGGACCAGACTAGTTTGGACAGAACCGATTACATTTTCTGGTTTAAAGCCTGAATTATTAATTTATTATCATCATTATTATTAGGGTTTTTTTATGAAAAAAAAAACATGTTTTCACGTTTTTTACTTTTTCGTTCCATAATGTTATTTTTTTTCATAAAAGTTTTCAACTTAATTTTTTTTTTGTTTATTGAAATTTGAATATTTTAATCCGGTTTTTCAGTTTTTAAAAGTCTGGTTTACTAATTATAACCGAGCTTTAATAGTTAAATTTCACAAAACTAAAAAATATTTAATTTAACATGAAATTTCTTTATAATAAACCCTTATTATTATTGTTATTTTTTCAATTAAGTAGTTAGTTGTATTGGTTAAAATTTTATTGACAAATATGATATTATTGGATAAATATAAGAACTAGAAGCCTAATAATTAAATCTAAACTAATTTTTTTAAATGGTATTCATGTTAACTTTAATTAATATATTTTTAAATTGGCATTTCATTTATAAATTTATTTTCATCTTTTATTAGATTAAAAGTCTATAGAAACCATGGTATTAATCTAACAAAACTAGAAAGCAATTTGTAAAGAAATAGTTTTTATATACATCATTTTTACCATCCACACCATCTATATATATCTAGGTTGTAAATCAAGCTCATAACCAATCAAAATTTAAATAAATGATTAAAATAAGATTTATTATGAAAAAAACCAATATGTTTTCATGATTTTTACGTTTTCATCACTCAATGTTCCAGAAAAGTCCTCGAGTTAATTTTTTTTTCCTAGTTTTGTGAAGTTTGACTATTAGAGCCCGTTCTAATTACTAAACAGGGTTCTAATAACCAAATTTTACTAAACCAAAATGAAAAATTTAACTTGAGGATTTTTCTAGAAAAAAAATAAATTGAAGAGACGAAAACGCAAAAAATATAAGAACATTTTGGTTTTTTTAATAATAAACCCATTAAAAGACCAGTAAAAAGAGTCAAAAGGAAATCAATGGGTCGGAACTAATATTTTGTAATAACTGATTTTGACTATTGTGCGTAATTGCGTATAGAAGTTAGAAAATGGTTAAATGCAACAAATAACAATCTATTATGTCCAAACTTATGATTATGACAATTTACTTTGAAAATTACTAATTATAATAACATACTTTATTACTTTTCATAATTATACCAACTTACTTAAAATTTTACCAATTAAACCAATCCCTTTCTATTTGTATTATGCATGTCAGTTTTTAGTGATCTGTAATATAATTTAACATAGTTTGTGTCATAAAATTGATCTGATGAAAAATCTTTGGGGAGTCTAAATGGACCCCCAATAATCTCGATGGACCCCTTATTTCATTTTCTAAACATAATCATTACACAATGATTATATGTTTTTTCTAATGATGCATTACTTTTTTAATGATGCATACTATTTTTAAACATAATTATTATGTAAATGGTGTTCAAAAAGTAGGACAAAAAATCTTTCTATTCTTTCTGGTGAGAATGATTAAATTTTATGACTTAACCAACTTACATTTCCCATTATGTATTATAATTGACACACTGTATACGCAAACATATGATTGTTATAATTATAAATTTTTTGAAAATAAACTGTCACCGTTAATAAAATTTTAAAATATGTTGTTATAGTCATGAAAAATTAAAAAATTAATTGTTATAATTGATAAAACTTAAAATATACGATTATAAACTTATAAGTAAATTTTAATAAATTATGTTACTATTTCTTGCAATTAAACCGGTAGAAAATTAGAAAGTTAGAAGGCCAATGCCGAATCATGTTTGAATATGCAAATAAATTAGCAGGTAACTGCGAATCGTAACGGGAAAGGTTTCTGTATTGCAAAATTGTTTCAGTTCCGTATCAAATTAGGCATTCAGATTCGTAGTTCAGATTGTTATCAGAAGGAGAGACCAAATTAGGCATTCAGATTCGTAGTTCAGATTGTAATCAGAAGTTGAGACGTGAAATTAATTAATAGTTGATTGCTGAAAGTCTGAAACCAATGGATTTGATAAAAAAATTACTGAACAAAATTAGGGGTTATTTTGATATGATTGAGGCTGGTATGGATGCCAATCGATTAATGGCACAGTCACGGAGCTCTGATTCGACTTTCACATGTAAGCTTATCTTTTCATGTTAACTTGAACTGCATCTACACAGAATATGGAATCTGTATTTGTACGAGAGGCATGGCAGTAGGGTTAGGACTTAGATTGTAGTTTTCGTAGTTGTTACCTTGTTGAAAACTCTGTAACTCAATTTATTAGTTCTTAGAGACCACATGCTAGAGTTATTGTGAATGGATCCCCTTAGCCTTAGGTGAACATATCCAGAATAACAAACAACAGAGATCAAATTAATTAGATGCCGTATCCAGTTGGATTCAAAGAAAATGATCAAATCCGTATTCAATCGATAGTTCGTTTCTACCAATTTTGACTGTGTCCTCTATATGTACGGTTGAAAGCTTATTTACGTTAATAAGACCAACCAAGTGTATGTAGAGCTAGGACATGATTGATTGTTTCTGGGGATGATGATAAAATCATACAACTTCTTTAGTGTTGGTTGAATGATGAATTTCTATTCAAAATAGATATGGATTTCTGAAGAATTCCACTGTGTAGATTCGTTATTCATCCTTAAAATTTGACAAGTGTTCCTCTAAGCACTTGACGTAAGGACAAGGACCGAGGTCAAAAAAGAGGAAACAAGAGGCAACTCCCAAAATATGTAAAATTAAAAAAAAAAAGGAAAGAGAACTTAACTTGCTATGGATGGCTAGTCACCGGTAAACATCTATTTTGTTTATACGGTTACTTGAGATAATCACTACCAACCTGCCAAGTGAAAGTAGACGGTAGTATTGATACACATATTTTCCTAAAGTTGTTTTTACCAAAATTCATATCTTCTCAAACCTAGCCTCTCATGTGTCAATATGCCGGCAGTCTTGGACTAAATGCAAATCACCACTGTAGCCAAATATTAGCGAAATCAAGTCTTTTGACATGTGAATCTGATAGATATCATACGTTGTAATGCATTAACTTAGAATATGTATAATGGAGAAGTTTATTATCTATAGATATATTTGTGTGTATTAATGAGACCCTCGGTTACATCATTCCACACATAAGTGTGCAGGTTACTGTGGCATCCATTCTAGGTGCTTCACAACTCATTATATATCGGGTGTATGTGTGCCTATCACCACACAATTGGCTTTAAAATATATCGCAAATTGCAAGGGGCCGTCTATAAGCTATTTGGATTGAAAACGAGCAACTCTTCCAAGTGTTTCCACTTCTTTGGATAGGACTTCCACTTTCTTGACAATCTCCATTAGCAGAAACAAAAAGTTTGCTATAGCGAGATATTCGGCATTTTCACTTGCTTGTAGCTTTGAAACAGAAAGTAGGATCGCATTTAGCTTAATGGTTTTCAATTCTTCGACTCTCACGATCTCTGTCTTGCTCTGTTTCTTATTCATGATGCTTTCTCCTAGCTCACGCATCGTAAGTCCGAGTGACAACCCGACATTGTTGCATGGCTCTCTGATTGCTTCTCGAAGCGTTGAAGAGGGCTGCATACACAAATTAGCAGAGAGTAAGCTGCTTGTATCAGTACCAATGAATAAATTGATGCTTTTATCTATATTTGTTGCCTATCTATATGTGCTTCAGACCTGTAATGGTGACTTAAGACACCCTTGCAGTGACAGAATGGTAGAAGCAAGCTCCCTGAGCATCTCTGCTATCTGTTGATGTTTCTCCCAAGGATTACAAAAACTAAATCTTCCATGCCAGGGTTCCCACCTTGCGAAATTCACCTGAATTATATTGATTTTGTATACATTTGCTCATGTTAACTGCACCATGATTCTAGGATTACGGGTAATATATAAATTTTGCATGTGATTTGAGAGTCTTTTGACAAAGGTTAATATTGCTTTTTTAGCAACAAACAATCTCAAATGTTCCCTAAAGTCCCTAAACTTTATTCTTTAGTTACTTACGTCAGTGAAATTAATGTTCTCTTTTAGCAACCAACGATCTCAAATGTCCCCTTGAAGTCCCTATATTTACGTAAGTGGAACTGGTAAAATTTAGGGACTTGATGTGTATTTAGTTTAGGGACTTCAAGGGGACAATATGGTTGGTAAAAAACATCAACCCTTGACCAACTCAAGAACTGATAATTTGATGTTTGATTATTGTTTGGTATCTAATACAACTTTGAATGAAAGCAAGCTTTATCTGGTAAATAAGTTTGATAGATATAAGAGAGTACCAGTGACTCATCACTCGACTTTGAGTGCAACACCGACTTGCAACTGCTGACATGAATGATAGGGTGACTTTCTTTCTGACCACTGAAGTATGCTTCTATGCATTCTATGATTCAGCATTGATGTGTTTTCATTAGATTATACTAACAATTTTTTTTGTGTCTAGATGACTATAGTTTTTTCATGGATATTGGGTAGGTACCTTCAATGCAGCTAGCTAGTTCATTAAACTTGGAGGAGGTCAAGTAATGAAGTTCATCGCTAGCCCACATGGGAAAGATAATTAAGCTGGCGAATATGCAGACAGAAAAACCTATGCCAACTGCTGAGAGACGCTTACGTGCTAATTCCATGACTTCATGAGTACGTAAAGTGGACAATGCTATCAAGTTGAAGGTAAGAATGAAGACAGTAACTCCATAATCATATCTCTTGTTTATGCTTGAAATAAAACGACAGTATGTTGCCACAGCACCTATACGTTTATACAGTTCTCATTAACATGCTTGATGTCATTAATCAGACTAATGCAGATTGAAACGCTTGATATGAATTGGGAGCTTGCTCAAGTTGAACACAGTCAAGAGTTTTAATATGTTGCTAATATTTGATAATATATGTAGGTTTAAGGTTATAATGTTCAAAATTTCCACCTTGTGCACTGGACTTTTCATCATACAAAATGGGCTCCATTTTGGTCACTTTGTAAGGATAACAAAAATGCCCCAAAATTAATTAAAAAATGTCAATTGCCAAATAGAACAACTTTTTACCTTTTTGTTGTTTATAACATTATTTTTTTTTAATCATTAGTAACATCAACTTTACATTGTTTACCGATTATAGCAAAAAGTTAAAAAAAAGTTGATGCTATAAATGATGAAATGGTAAAAAAAAGAAGACAAAAGTTGATGTTATTAATGATACAAAATATAAAGTTGATGCTATTTATTACAAAAAAGACATATGTCAATGCTATTAATGATAAAAATAAATAAAATTACTATAAACGCTAAATATATATTGCAAACACTCATCTTCGGATCTAACTCGCTCATGGGTACAATCTTTAATTGGTTCAACCTAAAAACTTTACAAGGGTTTTAGGTAACTTTTTAAATAATTTATGGGTATTATGCTCTTTCTTTTACAACTTACAAGTGACCAAAATGGTATAAATTTTATAATTCAGGACTTGTGGATATCATGATAGGTAATCCTGGCATGTTTGCTTGTGGATAGAAGAGAATATGATGCTACCTTTGTTCTAGGTATCCATGACATTTCCAATTAACAAAATTGTTTGGAATCAAAACTCGGTCGTATATTGAAAGAAAATTGTTAATTTAGATAGCTGGACAGGTGAAAGTTTCTGGTTGTGGGGGGACCTCAAAAGTATTAACGCAAACCTTAACAGGTTTATACTCACCAAAAATAAATATTACAATGGCAATAACTACTGTGTTTCCATTCTTTCCCAAATATTTTGCCAAAAGTGTTGCCAAACACCCAAGTCCACCTCCAAGTATAGTTCCAATTCCACGAAGTAACCCTTTGCTTATTGTGGCACCTGGGGTAGATATCAATCAAAGGATAGACTTGATAAGAGGTGGCAAGTTGGATATATATATAGTTAGTAATTATTTGAATAACTTATTTATTCAATATGATTGCAAAACTTTATATTGATAAAAATGATTAAGGAAGTTGGTAGACATTTGAATACACTTTGGCAATATTTGACTCATTTAACCTGTTTCCTTTTTTGCTACATCCCCCTTCCCCCTTATTTTATATGATTGGCCGGTTATCAAAATGCAACCCAAATTGGGTTGTTTTCATATTAATAGATTATAGATTGTAGTTGCCACCTCTAGATGGCAGAAGAAGTTGCTCAGATGCTAAAGAGTAACAGCATAAATCCACATAAACCATCTTTTATTAAGAGCTAACGATGATAACAAACCTGCATGGAACTCAAAGATAACCTCAATAGTCATGATAGCCCACATTGCATTTTCCCCGACTTGCTCGAAGAGTGGATCAAGGATATACACAAGTGAAACCAACACCAAGGCAAATCCAACCTTGACGCTATGAATGACATTTTTCATGTGATGCTCACTTTTTTCATCTACAGAAAAAAACACATTAGAAAGGTAAGATTGTTTCTTTCGCATTGTGTGGCTGGGAGAAGTTCCATTTCTATTGGAAATGTGAACGCCTATTGTGGTGCTCATAGTTGTTTATTTTTCGCTCTTTTACCCACCCACCCTTTATCAATGTGTGGTTTTCTTTTGAAGTAGATTCGGGGAGATAACACTTATATATACAAGGCCATTTCGTGAGACGTGGAACAACGGTAAGTGCAAAAGTGGACATTTTGTCTCCTGACACCTCTTTGTGTATTTACTACTTGATTCATAAGTGGAACATGCTTGCACCCTTTGGAGAATAGACTTTGCACAACACCAGAGTGCATTGTTTGTTATTCATGGTAGTAAAGTACATGCCATGGCATGAAGCTTGAAAGTGGAAACTCTATGATGATTATAAGTTTATAACTTCATTAAATACAACTTTGACAATTAAGGTAACTAAGACCATGTTTGTTTACCTCTTAATGGAATCATTGAGAGATTATTTTACCTTCGAATGACTTCTTAATAATTTCATTATGAAATAAACAAACAACCCGTGATAGAAGATGGAGGGAAGTAATTGTTATCCCATTATATTTGATGGTAAAAATGCATCAATTATATGTTTTTAACTTGGATGTATTTCAACTAGGAATAAGAATATTATTGTGCGTTTAGTTACCGAAAATTTTCAAAATTTCCATCTCACTTTTCATAAAAAATGAAAACTTGTTTACTTAACAACAATTTCATAAATTTTCATTTCACTTTTTAAAATACCACTTTTCACATTCTCTATTACTAGTCTATTACCTAACCTATATCCTATTTTTCTTATTTTATAATCATTCATATTATTTTTCTTAAAACTAAAACTTTATCATTTATACACGTTTTCACTTTTTATAGAAACCATTGTTTTTAATCTAAAAACTATAACTTGAAAACTGAAATTGAAAAATGACTTGTTTTCGTTAACTAAACGCACCGGTGGCAAAGGTCATTTCTGTCCCTTTTTTTTTTTTAAAACATCGTCAACTTTTAAAAGAATAAATTTCAAAATCTTCTTTGAAATTTTTGATCACACCTACTTGTTGCATGCTTCAATCCATTCATCATTCTTAATTTGTAGTGCCGACAATGAACAAAGCCCTGCATCACCATGCTTTACATTTCAGCACAATTATGTCCTGTCTGTCACGAAAGTTATTTCACCAACTACTTTATTTGGATTTCCATTTTGAAAATCAGATATATTGCCATTATGCAGTTTCTTGATATGAAGTTACAATAAGAGTCGTACTCTTGTTCATGTAAATACTCGAGATTTTTTAATGTTTCCTGTTGTCTGTCACTCATAAGTCATGTCTTACTTTGATTATTAGAATCAATATTTTATTATTCCTTTTATCTCCTCTAAGGCCAACCGACTTGTCCATTGTAGTTTGTACTTGCCAACTAGGAAATTATAATTCTTTTCTAAATTACAGAAATGTTCATGTAGTTTGTTTAAAATTATGAAAACGGTCTCTCAACTTTCAAAGTTGCAGAGATAGTACCTCAAACCACTTTTTACTTGCAGAAACGGTCTTTCTATTTCTTAACTTTTTGAAAATGACAATTTTGCTCTTTACTACAATTACAAGTTTGGTTCCTCCACTATTTAATTTAATTATCTAGTTTGATCCTTTTCTTAAATTTCTATTTTAGGTTCTAAATTTAAAATATTAATTTAATTCTTAATTAAATATATTATTATTATTTATACCTTTTTTTAAAAATAAATTTATATTTATTTATTAAAAATTATTTGTATATATATACTTAATTTAGTTCATTTTAGTCTCTTTTTTGTATTCATTTTGTATATTTTATATTTCATTTGTTAACCTATTTGTATATTTTTATTATTTTAACTATTTTATTACCTTAGTATATTTTGATTTAGTTATGATTTTTATGAAAAATATATAAATTTAGGTTTTTGTTCGTTTTAACTTAAATATTTTGTTTGGCTAATACGTTTCAATTTAATTTAGTACTTTATGACTATTTAGTTATATATTTTGTTATGTTAATGCGTTTTTATTTAATTTAGTATTTTATTTGTTTTAGTTTAATTAGTTTGTTAGGTCAATACGTTTTGATTTAAATATAGTATTTTGATAGTTTTGATTTACAATTTTGTACATTAATAATTTTTATTCATTTTCACTTAAATATTTTGTTCATTTTTACTTAAGTATTAACATAGTAAAATTGTAAATCAAAACGAATGAAATGCTTAATTGAAATCAAAATGTACTGACATTAAGGGTGACAATTTCAGTCCATTCGAGCAAACGGGTTGACGACCAAAAAACATAAATTTTACATAATTTTGAAATTTTTTCAAATAACAATTTGTTTAATAATCTGTTTATAAATTTTCAATTTAAAAAAAAATATATGTTCTATTTTAGTTTTTTACTACGGGTCAATATATAAAAGAGACATAAATTAACTAATTAAGTATATAAAATAAAATAATTTTTAATAAATAAATATAGATTAATTTTATAAATAAATAGGTACAATTAATAATAATATATTTAATAATGAGTTAAATCATAATTTATTAAATTAATATCTCAAGTTTAAAACCAAAAATATAAAATAAAGAATTAAATCCTTTTCCCTGCTTTTCACCTGAAACAAATTCTACCAAAAAATTTGATAGTGCGTATCTTCCATTAAAGAAAACCTTCAAGGGAGTTCGTTCGTTCATGAACTTCTAGATAAATTAAATGGATCCCAGGAGAATAGGAGATAAAAAAGAGTATTTTATAAACTAGCAACAAGTACAGTTAAAAACGCCTAGTATACAACGTACTCTTTCAAAATGGGCTGATAATAATGTTTACCAGCAAAACTTTCTCCAGTTGCATTTATGCTGTATCTCAATCATCCATTCATTCATTTGTGCAGACTTGCATATATCCTTCCTCAAAACATCATTCCTTCCATACCATTCATCTTCTCCACGTCATCTTGTGACAGAAGGGTTTTCTTTCCGCCACCACCGGTTTTGTCATACGGTTGTGCCATCTTCCTCAAAAACTGCAACAATATGGAAAAAATTTATGTAATTTGAAGCAATTTTGGATCTCGCAAAAAACTGCAAGAGGTACCTTACCTCTCTTGCTATATGCACTGCCATATCTGTACTCAAGTTCAGGTGTGCATCACGCAGATGAGACAGGATCCATCCAGGCAATTTAGAGCGTTTATCATGTCGGGTATATCTACATATAGCATTGCAAATAACAAGTCTTTAGTTAATCCAACAAGAGTGATCATCTTCTTCAGAAAGCAAATACAGGGGATAAAACAAAAACCAGTCATATGAACAATACTGGGCCTTGATATAAAATACATAGTTACTGCAACTTTTGTTGGAGTTTTCAGTTTTCCAACAAAAAGCTGAGTGGTAATGGATATGGTTCATGGACAACTTAAAACAAGGGAGCAATTTTAACCAATTCATGTGAAAATGGGCTGATTTTGAATTATTTGTATATGTATCTGGTCAAATAGTTTAAAAGTCACTCAATCTCCGGAATTACTTTATTTAAAAATTTAGATTAGTAATTTTAAATATATCTTTGTAAACATATTTGTATATTAGTTATTGTGAAAGTACAAAAAAGGGATAAAAGTGTTAGCGGATCGACCAAACTTGGCAGCACATGTCTTGACCCATTATAAAGCTAGCCCAATTAGCCACCCCTACTTTAAATAAAGCTTCATACTCATATATTAGCATTTTGCAGTATGAGATGGAAACACATTTTTTTAACAAAATATTAGGACTAAGCATGCACACCTTTTGTCAGCAAAGATCATCATTCCATAATCTGCCTTGGAACGGATAACTCGTCCCACACATTGAGCAGCTTGTCTCTGTAAGATTTTCATCATTAGAGGAAAATTCTCAGAAAAGCTCATCACTGAAATCAAGGTACTGAACAACTCATAAAAGAAAGGCAACTACCAATGCATCAAAAGTCAAAAAGTCGCCTTCTTTTATCTGGAAAGTCTCTCGCAAGTACTCTAACCGAGCAAGTAATATCCTGCAAGCTCAAAATACCAATTTAAACTTTAACCATATATGAGACTGGGAATCTTTAACTGGATTGAAGCTTTAATCAGGTATGAAATTGCAATATCGGACGTGTACTGGAATTACAAGCGCCATCGACTTCTTCATCTTATTTACCCCACCTGCTTAATGTGTATTGGAAAGGAACGCCAAACATGATTACAAGTCTCCCATAATGTCGGTCAAAGTCTATACCTTCCGCAACTTTCCCCCTGCAAAAGTATGGAAACAAATAATCAGTTTCACTTCACTTTCAGTCTCATCCAATGATCCCCAAGTTTTTTCATTAAATCTTTCGTCAAATATGGACTAAAAGATTTATAAGTACAATTGTGTAATAGCTAATAGCTCTGATATTAACAGACCGACTGACCGACTACAGTGATATTAAGTAAATTGCAAAAGTTTTTCTTTGGGACGTGTGTGTGTTGGTACTCGGTTATGAACGTTTGCAAACATTTAATTTCAATTGGGTTCCTTATCCGTTCAGAAAATGTTGCCAAACCCACAAATTCTTAACCACATATGTTATACAAACATATAAACATTTGCCTGACGTGTCTCGCTTTTTGAAGGGCAGAAGGGGTGTGTATCGGGCCAATACTACCAAACTAGAACCAAAAGATACAAAGTAATGGAACCGAAACTGGTTTGCTTCCAAATCAGACAGTGAACAAAATAAAAACTTGTAACTTCCTGATCGAAAACCATAGAAATAAGAATCATGGTTACACATAAGCAAAGTACTTTTTATTGAAAAATAAGAATGCTTTCCGGTTCTAAACCAAATAGAGAACCATTTTTTAAACCTATCGAGCCGAGAACTGAACTGAAACTTAAAGAACTGTAGAATCGATAACTGAAACAACATAGCTAGTTCAGGGCAAGTCCCAGCTTGGTTTTTCAGGTTTTGACGTTTGGTCTGGATCAGTTTTTGCACACTGTAAGCTGAAATAAAGTTCGTGTATGCTAAAAGGTCTGCTATTAAAATATAACAGCAGCCACATCCACAATAATATTCTAAATAGGCATGACAAAAAGTGTCCCAAGGGGTTACCTGGCAACCGAGAAAAACACAGCACCTCTCCCACAATCACAAGCTTTACGATAGTTGTCTAGTGCTAATGTAGTTTCAACAACATCTTGTGTCTCAATGAATACTAGTTTACGTTGCATTATTTCCTGCAGCATAAGTTTGCGCCAATAAAGCCACAAAAACAATGTACCAATTTCGACCTTTTTACGCTAACATTATCATAAAAACTGTAAATCTAAGAGACCTCTACAAATTCAAGCAACAAAGATGGTTTTGTAACAAGTGTTGTCACCTTCAAGATCCCTGTTTCGTTCCAACTGTTCACTATGGCATCCATATACGAGTAACTGACGAAGAAACAAACAATTCCATCGGGAACTACTGACACCATCTCCAACAAAAGCCTTCCGTAGTTTCTTTCCACTCCAGGGTCACTTCTCAAATCAAATTTTGTGCTGACTGGAAGTTGATCACTGTGATTAGGAAAAACAATAAATTTTAAAGGTTTAGAGCAGATGGAGTTTCAATAAAGCTGGCAATTTTGACGAACTTTACTTATGATGGGTTGATGTAGCTTATGTTTTATCTCTAACAAGTCAAATGAGTAACATCATAAAGTATAGTTAAATGTAAACATGTCAAATAAGTTGAACCCCACATAAAGTGTATTTTTATCACATACAACCTCCTAACTTGTTTTATGCTTTTATTCAAAGGGAAATGGAAACTTCACAAAGGGAGGGAACACAAAAGCAAGCATAGGCTAGAGATCACTGCTAAGCAAATTATATATCTTATAGCTAACAGGAGAGATTGATCCTCCCATGAGGATCATGCAGGTCAAATCTACTCTATTTTTTTCCGTTGAAGAAAAAAAAATCTCTTCCCCCTGCTTTATGTAGATTTTGTAATCATATTAGCACACAAATTATCTACAATAATAAGTTATATAACAAAAACAAAAAATTGTAAAAAGCATTTTGGGTCAACCCAACCTGAACCCTGTTAAAACCCATTACCCGACCCACCCGTTTTCCCATCTCTAGATTTCAAATATAATAGTGAATCATAGAAATAACAAACTTATCATATTCATGAAAATTCTTTGTAGAAATAAGTTAAAGAATACGTTATAAACAGACCACATTACCTTCCTCGTGTGAGAACCATGGGGCATATGCAGTCCCTTGTTAAAGACATCGTAAAACTCCGACTAACCACTGGATTAAAATTAAGAAGACGAGGGTAGAGATCGATTGGGCTTAGAGTTCCAGATGTGATTACAACTGATTGAAATCTGTCGAAGACAGGCTTTATTGCAAGTGAAGCATCATGGCAGCTAAGCTGGATAAATATTATGAAAACAGGATACTTTACGAACAAAAGAATCCACAAGATAAGGCAAAACATGATATTAAAATAATAAAAATACACATAATCTAGAAAAGGGGTAAAGAGTGCATTCACATTGCTTCTGTGTGTACACATTATCCTTATACAAGTTTACAATCGATGAAGTTAAACCAAGTACTTCCCAATTTAAATTTTGTATTATTTTACAATTTTTTCAACATTGAAATCCTATTTCCAATGTTATTTTATACTAGTTTGATGCAATCATCATATTTGCAAAGTGATAATGAATTCATATCAGGTTGGGAATTATTAGAGTTGTTTGACTTCAAAAGTCAATGTTAGTTTGCAGTAAAAAAAGAAGGACCAAAAAGGTAAATAAGGGATACAAGTTTCAGGTTTTATTAGCAATATTTATGTAGAAGCATGAAGAATTATACAAGAAAGGAACAAGTCTAGCCATTTACATAAGTTGGATTAACATGCATAAGATGACATAAGTACATAACTACATAACCCTCATATAAGCATGGGTTGATTACAAATACAACTACTTTTAACGCTATAAATGAATTTATACTGAATATGGAAGTCAGAATATAATACCTGCAATACGGGATCAGGAATATGGGGCATTCTCTCATCATAAGGTTCAATTATAATCGAAAAACCCCTGGTATATGTACCCACAAGGGTTGCAAAGTCGCAAATGGTTTGGATGTGCAAAAATTCATCAGTGTCGGTTATTTCCAGAGTTAACATAAGTGAGTGCAGACGATCGTAGCAAAATCTCAGCATTTTTTGGTCAATTCCAACATGTGAATTCACTGCATTAACAAATGTAACAGGACCCTCCTTTTCAACATTATCTGTCTCCAAGCGTCCTTTCAAGTACTGCACTAATCTCCGTAAGACAGACAAGAAATGCTCCGCTCGCCTTATATTTCCTGGCACTGCCTCCTTCAAAATGTCATCAGGCAATGCAGGATTTGAAAGCCAGGTATCACCAACTGCAAAAAATGGAGTCAAAATCTGAAAAAATAAAGATGCCAATGAATAATCACAAAGTTAATAATAAGTTGGTGAGGAATTATATACATACTGGGCAGGTTCCCTCTTTGTGCTAAACCCTCAACAAGCCGATTGTATTCAGCACGCAACTTACCAGCATCAGTGGCCTTAAACCTTCCTACCAAGTTGAACAAAGTTAAAATAAATATTATCCAACATTCATAACAAGTATAAGGTGAATAACAAAAACTTTATAAAACACAAATTTTCAAGGGTAAATTACATAAACCAAGATAAAGTTGCACATATGAGTTGTTTTTTAGATTGATAATATTATACGGGTGATGAAAAGTTGAAAACAACATTATGAGACTCATTTTTGCATTGATAAAAATTGCATTTATGTTTGCATTGATAGAAACTACATATGAATGAACAGATTCACAGATGCAAAGCAAATGTGTGTTCTTTTAATATACAACGAAATTCATATTTGCAGATTCACAGATGCAAAGCAAATGTGTGTTCTTTTCCATTCTTAACATTATGCTCCAACAAGCTAACAATTAAAATCTCAAATCTCGTCGCCTTATTCTCATGCTATGTTCAGAATCATTCCACGGGAGGGTAGTACCCTATCATCGTCTCCCACACATGATGCCAAAACAAATTTATTCGAGAATTTAGTAGATGCAAAATAGGATCATAGAAATCAAAAGTTGTGAATGAAAATTTTATAACCAATTGACCTATAAAAATGATCATCACACCAGAAAGTGAATTAAGAGTTTGATAATCAGTAGTAGTAAAACATTACCTGTCAATCTCCCGAGCCATCGTACTAAGATTTCTAGTTGCTCCTTCAAGTGTTTGCCTCCTTACACTAACACTCAGTGCCTCGATACACACATTGTCAATATTGTGAGCCTCATCGAACACCACTACAGACTCTCTCTGCATCTCCTTCGATATGATTCCAGCTACCTTGGGATCGAGCAAATACTGGTAGCTATAAACCACCACATTTGCAAATTGCACCATATGACGAGCAAGAAAGTACGGGCACCACCCTTTCTCCTTTCCAAACACCCTCAAATCCTGCCAGGATTTTAAATCAAATGAGAACATGCTTAAATAAAGCACATTATAGACAGAGCACATTCAGAAGACTTGCCAACATGGTAGGAAAAGTAATGGGTGTTTTGACTTTCTGAAACCAGCGTTTTGGTAAACTATAGCAAGTTAGAGCAATATGCTGTTATAGAACTATGTTCTTTCCAAACATAAGAAACTAAAACACTGCAACTCACAAGCCTTTGTATAATATATGAAGTCGTTCCAGTGCAAGTTCATATATTGAAGGCAATATGTCATGCAGTCCAATACATAATTCAATGCTTGATCATAGTAATCTATCAGCTTAGTTATTTCAATTTCCATTTCAATTTCCGTGCATTTTCATATGTTGAAGGTAATATTTACGTCATTCCCATTTCCAATACCTATTCATATGTTAATGGTAATTTAATGCTTAATCATAGCAAACTACTAGCTTAGTTATTTGATTATTCCAATTTCAGTGCATATTGTAACTCAATGCTAAATCAGTTAACATAGCAAATTAGTTATTTCCAATTTTGTGCATAATTGCATATTCTTATGCAGGTACGATTTACTTTATTCTAGTGCATTGAAGAAATATGATGCTTAAACATATCAAATTACCAGCTTATTTCAATTTCAGAACATACTAACACATGCAAGTATCAAAACGTCTATTTGGAAATATATTTTAGGAATAAATATGCAAACCTGTAAAGTATACACCCCAGGAGGCAAAACAGCATCAGAACCCGCTTTCTCATATCCCTCATAAAACGAACAAGTCGGAATGTTAGGGTTTTCAATAGCCAGTGCCCTAACCCAACTAGCAGTAAGTTTCCGACATCCCGCATCAACCGAATCTCGATTCTCCGCAGAAACAACATCAGGATTTATACACAAATTCTTCCTCGACGAAAGCCCTAGGGCAAGCATCCGAGCAGACGGACCGATGTTATCCAGCTGGTATTTATGAAGGAGTTTAAGCTCAGCTAGTGTTTTTTCCATTTCGTGAACAGTACGAGTACAATAGATGAGTTTAACGGGATTGGATGGTTTAGAGAGAGTGTAGCTGGTGATCAATGAGAGAAGGGCGATGGTTTTTCCGGTGCCGGTGGGCATTTCAAGGAGGCAATGGCCTTTGGCATCTAGGGCACGTTTGAGTTCGATCATGTAAGAGTACTGTTCGGGATAAATGTGATCGTAGGGGAAATAGACTGTTACGTCTTCGATTAGGAACTTCATATTCTCCGTCAATTCACTCTATTGTCCGGTGATGTGATTCAACCTTATGTGTGTGTCTGATGGTGAAAACGATGAAGAGGAAGAATACTGCCGGAAAATGGGCGACGGACTGTATAGATTTGACGGCGACAGGGGCTGGCTGGGGTGATCAAAGAGACTAATTTTTTAAAGCGGGGAGGGTTTGTACTTGTAGACGAAGAAAAAATAATAATAAGCCTAATCTTTATTGTATTTTCCATTTTATAATCTTTAAAATTCAATTATTTTATATAAATCAATTATTTTATATTTTTTTCATTAATAGCAACAACGCATGACTTCAAAATTTATTATTACATGTTATCAGTATCCAAACACCTATGTTTTTATAACCAAGCTTTAGTAACATTCATCCTATGAAAAAACCCAAAAATTCAATATCTTCAACTCAAAATAAAATTGTAAGAAAGTTTTAACATTGAATTAAATCATACTCCCACTAGTAAGAAGCATTTAACCGTGAGGATTCAAAAACTATAAACCATGAAATTATTTATGTCACATCAAACTCAATCACAAAATCACCTTAAACTGGCTTTCAAATCAAGCAATGTGTTTTCGATTATGATGAAATCATGTTCAACAAATTGAGTCCTAATACTAAATTGAAGGAAAATCGATCTAGAGTTTTTGTAAACCGTATCGAAAGGAAAAACCGAAATAGCCTAATCAAACAAAATCAAAATCCAACTCTATATTTTATAATTTTTTATCCTAGCACCACAAACAAAAAAAAATCAAATATAAGTGGTTTCAATTGCTGATTTCGTTTTCTATCTTATTAGCGGATCTGACTTTTTCACGTCCGTATAATTATAACTTTATATCTTAAATTTTGAACAAGATAAACTGTTATGCATAAAAATAACGTTATATTTTCATCATGGATGATAGTTTTATGTTAAGGCATAAAGTAACAAGATATTACAAAAGAAAATAAACAAACATATATTTTGTAGTCCAATCATGCTTTCAATTTGTGCATATACTCATGCATTGTTTTACAATGATTTAAACCTAAATCTAAATGGTTACTCTTGGATTGTAAGGAAAGATGCCAAAACGGTTAAGGAGATCATATCGAGCTACAATTTAGACATATGACGAAACTAAACCTATCGTTGTTCTTCAGCCGCAACAACTTTCTGTGCATGTGTGTCTTGAAGTACAATCGACGACTTGATCTACTCCATGCCATGTTTCCAGTTTTTGTTTGACATCTTTGCAACATCAACTTCTTTTGTTGTATCATTCATTCATCCGGTGATGTCTTGCAAGCCAAACCCTTAATAACATGCCGACACTGAAACCTGTAACAAAACATAAAAAAAGTTAATAATGTTTAGATGACATGTAACAAAACACTAAAAAAAGACTAAAGGTTCAGATGCAGTATGCACATAACTAATAATTCTTTGTAAGCACAAAACGGCAACCTCTTTCCTTGGGGATGAATAATGAGAAGAGACCATATTCAGTGATGGAGCAACGAGGATAGAAGATTTTGTTGCCCCCGAAGACTCCAATATTTTTTGATAAAAGGGATGTTTAAAAATCTGTAGTATCAAAATTAGATGATACAATTTGGAGTAAATTAGGGGGGAAAAAACAACAACAGACTTCTGATCAAAATTTTGGTTTGAAAGCATAAACTTTTTAGTAACAAACGATATTTTTTATAATGATTAAATCTTGTTTGAATTTTGATTAAATCTCTAGACTTTATAAAAATAAACCCCTAACGACATTTTGTTTGAATTGTTAAGTCCATGCACTTGAACAAATTGAACCATTAAATCCAAACATTTTATAAAATGAACGATTAGGAAACATTTTATAAATGAACAATTAGGTGTCGCCGTTTGGATTGCAGGAATTTAATAGGATGAATTCCAAAATGAAAGGATTCTGAAATATCTAGAGGGGATGGTGGATTATGAAAGAAGGAGAAGTGGATAATATGAAATGCTAAATGAGGCTAACTTCTCTCCTTTTTTATCCAAACATGACAGAGGGTATTTCTAAATCCAAATCTTAAGTGAGTTGTTTACTCTTTAAATCCTCCAAACCAAACAGGGCCTTAACTTTCATGATTTTAAGATCCCGGGTCCATTTTATATTTTTATTAACTGCAGGGACTTATCCATTCAATCAAAATTGTCAACGTACTTAATCATTCCAACCCAGCCACTTAATTGCTCAACATAAGCCTGTTCGAGTATTTCTATATTTTGATTTATTTTTCCCATACAATTTTGTATCCGCAAACGAACAAGCTAAGCAAGATGACGAAAGTAATACAAGACATGAGAAGCATCAATTTCAAAGAAAGATTACCAGATGTAATCATTTGAGGTAGAAACCATAGGATTGTCAGACTCTGCCGATTGAGAGTCACATGTTGCAGCATGAATCTCGTGATGTTGTCCCCGACACTTGATTCGTAATCTCATAGGCACTATCTGCAAATACAGAACAATAAAACTTTGCTCTTGTGTCCAGGTTTGAGTGCCCATAACAAATGCACCAGCAAACAATAAAGCTTTGCTCTTATGGGGTCAAGACGTCAAGTAATTCAAATACTGTTTAGGTCTGTCAGTCTATGCAACTGCAACAGACTAATAAGGGAAGCATATTGAAGGAAATCCTAAACAATTTCATATTCAAAAAACATGGTCCTGATAACATTACAAAATTTAGTGAAGATCTCTTCAAAAATCAACATGGTCATAAGTTACCTGTTCTAATTATGAATCCGTTATCCGTTCCACTGTGTTTAGTGATTACGTTACTACTAAAGTGAAGGTTGAGCCATAACTCGATCAGTACATGATTAATACATTCTAAGATGAGTTTTAAGAGCTCTAAACAGTAAACATGTATGACTTGCTACAACGTTTATGCAAAAGTTTCACTGTTACTTGCACCAACTTTAGTTTTGTTGATATCTTATAGGTGGAGTCAGCAAAGATCTCTTAAAGGGATATTCAATATGCTCCATATATTTCTCTGTGAAATATTACCTTCTTGCTGTATTTAAAATCACGCTTGGGAAGAAAATGCAGAGGCATATTGAAAGAAGAACGAGCTTTAACCAACAGGTACAACTTGGAAGGGCCTAAAATATTTGTGAATCTTCAATACAGTTTTGAACTCTCTGCATTTCGAAGAAACTCATGGTTTTTATGATGTAAAGTTTCCAGCTGATCGAAGAATACCTGCATAAGAATCAGATCCAGCACCTTTGGATACTAGTGTCCTGATTACCTGTTGCAAAGGAGAACTGTTAGCACCCGAATGGCGGGAATAAGTGGAGCAGAGGAAGCATCTAGAAGGCACCTTTCTTGAAATCCCTTCGGCTGCTTTTGTTTTAGTAAAATCACAAGCATCAGATAATACATGCTGTCCATGTGCAAAACACAGCTCGTAAACATTTCGAGGCCTAACTGGGCTAGCTCCAAGTACCAAAATTACTGACTCAACTTGTGGAATCTCACTGAAAACTAGCTGAAGAGCAGTTTGGGTACTAGCAATGGTATTCATAAGCTTTTCAAGTCTTCTTATGCCATGTTTCACTAATCTCTTTCGTCCATTTTCAACTCTACGTTGAGATGCTTTCATTTCAGTTTGTGTGAGAACTACCTCCTGAAACTGAAAATCTCAGCAGATCTTCAAAATGAAAGTACGGAAATCTTTAAGAATATTGTACAAGCCTAACATACCAAATCTTTATATTCCGTATGTAGTGCATCAAATTCGAGATTAACATCTTGTAAGATCCTACCAAGAAATGTTGTATAGAAATTCAAAATTTTAAGATTGCAAACAACAGCATAACGGAGATGATACATAAGGATCATATTTATCACAAGTAACAAAAGGAAATAAATGTAGTATTCATTCTTTACACAAGATCTAAACAAGAAACATCACAATTTTGCTTCATACTTCACTCAAACAAAACAACACGTGTTCCAAAAGGCCAATTTTTGTATATGTAAACAAAGAAAATTGATTTTCAATTTTTAAACTGAATGAGCTTCAATTGTTAATTCAAAGCTCAAATGCAATACCCTCATACATTAGAACACAATTACCACTCACTTTATACAAATTTTTAGTTTCTAACATCATAAATGAAATATCTTGAACAATTGATGTGTGAAGTCACTGCTATTTGGCGATTTACTGATGTTTGGATGTGCATTTACGTGAAGATTATGAATCAGAATCAAATGATAAGATAATCAAGGGCTTAATGTTAGAGATTGTGTGGTGTATTTACAATTATCTCAGTAACCAGTTTTCTAAGAACAACTTGAAATTTCTTCAAATTTGATATTGTGACCCTAGATAATCAGAAAATAAAATTCATCATCAGTTTTTTTGCCAAACACTTTAATCTATTATCCCAGTAATCACTATAAAATCTTAAACAAACATTTAAACTTCCCCTTAAACGAAATTCACATAAATCATCAACCTTTATTACAAAGATAAAGTAGCAAAACAGAGATAAAACAAGAACTCATTAAAATGTTGCAGCTCCGAGGGACCAATTACATAATGTTGAACGAACTGCTTCCATCACAAAGAATCTCCCTTAAAGTATCCAAGTATGAGTTGAGATGCAAAGCTTCACACATATACATCTAAATCTCATCTTCCTGAGACATAAACCAAACAAAAACTCCTATGTCCCAACTTTTAGGGAATTCAAGTACCATGAAACGGACTCTCAAATGTGATGAGTATAGTACAATTAACAAGAAACTTCACACATATACATCTGATTTGAAACTTAATGATGTATATAGAGCAAATCATCTAAAATTTTAGGTAATTCGAGTACAGATAGAAAGTCAGTAAACAAAGAATAGTAAGGAGCTTACGAGGGGATCTGTTGATGCATATAAAGAACAAACCCTAGGATGTCCATGACGAGATGAAACATGACAGAGGCGTCGATAGATTCCGCTGCAATCTCCAGATCGGTGAAGTCCATCTCCGACGTTGTCCCTCCTTCCCTGTCAATTGGCATTCTGAAACTGACACCAGTGTGCACTGCTCCAGATTTTAAAATGGCCAACAGCCAACCAGAACCTATTAATCTGTCCTTTGGGTGTACCCGTAAACAACCTTAAATTTTTAGCAACCTGAGTTTTAGGGGCTTTTTATAACAGCTATGACTTTATATAAAACTTAAATGAAGATACAGAAATAATAATAAGAAATAAAGTTTATAAAACTTTATAGAATATTAAAATTAGTTAATTTTTTAATAATATGAATATGAATTTAACTTTAAATTAGATTTTAGTATGTTACCTAATAAATTGAGAAGACGACAACTCACAAATTAAATAAGAAGACGACAAGTGTTAGTATTTTTACTTATTTATTAATATTTATTGAATAGGTTAAAATATAAAATGTGAATTTAATAACTTTTTTAGCATTAGGTAAAACTTTTGAGAGCTGTGAGTTTTTGAAAAAACTAGAGCTTTTTGTTTTTATAATTATGTTTAGTAAAAAATAGTTGTGATTGTAACTTTTAGTATCAAATTACACAAAATGACATTGATATTAATCAAAAGTTTTAGTCTATAGTTATTTGGAAGGTAAAATACTAATGTTTGACAAAAAAAAACTCAAACTCATCTTGAAAGTTGTTTCATGTGGAAAAACTTTTAAGGGCTTTCAAATCTGAATCAAAAGTTTAAGATCCTATTAACCAAATGATGCTTTTGAGCTTGAGGTTCCAAGAATCAAAATCAAAAGCTCACAAAAGCTTTTTATCAAACACATTTATTACCTAGTAATGCGATTAATTATTGGACTAAAAAATAGTCACATTATACTAGAATTTAAGAGGGGAGATGGAGACTAAACCCGATTGAATTAAATTAGTAGTTCTTTCATAATCTAAGACTAACTTCAAGTGAGATTACCCCCCAAAGAGTTTACTGCAAATGGGAGGTTTTTTGAATTGAATCAGTGTCGTTTCTTTGCTTGCCAGTGGAGTGATACATTGTGACGTAACATAACAAAATATCATAAAAATAAAAACATGTTCACTTGCATATTTTCTAAAATATGCAAACATGTTCACTGCATATATTTCTAAAATAAATTTCTGAAACCGGAGTGTTTTTGGGTGCGTTCTTTTGACGGAAACCGGAGTGTTTTTGGGTGCGTTCTTTTGACGGAAACCGGAGTGTTTTTGGGTGCGTTCTTTTGACGAAAACCGGAGTGTTTTCGGATGCGTTCATTTGATGAAAACAAAGATTTTATGAAAACATGTTCACATGCATATTTTCTAAAATAAATTTTCATTTTCAGGAAATTCTCATTTTCAAAATTTATAAAGAAATGTTAAAAACAATTATAACATGTTTTCAACCATTTTCTAACTCAAAACGAAAACAAAGAGTTTTCAAGTTACAATATAAACATGTTTTCAAAATTCTCAATTTTTTTTAAAAACTAAATATAAAACATTTTCTTGAAAACTGAAATTAAAAACAAATGAAAAATTTTCGTCAAGTGAACGCAACCTTGATTTTATGATTTACAAATTATTGATTTGGAATGATACGTTATGACATGACATAACAGAAAATTATTTATAACAGTTGAGCTTTTTGTTAGAAGTATCCTTGATTAACAAGCAATCCAATATCTAGATATATTCTTGGTACCTTTGTAAACACTTCTTTAACAACAAAACTACACTGTACATGCTGCATCACTTCGCATTTTTGTGCCCACAAAAACAGTGATTTAGATCTGAATTCGCCATCGCTAAGACAATAAATACACCACACAACTCATTTTTACAAAATTCAGAATCCAAAATGCCCTAAAAAGATAGATTTATGTTCACGACTCCCCGACAGCATATCACATAGAACACCAACATGGGGTCTGAACATGTATGGCTCGAGATATGATTCGTGTACGAAACCTTCCTTGCTGCCAATGATAATAAGCGAACAGGCAAGTAATTTTCTATTTTCATATTTGTTGGTTCCCTTTTCATACGTTGTTTCTTCGAACATCACCTTGTATGAATCAAGCATCTAGATATACTTTCTCCCTTTAAACATCACACACCATATCGTTTTAAAGCTTTACTTAAGCTTGGCATTACGTTGTAAGCTTGATACGATCTTCTCAGTTCAATGATCGAGCCAACCTGGACCAACGACCAAGAGTGTTCAAGTTCAGATTACAGAAAGAGAAGGTTAGATGATGCTCTCTTCGCCCAACAATAACTGCAATTCTTTCATTGCGAGAATGTCCCACGAAAATGGTAATTTTTACAGTTTTTGGCAACTTTAGAAGTTAACTTTACCCATTTTGCCCCTTGGGGTAGTTGAAAAAAAAATGACGATATTATGGACCCACTCTATGGAAGGGTATAAAAGCATTTGTAAATGGCTTCCAAAAAGCTATATGCTCAATAAAACATCGCAAGCTGTCATTATGGGTGTGCGACGCGACAAAACTGTATGGTACCAGCTGCAATTCTAGTACCATATAGACATATAGCCCCAGTTCAGTATAGTTCCAGTAAGAACTGGTATGAAATCTGGTTTCATCCTGATATTGTTCTTGATTTTACCGGCACCGTACCATACTGAAGCTGAATTATTTGTAAATTTATGGGGCGTTTGGTTCGCTGGAATCTGATGGAATCTGGCGGAAAAGGTATGGATTTTCCATTCTGATGGGTTGTTTGGTAGTCCAAAGGAATGGAATGATCATTCCACATTTAAAAAAAAAATCCCCCTTTTGAAGGAATGACCATTCCATAGCAAAATGGAAGGAATTTAAATTCCATTCCTTCAAAGCAATCCTTTTAACAACAGGTCTTCTCATTCTCAACAAACTATAATATTTGGATTCAGACAGATTCCATTCCTTCCCGAATTCCATTCCTTTGACAGATTCCATCCCATTCCGTCAGATTCCAGCGAACCAAACGCCCCCTTAGTACCGGATAGTCCAGAGTTCTACACACCCCCGTTTGACAGACAATGGACTATGGGGGAGCAAGACCTACAAACTATACTAAATAGTTCACCAAGAACCGTTAGCATGTTGGTGCAATTTTAATATATAAGACCGATGTACTTACGATAATAAGAACAGATGTAAACCCTATTGAAAACCCTTCATTTGTTTTGCGCAAATAATGATCAAGAATTGTAGATGATGTGGCCAATATACTCAGAAGTAAACCACCTGAAAAAGTTTCACATGAGAGTGATTACTTACAACAATGCGAGACATAATTTTATTAATTTAGCTGAATTTTGTGGACAGAGAGATACCCCAGAAACGGGTTGAGGCTTGAATCTTTGCCAAATATTCAACAGTAGCCTTGCCGGGCTTTATATTTGGTATCCTGGCACCCATTTTGTTCAAGTACTCGGCAATTTCCTTGGGCATGTTGGCCTGAAATGAATATCACCCTGAGATCAGTATTTTTTTTTGGGGGCCCATTAATATAAAATATATTGGTCAATATGGGTTATATTTATATGATAATGGATTAATGAGTAAACTTAAGATATGTAGCTTGAATAAATGGGTAAAGCAAGTTTAAAGCTGTCCATGTCATAATGTTTATAAACTCACCAATGAATTAAAAAAGAACTCATAATTATTTTAACAATAATGTTCTAGTCATATTAATAGTTGATTATTTTTTAATTAAAAATAAAGTGTTAACAGATCAATTCGATCTGTTTGACTCGTCCTAGAAATTTACCCATTTTGACTTGTTACATAGTAACCCCTCCAGCCAATTCTGCCACCTATGCTAGAGAAGATAGTCTATTTTTCTGCAATAGCCCTTTCTTACCGACAATGTCCATTATGGGGCTAGAGTTTGGAACAGAAACAAGAAATTTGCATGCTGGTAGCAGAGACGAGTACAGATATGGCAACAAAGATATCAAAAAAGTTGAAATACTAGAAAATTTACTTACAATATCAAATATGTTGAAAATGAAAACGAAGAATGCATATATTGTATAATAGACCCATGGTGCTGCTCCAAGAGAAGATTCAGGATTTAGAATCTCTCTAACATTCGTCCAAAATCGTGAAGTAAAAAAGCTGCCACCAATGCTCCATATCAGAATGTGATAGCAAAATACAAGTTAGAAGGTATGAATCCAACCTCGTTAATTATTCCAAAGAGATCAACCTCATTTACACATATATAACAATAGGATTATGAAACTTAAATGGCCAAACCCACATGAGAACCTGGACATTGAAGAGATCCAGTCACAATCAAAGAGTTGGGATATGTTGATGCCATTGGGTATGGGTGCCAAAATGTGTTGGCTAACAAGTCCATGTGGTTCTGGGTCAAACGTGATGGGTGAAAAGGGGTGTTCATAAAAATCCGAATCCGAGCATCCGAAATGAAAATCTGAAAATTCGATCCGAAACTATCTGAAATTTCGGATTCGGATAGTAAAATCCAAATTTTCGGATATTTGGATATCCGAAAATCCAAAAAAAATATTTTTTAAAATCTTTATATATTTAGTATTGATTATTTACATAATATTGGGTGTTTATTATTATTCTAATGTATATTTTTTAGTTTTATCTTGATTTTGTAGATTTATTAACTAATATTTTATATATTTTAGTTTTTCTAATCTTTTTCCAGTCGTTTTAAGTAAAATAATTCCGGATACATTTAGCTTGTGATACATTTAATTTTAATATGTATTTGGATATATGAATTTGTATTTTAGATATTTAAATTTTTTATTTATTTTTAAAAAAATTAAAAAATATGAATTTCGGATATTCGGATAATCCGATATCCGGATAGCAAAAATCACTATCCGAAATTTTGGATATCAAATTTTGGACACCACTTAAACAGGTTGGTTCGAGTTGTCTCCACCCACCAATATATTTTGTGTCCTATTCTTAATTTAACAAATGATAATATATTAGATACCTTAAAATATTATTACATATATAGATCCAGATTTTTTTAATAAAGCAGTTTAGAAGGTGGTAAACACTTGAATATTCTTTGGAGGACTTCTAAACTGTCTCGTTTAGCTAAAAAAATTTATTTTTTTTGGATATTTGGTGGGTAAAAGAGGAATGCCTGAAGGGGGTGGACGACCAAAGCTTCTTCAAAGTAGTCTTTTGAAGAAATGGCAACATATAGTTTGGTTTTTACATGCATTATTAGAACTGGTTGTTTGATCATTAAAGATGAAACTGAACAAAGCAAAACATTATAATTGGTTGTTTGATCGGACCTTGCCACAATAGCAGGAAAACCCAATAGATAGCTGGTAGTGAGGACAGGCTGCATTCCAGAAGGATTAATATTGAATGGGATGTATTGCTCGACCTCTGTCACTGGGGAATCTTCTCTGTCCAGAACATAAGAAATCAGAAAATTAGTCATTGATAGTAGTCAACTCAAAGATATTAAATCATACTAAAAGAATATGTTGGTAAAAACATACCACAAACCCAGAAGAGGCCCAAGAAAGGGACCGACATCGTCCAGATAATTATAAACATAAATATGTATACATCAGAAATAATCCCTGTTACTAATGCATTCAATATCTGAAAAGCAGATGTCATTCACCTTGTAGAAGATGCAAGTTTGAAGCCATAGTATTGTAGTTTAATTTTTCTGCAACCCTGGGTTACAACAACTGCCCACATAGTAACAAGAAGGAAGATACCCGACACTGCAAATATATAAGGCCACCATCTGACAGCACTTCCTGCACCAGGATATTACAAGAGTATGGTAACTGAGTGGTTTATACGAAACAGTATCAAATTACTTAAATAGCAGGATGACGAGAAAAAGAAAGCCCACTGGGAAAAGAAACCACAGTAACTAAGTATTAAAGCCTTCCCATACATATGAGATTGTGAGAAACTGATACTTGAGCAAATGGTAAGATTATCACGACATAAAGAGTTTTTAGCATGAAAAGGACATAGGGAAACATCCAAAGTTAGAGGTTATGAATTATGATAAGATACATGAAATAATAATATGAATAGTCAAGACTGGAAGGAAACATTCAGAACTGGAACAGGCTTGTATAGGAAGAAGGAAAGAACTAAAGAAAAGGGAAGTGAAAGAAACAATGCACGCATGACTTCCAGGCAGTAGAGAATTTGCATGTTGCTGACCTGAGAGCTGTGATAACATTTTGTGTAGTGTCTCTATGTAGCCCGTCAAGATATTCACACATATAAGCAATGATGAACCATGACCTACACCATATATTGACAATCAAAGAGCCAAAAAGTGATGTTACACCATAAACCCAAGGCAACAAGCTGGCTGTTGGCCCAAATAACAACACAATTAAGTAAAAGCAATAGTGACTTAGTGTGATTCATCTTCGTTGTTGTTTATTAATTTGTTTTGTTGAAAGAAAGACTAATAAGTGTTCAAGTAATCTCCTTAACAAAAACTCAGAAAAGCTGCTTTGGATTGTGTTAAGGAGAGTCAAACATCATGATTCACTATATAAAGAAGGGCAAATGTTTAGGGGCCACTAAATATACCATCAAACTTACCATGTGAGATAGTTGGTCCAGTTTTCAATTAACCAACTTATCTTTTTATCCTGTCATATAAACACACCACATCATCAAATGATAAGTTTGATGGTATCTTTAATGTGCTGCTGTTTATTTACCTGTAAATAAATCAGCTGATTTCTAGGAGTACAATAATTGTATGATGTTAGGGATCTCATGAATAACAAGGCTAGTCAACAATGATAAAGAACAACACAGAAAACATAATAAATAAAAGATCGCATCTGAAACCAATGCTTAAAAATAATACCAAAACCAGAGTCTGATATTTTGTCACAAATCCATGTTGTAGTCATTGCACCAGAGACCAATAACATTGTAGTCAACATGACATGCTTCACCCTGCAAGAAAAATACCGGACCAAATTATATTTACTTATTTAGAAGCGAGTTCCTACGTGGCTAGGTAAGATGCTAGTAATAATAAATATCCTTCAGTAGTATGTTACATGTGACACAACTAACACCCCTGCATGCATGGTTATAAAAGGCGCAAGGTGCCCAAAGGCACTAAGGGTTTCGTAAGCATCACATGCTAAGGCTAGCGCCTTGGCCTCAGGCGCACCTTCTAAAACCAAGCCTGCATGGGCGAAAAGTAAAAATCAAACATTCAACATACAAAAAAACCGCTCCTGCAACAACATAATGACTCACAATTCCACTATATATATATATATATATATATATATATATATATATATATATATATATATATATATATTTCACTATAATCTAATTGCAGTTCCATGTGTAACAAAAACTATCATACAGAAGAGAGAAAAGAGTGATGGTTATCTGACAACATTAACTACAAAAATTAGAATTACCTTTGACTGGCATTTGCTGCATAAATCGAATATGAAAGTGAAAAATAAGAAATGATCAGTGCCTCTACTATTGCAAAGCCAAACGACATCCACCATCTGGAATTAAGCAAGAAATACATGACAGTATTAACATTCTATATCCACATAATAGTAGAAACTATAGAACTATCTAGTGAAACTCATATCTTTGCTTGTCAAGGGTGAAAAAACATACATATAACTCTTGATTTTCTCATTAGCATCTAAGCCTTCTTTACGCAGCTTGACCAAGGAAGGAATAACGTAGCAAAGTACCTGATCCCATAATCACTCAAATTAGTTTATACTTAAAATCAAGTGCAATATCAAGAACCACGTCAACCGTTAAAAAGGATAAACTTTATTTTGTATCATTTGTTAGTGGTCATATGGTGACAATGAGCTCTTGAAATATGGATTTAGGTTGTAACTTGTAAGTGTGGTTAAATTACCTTTGTCTGACTGAGATTGTAAGAGGCTGTTTTCTTAAGTATGTCAAAAGGTAGCAACTTACTATTAGCTCCACTGATTGGCCCTAAACTAATGTCCAAGTTAGCATAATGAAAGATAAGTGAAACTCCGAGCACTTATACTTTTTGCATCAATAATCTTTCTGAATGTGCATTTCCAAAAGATATGTCCAAAATTTATTTCAGTGATAGTAAGCGAATAAACCTAACTTTTGCTTTTGACATATGTCATCACATATCTTAACATCGATGTCCAGCAGCTCGAGCTCAGCTTGAACGACCCGAGCTTTTATCGAGTTCGAAAAATTAACGAGTCAAGCTCAAAACTCGGCTCGAGTTTTTATCGAGCTTTTTGAGCCCTCTATATAAATACATATTATGTCAAGCTTTCCAAGTAATTTGAGTATCGAGCCTTATATATATAAATACATATTGAGTTGAGCTTTTATTAAGCAATTCGAGCTTTTCAAGTATCGAGCTGAGATTTTATGGAGCTCGAGCTCAAGCTATATGCCAAAAAACAAAGTAAAAAATTATTTATAGAAATTCGAGCTTTCCGAGCCTTGCTTGAGCCTAATTCAAGTACTTCTCGAGTCGAACCTATTGAGCCAAGCCTACATTTTGAAAGTCAGTCGAGCTCAAACCTACCCTAAACAAATCGAGTCGAGCTCGAGGCTACCCTAAACGAATCGATCCGAGCTCAAGCCTATCGACTCGAGCTTGACTCGACTCGTTTGCAGCCCTAATCCAGAGGCATAACTTTGACATGGAAGCTGAAACAAAAACACAAAGTTCTAACCAACTGTTATGAGACAATATACATACTGCAATGAAAGTTACCATACATCCACGGGCCGAGAAGCTTTACCTGCATAACAATTGATGCTGCAATTTGGGGGCTAATTCCAAGTTGGAATAAGGAAAGCTTAAGTTCCGGTGCAAGCTCACCAAGCTCCTCTGCCATTTAAGACAATAACCTTATAAGAAAGGAAAGATGATGAAAGAATCCATTTGGTAATATAGGCACCCTAGACAAATAAATACTTTGTAACTTTGTCATTTAGCATTGTATAATAATGGCCAGAAAGCTTTTTTTATAAGGCAACCTACACCACCACCTATTTATCCTACACTACCACCTTTGTATCAAGTGAGACTTGAACCCACAACCACTTGCCACTTGGTTGGGCAAACACCTTGGTACCGCTAGGCTACGAAACTCTAGATAGCTATCTCAAACTATAGTGAATACATTCGTTTAAATCATGAAAATCAAATTACATGAGAGAAGAATAGTTTTGGCCCAGGAACATTATTTATCATACTTAAACCAAGAGAGAATTAATAATATGAGAGGGTGTATCTTCTTTAACCAAGTGACTACAAAGATATACAGAAGAGAAAATGTGGAAATAGTTTAAATAAAAGAACACAACATACCAACTGACCCTGAGACGAAGCTTAGGTAGTTCTCTGGTACCAACCTTCTATCAAAACCAGGAAGAGGAATAAAATATCCTACACGACTAATCACAAGTAATGCAGCAGTAATAAATAATCTCCTCCTTATCTCACTCTTGAAAAAAGATTCAGCAACATTATTGATGAATGAACCTAGTCGTGCAAAAATAAGAAATCTGTTTTCATATTTGCTGTTAGGCTGCAAAATCTCGGCATTGTGTAAATTAACCTCAAACTCATTTTCAGAAGTTTCCATGATAAGTTCCTGACTAATAAACCCAGAAGATGCTGCCTGGATTCTCATATGGCTACTTCTGCACGGGTGGTATATGAACTTTGGATAACTGTGGCCTGCCATTGAACAAAAAGGTCTCTGTAGATTCACAAAATGCCTTCCGGGAAGTTCTAATTTAATGGTATTGAGGGAAAATCTTCTAATGCATGGTGTGGGCCATAACTGGAGGCTATGTCTGCCTGTCCATAAAAAATGTAACAATTATAGTAGATGAAAATTTATGTGGAACAGAATTTTAACCTTAGCACTAACACTCAGAAGTGAAAAAACATCTCTTAGCAAAGGAAACCCAAATGCAACTGAAACAATATAATTGGAGTTGAACTATATTTTCCACTTGTAAATAATAATTTTTTTCCACTAATAATTGTTTGTTATTCTGAATGTGAGACATGAATATGCAGATGGAGGGTTTCAAACATGGAGCAAGATGCATTTAATACTCAGTTACTCGCTGCATCTCAGATTATGAGATCCTTGAGAACTAACAGAGTTTGCAGCTCACCAATTGTGCCATATTACAAAATGTGTATGTGCACAATCTAATGGATTAATCATTTTAAATGGAACCACGCAATATTTACTTTGAGTTGTTTGATGAAACTGAAAATTAAGTGCTCAATAGTTTAACAACAAGCTAATTTCTGTTAGACCAAAAAGGTGGCAAAATGGTTAATCAGGAACTATATTTTAGAGCTAAGTCAGCTAACATCATGAACATAAGTAAACTCGCCAAACCAAAATCATGACCTTCTCAAACTAAAAGGTTACTCTAAATTAACAAAGACTGGCATCATAATCCTCTCCCCTTCAAAGTATAACTGCATTATGTCAAGGACAAAGTTATGAAGGATTCTTACCTCTGTAGTTATTGCTTTATAAATCATTACAACTGATTGTATGTGTATTGTGAACTTGAAATCCAATAGTAAATAAGATCCTCTGAACAGAAACATGCATATCTCAATATAATATTTTCATGCAAGGCATAATCACAATATCTATCAATAATGGTTACAAAGATGTTGGTGATTCTCTTCCATCAATTAAGTCATCTTCTAATATTCTAACAACGTAAATGCCCTTCTATTAATGGAACCAATCAACCAAAAACTATTTCATAAGTTCATTTACGATCCCAATAATTTAATATTCACCCTAAATATTCGAACTTAATTAAGGCCTCTACTCATTATACTTCAAAAAACGTCTAACTAGTTTAGCGATCAACATACCACACAGACTGATTTTATTAATTAGAAAAACATATAAAAAACTATAACAAATGAGATGAACAAAATATATAAAACGATGTGGATTTTAACCACATGGGATGAACAAATTAGGATAAGAGCTTTCATGACGGACTCAATTATGCAACAGATACGACGGACTCAACGAAATCCTTATAAATTTATAAGGATTTAGATTATTAATATTAACCCTTGAAATGGATTTATGATAACCCTGTAACAAAATCCTTATTAGACAGATGATTCTCTAAAATAATTTTATTTAATTATTTAATTAATTTTAACATGTGTTGAGAAAATGCTATATCAATTGGTGGTATGGTTAAGTGTCAAGTGAATAAGATAGATAGATTTGCCTAAAAACACTTCAAATTTTTTTGAAAGAATGGTAACCCAACTTGTTGAAGCGGAAGTCAAACTCGGGGCCTCATTTGAAGAAACCCAAGGCTCAACCAAACCACCCCTATGGGGTTTTAAAAAAACACTTCAAATATCAGGAGTAAAACTTAAAAATAACATTTCGACTAAAAAACACGAACTATTAGAATTACCTGATATGCGTAACCGACGTTGTGGAGAAAAGTATTCGGAGGATGGTGAATTGACGTTGCTAAACCATGGGTTGATGCTCTGCATTTGCAAACTCATTTCAAATACTAAACCCTAGTCTTTATAAACACTTGAATAGTTATGACGCTGCTTGAAACTTTCAGTTTCCAGCTTGACACAGGTGGAATAACCGCAGTCCAGCAAACCGGCGACGATAGAGGTGGGACTAGGGTAGCAGGGAAGTGGATGAAACAGGGGAAAGGCCAGTGGTGCAAGTGGAGGAACGGCCGGTGATGGTGATGGTGATGGTGATGCGACGGGAGGAGGAGTGGGAGGAGCCGTTGGGTCGTCGGTGCTTTGGTTGACGGGAGGGTGGAAGAAGGGAAGGGTTTTGACTCCTAAGGATGGGGTTTGGGGGCTGTTTTCTTTTTTTTATTTTTTCTTTTTTTTTTTCTCTCCCTCCTATGAGTTGATAACAGAGGCCTAAAATCTTCTGATCAGATTACCTCTTCGTATCACACTCACACCCACCGTCTACCCTCTTATCGAATAAGTTATAAGCATCTCATCACTCTGATAAAACATTATCAAACACCACGGTACCGGCCTACCTTGGGTTTTTGCTCGATAATTTTGGGGTTTACAACATCTATACATTATAATAAAAGAGAACATGTAATTGCCACTTGTCATTTTATCAACACATGATTTTTTCATTTTCCTGCTCTTTTTCTTAATTTAAAATCATTCGATAATAAAATTAATTAATTTAATTAATTAAAAATATATTAATAACCTTTTTATCTTTATTTCCTAATTTATCTTCTTAAATTAATCACTTCAATTCATTGTATTAAAAACAATTAAACTAATAGGCTACTAATAACTAAAAGATATATATACTGTCTTTGAATTTGAAATATGCATATTATAGTGGTATCTATTTTGTATAATTAGTATCATAAAACAACTATATATATTTATTAATATAACATAGTTTTTTTAATTAGATCATATTGAGTATAAAATGTTGACAAATTAGATACATTTTTCCTTCTTATATATGTTTTGATTCATAAATATTCTACAAAATTATTACCTTTTATATTTTAAACTAATTTATAATTTTTAATATCAACTTTCATGTCTTTTACTTTTTATGTTTAATTTATAAAAAGAAATGTTTCTCTACCTTTTTCTTTAGTTATCAATGTGTTTTTATATGATTTTTGTTTCTTATCTTGTTTTTTTTCCCTCTTATTTAACTCCATTTAAATATTTTATTTAATTTGAATGCATACGTAAGATGTAAAATAGAGTCTTAAAATAATGAAACCTATTTCAAGTGTCATAGTTGTTTCTTATGTTGTTTTTTCCTCTTATTTAACTTTATTTGAAGATTTTATTTAATTTGAATGTATACATAAGATGCAAAATCTTGAAATAATTAATAATGAAACGTATTTCAAGTGTCATAGTACAATCAGCCAATGCACAAGTAAGGTGAATGGTCTACATTCTAAAAACATATTTCCAATCAGACCCTTGATAGAAACTCGGGTCTCGGCAATGACTCGTCAAGGCTCAGGCGACACGACCTGCATAATTTCAAATTTCATTCCTTGATAAAAATGGTACAGATATACTGTAGAACGCTTCGTATAAACAAAATAAAAAACAAAAAGCACACAAGTTTCACAGAAGTAGATAAAGATTTTGTGCAGCAACATGCACCATTCATAACAGGATATGTTGATCACAAAATTAGAAACCATATACCTTCAAATGAATAAAAAAAAAAAACCCTACTTTGAGCAGTTGAGTTCAAGTATAAATCACCATAAATGAGATAAACGGATGGGTAAAAAAACAATGAATGATAACCAATCTTAATCCAATTTCTAATATGATCAATGAAGTTCAAAAATCACCAGGAAAAAGTTTACAGCTTTCAAAAAAAGTTACTAATGGTAATATGCCCCAAGTTGTTTGCAACTCGATCACCGCATAACTTCAAGTAGAAGACACTAGTATGATCTGCCATGACTGTGTCTTAAAACCGAGCGTTGACCATTAGAGGAAAAGCTTGTACATTATGAGTGCCCCAATTGCAGGGAAAAGAAGCAACTTGCAATGTCTCCGAATAATCTCACCTTTCTCAGGCTCATTAAACCATGGCTCGCTGATTAGCCTCGCCCCATACTTTTTTTTGGTAATCCAGTGGTATAATTCTAATCTTAACGGTTTACTTTTTTTTGTTTACTTCTTAACGGAATCATTAAGAGGTTCGTTCAACGGTTAAACCACCTCTTAATAATTTCATTCAGCACTAAACAAACAAGGCCCCCATTCAAACTCTTAGCATCATTGAATTGTATGCTGCACGGCGTTACCAAAATAATCTCATTTCCTATGAAAGAAACATTGAAACTTCACTTACGCGCATTTTGCTTGTTACCTTGATGAGTTCATAAGTTTCCTCATTCAATGGTACTTTGTCCTTCTTCATCCGCTCGGCAACTATCAGTGGCATTCTACCAGCTTTGGCATATGTTTGAAGAAGCAAATTGTATATTTCTGTACTCACATGGCCAGCATCACGAAGAGTTGCTAATAGTTCTTCTGCACCCTCAACGTTACCATACTCTTCGAGTATTTTATACATTTCCCGAACAATTTTTTCATCTGGGTCCCACTTCTTCACCGAGCCTATAGCTTTCTTGAAACATTCTAAAACTTTGTTCATTTGTTTCTCATGTAAATAACCCCATGTAAGAAGCTCCCACGAGGTGTAACTAGGGACAATTCCTTTCTCGACCATCCGTTTGTAAAAGAAGTTTTCTGCTATGTTCATCTTATTTCTGTTGATGTAAGCTGCAAGGATTAAATTTGGGACCCGAGAATCGCCAGTCCCAGAGACGGACTCCCATTCAGTATACATTTCCTCGGCTTCTTCAAGTTCATCAAGTTTCAGCAACGAAGATATCATGCAATTATATTCCATGTCATTTAGCTTACGAAAAGTTGATTTCATCTTCTTCCATATGCGATGAATATCTTCTTTTTTCCCCAAACCTGTATAAAGACTGATAACTGAAGAATAGGCTACACGGACTTTTCGAGAAACTCTCTTCTCCATTTCCTTAACACTCAATGATGCATCTTCATATCGTGAACTTTTAATATACATGCTTGTTAAAAGACTAAACGTTACCCAATCTGGATTCACTTTTGTCTTCTTAAGTTCAAGAATAATCTTTTCTGCAGTTACGGTGTCACCCTGTGAGTTACATGCCGTTAACCACAGATTGTAAGTGACAATATCTGGTTTAGTATTCTTCTTCAAGTCCTGAAGAATTTCTGGAACCTTCTCTAATTGCCCATTTGAGATGTACAATGACATCATATGGTTAAAAGGAAGAGGGTATTTCAAGAAACCACATTCTGACATTTTTCCCATCAATGCTTCGGCTTTAGAAGAATCTTTATGCTGGACATAAGTGTGTAGAAGTGCTGTACAGGTTGGTTGCCCTTTCATTCGATCTGGGAGATCTTCGAAAAATTTCTCCGCACTATTTATACCACGAATTTTCGCAATCAAGTCCAAGTGGACTGCATAATCCCCTTCTAACAACTTAATGTCATGTTGCTGTGTCATCCACTCACAAATCTGCAGAATAGCCAAATTAACGTTAGCTGGTAACTATTACAAGATGTTTGATCTTCCAAGTCTCAGATTGATAGCAGTCGTTTGTTTTTATTTTTAAACCACTTCATTGAGCAATTACTTGCCCATATGTATGATTTGGTCAGACATAATACCATGAAGTGAATTTGTACTTTTCTCATTAAGAGCTGAATGCATCTACCAAGTTCGATCCGTTAAGTTCAAAACAGTTCTTAATGTCGAATACAAAATCCAAATATCATGTTATCAACAAATTGGTCAATGTTACATTTCTCAAAATTCAATCTTACCCAAGCAAACAACTAGGATGGTCTAGCAATCAGCACTCAAATATTGTCTCTTAATTTATAGGTTCATTTATATGGGGATTTCACTTTTTCCGCACTCAGTCTGAACACTTGGGGAAAAAAGAAGAACCCCCCCCCCCCCCCCCCCCCGGGGTCTTACAATATCAGTAAACTAAGATATTATCGGTTCAAGAAGCATATACTCTATAAGCCCTTTGTTTCCAACAATTTTAATATTTTATATACCCATGTGTCATGATAACCTTATTATCAAACAGCCATCATGATTTATGATAAATTTTCCAGTGATGGGTATCTTCTCTTCACACAGCCTGCACAGGTCATGATATTTTTAGCATCCTTCTTTTCAAAGTCTCCACTCTCCACTACTGTCTTTCATTTCTAATTGTTCACATGTATTCTTATGTGTAACATCACTATACTATTCCCAAATGCTTATATAACATTAAAATGGAAGTTATACTTTGATATGTATTGTATCATATCTTGCCTAAAATTAAGGTCTAGAATATAGCATTGAATGGAAAATCCACATCACACAACTTTAAGACGGCCTTTGGTTCGCAGAATGTTTATTTCTGGAATGGAATCTGTCAAGGAATAGAATTCTGGAAGAAATGAAATCTGTCCAAATAGAAATGAAGGCCGGTGAAGATGAAGTCTAGGGTTTGGTTTTAGATCTGTTAAAATATTTGGAATGAAATTTAAATTCCATGGCACTAAATCAAGGAAAATAGATTCCTTCAGAAGTGGTGTATTTTTTTAAAGGAATTTTCATTCTATTTCTTTTAACTGTCAAATAGCACATCGGAATGAAATTTTTATTCCAATTCCATCAAATTCCTTCAGATTCTGTGAACCAAATACCCCCTAAAGGAAAAATGATTCATCGGGTCTCTTTGGTTCGATCTTTCCCCTTGAAAGAAAGATTGCAAATTAATTTGCACACTGAAGTAACACACCCACAGTAAAATAAAGGTTGAATGCATAAACTAGAAACATACTTCAAGTCAATTCCCAATTTTTAGCAATGTACTCAATTTAATAATTTAACAACATACTTTGATTTTTGTCGATCTTAGAACCAAATTTTAATCATCGTTGCTAATAGATATTTATTTTAACTGATTGACCATCAATCGAAATTCATAGTATGTTGCTATTTTGTCGTAAGATCATGAAAGTTTATTGCCTTCGATAAAAGATTAATCTTCTGTAAGAAGTGATATACCTAAAACGATTGGAAGTGATCTAAAGTATTCGTTGCATATAACTCTAAAATATAATCTACTTTTAACAAAATTTCAAAGATCTTTCTAATGTGAAACTGAGGAGTACAAAAAATATGCAAATGTTGGCTATTAAAGTTCAAATAAGTTAAATGTGAGTGAACTGTGTAATGTGGACAAGAGATATGGTACCTCGAGGGCATGTTTGTAACGCTTTAGCTTCCGAAGCTCTCGCACTATGCGATTAAGCTCGTACTTACGAACCATGTGACCTTCTTCCTTCCATTTCTTTATGGCGATAACGGCGCTGCGTTTAGTGTAAACCAGGCTTAGCAGCCGTCGACCTAAGGTGTCCCTTCCGCCACCGGAGTTTTTCCTGGTAGCAGTGGTGATGACACCTGGAGCTTGAACTTTTGAAGCCTCTGCCTTCGCTGCCATCGAGAAATGGCGGACGGCGTCGAGTGATCGTCGAGCAAGACGGAGCATGGTCTCCACCCTCCGATTTCAGTAACCCAAACGTTGTGCGGCGTTGCGGCTTCCAGGAGTACCGACTGTACGAGAGACGGTTTACTATTTTTAGTTTGGGTGCAATGAGTTAATTCATTTTTTCAAAACAATCATAAAAAACACCTAATTTATAAATTGTGTTTTAATTACAAAAATGATCCATGTGGTTCACTGGTTTGTATCAAATTTTGGATTTGATCCCTGAACTTTTAATTTTGCAAAATTGGTCATTATCATCAAGGTTTACTTTCAAAATTTGTCCCTTATCCATTAACTTTTATAAAAATACCCATTTTGCCCTTGTTTATATTTATACATTTGAGCCTTTTAGCTACAAATTATTAACAACTATTTTTTTAATAAAACAAATAGATATAAAAATATAATAAAAGTATTAATGTTATTAATCAATTAGAAACAAAACAATAAAAAATATCTACACTTTTAAATATACACACACACACACACACACACACACACACACACATATATATATATATATATATATATATATATATATATATATATATATATATATAATTTTAATTTTGTTTCGCATAATTTTATACTTTATACTTTGTATTCTTTATGGTATGTGTGTGTGTGTTTATACCATTTTTGGAACGAAAATATTTCGAATTAAATTGGTTCATCATTTTCCGTTTCGTTAAATTGGAAAGCGGAATTGTTAGTCATTTTTCTGCTAAAAAAACGAACAACCTCGCCTTTTATTTTAACCAAACGTAATAAACAAACAATCTAATTTTTAATGTTTTTAGCAGAAAAATGACTAACAATTCCGATTTTCAATTTAACTTTAACGGAAAATGATGAACCAATTTAATTCGAAATGTTTTCGTTCAAAAAAATGGTGTGTTTGTACATACATACATACATACATACATATATACATATATATATATATATATATATATATATAGATTTGGGTTCAAATGAGTACCACTAGTTTTGCGGAGTACCGGAGGTACCTCGCTTAAAATCATTTTTTTTGAAATTTTTTTTCATAATCATGTTTAAATTCTAATAATAACATTTACCGGGTAAATGTATCCTGTTCATAGACTGTTCACAACACACTGTTCACAACCACAGTTACCCGTCTTCTTTCATATGTTCCAGACCTAATTTTCGCAATGACAAAACCCCCTTTCATGCTTTTACTTCATGTTTGCCATGCCTGCAAAACCTTCCACGGTTCCATCAAAGTCGATTTCATCCATATCTCCACCGGCATCCTCCATTACGATCCAATCAAATCTGTTTAGTAAAATCACGATACATCATATCATCTCCTCAAAAACCCTTATTTCTCCCCTGTGATCCAATCCAATTTCCTGCAAGTCTTTCTCCTCCTCAACAAACAGTAAGTTGCATCCTAATCTCTCCAAATGATTTCATTACTTTTAGACCTAAGAGAGAAATCAATCGATTATAATATGCTTCAATCAAATGTCGCTTGTAACATTACACCAGATGTGATGAACTATGTTTCACCAGCAACAAAACCGAGAGATAAGATGAGAACATGTTCTCCTCCTCATCGATTACAGGTGTGTATGTTTGTTTATGCTATTTGGATGTGCATACTTTTTGATCTTTCACATGTCCTAAAATCATGGTTTTCGATTTTGTTTTTTTACCATGTTTTGGTGTTCTTTGATGAAAGTATAATTGTTTTATTATCCTCTGTGATGAGAACACAAAACAATATTGCCCAAAAGCGGTGTAGAAGGCGTACCCAATAAAACTCCGCGAGATATATTGGCAGCGATCATTTGATTCGAATCAAATTTGGAATTGGTACACTTGACGAGTTGACGATATGAATCATTTTCAAAATATACGAAAAGTTAGAGTTCTACTTCACTCCTGTGTGTTTCTTATTTTGACTTTTTGGTACTGATTCTTATTATTGGTGCTTTTGATTTTCTGCTTTATCACAGAAGATAAATATTCTTGTAAAACATTGATAAAAAACCAAAAATCCTAACCCTATCCTTAGCACCCAAATCAATCAATTGTTGTAAGTTTAATTACACTATTAATTGAAAAGATAAATGTTGATGTAAACCTCTAATTTGTGTATAACCAAAAATGGTACAATTCGAGACACTTAATTAGTATAGAGTAAAATGATGTTTGAGTTCTTAAATTTATGGTTTAAGGGCATTCAAGATTAGAGTTTTAGGGGAATTACCTGAAATAGTTCCAGATTCGGTAGCTAAGGCGTTCGTGGAGCACTATTACTCAACATTCGATACTAATCGGGCATGGTTGGCTAATCTCTACCAGGATTCCTCGATGCTGACGTTTGAAGGTCAGAAGATACAGGGATCTCAAAACATTGTAGCGAAGTTGACATCACTCCCTTTCCAACAGTGCAAGCACAGCATCACTACAGTAGATTGTCAGCCTTCTGGACCAGCCGGCGGCATGCTTGTCTTTGTTTCCGGTAACCTCCAACTCGCCGGGGAACAACACGCTCTTAAGTTCAGCCAGGTACGGTGTTTAATATTCGGCCACTTTTTTATCGCACAATTATATATATCGTATTTTTGGTCATTATTTGCTACAATATAAATCAATAAATTGTTCTTATAAAAACGCATCATAAGAAGCGATTTAGAGTCTATTTACAGAATTATAAAATTTAACCTGTTGAGATACAAAATTAGAGTTCAGATATGTATTATTCATTGATGTTCTGATCAACTCAAAGTGCAGCCATATTTTAAATTGTGTTATGTAATGCCTTGTGTTTATTGTCAGGTCCATTGTGATACTGTCTTATCTCTTATGATTTTCAAAGCTGATTCATTTCATGTTTCTTAAATCGAGTTTTGTGTGATGATATTAGTTTCAATGTCTGTCTGTGCATAAGGTTGTCTTCTGAACTACTGTTAAGTTACATCCTTATCATGGTCAATTGTCTAGGGAGAAAAGACTTTAAATGGGTTGTTTGTTTAATTCTTAATGAAACTATTAAGAGGCTCATTCGAAATCAAAGGCACTGCTCACATGCATGTTCTCAATATTGTGATGGCTTTTGATCTAATTTATTGTGGTTAGATTGGACTGTATCATGTGAATGCTTAGCCTATGTAGGTAATGATCTAATGATCATGATCATTTTTCCTTATAATATGATTTTTCTTAAACGGCAACCTTTTTGAATGTCTTTTGAATTGTGTTGATTGCCTCTTTTCTTATTTGGACATTATTAGATAACTTTGTATTAAGATATACATGCATCCTGTCCATACAAAGATTTTTTTATATAATCATCCATTTGCCAATTAAAATTGTTTCTGGGCAATGTATGATCCTGCTTCTTTTCAGCATTGTCAGATGTTCTTTTCATTTGTGTCTTGGCATATACAACTCATTCTTTTGGTTATTGCTTCACTCAAGAGTGTTGTGTTTGATTAAAATGACTTTTAGTTAGCTTTTGTTGCCAATGTTATTTCTATATTTGCAATGTGATTAAGTTTCGAACAAACAAGGTGGACTTTATGTTGTAAATGTATCATATTTTTCTAAATATAAAAGAAACATTGCACTCAACAAGGAGTTTTTTTGGACAAAAGTGTGTCACCTGAAATTTTCTATTTGAATCATTCACTTCCAAACTATTCTTTTATTTTTCATTATAAAAGAATCATTGTTCTTCGTAATATGCAAATAGCAAACAATAATTTGTATATGAGTATTTACATACAAATTATGGAATTGTAATTACACAATAAAAGAAATCATTATACTCTACATTTTAGTTCAAAGTCATTCAAATCTCGCAACGTGTAGCATATACTTTGTATTTTCCCAAGAACCATGTTTATTTGCAACAAAAATCCAAATTTCCAGATACAGCAGTTCCAAATATCCATAAATTTTATTTTAGTGCATATCCATTTCAAAAGGTTTTTTCTTTTTTCTGTTTTTAAAATAAAGGCACATCAGTTTGAGTGGGTAATTAGAAATAAACGTTTTGTAACCTGATCAGGTATGCATGATCACTTTTTTTCTCTTTCAGTCTTTCCCCACATATTATTTCTGCTTCATTGCTTTTCAAAATAATATGAATCTCACAAAAACTCTATTATCCAATTGATTAATCTCAACTAAGGTTGAGTGGGCGTTAATTTTACAGTTTTCATGTTTATATGACAGCTTTCACCTTCAAGATTTCACAGCTGCGTCATTGCTTTCCGGCTTCAACGATTGGAAATGCTAGGTATCCTCTCTTTAACTCTCTTCCTCAAAGTATATCCACTTTTTTCCTCTATGATTCATTATGAGTGTCACGGAAACCCTATATCTATTTTCATTATTTCAATTTATCTTCTTCATTAACTATCGGCCAGTGACTGAATATTACATCCGTTAATATTTCTGTTACTTAAAAATGTCAAAGGCTTGCTTGGTAATCTCGCAAGAGTTAATTTTCTTAATATGAATATATCTTTGTGGGTTGATATGATCATTTGTTTGTCCTATTGGGTTGATAACACAAAACTAAAACTTGTAATTATTGGATTCTATACGATGTCATCATAATACTTCGTCCATTTGGTCCAACAAAAGTATATTTTTTATGATCACCTTTTATTTGGTCTATTCAAGTCTATTTAGGCTGTAAAATTAATAATAGGTTATGGATTTTTATAATTTATTATTACATCGTTGTAAACTCATAAAGTACCCTGATAGACTTCTAAAGCTTCAAACTATTTATTACAGCCAAGCAACTTTATATGGCATCAAGACTAGAACTCTCTGCAATTTCATTTCAGATTTCTTATTATCTTGGTTTGGACCACGTTGGACATCTTGGCGGACGCAGTAGGTAATTATCATTTCAGATTCCTCATGGTTGCTGGTGGTTCTTTGTTTAAATATCTCGATGGCACCAAAACTCCAGGAAATGTATAGTTAGAAGCTGAATATATATTGTAATGTATTCTAATGTTATATTAATTTGAACAAATTTTTCCATGTTGGAGTTAGGTTGAGGTGAGATTCACAAACGGCAGTTGGTACAACTTTTGGGCTGAATTTTTGAGGATGTTCAGCCTTCCTTATCAGATCGATTGGTGGTCAAAAGATACTTTTGAGTTATATAGACCTAAAGACGAATTCTACAGGAATCAATTTGACATTTAGATATGAAGAAGTGCATAACTAAAGCAATTCAAGAAAAATGTCAAAAGTACATGACACAATAGGCCTGTAGCATGACAAAATTATAAGTTCAAATGACAACACAACCATAAATGTAGGAAAATGTACCTGCTGTTCTGGAATCAATTCCTTAAGTTGAGAATGAAGGTCCTACATAGAATTAAATTAACTTAATTAAGGCCTCCGGTAGAAATTATCAAATCAAGGAGTAAACACATAGATTGATATATACATGTATGTATTTTAAACATGCTTGCTAAATTCCTGTTGAGCAAATCGGAGTATATACTAACAGAGCCATGCAGATGGAAGCACCAAATCCAGTTGAATAAAGAATATGACAACAGAAAAATTGATATAATTGGCTGCAACTATAAAGAAAAGGTATTATGCTATTTACTTACTCCTTTGATAAGCATAGTTATTTTGTTTATATATATCCTTTTCTAAAAACTGCATGCAATACTCAGCTTTGAAGTCCATATTGTACTTTCTAAAAATCAATAATTGTTTCAAAGAATAATAACTTACATGAATCTAAAATTGTAGCCTCTCATACAAGGATTTAACACCAACCATATAAAAAAAGTTAAAGAGTTGGAAATTTTATGCTCCACACGCTACCTATGCCTCTGTTAACAGCCCTCATCGGACAACAAAAGTTTTGATGTAGTTTGAAATTTTAAAACAGTTTTGAGATGTTTAATTCTATTTCAAATATGCTCTTCCTTATTGACAACGAAAGTTTTTTTTACGTTTGTTGACATAGGTTGGTGCGTCTTATGAGCAGGTTTTGGTGGATGCTCGCAAGCTTATGGATAAAGAAATAAAAGGATTAAGATATGTGAAAAGGAAACAAGACAAAAGTAACTTCTAAGGTAAGTCTGGGATAACAACCGAAAATAGTAGGTTTTACTACGTTTCATCATTTTAGTGTATGAATATAAAACTGGGCATTGTGAACATCACCTCTTTTCAGCAGTTGATATATCTTTTTTTAGATTGACATTAACATGTTGTAGATATGAGCTTTATAAATTTCAGATTGCACTGATACATTTAACTTTCCTTTTTATTTTCCCAAAGCTATTTATCGTGAAATTTAGTGTATTGTTTTTCGCATTCTAATTATATTCAATCATCAAAACACATTTTCTTAAACCCGCCGCAGCGCGCGGGCACTATTCCTCGTTAATAATATAAGACTACTTGAAGAAAATCACACATAAACACACACTAGAACTATGTGAAACGTGTGTGTTCACATGATATGTACTGTTGTGAATGTGTGTTCACAACTAAGCATGTTCACATGAATTTTTTCACGTTCACATGACTTTTTAGATAAAGTGTAAATGTATATAATTTTTTACGAATAGCCTTATATTATTTGTATCTAAATGAATATGAAAAAAAATTCAAAAAAAAAAACTTTTTTCCGGAGCAAGTTCACATCTGAAGCCCGTGTGTTCACAGGTACTCACGATACTCTGCATTTTTTAGGTACTCACACGAACCATATTCTATATATATATATATATATATATATATATATATATATATATATATATATATATATATATATATATATATATATATATATATATATATATATATATATATATATATATATATAAGTGTAGATATTTTTCATTGTATTTGTTTTGTTTCTAATTGATTAATAACATTAATACTTTTATTATATTTTTATATATATTTGTTTTATTAAAAAAAGGAGTTGTTAATAATTTATAACTAAAAGACTCAAATGTATAAATATAAACAAGGGCAAAATGGGTATTTTTATTAAAGTTAATGGATGAGGGACCAATCTTGAAAGTAAACCTTGATGATAATGACCAATTTTGCAAAATTAAAAGTTCAGGGACCAAATCCAAAATTTGATACAAACCACAGGGACCATTCGTGTAATTTACTCTTCTACTTACGTACATTTTATATATATAATTTTTAAAAATATCAGCAATACATAAGTCATAAACTAGTTTTATATAAAACATAATATCTATATATTTTAGATGATAATAAGTTATTAAATATGTATTTATTAATATTATTTTATATAATATGTATTTACTTTAATATAATTTAATTTACAAAAAAAAAAAATAGAATAATATTCTAACTAATAATCTACATATATATAGTAAATGATAACACAAATTGTCACATGGCATCACCATATTAAATCTTTAAAGATAAATACATTTTATTATAAATATTACTAAATAATTAACTATCCACAATTTGACATAAAAATATTAAAATAGATAATATTACATTTGAAAATGCAAAAAATATAATATTATGAACGTAGAACATTAATCATAAAGATTATTTTAATCAATTAATCATACATGTAATGTAAACAATTTATCACAAAAAAGACAAAAATTTAACATAATTTTTAATTTTTTAGCAAAAATTTAACAAAAATTTGATTGATACATCATTTTCTAAAATTTTATTTTCTTAAAAAAAAATTATGTCCATGCTTAATTTTTCACTACAGGTTATTTTGGTCGTTCCGTCCCTTTGACTCGTTAGGTCGATTTGTTCCAAAAGATGTCCCTAACATAACCAAAAAAGTTTATATATTGCTGTTATTGTTGGTGACTTGCCCTTGTTTTTCAGTTTACAACATTTATTAATATGATTATAGGTGTACACGGTTCAGTTCGGTTAGTAGTTAACATATGAACCGTGTTATTGGTTTCGGTTACCCGTCTTCGATTACCTGCGGTTCGGTCCACGGTTACCCGTTATATGCTTAAAATCAAATAAAATTATAAAAATATATATTTTTAACCACAATTTTTTTAAGTTCTACGTCATAGTAAACTATTTGATTATAAAACATAAAAGTTATACTAAATTTATTTAATAAAACAATTAAAATTACAAAATCATTTAAAAATCTAGTATTTAATGTATTAGATGTCTAAATGAAACTATAAATAAATACAAGTTACTAACTTGTATATATATAATCGGTTCGGTTCAGTTATCCACGGTTTTCTAAAAACGAAAACCTAAACCGCCCCATGGTGTTTCGGTTTTGGTTCAAGCTGTTCAACTCGGTTTCTCGTTTTCCAGTTTTGTTTGAACACCCCTATATATGATATCATACTCATACATTCCAATTTGGAGTGTTGCATTTTGTATACCGTATTTGTTTGCATCCTCTATTCCTATCAAAGATTCATTCAAGTCCAACAAAGGTTGATTGCTCATTTGTTAAGGCCTATTCCCCATCATTTTGTTATCTTATCTTCCCCAATCCAAACCAACTAGCCTTTCTAGGGATATAGCAAGGTTACATAATCATACAAGATTCATAAATACATATCTTAAAAAATCACACTTAACCCCCTCAACTCCTCATGAACACACATCAATGTCCTTCAAATGGACGGTGGCAACTATATGCATTCATCCTATCATGATGACATATGGAGGTTTTGGACATCAATCTGTAATGCTTTTACTCTTTCCTCCATTTTCGTCAATTTTTCTTGAATCGTCACAAGTTCATCTAATCTACTTTGTGCCAAATCTTGGTAAGGCTTACCCACAACCTTAATGTAGTTCTCGAGGCTCTGAGTTGTCTCTACAAGATCCCTTTGCATTGCTTCTTCGAGTTTACGTGCTAAGCTATCAGCAGTCCTCCTTACTTTCTCTACCACTTTTTGTCTACGAGCTGGGAAGTTTGCAATCGCTATGTAACTATCACATAAAAGATAGGTCAGGTATTACAGTATTACCAAATCCCTAATCTGTCGGTTAACATTTATCAAATTTCGCTTGGTTGGAGTCTCCTTTGGGTTTTCAAAGGCTCTTTGTATGTGTTCCATTTACATTTACAAAATTTACCAAGAAAAGTCCTCCTTGAAATATGTCCGTAAACAAAAAACCGATTTCAAGATCACATTAATATAATGGAATATAACAATGATGGGAAAACCAATTACCCGCCAGCAGAGCAAAGACCAAGAGCAAGAAGATCTTCTAAAGTGGTTGGCAGCACAGACGTAAGAAGTGAAGCTAATAAACTGGCTGTTCCTATTCCAGCAAAAGTCCCCAAGAACTAAAAATCAAAAGGATGGAATGATTAGCATGAAACCACTAAACAAATTTCGAAGTTGACTTGAATGCAAAGTAAAAATCACATGATCAAATTTGCTACACAGGTCAATCAACTATTAGGCTAATTAGTTAATTACCCTATAAACCATCATCAACATCAATAACGAAATACATATATATTGAATCAAGCTCACCACTTCCCGAATTTCTTGCTCAAATAGCTTGGAAGCAGCAGCAGCACTGAAGTCCTCTACTACTTGGATACTGAACTCATTTTTTCTATCAACCAATTTGCGAGTCTCCGATCGGGTGCTTGATTCGATAAATGAGGCCCATCTTTTCTCAAAGGTCTCCTCGTAAAGGTTTACTTCACGAGCATTATTTGATTGGAGCCATGCACCATATTCCCCTAATAATCTCTGTAGGTCAAGAGAAAATCCCGATAAAAAACAGAAAATTGAGAATTTCAAGCAAAAATGCATATTGCACTTTATAAGACCAAAGATGACAAGTAGGCTGTATACAAGTAACCATTTTTTATTTTTAATATCATGCTTAAGTAAGATCATGACTTTGCAACTCGTTTAATTCATACATCAGCTTTGTACAACTCAAGTAAAACAGAGATGATTCATTCACTCAAGGTCTCTATGTCGATTTATTCAAACTGTTTGTAAAAAGAGAGTTGAAATAATTGTCTACATATATGTATATGTCCGTCTTGTCCTTCTAAACACTAATGTGTACTACTAATATTATAATTATATATATTATGAAAGATACTTATATACTAAATTAAAAAGAGCTCATTCATAAATGACATTCAAATCTTATACGTTTCATTCAAACTCTCTTTAGCTTAATGAATCACACATGAAAAACAAACGAACAAGTTTATTGATTTCAAACGATAACGCCAACTGACTCAGATATATGTACCATTAAGAGATATATCAAGTGACTAAAAAACAAACAACCGCTTACTTGTGACTCCGATAGTGCTGGACCAATGATGTCATTTCTAACACTTGCTGCAGCAGGCATCGGGGTGGTATTACCTCCTCTGAAAACATATGAAATGACAACATCAAGGTTTGATAATCGCAGGGTTGAGTTGACAAGATCCACAACGCGCGCTTGGGTTTTATCTATCTGCATTTCAACACAGCGTAACAATCTCAAAACTTATTTTGCTAAATATAAAACATTTTCCTTGAGAACAAAAAAGTGTATCATACCAGTGACAAAGATTGTCTCTTCCAAGAAATGCTTTCGGTTTCCATCTTGCACGCATAGTCTTTTACACTACTTATTAGCTCGTTTATGGAAATCAAGTCTTTTTTGGCCTGTTGGTAATCTCGTTCTACAAGCTTTTGTGATGCAGATAGCAGTTGCTCAGCAATTGCAATAGGTGTTTCAAGTTTTAGTTTTATTCTTTCAGTTCCTGTAGTTGTTGATCCATCTAAGAAGCTGTACAAATATGTTTCAAGTTCATTAAAGCTGGTTGTCTCCCAGTAAGAATCATTTTCAGAAATTTCTTCATGCTCTTCTCCAACTTCAGATATGGTTGACAATTTTCGTTTAAGTGCAGATCGTGAAGATACAGGAAATAACGTTACTTCTGTACCTAACAGCTTCTGTGTGTTTTCTTTGATGAATCCAATTGCTTCCTCAAGCTGCACTCAATCAAATCAATGTTTCAAACCCACGACGATAACCTGTAATAGATTATAGACCCCCAATCCTACCCTTTCAAACTGAAGAATCAATTGCAACTATCTAAGGGGCTGTTTGGATGTGTGTTAAAGTGATCATTGCAACCTCAAGACATCTGAAGTAAGGGATTGTATAACTTTACATACATCTTTAAAATCAGTTTTCTTGCATCAACTCCTTATATGCTTCTCCAGATCTCATTAGTTTGGCCAAATTAATAGATTATTGCTCACGGATAATGTGTTATATTAATGATCAGTTTTATCGTTGGATCTCCTAACCTACTTCTCCAAACCTGATTACTTTGGCCCCCAAAAAATGAGGATTATAATCAGCTTTGTCAAACACAGCAAAATTCTTGCAACACATCCAAACACTCCCTAAAATGTGGTTGAAGGGATGTACGATCAAACCTCAATGGGACTTTGGTATATATCAGATTTGTTCAGTACAAACACAACTTTTTTCTTCCACTGTTGTGTGTAACGCAGAAAAGCAACCTGAAAAGCACCATATCAGGTCAACTTCCAATAAAGAAAGGCATAAGAAAAGCTTAGACATTGCCAAATGTCAAAAGTTGACAGGTCAGCTATACGTAAGAAATTCTAGAGATGGTACATCTGCTATGATAGATTCTCAACAAGGGTTGCACCATGCACTACCTTAACAAATAACTATCAGAAGATGCACTAGAGCAACATCTTTTATGCTACAAAACAATTAAAAATAAATAAATATAGACAAATAGATCATCCAGAATATTGTCCATGCTCTAGTCCGTTCACAGGTGTGCACCCGACAGGGGAGGGAGGTGGAATAAATGCTATAATGAACTTCAGTTTTAAGTAGATAAGGTTGGTTTCTCAATGACATATTAAAAGGGCTGAAAATATAGAGCTCCATATTAGCTACCAAATCATGGACCACGAGTCAATGGTATATTATACCTCACTTCCTGTCAATGGACGATCAGCAGAAATAACAAAAAGAAGCAGATCTGCTCGAGGCACAAATTCTTCGGTCAGGCGCTGCTGTCTTTGAAGAATCACGTTGGTGCCTGGTGTATCAACAATGATCATCTGTTTCACCACAGACAAAGTAAGTAATGAGGCGAAGAGAGAGCAGGAGCCAGGAAGCGAATTCTTCTATACATGCTTTCTTATCCTTAAAGAAAATCTTTACACCTAGAGCAACTCAAGAAAAAAATAGTCCAAACTTCATAGGAGCAAGCAAAAGTATCATGTGTCTAAAAACACAGGATTGTAGAGAATTCAACAATCAAATCTTTTTTGTACATCAACCATCAAGTCAAATGCAAGGAAACATTAAGAATTATGTAACACGTTTGGATGAACTTAAAATCATGTAGAAGTTATTGATATCCCACATAGCAATTCTTATTTACCAGCAATGTGAGGCGAGTACTCACAGTCTTAAACCCTTATATTCAACGTATACATAAGAACTCAAAATATTTGGAGAACCACCATCTCCAAGAGATGCATCAGTACAACTCAATACACCTATACACCTAGAGAGATTGAAAACTATAACCATTTGTAACACCCAAGCTCAAAGCAACAAGTTAGCCCAATAACCTCAAAATCAACTTAAAACCATGTGAAAATTATCAGTGGCACACAATCAGACTTGGCAGGTTCATGATTTGTAGTTCACATGCAATGGGGGACGAGATGTGACACATAAACCTAAGGAGATGGATAAACTTATTCATCAAAAAAGTGCACCCACCTCTGACTGTGATACAGGAGATGAGCATTTGAATGAAAATTGACATTACAAAGAAAAATAATTTACTCACGTCCTTAAGTATAGATGCTGGTAGATAACATATATACTGGCCATCTGGGTGCCTTTCACAACGCTGCTGTTCATTAGAATCGAGCTCAGAATAGCGTAAAAAGGTTATCTCGTTTGTTGTAGGTACAACTCCATCTTTTAGGTATTTTCGCCCAAGAAGAGCATTGATGAAAGTTGATTTTCCAGAATTAAATTCACCCTGCAAAGGCACTAGAAAATCATGATCGTACGAGGAAAGAATAACAGAAGACCATCCAGAATCATATCAATGCCAATAGACATTTTTACATACAGAAATCCAAATTTATCATGCCAAAGTGACAGATTGGGGGAGCATTGGATGTGCAGTTTCAAAGTGATTGTGCGACTTGAAGAATAAGTATCTATGATATAATCACAAAATCAAGTGCTTAAAAGCATAGATAGTTAGGCAAACTTATATTTACCACAACAGAATTTAACCCCGCGTTAAACTTTACCGTTTACCCATTAATCTGCCCATATTGCCACCTATACCTACTTGACTACTCGGTTTAATATTTAATTTTTGCCCAAATTTATGTTCTTATTAAAAACAAATTCTGCACATATCATAACAGAACTCTGAGGTTAACCAAATTAAAACGAGACAAAACGCCAATCCTATTCCTAAAGTTAATGTCACATAGTGACATAAAGTTTATAGCACTAACGGCCAAAGGGCAAATTCACGCTTCTAAACTATTGTGTATGTAATTTCCAAAGTCAATCGCAAGTGATTTTAAAACAAATATTAAAAAATCATTTAAAATTAAGAGCTAATACCAATGTATACCCGCGGAACCAGAAGTTGTTGAAGTTCAGCGCACAATTACCACTATAACCAGTAAGAATGGCTCACTGAGGTGCAAAACGGCGTCATTAAGAAGCGAGACTTCCTCCATCTGAAATAAAAAGTCATTGCACAAACTCCTTAACATATTGAAGAAAAGTTGGCCTGGAACTTTAACCATTTGACAAAAAAGTTTAGCTACCAAATGTAAGATTAAAAGATCACCAGAGGTGAAGCTCTCTGCATAATATCGATTGCTTCAAGCAACAGTGATCTCTCAGCTTCTACCAACTCCACTACTCTATCCTCCAATTTGACAAAACCCGTAAACCGCTTGTCACTGGGAGAACCGATTGTCATGTCCAAGTCCAAAGCGTCATGCAAAGTTTCTGTTCTCATATTTGACATGGGCATGCTATATATCTTGTTCCAAGCATCATTGTCTAGCAACTTTAATCCCTCCAATGAAAGAACTAATCCGCTTGCTCCAGATTGTAACAAATATGACATCTCATTGAATAACTTATCTTTGTCAAGTGAATCAACGGTAACGAATGTTGGAATTTTAACCAGATTGAGCACAGAGTCAGATAACCCCTCCATAATTTTTTCACCATCCTTACCATATATTAGAAAATCAGCACCTTCAAAACTAGAGTCATTCATAGCAGCATCTGAAGTTTGCACTCTTCTTCCAACCAAAGGAAGAAAGATGGAGTCTGATTTTGTATCCATTATTGTATTCCTTGCAACGATGGCAGGTAAACCTGTTCCAAAAATTAAAATACATAAGCACACTGCTCGCACCACATATTAATTCAAGGTTTTTACTTAATGTGTATGGATGTACATTTTGAAAATTATTATTGCAAGTTAAAAAGATTAAAGCTACATATGAGTAGGTAACTTCACATTGATCTCAATAATCATTTTTCTTGCAGCAACATTAAGCCTGTTTTTCCAGATCTGATTATTAGATCCTAAACAATCAGAATTCAGAAATCACAACCGTCATCAATTCTACTCGAACCGAATAATCAGTTTAAACACACATCAAAACACCCTCTTGTATAGTCATATTAAAAAACTTGCTAGCCAATTCAAGATTTACAGAATCAAACACCAAAAAGGACAACGATGACTTAAAAATTTGATCAATAACATATTGATATTCATCTCCAAAACACCTCACATCAAATAACCTAATATATAGGCTCATGTAAATTGTTTAAATAGTGTGTATTACATGCTATTATGGTTGGCTGATTGAAGAAATAATACATAATGAAGTGTCGGCCTCCTATGCTTAATGGATGATGTCATGATTATTGTTGACAAGGTAGTAACTACTCTTAAATTTGGGATCAAATAGATGCAATTAGAACCTCCTATCTTGCCTTGAATTTTAAAACTAGGGTAAAATCAGTAATTGTAGGTACCAATATTTTCATTTGATCACACGTTGGATCCGAGATTTAGATGCATCATCTCCAAAGTTAGGGTAAATTCAGTGTTTAAATGCACCAAGATTTTCTAACCTTGATCAGAAACCACAACACCACTAGCATTAACAGCAGTAGCAATATCAACCCTCTCTTCAATCAACAAATACGCCCGATCCCTAATCACCGATTTTAGTAAACAAGCAGCGTCATACAAATTCCTACCACTTCCATCACCGGAATTCAGCACCACAATCCCGACCCGACCCGAAACCGCGTCATCAACAACATCAACCACAGACTTTCCATCAGCCAACACATCTTCAGGGTTCAATTGAAGCACAACATTGGGAATCTTAATTTCCGGCCGCTTGAAACCACCGGGGAACAACGTTCTTTGGGGTTGTTGATTCTGATTGTTGTTTGAAACGAAAGAAGCATTGTTTTTGGTGCAGGTTATGAGGGAAGTGAGGTGGCGACGGTGGTGGAGATTGAAGAGAGAGAGCGGCCGGTGGTGGTGGTGGCGGTGGCGGTGGAAGAGATGACGATGAGGGGGTGTCTTGAGTGAAATGGAGTGGGAGTGGTGGATAGGGGATATCAACATTAGGGTTTTTTTCTAATCAATGGTGGAAGAAGATGTACGTACATACAGAAAGAAGGAATGTGTGTGTGTGTGTGTGTGTGTGTGTGTGTGTGTGTGTGTGTGTGTGTGTGTGTGTGTGAGAGATATCTGTGGAGGTGAGTGAGTGAGATGAGATAGATTTCTTTGCATTCTTATCTTTCTGAAATGTATGTCGGTTGTGGAATCCCATCATTCCCGCCTCCTCCCGTTTTATCTTTCACGTGGTGCTTTTCTTAGTATAAAATTACATAAAATTTAATTTTATATAATGGTAACGTACTTTTTTTATTTTTATGATTTAAATAAAGGTTTTTGTTATAAAAAAATCAACATATTTTTTGTGTGTCCATCCCTTCATGTTATTTTTCTCAGAAAATTCCTTCATGTTAAATTTTATTTGTTTTAGTAAGATTTGATTATTAGACTTCAGTCTTTTATTTTTTAAAAACTCGGTTTACTAATTATAACTGATCTCTAATTGTCAAATTTTACAAAACTAAAAAAATTAACTTGACAAAATTTCTGGACAAAAATAAAGTTCAAGAACGAAAACACAAAAATTAAATTGACAAGATAATCTGTCGTGACACTTTTTAAATATAATCAATAATCTGTTCAGGTAACATACTACCTTGATTGGTGTGTTTTCAATGGTATAATCTCTTAATTGAAATATTTTAAATGTTATCCAAACTAGAAAAAATGAAACATTATGATGCATTTTTTCGTAATTAACCCTAAAAAATTCATCTTAAATGGTAACTCCGATATCCTTAAAAAAAGATGGCACTTTTCAGAAACAGACACATATGTACAACAATCATAAAAAATATAACATAATAATACAATTATATAATAATAACAACAACAATATTGTAATCAATTATATAGTAATGCAACTCATATAACACGTGAGTTATTAAACTAGTATAATTTTGTATATTTACTTATTAATATATCTAATCTATCATTTATTTAACTTCAATCAGAATGTATAATAATGATACCAGGTAAATCGTTAAAATAAATGAGGTTAATTATAAAAGAAATCATGTATTTACGTATTCGTCACTTAATGTTATTTTTTCATAAAAGTTCTCAAGTTAATTTTTTTTTGTTTTATTATATTTGACTATTAGAACCCGGTTATAATTGGTAAACCAGATTTTTTAAAAACTAAAAAATTGGATTTTAATAGCCTAATTTTACAATATTAGAAATGAAAATTAACTTGCGGATTTTTCTGGAAAAAAAAATAACATGGATGGACGAAAACATAAAAAACATGTTATTAACCAAATGGCTTCTAGCCTAGCGGTATTATGGTGTTAAATGTGACTTCAAGTTGATTTTAGAAGTAGAATTAAAAAATGTCTATTGTAATATTTTTAAAAAAAATTATATTATTTAATTGAAAAAAAAAACAATAAATTCAAAGACTGTATAACAAATTATTAACAATTAATAAAATTAGAGCCGTTAGATTCATTAGAATCCAAGGTCCAAAACAGCAACCCCTTATAATATGTATCTTCCATTAATACGTTACACTCCCCTTATTTAAAATCAATCTCCCCTACTTTAACTTTCATAAAAACTAGCCGTTACGTCCTCTCTCTTCTCTCTCAAGCTTCAATGGCAGCAGCATCCATGGAATCCCCATCTCCAGATCCAATTTTTAAGGTCATTTTTCAACCAGGTTACTCGTCTTTCTCTTAAAAACCAACCCATTAATGTTGATTTGTGTTTTCAAATAGCAGGAATCAAGTAGGAGTATTATGGGTTCATCTCCAGTTATCAGTCCGATTTCCGACAAGCAGTTTTGGAGTGTTCTTCGTAATCGGATCGATACACTTCTTGAGAATCAGAAGGATCCATCATTGGTAAGAGGGTGTGAATCTAAATTCAAATTGAATGGTTTTTGTTCTTCTTTCGGTCTGTTATGGGGTGTGAAATTTTAATGTAGAATTATGAAGGGAGGAATCGTGGGAAACGATTGAAGGAAGATTCAATGCTTTTGTTGAGGGGATTTGATTCCGTTGCTAGCTCGCTTTCTCAGCTCTCGAATAATCTTGATAATGCACTTCAGGTAGTTATTTAACCCATAAACCCTCTGATTTTATTTGATTATTTTTTAAATCTGTCAAATTTTTTATATGTTCATGTATTGTCTCTCTATTATCACAATAAAGATGTGTCTAGTCTGCTTTATGGTGCTTTCAGTCTCCTTTTTTTGAAAATTTTTTTTAGAATGTTACAGTGATGACATTAAAATGTAATCGAATTAACCCGATTCATATAAATCGTTTATAATTGTGCTTATGATAACGTGTTTTTAAATGGTTTACAGGGAGCTAAAGATCTTTCTAGACCGCCAACACTGTCTGATGTTCTTCATAGTTCATTAGAACATGCAAAAAGAAATCAAAATTCATCAACAGATGAAGAGGCAGAATTAGGTGATCAGAGTGAAGATCCCAACAAAAGAGGGATGAAAAGGAAGTTGGATTCCGATGACGTTTCTGAGGAAAACTGCAATGACCCGAAAGAGTTTGGGAAGCTAAACAGAGCCAAAAATGTTGGTAAAAGTTTCTATTGTGAAGTGATAAAAGATACGGTTTTCTTTGGGTTTTTCTAATTAACGGTTGTTTTTTAATTCAAGATTGCGATATCGATGGCGAAGAGAGCAGAATTCTTGGCTAGAGAAATGAAATCGATGAAATCGGATCTTTGTTTTATGCAAGAAAGATGTAGCATTCTCGAGGAGGAAAACCGACGGCTTCGTGATGGGTTTGTGAAGGGAATTCCACCGGAGGAAGATGATTTGGTATGTTCTCATCATACTCTTTAAAAGAAGTATAGTGTTTATGGAATTTAATGCAAAAAATTTACCAAATATTTTGAATTTGTGTAGGTGAGGCTTCAATTGGAGGCATTGTTGGCTGAAAAATCGAGATTAGCAAACGATAACGCGAATCTAACGAGGGAAAACCAGTGTCTTCGACAGCTCGTGGAGTATCATCAACTCACTTCAAGACAGGAGGGGGAGGAGGCAGATGAGGAAGATTATGAGAATCTGCTGATTAAAGGTGTGTGTTTGGACTTTTCATCACCGCCACCTGGGATACCGGAAGATCTTGCCGGAGAGGAAGATGATGCCGGAGATGGTGTCTCTGAATTGACGGAAACAGGGATCCCCGGCGGTTTAAATGACCGTTATGATGAATGACGAAATTTTCTGTAATGATTTGTTGCTAGTAAGTTGCAGCAGTAACCTTCATATTTTCTGGATATAAATGGAAAGAAAGAGCCATATAATACGATTCAATCGACAAAATCGTATTTTATTTTATACGAGTGATCATGTGATGATTGACATCTAAATAAAGCCTTGTAAAAGTTAAAAACATGTTTAAAATTCCACAAACTTTAATTTTCTAGGAAGGTAATTAGGTAAATGAACATTGATATGTCTCATGAAAATTGCGAGACATTAATGAAATCTTAATGGGTTTACTATTAAAAAAAATGAGTTTATTATGAAAAAAACCAACATGTTTTCATGTTTTTTGCGTTTCGTACCTCCATGTTATTTTTTTTCCATAAAAAACCTCAAGTTATTCTTTTCTTATTGGTTTAGTGAAATTTGGACATTAGACCACGGTTTTTCAAGTTTTTAAAACTCGGTTCACAAATTATAACCGGGGTCTAATGTTCAAAATTTCACTAACCCAATATGAAAATAATAACTTGAGGTTTTTTATGGAAAAAAATAACATGGAAGGACGAAAACGCAAAAAACGTAAAAACATATTGGTTTTTTTTCATAATAAACCCTTAAAAAATCAACAAACTCTCGTGTTTTTTGCGTTTTCATCCATTCATGTCATTTATTTTTGTAAAGACCTCAAGTTATTATTATTGTTTGTTTAGTGAAATTTGGATATAAGAAGTTGGTTTTTCAGTTTTTAAAAATCTGGTTATAAAGTATAATCGGACTTTAATCGTTTTTTAAGAACCCGGTTTACAAATTATAGATGTATAACTATTTGTTGGCCCAATCCTACCAAAAATGTCATTTGAATTTTCAAACCGTGAACATAATGAAAATTTGTGCAACGGGTTCCTTCGGTGGCTAGGTACGCCAATGGATTCTGGCTTTTTCAATATTAATCAAGTGAAAAAATTTAGGTTACTTATTTGGTAACCGATTAAACATGTCAAATATACGTTTTTAAATGAAACAGAAATAGTTTATGAAAGAAAATTGACATAGTTTTTTTAATATTAATCATAAAAATGAAAGAAGAGCAGTCATGGACTCGTGGTATTCTTTTCTTTCTTTTTTTTTTTTTTTTTTTTTTTTTTATTTAAAGATTTCATGGATTTAATTATCGCTCTTTCTGGCTTTCTGGTATAAATAAATACATTATTATTAGATCAAAAACTGCTGGTTCTCAACAACACTCTCATCAATGGCCACTCTTCTTTCATCCTCTCTTCTCTTCACCAATCTCTCCCTCCCTCCTTCCCTCTCCCCATCTCTCTCCCTCTCTCTTTCATTCTCTTCATCTTCCTCTTATTCTCTATCTTCCTCCATCTCTCTCACTACTCCACTCTCTCTCTCATATTCTTCAAGAAAACCCTCTTCTCTCTCCTCATTTACAGTCAAAGCAATTGCCTCAGAGAAGAAGAAAGTGCTCATTGTTAACACAAATAGTGGTGGTCATGCTGTCATTGGATTCTATTTTGCCAAAGAGCTTTTAGGTTCTGGACATGATGTCACCATTCTAACTGTTGGTGATGAGGCTTCTGATAAGATGAAGAAGCCTCCATTCACAAGATTTTCTGTTAGTTTTTTGTGCTTTTTATTATTCTTTTGACTTATCTTAATTTCTAGTGTCATATTTTTTTTTGTGGGTATGGTGAATTTCATTCAGTTTTGACATAAAAATGAGACATTTTTTGTGGGAAATTGTGGGTCTTGTGAAATTCAATCAGTCTTTGCATAAAGGTTGGAATTTTTTTGTTTTGCGGGTGTTTCAAGAAATTGTGTGTGCTGGTGCCAATGGGATAAAAATGTGATAAAGAGATGGTTTTGCAGGAAATTGTGGATGGTGGTGGTAAGACAGTATGGGGTGATGTTGATGCAATTGGTACAGTTTTGAAAGGACTCACATTTGATGTGGTTTTGGATAACAATGGCAAAGATTTGGATTCTGTCAGGTTTGTTTTCCTTACAAACAAGTCAAAGTAATTTTAGCTCAATCAAGTTGGAATTTATCAAATTTGGGATCGAGTTAAAGACACCAGTTGAGCTTGTTTGACCAAATGTGGGTCTAATGGATGTTTTCAAGCTCATTTCTTGCTCGAGCTGAACTTGAACTTCATTAAGAAGACTGATCTTGAAGTTATTGAATCGAATTCAAACTTAAATTAGTGGCATTGAATCAACCTTATGTATAAGTGAACTCGAGTTTCAGTCATCTCGTTTGCAATTAATGTTAACGAAATCTTTGATTATTTTCAGACCAGTGGCAGATTGGGCAAAGAGTTCAGGTGTAGGACAATTTTTGTTCATCAGCAGTGCTGGAATTTATAAACCAACTGAAGAGCCACCGCACGTTGAAGGGGTACTTTTCTTAATCTTAAATCTTGGTTTTATTTCTAAGCCACTCGAATTTATATAAAAATAGCAAATAAAAAACCCTACAATTCATATATAGTAATTAGAGCAATCGAGTAATGTTTTCATAATGATCACAACAGGATACTGTCAAAGCCGATGCTGGTCATGTTGCAGTCGAGAAATACATCGCTGAGATTTTCGGCAACTGGGCAAGCTTTCGCCCACAATACATGATTGGCTCCGGGAACAATAAGGACTGTGAAGAGTGGTTCTTTGATCGTAAGTCTCGTATGCTCCTCATGTTACGAAATATGTCATTGAGAAAAAAAGTCATTTAAGGTCATGTTTGTTTACCTCTTGATGGAATCATTAAAGGTTATTTTATCTTTAAATGACTTCTTAATGATTATTTTAAGAACTAAACATACAATCCCTAAATTGTTGGAATCCTAAGTTGAGGAGTCCAAGGAGTCTTAATTTTGGCAAGTCAAGTTTCCTAATTTTAGTTGTTTCCTAATTTTAGTTTCCTAATCCTATTAGAAGTCGGTATGTAGGGTTATATATATTCATTGTTATCATCGAGTTATGATGTACACATCCCTTGTGAGTTTTGAGTGATTTTCTCATAATAATCAAAGAGTTATTTTGGTTAATTGTGTTCGTTCCTATACTTTGATTTCATTAATTGGTATCAGAGCTTCGATAACCGATAATGAGGGATAATCCGTCACCGCCAAAGGGGAAGGAGGTAGGATCAACCTCCGTCCAATGTCCGATGCTCACGTCCACGAATTACACGGTGTGGGCGATGCGCATGAAGGTGGTGTTACGCATTCACAAAGTATGGGAAATAATCGATCCCGGTACTACCAAGAATGCTGAGAAAGATGACTTGGCAATGGGTTTGCTATACCAATCGATTCCAGAAATCTTGATCATGCAAATTGGTGATCAAGATTCATCCAAGAAACTGTGGGATGCAATAAAAGCAAGACACGTTGGAGCTGCCCGCGTGAAAGAGGCTCGTTTGCAAACCTTAATGTCCGATTTTGATAGACTCAAGATGGCGGATAACGAGTCAATTGATGATTATGCAGGGAAGTTGTCTACGATTGTCTCGAAATCAGCAGCGCTAGGAGAACCTATCGAAGAACCTAAGCTTGTGAAGAAATTTCTCAAAACCCTCCCACGCAACAAGTTTATACATATAGTTGCTTCTCTTGAACAGGTTCTAGATCTCAACACCACTGGGTTTGAAGATGTTGTTGGTCGTTTGAAGGCCTATGAAGAACGAATCAGTGAAGATGATTCCACGGACAATGGTCAATCAAAGTTACTGTTCACAAAAGGGGAGACAAAAGATAACTCGAAGGGGCGTTGGAAAGGTGGAAAAGGCAATGGTAAAAGCAAGTCGAACGGCCAAGAAAAGTCACAAGCTAGTGATAAACGAGTTGGTCCGAATAAGGAGAAGAAAGATCGCTCGAAAGTAATATGTTATCGATGTGATAAACCGGGGCACTTCGCATCGATATGTCCAGATCGCAAACAAAAGTTGCAAGAATCAAATTACGCCGAAACTGACGATAACGATGCCACAGTGTTCTTGCACGAAACTGTGTTTTTAAACGAAGAAAAGGTGATACCATCACGATACGACACAAAAGACAACGGTGTGTGGTATCTTGATAATGGAGCTAGCAATCATATGACAGGCAATCGATCATATTTTTCAGAACTCAACGAAGGTATTACCGGGCGAGTGAAGTTTGGTGACAACTCATGTGTCGCGATAAAGGGAAAAGGTGCAATACTTTTCCATGGAAAATCTGGACAACAAAGACTAATGACGGAGATTTACTATATTCCGGATCTCAAGAACAACATCATTAGTCTTGGTCAAGCCACAGAATCCGGATGTGACATCCGAATGAAAGATAATTTCCTTACCATGCACGACGCCAACGGATGTCTATTGATGAAGGTACAAAGATCTCCTAATCGTCTTTATAAGATACAGTTAAAAACCGCAACTCCAGTGAGTCTTTATACAAGAATTGGCGAGAATACATGGCGATGGCATGCGAGACTTGGACATATTAATTTCGAGTCTATGAAAAAAATGTCGAACAAGGGTCTGGTTAAAGGTTTGCCAAAGGTTGATCATGTTAATCAACTTTGTGAGGCTTGTTTGGTGGGCAAGCAAACTAGAAACCCGTTTCCAAATACGACTTCTTTTAGAGCATCCGAACCACTCGAGTTAGTACATGGTGATTTGTGTGGTCCAATAACACCGGCTACTATGGGAGGTAATAAATATGTTTTCACTCTAATTGATGATTTTTCTCGTTTCATGTGGATATATCTCCTAAAAGAAAAAGGTGAGGCTTTCACTTACTTCAAAAGATTCAAGACTTTGGCGGAGAAAGAAATAGAAAAGCCGTTGAAAGTGTTTCGAAGTGACCGGGGGGGAGAGTTTATCTCAACAGAATTCCATGATTATTGTAAAAAAGAAGGAATCAAAAGACATCTCACCGCTCCATACACACCCCAACAAAATGGGGTTGTAGAACGACGAAATCGGACTCTTATGGAGATGACGAGAAGTATAATGAAAGCCATGCATGTACCTAATAACCTGTGGGGAGAAGCGGTAAATCACTCGACGTATATAATCAATCGGATTTATACTCGAGTGTTAGTCGATCAGACTCCATATGAAAAGCTCAAGAAAAAGAAACCGAATCTTGAGCATATTCGTGTATTTGGATGTCTCGCTTATGCCAAAACCGAACCCGTAAATCTGAAAAAGTTGGATGCTAGATCAAGACCATTAGTATACCTTGGTTCCGAACCAAACTCGAAGGCATATAGGCTACTTGACCCGACGAAAAGAAAAATTGTAATAAGCCGTGAAGTTGTCTTTAATGAAACAAAGGGGTGGACTTGGGACAATAATCATGAACCTGAGAATATAACCCCAGGCTCTTTTACAATTCAGTGGGAATACAACAATGGCGAGCACGATTCCTATGGTCAAGAAAATGATGCATTCGAAGATCCAAGTGAGAATGTTTCAGTTGAACCCGAGAATATGGAGCCCATTAACACTGTACCCGAGACTCCATCCTCATTGATCTCGCCACCCCTTCAAATCGGACCACGAAGATCCCAACGACAATCTGTCCTTCCAAAACGACTTCAAGATGATTATGTACTCCTTGCCCATCTCGAGTATGATGAACTTCTACTAGCCACAAGTGAAGAACCGGTAACTTTCGAAGAAGCAAACTCACAACCGGAATGGGTTAAGGCTATGAATTCAGAAATAGAGTCGATAAACAAAAATGGCACATGGAAGTTAGTCGATAAACCTATGGAGGTGAAGCCAATTGGATTAAAGTGGGTGTTCAAGGTCAAGAAGAATGCGGATGGATCAATCAACAAATATAAAGCCCGATTAGTAGCAAAAGGATACGTACAAGAACCTGGTGTTGACTTTGGAGAAGTATTTGCTCCCGTAGCTCGCATCGAAACGATTCGACTCCTTATTGCCATAGCCGCTACAAATGGGTGGGAACTCCATCACTTGGATGTCAAAACGGCTTTTTTAAATGGTGAGTTGAAAGAAAAAGTTTATGTTTCGCAACTGCAAGGATATATAAAAAAGGGCAGCGAGAATAAGGTGTATCTGTTAGCAAAAGCCTTATACGGTCTAAGACAAGCACCGCGAGCATGGAACACAAAGTTGAATACAATTTTGAAAGACTTGAAATTTCAAAAATGTACGAAAGAACCTTCCGTGTATCGAAAAAACGAAGGAGAAAACTTGTTGATAGTAGCGGTTTATGTTGACGATTTGTTTGTCACAGGTACGAGTTTGGAAGTGATCAAGAAATTCAAAGTCGAAATGTCTAAGAACTTTGAGATGTCAGACCTCGGGATGCTAACTTATTATCTTGGTCTTGAAGTTAACCAAGATAAGTCAGGGATCACTATCAAACAAGAAGCCTATGCACACCGAATCCTAAAAGAAGCCGGTATGCAAGACTGTAATGCGACTCATGTTCCTATGGAGCCGGGATTGAAATTGTCCAAAGCTGAAAATGAGCCGGAAGTCGATGCAACACAGTATCGAAAACTTGTGGGCTGCCTACGGTACCTAATGCAGTCAAGGCCTGACATGGCATATTCGGTTGGAGTTGTGAGCCGATATATGGAAAGCCCGAGACAGTCGCATTGGGCAGCAATCAAACAAATCCTAAGGTATCTCTGCGGTACCACGAGATATGGCATCAAGTATCAGAAGACGGGACAAAGACTACTTGAAGGTTACAGTGATAGTAGTCATAACACCGATCCGGATGATGGAAGGAGCACAACCGGTCATGTATTTTACTTTGGATCGTCCCCAATCACATGGTGTTCGCAAAAACAAGACGTCGTCGCTTTGTCATCATGTGAAGCAGAATTTATGGCCGCTACGGCAGCCGCATGTCAATCGGTTTGGTTACAAGAATTATTGAGCGAGATCACTAACAAGAAACGAGAAGTGGTAGTAATACGCATCGATAATAAGTCGGCTATAGCACTCACCAAGAATCCAGTCTTCCATGGGAGAAGTAAGCATATACATACACGGTATCACTTCATTCGTGAACGTGTTGAGGATGAGCAAGTGAAGGTCGAGCATGTATCGGGTGAATTGCAAAAGGCGGATATTCTAACTAAACCATTGGCGCGAACAAGGTTCAAGGAAATGAGGAGCTTAATTGGGGTTGAAGATCTCTCGAAAAAGTCTTAGGAATTCGGGGGTGATTGTTGGAATCCTAAGTTGAGGAGTCCAAGGAGTCTTAATTTTGGCAAGTCAAGTTTCCTAATTTTAGTTGTTTCCTAATTTTAGTTTCCTAATCCTATTAGAAGTCGGTATGTAGGGTTATATATATTCATTGTTATCATCGAGTTATGATGTACACATCCCTTGTGAGTTTTGAGTGATTTTCTCATAATAATCAAAGAGTTATTTTGGTTAATTGTGTTCGTTCCTATACTTTGATATCATTAATTGGTTTGGGAAGGGAATGAATGAGTGTGATGTGATGCTGCTATTGAAAACTAAATCGACTATAAACAGGTATTGTAAGAGGCAGGCCAGTTCCGATCCCAGGCTCTGGTATGCAACTAACGAACATCTCCCATGTTAAGGATTTATCATCTATGCTAACAAAAGCAGTCGAGAATCCGACTGCTGCAAGCGGGAAGATCTTCAACTGTGTTAGTGATCGAGCGGTGACTCTAGACGGAATGGCGAAACTATGTGCTCAAGCAGCAGGTTTGCCGGTTGAGATTGTGCACTACGATCCTAAAACTATCGGCAGTGATGCAAAGAAAGCTTTTCCTTTTCGCAACATGGTACGACTTACATTTTTCAATTTCAGTTTTCAAGTTATAGTTTTTAGAAAGAAAAAAAAACAAGGGTTTTTACAAGAAGTGAAAAATTGTTTAGATGATGAAGTTTTAGTTTTAAGAAAAATAAGATGGGTGATTATTAAATAAGAAAAATAGCGTAGTTGGTAGAAAGTAAGATAGAGAAAGAGAGTATTATAAAGAATTATAGGGTAGGTAATAAAAAAGTAAGAGAGAATATGAAAATTGGTATTTTAAAAAGTGAAATGAAAATTTATGAAATTGTTGTTAAGTAAACGAGTTTTCATTTTTTATGAAAAGTGAGAATGAAATTTGGAAAATTTTCGGTAACGAAACGCACTCTTATAATTTATAATGGATTTGCAGCATTTCTATGCGGAACCAAGGGCTGCAAAAGATAATCTCGGATGGCAAAGTAGCACAAATCTACCGGAGGATTTGAAGGAGCGATTTGAAGAGTATTTGAAGATTGGGAGAGACAAAAAGGCCATAAAATTTGATATCGATGATAAGATATTAGAATCTCTTAAAGTTCCAGTTCCGGTGTGATACCATTCAGTCTGATCGAGCTTATGTTACAATCTCTTCAAAACGTATGAAATACGTAATAAATTGTTATGTTGCTCACATCCTTAGCATCAATGTGTATTTTTATAATTTAACCCTACATATTTACGTGAAAATGGGTCGATGACCGTTACGTTATTTTAGGCTCGATAAAACAAAATTATAATGTGAAAAGCATCAATAAGTAGAAGTATACAAGTACCCCAATGCATAGTCAACATATCGATGTCATTTGATAAGCATTAAAAAATTTTACTTAACAAATTTTTATACGAAAAATAACATGAAGAGATGAAAACGTAAAAACTGTGAAATCATATTGATTTTTTTATAGTAGTCCCTTTATTTTAACTTATATATCAGATAATGTTTATATATTTTATTAAAAATAATTAAAAAATTATGAAATATATTTTACGTGACAAACATTAACATCTTTTGTATAACTTGTATTTCTTTTTAATACATTTTATAAATTTATAAACACACAAGTCAATATTTTAATTAAATATATAGATACGCTAAGATAAATTTAGATTTAGATTTATGACTCATATTGATAAACACATAAAATATGATGCGACGAAATAGTGACACGTGATAAATATGTTCTATTTTATTATATATTAAATAAACTTTTAGCATAAAGTATTTTCACCTAAAAAATTTATACAATTTATTATTTTTAAAATAAACTAAATTAAAAGATAAATACAATTCATTACTTTAATACTATAAATATTAATAAACATTAACTTTGTCCCTTATTTGACATCATCCAATAATATTATTTGTCATTATTATCTGTTTGACATTTATTAATTTTTAGCTAATTTAAACTTAAAAAAGATCATTTTATATTCAACGTGATAAACTAGTTAATTATCATTTTAATAAAAAAAAATAAAACAAGTTTTTTTTTTATGCTTTAACGTTGCCGGACATGAGAAAAGGAATAAATTATCAAGGCTAAACAAAACCCCACACAAACCATGCGGAGATATACGAGAGATATTATGACCACCGACGGTCCGACACCCACCGATTTCCATGTTCGTCAATCCACCCACCGCCCTCAACTAAATTACACCTCCATTCTATTTCATTATTACAAGCCAACAAACCATTATTATTATTATTATTATTATTATTATTATTATTATTATTATTATTATTATTATAAAAAAACACCTGCTTTTCAATGTGAAGCGACCTAAAAGACAACCAATCTCAAGCATCAAGAGAGAGAGAAAGTGACTATACACATAAAAAGATAAAGAAAGGGGTTTATCATTTATGCTTGCTTGAAGTAAAGGGTCACTCTATGCATCATCATCATCATACATAGAACTTGATGATGATGATGATGATGATGATAGTTTAATTAGTTGGTGTGGCAGCCATGGATGCTACAAGAACCCCCTCTGTAAGTTACTTACTTTCTCGATTGTTTTTCATTTGTGGGTGTTTTTGTAACACATTCTTGAATCTTTATGAAGTTATGAATGTGGGTTTTGCTTTTTGATAATCAAATCATGGTGGTTGCTTTTATCTGTATGTTCTTTAATTTCTTGTTTCCCCATTTTGGGTGTTTCTTGTATGACACTCTTGAATCCTTATGCAGTTATCTATGTGGGTTTGGTTTCTGATCCTCAATTTATGGTTTTTACAATCTGGGTTTGAAATTGAATCTAGCTATTTTAGAGCTTAGCAACTTGCACCTGCTTATGATGTTTGGTCCTTTCAAATATTCACTTTCATAATTTTAAACAAAACTGCTTATTTGGAGACTAGAAATCTAAATACTATTTACCTGTCACTTTCTTAAGTATTCAGAATTTGGCTAACAATCAACAGCATCATTAGTGAATTACAGCTTCAAGTAGGCAAGTAGCAGAGTACATCCAAACACTGTCTCATGCGGAACTGTTTCTTGATGATTGCTTTAGTTTCTTGTTTTCCTTTCTGTGTGTTTCTTGTTTTCCTTTCTGTGTGTTTCTTGTAAGGAAATATTGAATCTTTATGCAGTTATGCATGTGGGATTTGCGTTTTAATAATCAATTTTCTGGTTTTTACAATCTGCTTGTTATCAGTTTTGGATCTTCAAAGTGGCTTTGTCATACGTTGTCTTCATTTAATTTTGTTGATAAATTTTATATTTAAAAATCTTATCAGATCATATATTAAACGATTTTCGCTGAACAGAAATTTGATATTCATCAATTCGTGACTTTTCCTGTAGATTCTATGCCTCTACCACTGTCAAATGGTAGGTTGGGGCATGAAAAGCCTCTCTGATGATACAAGCAGAACTGGCTTTTCAAGCCATTTTCAGTTGATTTTTCATTCTAAACTAGTCAACTGTTTGGAGATGCTTGGGGGCGTTAATTAGCCACAAGAATCAGCAAATGTGGACAAATTATGAAATGTAGAGGGAAAAGTCAGCATCTTGAACATCCCTTTTTTTTTCAAAATCTTGTGTTATTTTGCATATTTGCTCTTTGCAACCAAAAGCTAATGGATTATCAATTGAGAAGACCGATTGCTTGATGATTACACGTAGAAAACAGCATACACAAGCAGGCACGCTTAGCATACTTAGTGTTGGTATAAGATCATAATTTAAATAATTTTTGCTCTCCAAGAAGACAGTACTGATCAATTTGTAATTTGTCTGTTTCATAGATTTTTGCTGCTAGGCTTGTATTTTGTATGAATGTTTTGATATACATGCACATAGTTCTAATCTCCTTCTTATTGTAACTACTCGTGTACTCTTGCTCATCTATATATCCTTATTGTGTTAATCACGTAAATCTATCTGTTCAGTATATGTGAATTTCTTTATGTTTTTTGTTTCATTTTTTGGATATATGCAGCCTTGTTTGGATGTGGAAGGCTTAGCACTTGAAAGCGACATTCCTGGATCAAAGTTTTACCTTAGTCTAGGCCTCAAAGGACGAAGAAACCAAAATCATGGACACCCGAAAGTTTTATCCTTGCTTTCTTCACTTCTTCAAAAATCTGTTGAAAAGAACGAAACTTTGTTGAAGACGACACAAACTAAAGACATAGTTACAGTTTTTCATGGCTCAAGAGCACCTTCGCTTACCATTCAACAATACGTTGATCGCATATTCAAGTACTCCTGCTGCAGCCCTTCATGCTTCATTGTTGCACACATTTACATCGATCGATTCATCCAATCTGAAAATATCATTTTGACTTCACTTAATGTTCATCGTCTTTTAATCACCAGCGTATTGGTAGCTACAAAGTACATTGATGATGCGTAAGCCTTCTTTCTCCAATCTTTCTTTTCAGGGGGTGTTTTTTATTTGTATTTTGAGCATGATGATTATAGTTTCACATCTCAACTTCAGATGCTAGTGTTTAGGTAACCTACTCTTGCTTATGATTACATGACATTTTAGGGACAATAGTAAAGTAAAATAGATTTTATACATATGTTGTCTCTTTACTTTCTTATATAATCAGTTTCAATATGCACATCCGAACAGATTTTAATAATTATCATATGATCATTCTCCTTTATTGCAGAATCTTCAATAATGCATATTATGCCAAAGTGGGAGGAGTAACCACAGCGGAATTGAACAGATTAGAGATGGAATTCCTGTTTGGAATAGATTTCCGACTGTATGTAAAACTTCCTACATTTGGGAAGTATTGTTCTGCGTTGATAAATGGAGCTTCAGGAGAGGACGTTTCAATGGAACTGCCGTTGCATGCCATTAATGGTGCTTGTGGAATCAAAGATATCTGGTCAAAGAACAACGATGATTCAAGTTGTCATCCCACAATTGATATACATATCAACTAAATCGTTGAATTTTGTGTATATTATGTAATAGATCATGTGTGCGATTAGCGATTCTTGAATTGTTTGTACATCTATGTTTTCCAGGCATTCTTTTGGTCATTGGTGTTGATTTTTGATTTTATTTATCTGACATATATTGGCTGATCCATAATAAAAGCTAGAAAATTACCTATTTAAACGAAAGATGATGTAATCAAAGGACTTCAAACATAACGGTATCACGAGTTAAAAAAGACCCAAGGGTTGGAGGTCCGAGTCTCAATTGTTTAATAGATGTAGGAGTACAAAATACAAATTACAAAGTATCCTGCTGTTAAAAATAACCCATGCTGATGTAACTTGTAATTGTTTAGCAACACAAACCCAATATCCGTATAGGAACATTAGACTAGTTCCCTTAAACAACCCAATTGATTAAGATTGAGATAAATCTCAATAGTTGATTACCTAAAAACGTCAGGAAGAAAAAATCTATTCTATAACTTCTAATAAAATAATAAATAAATATCACATGTGTGTTTAACTATTAACTATGCCATCAATTAGCTCTTCCTTCTACTACCATGTGTATTTTCTAAAATTTTAATTTAAGTCCAAATCTAATTAATATCACAATATTCTTACTATCTTTTAGGAAGAAGAAATTGGACAAAGGAAGAAGACTTGAGAGAATTTCAAAAGGAGTAATAAATTGATCTTTCATTCATATCATTTTTCAGAGTAATGAGCTATACTTTCCTTACAATAGACAAAAGTTAATAAAGCTAGTAATCACCACTATCCAATATGCTGCACAAAACATGGTTGCTTCTCATTTACCAGCGTCAACAAAATACTGGTTTTTTTCTGTACATCTTACCTTCTATGTCAATTAAGAAAACAAGCCTACTGTTGCTAGTCACTTTCCACTGGCCTGGTAAGCATTGTCACAAAGTAATTGTGCATCTCTGGCATAATCCGCTGGATGAGGCTATCGTTCCTGGAAGTTGTGTTTTGATTTAGATTTAGCCACATGATAAATACTAAATAGTATTCAGTATCAAACTTCATAGAGAGAATAAGGGAGTTTTTCAACTGGTATAGGACATGTATAAGGATTGATATCATACCATGGTTTTGAGTCAAGTTTTTCGAAGTTTTTCAAAACAAACAAGATGCAGGCATTCTTTAGTAACCCAGCATTGAAGGCCTCTGATAAGTCATACATAAATGCTACATTGTTAACCTTTATATCCTGTAAGCCAAAAAGAAGGTAGCATGTTAACCAACGTGCATAACAAAACATCAAACATCAATAGAGGTGTCAATGAAAACGTAGTGAAACCCACATGAGCAATAGTGTATTCGCAAAGACGCTTCAGACCTTCCAGAAGATACTGATCGGCAGCTCTAAGAAGATCTTGGGCGATTCTCAAATTTACCTCTACTGATCCGGTGTATACGTACCTGTATGCAAGATATATCAAGAACTCACAGCATATGAAAAGCATATGTTGTCTGTTATTTTCGTTCAGACGTCAAAAAACAAGATGAGATAAATATACCTCATCATCAACTCAAATGTCTCCCATCTGATATTTGGAATCTCAACGTCTTTGGCATCTTTCTCCTAGCAATGTATTTATTCAGAACATCAAACGCAAACAATGAATGAATGAAAAGAAGGCACCAATGGCCCACCATCAAGACGATAAAATAAATATTTGACTGTTGTAGTTTGCAACAAGTTCATTGTGACTAACCCTGTAACCACCATCAAACATTGCCCGGAATGCATCAGAAGAAGCAAGCAGGCAAATTCTGTGAGCATAGAACCGCTTGCCTGATACCAAAAATACAGAACGTCAAATCCCAACCTTCAAGAAAAAGCAAGAAGAAAGTGCTCTCCGTTAAGCTGAAAGTTTTCCACCTTCAATGTGGAATGTTATATCAGAAAGTGTAGGGTTGTTCACATACTGCTCACCCAAATATACCTGCAACAAGCATAGTGTGAATTGAACTCATTACAACTTTGGACTGTCACTAGAAAATAATATTCAGGCAGAAATGCAGAATACATGCAGGACACTTAGATGATAATAAATTGATATTATTAAACAAGGTCATAATTTCTAGTTTTCAACCCATTTTAGAATGGGTATTATGTCTCCAGCAGCCAATCAGATAGGAAAAATAGAAAAGTTGGCTAAAATTAGAACACCCTAACAGGTTGCATTTATGTGCTTACAGCATCCTAAATTGCTCTATTAATTGTTTTTTTATAATCAAATTCCCATCTATTATTTATAAAAATCTAAAAACAAATGGACAAATAAGTGCTTGTCAATGTTGGTAACCCAAACCGGCCCGATTTAAAATATTATAAGCTCCACAACAGACAAATATAGAGAACCGTACTAAAAAGATAAAAGAAGGGAATAAGAAAGAAAAACTAACCTGAGATATTGGAGATGAGGGTTTTGCATCCATAGGAGAAAGAGTAGCAGCCTTTTCAGCCAACTTACACAAAGCCACACAACTATCTCCTTGATGCTTTGAATTTGTTGATTGCAAAAGATCCAAAAGTAAATCTAGTCCTGAAGTTTCATCAAAATATATGGAAACGGAAATTGTGAAAATAAATTTCCTACATATGCAAAATATGTTCTTCATCAGTCGGTTTAAACAAACAAGTTCCCTCTACAAAATTTACCATTGCTATCAACAAATATTAATTTCTGGTCATCAGGTGAACAGAGATGCGCAAGAGCCAAGGTTATTCGTCTTTGGACATTTCTCTCAGCATTACGCATTAGGGACAACAAATAGCTCAACACCTGATAGGAGAAATACAATATCGTTTAAAAAATCATTACAAAATCTACATAATAATATATTGCTACAAATGCTTTGGTAAAGCTTTATAAGAGATGTCCAAGATAACAGATAAGAACACCTCAAGTAAACCTTTATAAGACCCTATGGCTATTTTTTCTTCATTTACCATGTGTTCTTTATTCGACTTATATTGATTCAATACACTATTGATTACATAAATCCTTTTTCTACTTCTATTCTCCATCTAAACTAAAAAATTTTAGTTTATATGCAGTGCCAAGCCAACACAAGTCCTTTTTTACTATTATTTTAATTTAAGTTCTTGTATTTTTTTCCAACGTATTCAATTGATAGAAACAATACAGAGAACTTAGAACAAGAAGCTATGAATATTGAAACAAGCTGGAAATTGGTATTCAATTGATTAAATGATTAATATAACAAATCAGAAAGAGTAACCACAAATGGTAAACTCTCCTGCCCAAGCTATCATAGCCGATTTAGGATCTCTCCTCCCAAAGCTCAAAAGCTCAACTCACCAAAATAAATTATCTGATACCCCCTCTTAGCTAACTATCTCCCATTTATATCCTCACATCCCCTTTACATGTATAGTCTAGAACATTCTTTTCTTGTTTCATAATATTCCAGTGGGTAGACCCGGTTAGCATATTCTCTATCATATTATTTTCTTAACCTTTATATTGACAACAGTATCATAACAACACCTAAACTGCAAAACATATTTTGCAGTATGTCTTTTGCTTCTTTGTGTAAAGTGTCATAAATGTTTTTGACCAAGACAAGAAAAAGAACTGAAGATTATTAATTGGAATGTAGTGACTTGAGAACAGTCTATAAGGACCATTTATAAGAATGGTATCACAAGGATAATTCTAACATTGGCTCAAATTTTGAAGTAATAATTACCCTTCCCTGAATCTTCTCCTCCAATCTTTTCAGTGTCTTTGCCACACAATCCCGAGTTAGCTGCAACATGAATCATCAACTCATAAATTTTAAACCAATTAAGAGTTTTGTCCCACAAGTGGAATGATGCTTTATAGAAGAAAGAGTTGTTTTCCGGTGAACATCAATAAAAGGAGAAGCAATTACTTGAACAATGAATTCACCATCCAAGAGCTTTTGAACACCACCAACCCTAATAAGATCAACAACGCTATCCTACAAAAAGATTGAGATTTCAAATAAGTTAAAAGGTATTGCCTAAAGATATAATATGCATTATACCATCTTACAGGCTCAAAGTTACCTCGTTATCTGCAAGACCATACAAAGCAAATGCAGCATTGTGTTGTAGTGTACCATTTCTAGAATCCAGAAGTCTCAATAGTGGTACAATGCCACCACTATAGGCAATACCAGCTTGGTTGTGAGTGTCCTGGTAGATGATAACATTTAACAAGCCCAAATCTCAAAACATGGGTCCTTAAAAGCATATGAATTATATGAAGTACATGTAGATGTAGATAAACACAAACCACATAAATAAATTGGTACAATCAAGGTGTTACACAATAGTGAAACACATAAGCTCCACGGTACTAATTTACTTGAATAGTAAATACTTTTTATTTTTTAATCCTAGATTATTTATATACTTATTAGTTATCTAATATATCATTCATTTATAAATTTATATATGTATGCTTCTTTAGGCTCGTGAGCCTAAACGAGTTCAATGTATGGAGCTCAAACCCATTAATAAAACGAGCTCCAACTCACTCTTGAAGTTATAATGAGTAGTTTGGCTCAGTTGCACTCCTAGCCTGGACCATGTCTGGATATGATTGTATTGCATGTGTCATGGGCTTATTTTTTAGGAGATAATTGGGAAGATCATGATTCATCTTGTTGATGTTTGAAAATAAATGATTCGTAACAAGGTGGTCTGGTGTGCAACGATGAAAAAAATAATATAATTGCATCAATTTTTGTGATGTTTAGAGTTCTTTATATTAAAGTTAATTGGACCAAGTGTTAAAACATAAAGAAATGGAATCGTTATAGGTTCTTTATTGTTACAAGAACTTAGGGGCGTTTGGTTCACAAATTCTAAAGAAATCTAATGGAAAAGGAATGAACATTTCATTCTCATGTCATGTTTGTCTATCAAATTCCATGAAATGACAATTCTCTTTCAAACAAAACAATCCTTCCACTAAAAGAATGTATTTTCCATGGGGAGTTGACAAGGAACGAATATTCCATTCTCATGACATGTCTTCTCTATTCACACATATCTATTATATCGACCCAACCCGACCCCATCTACCCTACCTATATCTTATCCACCCCACCCATCTTACCATACCACCAATTTATCCAACCTACCCGACTTACCACATCTTTCCCACCTTTATATTACATCTACCCTACCTTACCCTAGCCATCTTACCCTACCACCAATCTATCCACCCATCAAACTTACCACATCTCTTATTCTCTTTACACCTTTATATTACACCCTCTTACCCTACCCTACCCCACCCACCTTACCACCAATTTACTCACCCATCAAACTTACCACATTTATATACCCACCATACCATATCATACCTAGGGGTGTAAACGAGCCGAGCCGAGCCCGAGCCCGTTTAAGCTCGAGCTCGGCTTGTTTAAAAGTACTAGGCTCGAGCTCGAGCTTCATATGTAAAGCTCGAGCTCGGCTCGTGAATAATTTTGCAAGCTCGAGCTCGGCTCGACTCGTTTATTATATATTTTTAATTTTTTATGTTAATTTTTAAATAATCTTTTAATATAATATATATAAATTGTTATTTTAATATATTTATATTTATTTAATCCATATATTATATATTTTTTAATTTAAAAATATATTTATATATAGGCTCGTTTAGGCTCGCGAGCTCGATATGTGAAGCTCGGGCTCGAGCTCGTTTATTAAACGAGCTCGAATTTAGGCTCGAGCTCGGCTCGGGCTCGTTTAATTCGAGCTTTTTTCGAGCTTTTAGTGAGTCGAGCTCGAGTAGCTCACAGCTCGGCTCATTTACACCCCTAATCATACCCCTGCCTTACCACCGATCTGCTCACTTACCAAACTTATCACATCTCTTCCTACTACACCCACCCACCCTACTTAATATCATCCTACCTAGGGTGACAATTTTGACCCAACAAGCCAAACAGGCAGGACAGTTAAATTGACCCGTGATAAAAAAAAAACTAAGTTAGAACATAACTTTTTTAAATGAGAACTTATAAAACGATGTATTAAACAAATTGTTCTTTGGAAAAAAAAAAAATTAAACTTATGTAAAATTTATGACTTTTGGTCGTCAACCCGTTTGACCTGTTTTAATATATTTGTTTTATGAATTTATGAAGAGAAAAAATTGTTTTACAAAGAGAAAGAATTATTTTAGGAAGAAAAAATTTAAAAAAAAAAAAACATAGTCCTAAAATATTTTTATCGTAAAAAAATTTTTAAAAGGTTAATAATAATATATTTTGGTCATTTGTCATATCATACTTCAATTTCTTTGACAGATTTATAAACCAAACAGAATACAGTAAAGGGTTGAATTTAAATTTCTTTCCTTTCTTGCCAACGAAACAAACTACACTATTTAGATTCAGACAGATTTCATTCATTGGACAGACTCCATCCCTGGAGTAAACATTCTGCAAACCAAGAATCACCTTAGTGTCTAAAATATTGTTACTATGAATGCTAAAAAAATATAAAAGTTGATGCTATTAATGGTAAAAAATAAATAATGTTACCATAGATGCTAAAAAACAAAATGTTGTTTCCATTTCTAGCAATTGGCTTTTTTATTAAATCACATTGTTAAATAATATATGTTAACATTTGTTTTATTTCAAATATTAAAATACTCTTTCATTCTTACAATGGTAATTTTTAAGGCATTATAATTTTTTTTATTTTGTTTGGAAGGATATATCATATAATTTATAAAACTATTTTTAATAGTTACTATCACTCATATAGTTCTCATTGACATGATTTTTATAATGTATTTTTTATTCTAATAGAATTAATACAATATTAATAAATACATGTCATATAATTGCAATACATGAAATAATTTTAGAATTTTAGTTTATAATTACATATTCAGTTTTTATTCATATCCTATAATAATTTGATATTGTTATAAATCTTCATACTTTATGAGCCAATCCATTTATCTCAAGGGTGCGCAAAATACCAAAGAAAAATTGTCGGTTTGGCTTATGTGTTTTTCAAAAACCGCAATTTGCGGTTCGTTGTGGTTTTCGTCCAAAAACCAAACCGAGATTAACCGAACCACACCACACGATTATGCGTTTTTTATTAATGGTTTTATCAATTGTATATAATCAAGTATATATGAGTATATATTTATTATTTTATATGTATTGATAACATTGTTAAAGGCTTGGAGCCTTGACAAGAAGTTAAATTTCTATTTTCTAATCTATATGTTTTTTGTACTTATTTATTTCTAGGGTGAATTGCTTAAAATAACAAGCAACTTTTCCCTTTTTTTCTTATTATAGCAATCTCACAAATTTTGTACCAAATAAAGGAACCAACTCTTTGTTCATTCCCGATTATAGCATTTAACCGGTTAACAACAAAAGTTAACCGGTAAAAAAAGGTTATATATAGGGTTTATTATTTGAAATAACAACCTACTTTTTATTTATTTCCTTATTGTGGCAATGCGTTTTATTTTTTACCATTTAATATATTGTTTGAAATAGCAACCAACTTGTTGCTTACCAGTTAAATGCTATAATCAGAAGTAAACCAAAAATTGGTTACATTATTTGGGACAAAATATACATGATTGCTATAATTAAAAAAAAAGAGAGAAAAGTTGTTTGCTATTTTGAGCAATTCTTCCTTATTTTTAAGTATATAATATTGATACCTACATACAATACATATATGTATCACTTAACAAGTAATGTTATAATCAACATTGTTTATCTCATGAAGTCATGAACAAAATGAAAGATCATAAACATTAAAACATTAAAAGATGAAGTTTTCTAAAATTATAAATTGTAGTAAAACATTAAAAGATGTTTAACAATTCCTTCATTCATGAGTATCCACGTTAATTTTTAAAAACCGAAAAACCAAACCGCACAAACTCATTTTTTGTTTTTAAAAACCACACTTTCGGTTTTCGGTTTGATTTTATACAAAAACCGCACCATGCATAGCCCTAAATTTTATCTAACCTAGTGATAAATATATAAAGCAAACAAGCCAAGCATGAAATACTAGTGATGCACCAAGCTCAAGGTTTACTTGTAAAACTTGTTAACTTGAAACAAGACAAGATCGAGCTTTGAATAATGTGGGTTCAATCCCTATCAGGCTCAAGTTTGGCTTGTTTACACCCCTAGTCGAGGCAAGGTCACTCAACCTCTATGTACTCTTTGATAAAGTTCATATAGATATAAAATCACAAGAAAACACCACAATCATACTTTGTAAAGTATTGTCAATCTAGTGAAAAAATAAAGGTCTTGGAGAATAAATGCTATAGACATCAAATGAAAATTTATAACTAAATACATGATTACCTGTGCCAACCTTCCAAGTGCAAAGGCTGACATCTCCCTTAGTTGAGCATCTGAAGACTCTAACATGTTAATTAGAGGACGAACAGCACCTCTCTGAACTATGTGTACCTGCAAAATTATTGGTTGTAGTTATGTTTTGAGGTAGACAGCTAAAGATAAGAGTAGGCTAGAGAAAAGTGGTTAATCATTTAAATAATTTTTTAATTTGGCAATGTGATTACAACACTATACTAGTAGGCTATCATTGGATATATAAATGAAAATTTGAGCAACCTTGCAGTCAGTATCAGCAGCAGCAAATTGTCCAATGAGTAAGGCAGCTTCTCTTTGGCTCTCCGAACAGCTTGAACTGTGCACAAATTTTAGAAATTAAAAAATTTACTGAAGTTGCTCGAGAACAACTCCAATAGCCAAAACTTCCACCCATGTTTTGTTGTGCTGAGTAGTAACATATACAATTCCCTTTCTTTGCACCAAATAAAAAAAGAATAGTGACATTCATGATAATTCATTGCAAGTGATTTAGCTGAATTTAGCATAGCATTTTTAATATTAGTAAATATGTGCAATGCTTTCTACTAACATAGTAACATCTGAAGACGTCTTCTCTGTTTATTCTTAATGACTCATGGTATATTATACAGACATATTAGGGTGTGCACACAAATATATAAATGCGTACATATGTGTGTGTATGCACACGCACATGCATATTCATAAAATAAAGCAATGTAGTTGCATGCCTAGTTTGGCAATTAAGTCACACAGACAGAGATTGGAATAGCATATTTTACAATCTAAAAACTCAATCCCTAAAGTTGTGGTCTTGTGGAGCATCTCATAACATTGTGTATTCCATCAGCAGCATCACTTTGCAATCTAACAACTGAATCCCTAAATTTTGCAAATAAAGAGCAACTCTGTGGCAAACCAAATTATTCCATCTATGTGATCCACACCTAGCCATAGTAAGCAGAAGAAATTTATGGTACCTAAGCAATTCAATTACAGGCTGCAATGCTCCAGCGAGAAGAACTTTCTTCTTTATGTTTGGGGATGAGTGAACTAGATTGCCGATCACGCCAACCTAAGAAACCATTCAGAAGTCAACGCAAGGCTCCAAACTACAATCGAGGTCAAACAAACTCAAATATCGATATTATATAGATGGTGCAGTAACTAACTGCTTCATAGTGTACGGCAGCATCTTCTGATCGAAGCATCAGGATGAGAGTGGGCAGAGCATTGCAGTCCACTATCTGCACATATTTTAGGAATTTGTTAAAAATTAATTCTTAGCCCCTAAAGCAAGTCACACCAACCCATATAAGCATCAACCTGGGTTTTGTTTTCATCATTTTTGAAAGCTAGCGTTCGCAAGGCCCCTGCTGCAGCCCTCTGCACTTTTGCATCAGTGGATTCTAACAATTCAACAAGAGGAGGAATGCCACCCTCAACCCTGAACATGAAAATGTGGTGAAAGGTCAGTACAAAGATACCTAAATTGCAACTTGCAAACCATGCAATAAAACTAACCTAACACGGGTCTTGATGCTGCTATTTTCATGAGCAAGGTTGATAATTGCATCGGCTGCTTTCCTTTTGGCACCATTAAGTGCTCGAGAATTCTGGCCATCCCTGCGCCTCTTAAGCAAAGCAACAAGATGAGGTAGTGCTCCAGCATCAACAATGACTTGCTGATGCTCAGGCTGTCAAACAGAAGAGATCATAAATGTATGCACGAAATAAATAAGTTTTTAATATGTAAGCAAAGAAACATAATATGAAAGTCAAAAAGAAATACAGAGTACTTTTGTAGAATAACAAAAAAAAAATCTACATAAGAATCTATAGATATATATCTATAACTAACCAAGTAATTTTCTAATTTTTTTAAGATGTCAGATGGGCATCTTCTATTATTGACATACGTTAATTAGTACTTCAAGATTAATATAACTATTTAAACCAATTATTATTTAAGATAAGCTAATAAACTAATAAATGAATAACCAACATGCCACAAGTAGTGATCTCCTTTAATTTGCCATGCGTCGACCTCTCCTCTTGCCACATGTAATTTGACTAGAGTAATTTAAATTTAATTTAAATTCAAATTTAATCTAATCCATCTATTCAAGTTCAATGCAATCTAATCTAATAATTCTAACAAATAATTAACTACAAATATGATGAATTGTAATTTCTTATAATTATTTTATATATTTTTATAATTATTTATTTTTTAAATTTTTTTAAAATCAGCTCATGAAATACTTGGGTTTTTTTACCTAGTATTAATTAAAAAAAACAATGGCAAAACTAAAAAACAAACATATTGTCAGCGCTGAATATTTTCGAAGCCATACTCTGTTGGTTGAAGGTGCTGTGACTGTCTTCCACTTGGCCAGAGCATCACTTCGATTTTTTTCTGAAGTATTAAATATTTTACTAATATGTTGTTATTGTTATTAATAAAATTACGAATATATACTTATTTGGAACTTCTTAAAAATGATTATGGATTTAAAAAAATCTTTTCAGCATCTCAAATTACTATGTTACTAATAGGTAAAGAAGCAAAAAATGTATAGAACCCATGAAATTGAATCTAGTGTCTGCCTAAGTTTTTCCATGCCAAAGAAATTAATCAAATTATAGCATCTCAAGCATCAGCTTTAACCCAATTTTTGTGACCAAGGAACACAATCAGCTCTTTCCATAGGGTTTCATTCAACAATATAGTTAGATCAATTGAAATGAAAGCAAGAGAAGTTGAAAACAAATAATTTGCAATCTAAGAAAGATAATGACAACCACCTACTACAGCTGAGATGTCATCATGTCAATGCAGCTTATAAACCAATTGTTCATAGACAAGATTGACTAGAAAAAGATGCACCAAAAAATCCCTATAGACAACCTAGCGCTATATACAAATTAGGTAGCAGAAAAAAACAGGGAACTGAAGGATCCTACAAACTGAGGATTGCAAGGTTCATGCTCCGAAATTAAAAAATATGGTGGTCTTAGTTAACTGCAAGATACGTAATGTGCTAACCATTGCGCAATTGTGGCTTGACCTTTTCAACTCTCTCTTTTTGATGGCACAAAAATTTCCATCCGCTCAGAGAAATTGGTTGACAAAGCTTCATGTTTTCAGTGGTTAGTTTCACCGCTATCAAATATTTTAAAGTTGTACCCCTTCCTTGCATAATGCCATTCTTGTCAATCATCTTCATGCACACAACTAACTTATCAGTTATCATCCTCAATGAGACAATGAAAGTCCTTTGGAAATCAACGACACATTGACACTCATCGACTTTCTTTATAATGGGGATCTCTTCTGAAATCTGTTCAGCATTAAGTCTATGCTGATATTTTTTTGCCAATCAATAAGTGTTCTTTTCCAAGCATCTCAACACCTCCTTAAGTTGATATATAGAAAGCAATGATACCCCCACTTGCTGTTCGCTGATTTATAACTGATTCTTCCAAAATAACATCTATAGTTCTAAACATCATCACCATATAGGAAAACACCAAAGTAAATATCATAGAACACCTAAAATAACACAAAACAAGATGAAGAACCACAAATGGGTACATCAAAGTGTGTATCAACCAAATGTAACTATCTAAAAAGGAATATGTTACATGTTGGAGCAAACTGGCCCCAACCTCATTGTATCATGAGGAGCCCAAAACATGAGGATTGGTGAATGGGGTTTGATGGGTGTTATTGTGTCATTATAGTATGGAAATCTCAGATAATAATTAATTGAAGCCAACATTGTCTGGCACCAAATATACATATTGATGAATACATCATCATAATTGTATAAATGAAACACATCATTCGAATGCTCAACGAGGTAAGAAATGTCAAATGATACAAAGGATGTAATAATTGAAATATAGTTAGTTGTAACCACCTACTAATCTACTAAGTCAATCAAAGATTATTCCCATGAGCACATCCATTAAAGTTGGTGTTTCATGAAAGGCATGAGACTGTATAGCAAACAATTTTTTCTCATTAAGAGCATTGAATATGATCTTCCATAAACTGATTTATTTTAATTTACAATTTTATAACTTCTAAAAGACAGATTTAATAGTCCAGCTGAAACACAGATATCTGCATGATCGTTGTAAGGATTAGTAGCATCACTACCTTTATTGCTAGAAGTCCAAGAGTAAAAGCACTTCCTTTCTCCACCTCATGCTCATATGGCCTAGAACCCGTAACAGCCTCTTTTGGAAACAGTGGTTCTTGGAGATGCTGCACTAGGGCTGGAACAGCACCAGATTCAACGATCAAGCTCACAATATCCTCTAAAACACATAATAATCGGATGAGAACTTGAAAAGTTTAGCCGATGTATAACACAAATACAAAACAAAAACCACTGCCACTGAGTCACTGAGAACACAAAGCATCAACAGCTTATCACTTACTCACTTAAAAGACTACTTAAACTGAAATACACAAAATTAAAAGGTGAATCGATGAGAAACAGGGTAGACATATCACATGAAACAAAAATAAAATCTATAACAAATTTTATAAGCATGACATGCAATTAATTTCGCTCGCACAAAATTCAACTTATCACCCATAATAACAAAATAAAAAATAATCGAACTAAAAGAACATGCACTGAATATATGAAGAATTCGGCGACACAATAACGCAAACCATAGAAACTTACGTCCTCGAACTAAAACTTCAAAAGAATGATATATGTGTAATCGAAACGTAACACGTAACGCAGCATCGTAAAGTTGATAAAAACAAAATATAATGACAGAAATTCAAACCGTTCTTGGCGAGCTCCGTGAGGATGTGAATAGAGCGTTTGGCTAGCTTACGATCCGGTTCGATTGATGAGAACGTAGTCTTGAGGACTTCAATCTGAGCACGAATTTCAGATGTTAGATCTTGTTGAGAAACGTCTTTTGAAGAAACGAAAGTTCGATCGACGGTGATTTCGTTCTCCAGCTTCCTCTTAAGGCTTTTTCTGGCGGAGTTTGTAGGTTGCTCATGGCGTCTCCGATCCTCCATGGGCGAGCGAATGGAGACGTAAATGGGGAAATAGAATTTACGGTTTATTACAGAAAGCGGTGTGTGAAAGTGAAAGAAAATGAGGTGGGGATCAGTTTTGGGGGTTAGAGTAATTAAATGAACGAATTAGAAATTCAACTCCCGCCTTTAAGATGAATAATTTGGTCTTTCCCCCTTTTTTGAGATCTGGTACTATCGTGCACTCCCGCGTTTAAATCCCTATTGGAATAAGATGCTAACATGCGCCGGGCAAGTTTTATCGTCCACCTCTGGGTTGTTCATGGATGGTTAACCGAACTATAAACAGGTTTCGAATGGATGATCAGAAACATTGGTTCGAAGATTTTGTGAACCTAAATCGAAATAACTGATTATCGGTTTGGCTATTCGGTTAATCAATTGACCGTTTTTAGTTTAAAAAATTAATTAAATTTAAAAACTCCAACAATTAATATTTAGGTACTTTGAAAATTTACATAATAAAGTTATGAATTAAATTACAAATATACTAATAATTTATCGTTAAAAAATTGAATATCATTTCTAAAGTATGGTAAGAATAAAAAATTATTTCGTATTTTTACTATAATTGAAATGTAACGTATAGTACCAATTATTTTGGGTTAAAAAATTAATATATATTACTTAGTGAGTAATAAGTTTATATTAATAAAGGTATAAATGTTAATATCGATATGCCTAAAAACTAGATTATGCAAAATTAATTTTGTTTTTGGTTTTTTGGTTAATCGTCTGTCACTAAAAACGTGAACCGTAACCAATTTCTAAAAAAATACAAACCATTTTTAAAAGGGGTTTGATCTTTATTATGTTGTGATTAGAAAGTAGGGTTGTTCATGGACCGGTTCGGTTCGGTTAGTAGCAAAAGTGTGAACCGTATTTTCGGTTCGGTTACCCGCTTTACGGTTTCGGTTATATGCGGTTCGGTTTGCGGATAGTTTCGGATAGTTGTTATCTATTTATAAATAATATAAAAGTATAGAAATATAAATTTTTAAACTTTGATTGTTCCTTAAAATAAGTTTATTCGTAATAAATATAACAATTACATTAAAAAATTCATTAAACTACTTAAACAAACAAATATTTAATTAAAATGAAACTATAAATATAATATTTTAGCTTGTATTTTATCTATTTATATGTAAATATTTGTGATATGTTTATGTTCGGTTCGGTTCGGTTACCCGCGGTTTATTAAAAATGAAAACGTAACCGGTCCGTCATATATCGGTTTTTTCGGTTTCGGATTGACCGGTCCGGCTCGGTTTTTCGGTTTTCCGGTTTCTTTTGAACACCCCTATTAGAAAGTTAGAGCATAATCATATGATTGAAAAGTAATACAAATTTATCGTTGGTTCTTCAAACACACATTTTGGGCTCGTTTGTTTTTTAAGTGATTAGACGTTTAATGTCTTATTACATATGTTTAATAAAGAGATGATGATAAATTTTTATTGATCAAATTAGATATTAGAGACAATTAAGATATTAAACATTAAATCAAACAATGTCTTTGTGTTCTGACACTAATATTATTTAGCCATTTGTTACACTTTTTGATTTTATTGATTATTATCGTCTAATATTATAAAATCTATTATTGATTTATGTCAAGAGAAAAACTAAAGTGTTTAACTATTTATATAGTATGAATGCTTAATCCATAAAGATGGTATGCACATTGATAATGCATGTATAAACATTGAACCACAAAACGGAGTCTATTCAAATCAAGACTTTATTTTTAATCCAAAATTAATTAATCAATTCTAGATTGTGTCTTTGCAATCCTTGTGTATAATTCCATGTTTACGGATTGAAAAACTAATGTTTCCCTGTGATATAACCTATTGGGCTGTAGCCCACTAGCCCATGTGGTCCCTTTATGGCCTTATAGGATAGACCACTCAGACCCTTAGTCACATTTTAATATGATTTTATTAAATGTAATATTTTATGTAGTTTAATCTGTTACATGTTAATATTTCATTGTATTTTTGTCAAAAATTCATCTTAAGTTTTCATCATATTTTGTTAGTTTGTCTGTCTTATTTAGATAAGTTATTACGGGCCAATCTCAAAGAATATCATTATTTGTCAAAAATTAATTTTAAGTTTGTTACATGTTAATATTTCATTGTATTTTTGTCAAAAATTAATTTTAAGTCTTCATCAAATTTTGTTAGTTTATCTTTCTTATTTAGATAAGTTATTACGGGTCAATCTCACAAAACATCATTATACATACGTGGTTATTCATTTCGGTAATTATTATTTTTATTCAACTTGGTTATCAAATTTTGATAAAATATCATAACACACTATTATACTTTTATCAATTATCCATTTTAGTAATTACAATTTTGTTGCTTTTGTTTGTTAATTAAATAAACAAATGTTACAAAATATCATTATACTTTCATTTTTGAATAAATATTTATAAATGTCTTCTAAAAGAAATATTTTTGAATGTTGATAAAAGAAAAAAATTGTAAACATTTCTTAACATAAAATTATTTTAATATTATTTAAAACAATGTTACTTTAACATTTTTTAAAACAACATTTTCTAAACACGTTTTAAAACCAACATTCATAGAACGAACGTTACATAAAGTATTTTAACCTTTTTAAAGCATTTAAAAACATTTTTTGAAAAATATTTAATAAACTTTTGTTTTAAAAACGATAAAATAATCTTACTGTAAAAAAGGTTTATGAAACTTTTGTTCTAAAATAAATATCAGAAACATTTTGTTTTAGAAAATGTTTTAAAAGTCTTTATTTTTCTAAAAAAACATTTGTTTTATAAAAATGTTTTAAATATCTTTATTAAATGAAAATACTCAAGTAACTTTGTTCCATAAAACGTTTGAAAACCCTTTTTTTTTAAATACCTTTATAAAAAGTAAAAACTATTGTTTTAGAAAACATGTATAAATACAGATTAATGACCGAGTATGACGATGTATTTGTAAAGTTTGTTTAAAGTTGTTTACAAAATAAAAGCAACAAAAAAATAAATTATGAAATGATTAAAATGCTATGGTGTTTTGTTACATTTGATCAAATTTTAGTTACCAAATTAAAATAAAAAAATTACTAAAAATATTAAATTATTAAATTTGCATTTGGTCACAGCTGAAAACCAAATTGAATGGATCAACACGTTTACCAATTATTTATCATTTTGTTTTAATATTTCGATATTCTAAATAAAAATATTAAATTATTAAGTTTGCTTTTTATACAACTTTATTTAGTAACCCATTAAATTCTTATATTTTTTTGCCAACTAAACTATGATCTTATAAAAAAAAAATTTCCTACGTGTTTTTTCATGTAGAATAGTGTTTTTTTTTTCTATTTTTCATCAATATTTTTATGTTTGTCATCAGCTATTATTTCGTTAAAATATATAAATTGTCTATTAGGTATTAAATGCAAAAATAATTAAATTGAATTGACTTCTATTAAAAGAACTTAGATTAGATAGTAATTAATTTTGTTTTTAAAATCAATTAAATGATTAATTTGAAATAGTTATTTTATAAAAAATGAAAGGAAATACAAGAATTTGGTTAGTTGATGACTTGATGTAGCGACATGTGTGGTTAGAGAATCTCTTTTACAACATATAAAGATTATACAACACGAGAACATGCGCACACCAAATAACTTACACTATGTTTGGTACATAGAATTAAAGTTAGAGAAATGGAAATAAGAGGAATTCTCATGTTTGTTAACATGGGAATTCCTCTTATTTCCATTTCTCCGGCCTTATTTCTCTGTACCAAACGCACCCTTATTTTCTTTATTTACACTATAAATAAATATATATAGCCTTAACGTACGTGCACCAAACTTATTAATTTATCTATTAGCAATGGGGTTTAACCCATTTGGTAAGAGGGTGGATTTGTAAGTGAGGGGTCACGGGTTCGACTCCCGTCGGAAGCAAGTTGAAATTTAGATGGAGAAAGTCCTTCTAGAGGGAAATGAGTAGTTTAGGAGTTGGAGTAAAATAGTTTGTCGTTCAAAAAAAAATCTATAATCTATATATATCTATACTAAATATTAATTAATAGATAAAAGATATGTCACATGCCGGCATCATGTTTATTTTGCCACATCTTATCACTTCGTTATGCCATGTAATATTACTATAATCCAATTTAAAATTAAATTAAAATCAAATCAATTTTAGTCCAATCAAATCAAATCATTTTAAAAATAATCTAATTAATTTAATATTTTATTCACTAAAATGAAATAAACTCTAGTTTGAGAAATGATGTTTTACTCCATAACTTTGAGGGAACAGAACAATAGCCTAACAAAATAACAAGAGTTCGGATTTTTATAATTATTTTATATATTTTTATAAATACTTTATATTTTTTATAAATATTAAATTTTAGAATGTTATTTTAAATTAACTCATGTAACACATGATTATTAGTCCAACCAACGTTATAAGGCCACATTAATCAAATACATCAACTTTGTAATTTAAAAATACAATCCAAGACACATTCACATATGTATAAAAAGTCATATATGTGTCGACAATTGATTAGATGGAAAGACGGCCGAAAAAACTGTAACACCCCGACTCCCGAGCAGGTACGTGTAATTATCCTATTGACTAATTATAATAGTGATTATTGCGTTGGTCCAATTGCGTCCCGTATAGTGGATTATACGTGTCGGGACGGGGGATTACGTGGATTCGGGATATAATTTTAGTGGATAAATTATAATTATGGATTCACGAGATTAAATGGGATTTAATGATATAAATAGTGGATTTTTGATATTGGGGTCGGGTATCGGTGTCGAACCCGCGATATAACGGGATCCGTTTATGTAATATATGTGTGTGACGTGCGTTCTTATCTTCTCTTTTGTGCAAGTTCCAGAAATAAGTGTGTGTGTGTAAACTCTTGCTGCTGAAGATTGAAATTGAGCTCCGATTAAGTGATCAAGGTTGCTGAAATCAGATTAAACCTTCTTGAGGTGTTCTTGAAGTTGCAAGGTAAAGGGCCTTTGATTTAACCTTGATTCTATGTGTTAAATGGTGTAATATGTTGGGAATTGGTTTAGTTATGTTTTGGCAATATTTTGGTATCCATATGGTGTAATATTCTGCTGGAAATCGGATTGGGGAAGGGTTATACCCCCTGGGCAGAACTGAAACAGAAAACAGAGGATCTGTTTCACGTCGTGAGAGTTTATCTTACTATGGGATCTGTTGGTAACCCAAACCGGCCCGATTTAAAATATTATAAGCTCCACAACAGACAAATATAGAGAACCGTACTAAAAAGATAAAAGAAGGGAATAAGAAAGAAAAACTAACCTGAGATATTGGAGATGAGGGTTTTGCATCCATAGGAGAAAGAGTAGCAGCCTTTTCAGCCAACTTACACAAAGCCACACAACTATCTCCTTGATGCTTTGAATTTGTTGATTGCAAAAGATCCAAAAGTAAATCTAGTCCTGAAGTTTCATCAAAATATATGGAAACGGAAATTGTGAAAATAAATTTCCTACATATGCAAAATATGTTCTTCATCAGTCGGTTTAAACAAACAAGTTCCCTCTACAAAATTTACCATTGCTATCAACAAATATTAATTTCTGGTCATCAGGTGAACAGAGATGCGCAAGAGCCAAGGTTATTCGTCTTTGGACATTTCTCTCAGCATTACGCATTAGGGACAACAAATAGCTCAACACCTGATAGGAGAAATACAATATCGTTTAAAAAATCATTACAAAATCTACATAATAATATATTGCTACAAATGCTTTGGTAAAGCTTTATAAGAGATGTCCAAGATAACAGATAAGAACACCTCAAGTAAACCTTTATAAGACCCTATGGCTATTTTTTCTTCATTTACCATGTGTTCTTTATTCGACTTATATTGATTCAATACACTATTGATTACATAAATCCTTTTTCTACTTCTATTCTCCATCTAAACTAAAAAATTTTAGTTTATATGCAGTGCCAAGCCAACACAAGTCCTTTTTTACTATTATTTTAATTTAAGTTCTTGTATTTTTTTCCAACGTATTCAATTGATAGAAACAATACAGAGAACTTAGAACAAGAAGCTATGAATATTGAAACAAGCTGGAAATTGGTATTCAATTGATTAAATGATTAATATAACAAATCAGAAAGAGTAACCACAAATGGTAAACTCTCCTGCCCAAGCTATCATAGCCGATTTAGGATCTCTCCTCCCAAAGCTCAAAAGCTCAACTCACCAAAATAAATTATCTGATACCCCCTCTTAGCTAACTATCTCCCATTTATATCCTCACATCCCCTTTACATGTATAGTCTAGAACATTCTTTTCTTGTTTCATAATATTCCAGTGGGTAGACCCGGTTAGCATATTCTCTATCATATTATTTTCTTAACCTTTATATTGACAACAGTATCATAACAACACCTAAACTGCAAAACATATTTTGCAGTATGTCTTTTGCTTCTTTGTGTAAAGTGTCATAAATGTTTTTGACCAAGACAAGAAAAAGAACTGAAGATTATTAATTGGAATGTAGTGACTTGAGAACAGTCTATAAGGACCATTTATAAGAATGGTATCACAAGGATAATTCTAACATTGGCTCAAATTTTGAAGTAATAATTACCCTTCCCTGAATCTTCTCCTCCAATCTTTTCAGTGTCTTTGCCACACAATCCCGAGTTAGCTGCAACATGAATCATCAACTCATAAATTTTAAACCAATTAAGAGTTTTGTCCCACAAGTGGAATGATGCTTTATAGAAGAAAGAGTTGTTTTCCGGTGAACATCAATAAAAGGAGAAGCAATTACTTGAACAATGAATTCACCATCCAAGAGCTTTTGAACACCACCAACCCTAATAAGATCAACAACGCTATCCTACAAAAAGATTGAGATTTCAAATAAGTTAAAAGGTATTGCCTAAAGATATAATATGCATTATACCATCTTACAGGCTCAAAGTTACCTCGTTATCTGCAAGACCATACAAAGCAAATGCAGCATTGTGTTGTAGTGTACCATTTCTAGAATCCAGAAGTCTCAATAGTGGTACAATGCCACCACTATAGGCAATACCAGCTTGGTTGTGAGTGTCCTGGTAGATGATAACATTTAACAAGCCCAAATCTCAAAACATGGGTCCTTAAAAGCATATGAATTATATGAAGTACATGTAGATGTAGATAAACACAAACCACATAAATAAATTGGTACAATCAAGGTGTTACACAATAGTGAAACACATAAGCTCCACGGTACTAATTTACTTGAATAGTAAATACTTTTTATTTTTTAATCCTAGATTATTTATATACTTATTAGTTATCTAATATATCATTCATTTATAAATTTATATATGTATGCTTCTTTAGGCTCGTGAGCCTAAACGAGTTCAATGTATGGAGCTCAAACCCATTAATAAAACGAGCTCCAACTCACTCTTGAAGTTATAATGAGTAGTTTGGCTCAGTTGCACTCCTAGCCTGGACCATGTCTGGATATGATTGTATTGCATGTGTCATGGGCTTATTTTTTAGGAGATAATTGGGAAGATCATGATTCATCTTGTTGATGTTTGAAAATAAATGATTCGTAACAAGGTGGTCTGGTGTGCAACGATGAAAAAAATAATATAATTGCATCAATTTTTGTGATGTTTAGAGTTCTTTATATTAAAGTTAATTGGACCAAGTGTTAAAACATAAAGAAATGGAATCGTTATAGGTTCTTTATTGTTACAAGAACTTAGGGGCGTTTGGTTCACAAATTCTAAAGAAATCTAATGGAAAAGGAATGAACATTTCATTCTCATGTCATGTTTGTCTATCAAATTCCATGAAATGACAATTCTCTTTCAAACAAAACAATCCTTCCACTAAAAGAATGTATTTTCCATGGGGAGTTGACAAGGAACGAATATTCCATTCTCATGACATGTCTTCTCTATTCACACATATCTATTATATCGACCCAACCCGACCCCATCTACCCTACCTATATCTTATCCACCCCACCCATCTTACCATACCACCAATTTATCCAACCTACCCGACTTACCACATCTTTCCCACCTTTATATTACATCTACCCTACCTTACCCTAGCCATCTTACCCTACCACCAATCTATCCACCCATCAAACTTACCACATCTCTTATTCTCTTTACACCTTTATATTACACCCTCTTACCCTACCCTACCCCACCCACCTTACCACCAATTTACTCACCCATCAAACTTACCACATTTATATACCCACCATACCATATCATACCTAGGGGTGTAAACGAGCCGAGCCGAGCCCGAGCCCGTTTAAGCTCGAGCTCGGCTTGTTTAAAAGTACTAGGCTCGAGCTCGAGCTTCATATGTAAAGCTCGAGCTCGGCTCGTGAATAATTTTGCAAGCTCGAGCTCGGCTCGACTCGTTTATTATATATTTTTAATTTTTTATGTTAATTTTTAAATAATCTTTTAATATAATATATATAAATTGTTATTTTAATATATTTATATTTATTTAATCCATATATTATATATTTTTTAATTTAAAAATATATTTATATATAGGCTCGTTTAGGCTCGCGAGCTCGATATGTGAAGCTCGGGCTCGAGCTCGTTTATTAAACGAGCTCGAATTTAGGCTCGAGCTCGGCTCGGGCTCGTTTAATTCGAGCTTTTTTCGAGCTTTTAGTGAGTCGAGCTCGAGTAGCTCACAGCTCGGCTCATTTACACCCCTAATCATACCCCTGCCTTACCACCGATCTGCTCACTTACCAAACTTATCACATCTCTTCCTACTACACCCACCCACCCTACTTAATATCATCCTACCTAGGGTGACAATTTTGACCCAACAAGCCAAACAGGCAGGACAGTTAAATTGACCCGTGATAAAAAAAAAACTAAGTTAGAACATAACTTTTTTAAATGAGAACTTATAAAACGATGTATTAAACAAATTGTTCTTTGGAAAAAAAAAAAATTAAACTTATGTAAAATTTATGACTTTTGGTCGTCAACCCGTTTGACCTGTTTTAATATATTTGTTTTATGAATTTATGAAGAGAAAAAATTGTTTTACAAAGAGAAAGAATTATTTTAGGAAGAAAAAATTTAAAAAAAAAAAAACATAGTCCTAAAATATTTTTATCGTAAAAAAATTTTTAAAAGGTTAATAATAATATATTTTGGTCATTTGTCATATCATACTTCAATTTCTTTGACAGATTTATAAACCAAACAGAATACAGTAAAGGGTTGAATTTAAATTTCTTTCCTTTCTTGCCAACGAAACAAACTACACTATTTAGATTCAGACAGATTTCATTCATTGGACAGACTCCATCCCTGGAGTAAACATTCTGCAAACCAAGAATCACCTTAGTGTCTAAAATATTGTTACTATGAATGCTAAAAAAATATAAAAGTTGATGCTATTAATGGTAAAAAATAAATAATGTTACCATAGATGCTAAAAAACAAAATGTTGTTTCCATTTCTAGCAATTGGCTTTTTTATTAAATCACATTGTTAAATAATATATGTTAACATTTGTTTTATTTCAAATATTAAAATACTCTTTCATTCTTACAATGGTAATTTTTAAGGCATTATAATTTTTTTTATTTTGTTTGGAAGGATATATCATATAATTTATAAAACTATTTTTAATAGTTACTATCACTCATATAGTTCTCATTGACATGATTTTTATAATGTATTTTTTATTCTAATAGAATTAATACAATATTAATAAATACATGTCATATAATTGCAATACATGAAATAATTTTAGAATTTTAGTTTATAATTACATATTCAGTTTTTATTCATATCCTATAATAATTTGATATTGTTATAAATCTTCATACTTTATGAGCCAATCCATTTATCTCAAGGGTGCGCAAAATACCAAAGAAAAATTGTCGGTTTGGCTTATGTGTTTTTCAAAAACCGCAATTTGCGGTTCGTTGTGGTTTTCGTCCAAAAACCAAACCGAGATTAACCGAACCACACCACACGATTATGCGTTTTTTATTAATGGTTTTATCAATTGTATATAATCAAGTATATATGAGTATATATTTATTATTTTATATGTATTGATAACATTGTTAAAGGCTTGGAGCCTTGACAAGAAGTTAAATTTCTATTTTCTAATCTATATGTTTTTTGTACTTATTTATTTCTAGGGTGAATTGCTTAAAATAACAAGCAACTTTTCCCTTTTTTTCTTATTATAGCAATCTCACAAATTTTGTACCAAATAAAGGAACCAACTCTTTGTTCATTCCCGATTATAGCATTTAACCGGTTAACAACAAAAGTTAACCGGTAAAAAAAGGTTATATATAGGGTTTATTATTTGAAATAACAACCTACTTTTTATTTATTTCCTTATTGTGGCAATGCGTTTTATTTTTTACCATTTAATATATTGTTTGAAATAGCAACCAACTTGTTGCTTACCAGTTAAATGCTATAATCAGAAGTAAACCAAAAATTGGTTACATTATTTGGGACAAAATATACATGATTGCTATAATTAAAAAAAAAGAGAGAAAAGTTGTTTGCTATTTTGAGCAATTCTTCCTTATTTTTAAGTATATAATATTGATACCTACATACAATACATATATGTATCACTTAACAAGTAATGTTATAATCAACATTGTTTATCTCATGAAGTCATGAACAAAATGAAAGATCATAAACATTAAAACATTAAAAGATGAAGTTTTCTAAAATTATAAATTGTAGTAAAACATTAAAAGATGTTTAACAATTCCTTCATTCATGAGTATCCACGTTAATTTTTAAAAACCGAAAAACCAAACCGCACAAACTCATTTTTTGTTTTTAAAAACCACACTTTCGGTTTTCGGTTTGATTTTATACAAAAACCGCACCATGCATAGCCCTAAATTTTATCTAACCTAGTGATAAATATATAAAGCAAACAAGCCAAGCATGAAATACTAGTGATGCACCAAGCTCAAGGTTTACTTGTAAAACTTGTTAACTTGAAACAAGACAAGATCGAGCTTTGAATAATGTGGGTTCAATCCCTATCAGGCTCAAGTTTGGCTTGTTTACACCCCTAGTCGAGGCAAGGTCACTCAACCTCTATGTACTCTTTGATAAAGTTCATATAGATATAAAATCACAAGAAAACACCACAATCATACTTTGTAAAGTATTGTCAATCTAGTGAAAAAATAAAGGTCTTGGAGAATAAATGCTATAGACATCAAATGAAAATTTATAACTAAATACATGATTACCTGTGCCAACCTTCCAAGTGCAAAGGCTGACATCTCCCTTAGTTGAGCATCTGAAGACTCTAACATGTTAATTAGAGGACGAACAGCACCTCTCTGAACTATGTGTACCTGCAAAATTATTGGTTGTAGTTATGTTTTGAGGTAGACAGCTAAAGATAAGAGTAGGCTAGAGAAAAGTGGTTAATCATTTAAATAATTTTTTAATTTGGCAATGTGATTACAACACTATACTAGTAGGCTATCATTGGATATATAAATGAAAATTTGAGCAACCTTGCAGTCAGTATCAGCAGCAGCAAATTGTCCAATGAGTAAGGCAGCTTCTCTTTGGCTCTCCGAACAGCTTGAACTGTGCACAAATTTTAGAAATTAAAAAATTTACTGAAGTTGCTCGAGAACAACTCCAATAGCCAAAACTTCCACCCATGTTTTGTTGTGCTGAGTAGTAACATATACAATTCCCTTTCTTTGCACCAAATAAAAAAAGAATAGTGACATTCATGATAATTCATTGCAAGTGATTTAGCTGAATTTAGCATAGCATTTTTAATATTAGTAAATATGTGCAATGCTTTCTACTAACATAGTAACATCTGAAGACGTCTTCTCTGTTTATTCTTAATGACTCATGGTATATTATACAGACATATTAGGGTGTGCACACAAATATATAAATGCGTACATATGTGTGTGTATGCACACGCACATGCATATTCATAAAATAAAGCAATGTAGTTGCATGCCTAGTTTGGCAATTAAGTCACACAGACAGAGATTGGAATAGCATATTTTACAATCTAAAAACTCAATCCCTAAAGTTGTGGTCTTGTGGAGCATCTCATAACATTGTGTATTCCATCAGCAGCATCACTTTGCAATCTAACAACTGAATCCCTAAATTTTGCAAATAAAGAGCAACTCTGTGGCAAACCAAATTATTCCATCTATGTGATCCACACCTAGCCATAGTAAGCAGAAGAAATTTATGGTACCTAAGCAATTCAATTACAGGCTGCAATGCTCCAGCGAGAAGAACTTTCTTCTTTATGTTTGGGGATGAGTGAACTAGATTGCCGATCACGCCAACCTAAGAAACCATTCAGAAGTCAACGCAAGGCTCCAAACTACAATCGAGGTCAAACAAACTCAAATATCGATATTATATAGATGGTGCAGTAACTAACTGCTTCATAGTGTACGGCAGCATCTTCTGATCGAAGCATCAGGATGAGAGTGGGCAGAGCATTGCAGTCCACTATCTGCACATATTTTAGGAATTTGTTAAAAATTAATTCTTAGCCCCTAAAGCAAGTCACACCAACCCATATAAGCATCAACCTGGGTTTTGTTTTCATCATTTTTGAAAGCTAGCGTTCGCAAGGCCCCTGCTGCAGCCCTCTGCACTTTTGCATCAGTGGATTCTAACAATTCAACAAGAGGAGGAATGCCACCCTCAACCCTGAACATGAAAATGTGGTGAAAGGTCAGTACAAAGATACCTAAATTGCAACTTGCAAACCATGCAATAAAACTAACCTAACACGGGTCTTGATGCTGCTATTTTCATGAGCAAGGTTGATAATTGCATCGGCTGCTTTCCTTTTGGCACCATTAAGTGCTCGAGAATTCTGGCCATCCCTGCGCCTCTTAAGCAAAGCAACAAGATGAGGTAGTGCTCCAGCATCAACAATGACTTGCTGATGCTCAGGCTGTCAAACAGAAGAGATCATAAATGTATGCACGAAATAAATAAGTTTTTAATATGTAAGCAAAGAAACATAATATGAAAGTCAAAAAGAAATACAGAGTACTTTTGTAGAATAACAAAAAAAAAATCTACATAAGAATCTATAGATATATATCTATAACTAACCAAGTAATTTTCTAATTTTTTTAAGATGTCAGATGGGCATCTTCTATTATTGACATACGTTAATTAGTACTTCAAGATTAATATAACTATTTAAACCAATTATTATTTAAGATAAGCTAATAAACTAATAAATGAATAACCAACATGCCACAAGTAGTGATCTCCTTTAATTTGCCATGCGTCGACCTCTCCTCTTGCCACATGTAATTTGACTAGAGTAATTTAAATTTAATTTAAATTCAAATTTAATCTAATCCATCTATTCAAGTTCAATGCAATCTAATCTAATAATTCTAACAAATAATTAACTACAAATATGATGAATTGTAATTTCTTATAATTATTTTATATATTTTTATAATTATTTATTTTTTAAATTTTTTTAAAATCAGCTCATGAAATACTTGGGTTTTTTTACCTAGTATTAATTAAAAAAAACAATGGCAAAACTAAAAAACAAACATATTGTCAGCGCTGAATATTTTCGAAGCCATACTCTGTTGGTTGAAGGTGCTGTGACTGTCTTCCACTTGGCCAGAGCATCACTTCGATTTTTTTCTGAAGTATTAAATATTTTACTAATATGTTGTTATTGTTATTAATAAAATTACGAATATATACTTATTTGGAACTTCTTAAAAATGATTATGGATTTAAAAAAATCTTTTCAGCATCTCAAATTACTATGTTACTAATAGGTAAAGAAGCAAAAAATGTATAGAACCCATGAAATTGAATCTAGTGTCTGCCTAAGTTTTTCCATGCCAAAGAAATTAATCAAATTATAGCATCTCAAGCATCAGCTTTAACCCAATTTTTGTGACCAAGGAACACAATCAGCTCTTTCCATAGGGTTTCATTCAACAATATAGTTAGATCAATTGAAATGAAAGCAAGAGAAGTTGAAAACAAATAATTTGCAATCTAAGAAAGATAATGACAACCACCTACTACAGCTGAGATGTCATCATGTCAATGCAGCTTATAAACCAATTGTTCATAGACAAGATTGACTAGAAAAAGATGCACCAAAAAATCCCTATAGACAACCTAGCGCTATATACAAATTAGGTAGCAGAAAAAAACAGGGAACTGAAGGATCCTACAAACTGAGGATTGCAAGGTTCATGCTCCGAAATTAAAAAATATGGTGGTCTTAGTTAACTGCAAGATACGTAATGTGCTAACCATTGCGCAATTGTGGCTTGACCTTTTCAACTCTCTCTTTTTGATGGCACAAAAATTTCCATCCGCTCAGAGAAATTGGTTGACAAAGCTTCATGTTTTCAGTGGTTAGTTTCACCGCTATCAAATATTTTAAAGTTGTACCCCTTCCTTGCATAATGCCATTCTTGTCAATCATCTTCATGCACACAACTAACTTATCAGTTATCATCCTCAATGAGACAATGAAAGTCCTTTGGAAATCAACGACACATTGACACTCATCGACTTTCTTTATAATGGGGATCTCTTCTGAAATCTGTTCAGCATTAAGTCTATGCTGATATTTTTTTGCCAATCAATAAGTGTTCTTTTCCAAGCATCTCAACACCTCCTTAAGTTGATATATAGAAAGCAATGATACCCCCACTTGCTGTTCGCTGATTTATAACTGATTCTTCCAAAATAACATCTATAGTTCTAAACATCATCACCATATAGGAAAACACCAAAGTAAATATCATAGAACACCTAAAATAACACAAAACAAGATGAAGAACCACAAATGGGTACATCAAAGTGTGTATCAACCAAATGTAACTATCTAAAAAGGAATATGTTACATGTTGGAGCAAACTGGCCCCAACCTCATTGTATCATGAGGAGCCCAAAACATGAGGATTGGTGAATGGGGTTTGATGGGTGTTATTGTGTCATTATAGTATGGAAATCTCAGATAATAATTAATTGAAGCCAACATTGTCTGGCACCAAATATACATATTGATGAATACATCATCATAATTGTATAAATGAAACACATCATTCGAATGCTCAACGAGGTAAGAAATGTCAAATGATACAAAGGATGTAATAATTGAAATATAGTTAGTTGTAACCACCTACTAATCTACTAAGTCAATCAAAGATTATTCCCATGAGCACATCCATTAAAGTTGGTGTTTCATGAAAGGCATGAGACTGTATAGCAAACAATTTTTTCTCATTAAGAGCATTGAATATGATCTTCCATAAACTGATTTATTTTAATTTACAATTTTATAACTTCTAAAAGACAGATTTAATAGTCCAGCTGAAACACAGATATCTGCATGATCGTTGTAAGGATTAGTAGCATCACTACCTTTATTGCTAGAAGTCCAAGAGTAAAAGCACTTCCTTTCTCCACCTCATGCTCATATGGCCTAGAACCCGTAACAGCCTCTTTTGGAAACAGTGGTTCTTGGAGATGCTGCACTAGGGCTGGAACAGCACCAGATTCAACGATCAAGCTCACAATATCCTCTAAAACACATAATAATCGGATGAGAACTTGAAAAGTTTAGCCGATGTATAACACAAATACAAAACAAAAACCACTGCCACTGAGTCACTGAGAACACAAAGCATCAACAGCTTATCACTTACTCACTTAAAAGACTACTTAAACTGAAATACACAAAATTAAAAGGTGAATCGATGAGAAACAGGGTAGACATATCACATGAAACAAAAATAAAATCTATAACAAATTTTATAAGCATGACATGCAATTAATTTCGCTCGCACAAAATTCAACTTATCACCCATAATAACAAAATAAAAAATAATCGAACTAAAAGAACATGCACTGAATATATGAAGAATTCGGCGACACAATAACGCAAACCATAGAAACTTACGTCCTCGAACTAAAACTTCAAAAGAATGATATATGTGTAATCGAAACGTAACACGTAACGCAGCATCGTAAAGTTGATAAAAACAAAATATAATGACAGAAATTCAAACCGTTCTTGGCGAGCTCCGTGAGGATGTGAATAGAGCGTTTGGCTAGCTTACGATCCGGTTCGATTGATGAGAACGTAGTCTTGAGGACTTCAATCTGAGCACGAATTTCAGATGTTAGATCTTGTTGAGAAACGTCTTTTGAAGAAACGAAAGTTCGATCGACGGTGATTTCGTTCTCCAGCTTCCTCTTAAGGCTTTTTCTGGCGGAGTTTGTAGGTTGCTCATGGCGTCTCCGATCCTCCATGGGCGAGCGAATGGAGACGTAAATGGGGAAATAGAATTTACGGTTTATTACAGAAAGCGGTGTGTGAAAGTGAAAGAAAATGAGGTGGGGATCAGTTTTGGGGGTTAGAGTAATTAAATGAACGAATTAGAAATTCAACTCCCGCCTTTAAGATGAATAATTTGGTCTTTCCCCCTTTTTTGAGATCTGGTACTATCGTGCACTCCCGCGTTTAAATCCCTATTGGAATAAGATGCTAACATGCGCCGGGCAAGTTTTATCGTCCACCTCTGGGTTGTTCATGGATGGTTAACCGAACTATAAACAGGTTTCGAATGGATGATCAGAAACATTGGTTCGAAGATTTTGTGAACCTAAATCGAAATAACTGATTATCGGTTTGGCTATTCGGTTAATCAATTGACCGTTTTTAGTTTAAAAAATTAATTAAATTTAAAAACTCCAACAATTAATATTTAGGTACTTTGAAAATTTACATAATAAAGTTATGAATTAAATTACAAATATACTAATAATTTATCGTTAAAAAATTGAATATCATTTCTAAAGTATGGTAAGAATAAAAAATTATTTCGTATTTTTACTATAATTGAAATGTAACGTATAGTACCAATTATTTTGGGTTAAAAAATTAATATATATTACTTAGTGAGTAATAAGTTTATATTAATAAAGGTATAAATGTTAATATCGATATGCCTAAAAACTAGATTATGCAAAATTAATTTTGTTTTTGGTTTTTTGGTTAATCGTCTGTCACTAAAAACGTGAACCGTAACCAATTTCTAAAAAAATACAAACCATTTTTAAAAGGGGTTTGATCTTTATTATGTTGTGATTAGAAAGTAGGGTTGTTCATGGACCGGTTCGGTTCGGTTAGTAGCAAAAGTGTGAACCGTATTTTCGGTTCGGTTACCCGCTTTACGGTTTCGGTTATATGCGGTTCGGTTTGCGGATAGTTTCGGATAGTTGTTATCTATTTATAAATAATATAAAAGTATAGAAATATAAATTTTTAAACTTTGATTGTTCCTTAAAATAAGTTTATTCGTAATAAATATAACAATTACATTAAAAAATTCATTAAACTACTTAAACAAACAAATATTTAATTAAAATGAAACTATAAATATAATATTTTAGCTTGTATTTTATCTATTTATATGTAAATATTTGTGATATGTTTATGTTCGGTTCGGTTCGGTTACCCGCGGTTTATTAAAAATGAAAACGTAACCGGTCCGTCATATATCGGTTTTTTCGGTTTCGGATTGACCGGTCCGGCTCGGTTTTTCGGTTTTCCGGTTTCTTTTGAACACCCCTATTAGAAAGTTAGAGCATAATCATATGATTGAAAAGTAATACAAATTTATCGTTGGTTCTTCAAACACACATTTTGGGCTCGTTTGTTTTTTAAGTGATTAGACGTTTAATGTCTTATTACATATGTTTAATAAAGAGATGATGATAAATTTTTATTGATCAAATTAGATATTAGAGACAATTAAGATATTAAACATTAAATCAAACAATGTCTTTGTGTTCTGACACTAATATTATTTAGCCATTTGTTACACTTTTTGATTTTATTGATTATTATCGTCTAATATTATAAAATCTATTATTGATTTATGTCAAGAGAAAAACTAAAGTGTTTAACTATTTATATAGTATGAATGCTTAATCCATAAAGATGGTATGCACATTGATAATGCATGTATAAACATTGAACCACAAAACGGAGTCTATTCAAATCAAGACTTTATTTTTAATCCAAAATTAATTAATCAATTCTAGATTGTGTCTTTGCAATCCTTGTGTATAATTCCATGTTTACGGATTGAAAAACTAATGTTTCCCTGTGATATAACCTATTGGGCTGTAGCCCACTAGCCCATGTGGTCCCTTTATGGCCTTATAGGATAGACCACTCAGACCCTTAGTCACATTTTAATATGATTTTATTAAATGTAATATTTTATGTAGTTTAATCTGTTACATGTTAATATTTCATTGTATTTTTGTCAAAAATTCATCTTAAGTTTTCATCATATTTTGTTAGTTTGTCTGTCTTATTTAGATAAGTTATTACGGGCCAATCTCAAAGAATATCATTATTTGTCAAAAATTAATTTTAAGTTTGTTACATGTTAATATTTCATTGTATTTTTGTCAAAAATTAATTTTAAGTCTTCATCAAATTTTGTTAGTTTATCTTTCTTATTTAGATAAGTTATTACGGGTCAATCTCACAAAACATCATTATACATACGTGGTTATTCATTTCGGTAATTATTATTTTTATTCAACTTGGTTATCAAATTTTGATAAAATATCATAACACACTATTATACTTTTATCAATTATCCATTTTAGTAATTACAATTTTGTTGCTTTTGTTTGTTAATTAAATAAACAAATGTTACAAAATATCATTATACTTTCATTTTTGAATAAATATTTATAAATGTCTTCTAAAAGAAATATTTTTGAATGTTGATAAAAGAAAAAAATTGTAAACATTTCTTAACATAAAATTATTTTAATATTATTTAAAACAATGTTACTTTAACATTTTTTAAAACAACATTTTCTAAACACGTTTTAAAACCAACATTCATAGAACGAACGTTACATAAAGTATTTTAACCTTTTTAAAGCATTTAAAAACATTTTTTGAAAAATATTTAATAAACTTTTGTTTTAAAAACGATAAAATAATCTTACTGTAAAAAAGGTTTATGAAACTTTTGTTCTAAAATAAATATCAGAAACATTTTGTTTTAGAAAATGTTTTAAAAGTCTTTATTTTTCTAAAAAAACATTTGTTTTATAAAAATGTTTTAAATATCTTTATTAAATGAAAATACTCAAGTAACTTTGTTCCATAAAACGTTTGAAAACCCTTTTTTTTTAAATACCTTTATAAAAAGTAAAAACTATTGTTTTAGAAAACATGTATAAATACAGATTAATGACCGAGTATGACGATGTATTTGTAAAGTTTGTTTAAAGTTGTTTACAAAATAAAAGCAACAAAAAAATAAATTATGAAATGATTAAAATGCTATGGTGTTTTGTTACATTTGATCAAATTTTAGTTACCAAATTAAAATAAAAAAATTACTAAAAATATTAAATTATTAAATTTGCATTTGGTCACAGCTGAAAACCAAATTGAATGGATCAACACGTTTACCAATTATTTATCATTTTGTTTTAATATTTCGATATTCTAAATAAAAATATTAAATTATTAAGTTTGCTTTTTATACAACTTTATTTAGTAACCCATTAAATTCTTATATTTTTTTGCCAACTAAACTATGATCTTATAAAAAAAAAATTTCCTACGTGTTTTTTCATGTAGAATAGTGTTTTTTTTTTCTATTTTTCATCAATATTTTTATGTTTGTCATCAGCTATTATTTCGTTAAAATATATAAATTGTCTATTAGGTATTAAATGCAAAAATAATTAAATTGAATTGACTTCTATTAAAAGAACTTAGATTAGATAGTAATTAATTTTGTTTTTAAAATCAATTAAATGATTAATTTGAAATAGTTATTTTATAAAAAATGAAAGGAAATACAAGAATTTGGTTAGTTGATGACTTGATGTAGCGACATGTGTGGTTAGAGAATCTCTTTTACAACATATAAAGATTATACAACACGAGAACATGCGCACACCAAATAACTTACACTATGTTTGGTACATAGAATTAAAGTTAGAGAAATGGAAATAAGAGGAATTCTCATGTTTGTTAACATGGGAATTCCTCTTATTTCCATTTCTCCGGCCTTATTTCTCTGTACCAAACGCACCCTTATTTTCTTTATTTACACTATAAATAAATATATATAGCCTTAACGTACGTGCACCAAACTTATTAATTTATCTATTAGCAATGGGGTTTAACCCATTTGGTAAGAGGGTGGATTTGTAAGTGAGGGGTCACGGGTTCGACTCCCGTCGGAAGCAAGTTGAAATTTAGATGGAGAAAGTCCTTCTAGAGGGAAATGAGTAGTTTAGGAGTTGGAGTAAAATAGTTTGTCGTTCAAAAAAAAATCTATAATCTATATATATCTATACTAAATATTAATTAATAGATAAAAGATATGTCACATGCCGGCATCATGTTTATTTTGCCACATCTTATCACTTCGTTATGCCATGTAATATTACTATAATCCAATTTAAAATTAAATTAAAATCAAATCAATTTTAGTCCAATCAAATCAAATCATTTTAAAAATAATCTAATTAATTTAATATTTTATTCACTAAAATGAAATAAACTCTAGTTTGAGAAATGATGTTTTACTCCATAACTTTGAGGGAACAGAACAATAGCCTAACAAAATAACAAGAGTTCGGATTTTTATAATTATTTTATATATTTTTATAAATACTTTATATTTTTTATAAATATTAAATTTTAGAATGTTATTTTAAATTAACTCATGTAACACATGATTATTAGTCCAACCAACGTTATAAGGCCACATTAATCAAATACATCAACTTTGTAATTTAAAAATACAATCCAAGACACATTCACATATGTATAAAAAGTCATATATGTGTCGACAATTGATTAGATGGAAAGACGGCCGAAAAAACTGTAACACCCCGACTCCCGAGCAGGTACGTGTAATTATCCTATTGACTAATTATAATAGTGATTATTGCGTTGGTCCAATTGCGTCCCGTATAGTGGATTATACGTGTCGGGACGGGGGATTACGTGGATTCGGGATATAATTTTAGTGGATAAATTATAATTATGGATTCACGAGATTAAATGGGATTTAATGATATAAATAGTGGATTTTTGATATTGGGGTCGGGTATCGGTGTCGAACCCGCGATATAACGGGATCCGTTTATGTAATATATGTGTGTGACGTGCGTTCTTATCTTCTCTTTTGTGCAAGTTCCAGAAATAAGTGTGTGTGTGTAAACTCTTGCTGCTGAAGATTGAAATTGAGCTCCGATTAAGTGATCAAGGTTGCTGAAATCAGATTAAACCTTCTTGAGGTGTTCTTGAAGTTGCAAGGTAAAGGGCCTTTGATTTAACCTTGATTCTATGTGTTAAATGGTGTAATATGTTGGGAATTGGTTTAGTTATGTTTTGGCAATATTTTGGTATCCATATGGTGTAATATTCTGCTGGAAATCGGATTGGGGAAGGGTTATACCCCCTGGGCAGAACTGAAACAGAAAACAGAGGATCTGTTTCACGTCGTGAGCGCGACCGCGACGCGCCTAGCGCGGCCGCGATGTTCTTGGGGAGCGCGGGCCGCGATCGGGCTTCTGCGGGCTTGGGTCGGTTTGGGCTTTGGGGGTCCGTTGGGTTGTTTTGTGGGTTCATTTGGGTATATTAACAGTTATGGGATAATCGAGATTAATCTGGGAGAATTAATTTGTGTACAGGGATTCCCAGAGATTGTTACGGGCCGGGTTCGGATCAGACAGTTAGGGAAATTGTGCAGGGTGATCCAGGTGAGTACGCGAGACTTTTTCCAAAGACTAGTCGTTGTCTTTCGAGTCTTTTGTGTTAATATTTGATATGTGATTATATGAATTGTTTGGGCACTGCGAGTTGCCCCTCAGGTATGATCTTTCTTTCTTACTATGTGTTATATTTGAGATCCATTACTATATATTGCGATGAGTATCGTGGGAGCTGTGTAGCTCTGTTTGACCCTGTGAAGGGTTCCCATATATATATATGCGGCCGTTATTTCTATTAGCTTCCACGGGCGTGGTTTGGCTCCAGGGGGGAGGGATCCCCAATCGAGATGAGTATCTCTTTCTGTATTGGATCTCTAGGGTCTCTGATTAGAGGCTCGTTGGCATGTGTTATGCCACGTAGTGTAGGGCTGCCATGTGACATGCGATGTGTGATTATGTGAATTGTGCAGTGTCTAACCTTTGTGTACTCACGAGCTGCGAAGCTTACGTATTCGAGTCTGATGTGTGTATCAGGGGGACCGAAGATAGGACCGCCAGCTCCTGAGCGACGATAGGAGCTTGACTTGCTGCGATCGGGAGATTCTGCTTTTGTTATCTGTATGTGATTACTTTGCTAGAAACTTTGGGACAAATGATACTGGATTCGTATGTGAATATTTGGGTCCGGGTCGGGTTTTGTATGTCGGGTTGACTTTTGGATATTATGGTTAATGCGTGTGAAATGTTTTAATTCATCAGTGTTTGTGCAAACCCTTGACATGTGTGATGGATCTTATATGCGTTAATGCCACATGTGTATTGTAAATGACGTGGCTTTTAGTTGGGATTAGAGGGTGTTACAAAAACAGTGGCAATAGAAAAGAAAAATATCGACCATACGGTCTCCATTAACGGTGTGTGAGAATAAGAAGTCTTCATTTGTTATTTTCATCTATTAATGGCGGTATTGGTTGTATTTGCGAAGGAAAGTGAGAGAGAAAGAAATATTAGAAAAGATGTGATTAAAATAGTAGACACACACACAACTGAATCACATATGTAAATACAATGAAACAATAAAGAAAAATTAAAATAAAGAAAATAAAATTTGGACTATAAATAGAGACTAAAAACGTCTTATAATTGAAAATGATAAAAATGTCATTATTACAATTTTAATTGTTTGGTCGTTAAGTTTAACGGTTCAGGCAAAAGTAGTTAAAATTAGCAAAATATGGACGAAATTTGGAATTATTAAGGTTGAATGACTGAATCCCGGTAAGCATCAAACCACATGAACAAAAAATTGTTAATTTTTGTATATAAAACAAAATTGTTGTTGGATAATTAATATGAAACTAATGTACTAAAAATGCACGTGAAATGTAAATCTAATCTAAATATATATAAAAAGCTTGTATTTAAATAGATATATAAAAAGCTTGTATTTAAATATTCAAAATCAAAGTAATTGAGTAACAATTACGTGTTCATCAGCAAAATAAGTAGATTATGGATCACCGACCCAACTACTTAAAAGCTAAACAAGAAGAAATCATCATCCATTAAACTAATTTATCTATAATTTTATTTGTCTTCTATTTATAGATTTCTCCCAAATATATAACATGTGTTTGGATTTACGGTTAATTAATTTAAGAGATTTTTTTTTTTTACTTTTCATGGACAAAAAAACTAAAAGTATCTAACAATTTTCAAATAAAAATTTATATTTCTTTCTCATGTACGTAAAACGCACTTTATTTGTTAGAAATTAATATTGGTATTCTAATCATGTTTATTTGTAAAGCAAACATTTTAACAAAATCAATTTTATGTGATTAACACTAATTCTTGCAAGTTAATGGGGTTAATTACTTGAGATTAAACTAATAATTGAACTAATTGGGCATACCAACTTAACCTTGAAGGAATATTTAGCTTTAGGGATAATTAATCTTATTCAATTATAACAAAACCAACCACCCCAATATCACAACAAGAATGCCTTTTTTCTTATATTTTTAACTTAAAATAACATGTCTACGATTTTATAATAACACGTTACAACAAAAATGCGTGCATGTATACTTAAATACTTAATAAACATTGTCATTTTGAGGGTTAAATATGAAAAAAAAAAAAAAAAAACCCAACACGTTTTTCACGTTTTTACAGTTTAGTCCCTCCGTGTTATTTTTTACCAATAAAAATCATTAAAGAAATATATATATTTTTTTATTTTTAAAAATTTTATTTATTTTTCCAAAAAAATCTTTAAGTTTGTGGACTTTTTGGTTGTTATGTTTTCTAAACAAATAGACCTTAATTATTGTTTAATTGCCATATTAATCTATGTCGTGGTCGAGCTAAGTTATCTGACCTATGCATGGGTCATGAGGAAGGAAATCATATTTTATTTATCATTTGAACGTTCTTATTTACAATAATACATATTTATAAAATTATAATATATAGTGTTTTAAGAAATTAAACATGTATGTGGGAGAGATAAATCAATTTACCCGATAATTAAAAATAGACAAATTTTAAATCTTTTATTGATAATTGGAACATATTTTAAAGTTATGGTTAATTTTAAAAAAACCCATCAATTTTTTCATTTTTATGATTAAGCCCATAATGTATTTTTACTTTTTTATATTATTCCAAAAATATATATATCACAGGTCACCAAATTAACAAGTTATTAATTTTTCATTTGATTAATATTGTAATAAACCCATTATTTTCCCCATTTAACATTTTGTTTTACCGATGAATCCGACAAGTGATAACCAATAAAATTAAATACTCTTGAATAACACAAAAAAAGTTTAGAAACTTAAACAAATATAAAGTTTATGTGCTTAATCATAAAAACGAGAAAATTTATGGTGTCTTTTCTTTGCAAAAAAGAAAAAAAGAACATGTGAGAGGACGATTAAGCTTTAATCAGAACATGATTTATTTTACTATTACTCCTAAACCAATATAGTTTAGCCTCATTTGGTACGAGGATGATATGTAAGTGAGAGGTCATAGTTCTTACTCTCGTCGGAGACATGTTGAAATTTAGGTGGAGGAAGTAAGTTCTGAAATCCCCACTTGGGACAAGTGAGTAGTTTAGTAGTAGGAGAGTATTAGTTTGCCGTTAAAATAATGAACATAGAAATAGCTTTTTAGAGGCGTAATTATTGTGGCTACTTGGGTGATTTGGAAATGGTGAAATGATCTCCTTTTTGCGGATCAAGAGGCGCTCAATGAGATACTGTCAAAGGCCAGCGGATTTGTTCCCCTCGGTGCAAAGGTTATCAGGGATGTGGTTCGTTAATCGGAAACCTTCTCTTCTTGTTAACTGACGAAATTAGTCAATTAACTTGTTTGAAAACCGTGTTTATATAATTTTAGCATGCTTTTTGGTTGTATGTTGATTTGTATTTTCCTCCGTATTAGAGATATTATTTGTATTTTGTTTGGTTCTATTTATAAAATATTGTCTTTCGATCAAAAAACAAAAAAAAAAAGAAAAAAAAACACATAATAAGAATGATTATATGTTTAATGAAAATTGAAGGAAGAAGATGTATATATAGCAAAGCCCTTACCAACGATCAGTATAGTAGTATACGTATGACAAAAGTTTGTTATTCTGGATTGTTGGATAATGGGTATCGATTTTCAATTTTACTTTTGTGTCTTATTAACTCGTCATGAATCATGCTCGGCTAAATACTTGAATAAACTTCTTGTTGTCTTGTTATAACTCACTTGTTCACAAGTGATTGCCAAATCTAGTCATATATTATACAAAAATTTAATGGAAGATGAAACCTTTCGCCCAATTAATTACTGTCAACAAAAGACGAATAAATAAAAAAAAAAATATTTCAAAGCAAATATTATTGAAACCAAACCATTCACATACATCATGGACCAAAGAAGAGACATCTAGGAGTAGATATCTACTATTTTACCACTCCTAACATACAACCCCATGAGTCCATGACTAATTGTTGGAGATATAAGATTTAAATTGTATGTTCATGAATTTAATCATGTCATAAGGTTATAGACTAATAACAATAATATGTCGCAAATATAAATATTAATGATTGTTTTGTAAATTTGAAATTACTAGTATGAATATGGTTCGTGTGAGTACCTAAAAAATGCAGTGTACCGTGAGTACCTGTGAACACACGGGTTTCGGATGTGAACTTGCTTCGAAAAAAAAAAAAAAATTTAAATTTTTTTTCATATTCATTTGGATACAAATAAAATAAGGCTATTTGTAAAAAATTATATACATTCACACTTTCTAGCATCCTAAAATTGATGTGAACGTGAAAAAATTCATGTGAACATGCTTAGTTGTGAACACACGTTCACAACAGTACAGTTCATGTGAACACACACGTTTCACATAGTTCTAATGTGTGTTTATGTGTGATTTTTTGCAAGTAATATTGTATTGTTAATTTAATCATGATTATGAAAAAAAATTTCAAAAAAATGGTTTTAAGAGAGGTTTCTCCAGTACTCCACAAATCTAGTGGTACTCATTTGAACCCAAATCTTATTAGAATTCATCTCAAAACATAGATGACATCGAGATCTGATTCTTTATTATTAAATCTAATAAAGGAGGACCATTTAATTTTAAGAACTATAGTTAAGTATATTATTAGGTATTCGAATCTTACTTTTACAAGGCAAGTGATAGGCCTTTAATGCCATTTATTAGCCCAGAAGCTACTTAAATGCTTAATTATTTTGTTGGGAAGACAAGAATTTTTAATTAAAAGGCTATAGAATAATTAATTAATATATTACCATAACATCAACAAAATTAAATAAAGAAATTCAAATTTTCAAAAATTTAAAACTGATACATAGCGACAGACTAGAACTTTATTGAGCACCGTAACTAAGATTTGTTAAATTAAACCCGAGATGGGTTAAAAGTCAAGACGACGACAAAGTGGAACTACTACCGGCCGTGAACTAGTGGACTAACGGCGGCATCCTTGCAAGGACTAGGCGGCAAGCTATTCCTTCGTGAAGCTACAAGTCGCTGTACAAAGCTTTCGATTCGTTGTCCGTTAGTCTCCGTTAGTAACCGTTTAGCGCCAAACGGCAATGATTCAATTCCTCTCTCCATTAACACCTCCTCCATTGTCGGTCCCACGCTTCCCTTCTTGTAACAGTTGGACTGCAAAATCTCAACGACGTCAGTTACGCCATCGATCATCAAATAACAGAAAATTCTCTTCAGAAAAAAAAAGTTACCTGAATTCTGACGTAATCATTGTGGTTCCAGCAGAAAGCGTTGCCTAACATTTGGTCAACGGTCTCTGATACACCGTCGAGAACAACGTCTACGACGTATGATGCAATGCATTGTCCGTGACGGTTGAGATTTCGCTGCGGCGAAATGCTTAACGGACCGTTACCAATCGAAATGACAACGAGGTCCTCAACGCCGGTAAGTGACGGAAAATCGCGTTTATTGTGCAAAGCGTGAGTCACGGCGATGGCGGTTGGATTGTTCATCACTAAACCGCCGTCCATAGATAAACAAGTGGTTTTTCCGTCAACGGATGTGAGCGGAAAAGGCTTGAGCATGGACGGATCAGCTGAGGTGGCACGGATTACTTTCCAGAGCTCAAAGTCGTAGCTAGCCGTTTCGGAAGCGTCGGCTCGCGAGAAAACAAAGGGGGCAGAACTGTTGAGATCAAAACAGGGGACAAGAAGAGGCTTACATGTATCCTTAAGCGTCAACACCTTTCCGTCGTCTCTGGTTAAAACCTCCTTCAAAACCTTATCCATGCACTTACCGGAAAACATCCGTTTCCTACGGAAAACGCCTACAGTTTTCACTTTGTACAGTTCCTTCTGCCTGTCATTCACAAATTTAACCGCCTTCCTGGCGGTAAACAACGGACGGCCGTTACCGTCATCGGCGTTAATCAGTACAGCGAGAAGCGCACCAATGCCAGTTCCGGCAATTATGTCGAAGAAATCGACTATTCGAGCATTTGAATCGCCGGTTTTCGCCTGGATCTGATCTTCGAGGTGGATTAGTGAGGCTCCTGAGACAATGCCTGTGGTTCCACCGCCATCAATGCTGAGGACTCGCGTCTTCTTGCTTCCTTCACAGTGAGACAGCCACTTCTTCTCAAGCTTTGAAAATATCTCCAACGTAACCTTACTGATCTCCACCGCCATTTTGACTCGTATGACTAATATGCCTCGAATCGGAGCCAAATCGTAGAATCAAAATCCGTGCCAAGAGAAACTCACGATTTCTTTCTGAGAGACATAAATGGTGTGAGAATTAAGATCGATCGAAACAATGTCACACTTTTGTGTGTGGAGGGATAAATATATGGAGCGAAGGTGGTGGGAAGTTGTATTTATATAAAGGGGGTGATATTACGGTGTTTGGTGGTGTAGGTGATAATTATGTACTCTCGGCAATATTTATTTTGTTTACCTTGTTTTGGGCATATAGTACATCCTATCACTGTCTCATCGCACGTGAGAATTGCGTGGAATTTCACATGTAATTAAATTAATTATTATTTTTCTTAATTTCAAGTTGGAGTTTAACTTACTAATACTCAAACAGTCATAAACCCCAATTAACTAATTAAGTTCAAAAGTTTCAAAGTTTAACCCTAACATTATAATTAATTATAAATTTTGAATTTCAAAATCCTTCAAACTCGAGAGTTGTGTCCATCCTTAAACTCTTCTATCAGTTTGATTAAATCATGTTGATCATTCAAATATTATTTTATAATTTTTACACATGTTTAATTTTACTTGTTAACATATAATGCATTTTTCATAGACGCCTCAAATTATCATTGAAAATTCAGAATAGTAGCGGGTTGTTGTACATCTTATTAGTGGTCTAAATTATTATTGGATTTTGAAAACCAAACCGATATTGTATCAGTACCGAAATTCTATAATCAGTTTGGTACTTGATACTAATATTATGTCTAAAAAAATTCAGTAGCATTTGGTTCGGTATCGATATATGATCAATTAAAATAATATATAATTATGATTGACATTTGTTATTTTTATTCTCTCTCTCTCTATATATATAGGAAGGATTATTAAAGTTTCTACAGACGGTCTTCTGTTGGCAATTGAATCAACTCTTATTGTGGAGTAGACGGTCTTCTTGGTGAGCGGATCATCTTAATCCTATAACAAATAAGGACATTTACACCACCTGTTATGCAAGGCTATCAATAAACACATATATTTGTTAAACAATTGTCTTCCTTATTGTCTAGCCATTTTGTTGATAACTAATAATTGTTCAAGTCACACTGTAGGCGATATGAATATTATATCGAATAGCTATTATCAAGTTTTTTTAATTGTATCTCCAATAGCTATTAATCAAACATTCAATCACATTTGTTTCCATCATTTTTTAGAATCATTTACTGATGAATGAATGAAAAACAGACGGTATTATTCAAGTTTTAACAATTTATTGATTTCTAAACAATGTTTGCATGGGAGGGCATAAGACATTGGTATGTACTATGTAGTATATAAAAAGGCTGCATTGTTCAAGTTTAGGCTTTCTATTTGTTGCACAAAGGCACAAAATATGTACCATTTTTCCTCAATATTAGATAGCCTTTTGTTTTATGTATTTTGTCATATTCAAATGTCCCTTTTAGACAAATTTAAGATGTATTTTTTTTTTTTTTTTGAAAAATAACATATACTACGTCTATTTAACCTAAACTAACACCTATGTCTCCATCAGATAAATTTAAGATGCTACTTGTATCAATAATCACGTATTTTTACTCATATTTCAATACGAAGCATTGTTTGGTAGAGTTTTAGTCCAACAATTAACATGCCTTATACCCCTTATCCACCGGAGGAGAATCAAGGTCATGGACTCAAATAATCTTGATATATTTTTTTTTCATGTATTATATGCATCGTCAAAAACTTCTATTCCTAAATTTTTTATAAAATAATTTGCTCTGTTTTTTGGCAATGAGTATTGTTTTTCAAGTAACTTTTAATAAAGTGGGCTTAATATGTGTGACTTTTTTTATAACTTTTGTAGTAGTACAATGACTTTTAAAATCTGGATCTGATATTTTAATTAACTTTTATATCAAATATATATAAATATTAAGAAATTTAAAAATTATATGAATTAAATAATTTGTTATCCATTAAAAAAATTAAATAATTACAAACCTAGGTTCGGCTATGATGCAGTTTAGGCGTTTAGCACTTGGCTATTTGGGCCTTTGTCTTCTAAAGTGTAACCTTTTTAAATTTGTGAATGTTAAATTCGTTATTGAGGAAGTAAGATTCACAATTTAATTTAAATAAATATGTATTATTTTTTGATACAAAGATATATACTTCGAATGTTTGATTGTTATCCATAATTTCACAAACAAATGCATTGTAAAAAGAATATCACCTTTACTATCGAAAAACCGAAAACATACAATCGTATAATAACATTTGAAATGCTTCAAACAAACTTTTGTACAAATTATAATGTCGAGCTATAATGGATATTGATGTTTTGATATATTTCATACTTTGTTCTTAATTTATATTGTGCAGTTTTATTTAACATTTGTTGTTTTGATTAAAATTTATCTGAACATTATTTTGAAATGTCAATATATTAATGATAATTATAAACACCAAATCCTCTTCACAGGACTTGAAGCAAACAAACCAAAAGAAACTAAACCTCAACCAATAGACAACCACCAAGGTTAATTAACCAGTTTACTAAATAACTGTAAATCATTCTTAAAGTGTAGGTGTGAGATTTGGTCATCACCCTTAAGGTGTATGTATAACAAAAAAAAAAAAAAAAGATGCTAACTACTAACCACTAACATTAGTCATTCAAAAAAAAATTGTAACTCATAATACTAAATGGTATGTAAGATAAGATCGTAAATTTGTAATGATAAATTTCCATCGTTTAGACTATGTATCGATGATAACATACATTTTGGAATTATTGTGTGCATCATTGAACGCATGAACGTGCAGACGTAAACATGTAGTGTAAATTTTGTTAAATCTTTTTTTTTTTTTATATATGCATGTTGACATTAGAAATATAAACTACTAGTAAAGATCACACACATTCATAGCTCTTATCTCCAAAAAATTCATGTGAACATGAATAAATAAATACGAACATAGGTACCGTGAACATATGTTTGCAATAGTATTATTTATCTGAACATGCATGTTTCACATAGTTCTAATGTGTTTTTTATGAAAAATTTACAAATAGTTTTGCATTATTAATTTAAACATGTTTTTAAAATCATTTAAAAATTTGTTTTAACGATGGTACCTTTGGTATTCTACAGACTAGTGATACTCATTGAACCATTCTGGCCTTCCCCCACACACAAAGTAAAACAACGAAATGCTATTGAAGGGTAACTCATTTCCTAAATTACATAAATTAATAATAATTGCGTCAAGACGGTTTTGAGGTGTCAATATGATCAAGAACGTCATATGCACAAGCATAGATGTGGAAGAGTTCAACTCGTGAAGTATATTGTCCCTCCTCATGATAGAGAAGAATAGGTGATATCGTCCAATTTGTACATATTTTATCGGACGATATCTCGTGTTTTGCATAGCTTTTTGGTTGTTATTGTTCTCAAACTCGATCTTATAGGCACATGTTGTCATTTCAGGTGTTTGTTGAGTAAATAGAAGTGGAAGGAGCTGAAACAACAAGAACTCGGCGAGTTCAGACACCTACTCGGCGAGTTCACATCAAAACAGAAAGTCTGACCTGCTCCTGAACTCGGGGAGTTCCTCCTGAACTCGGGGAGTTCCCCCTGAACTCGGGGAGTTCCACCTGAACTCGGGGAGTTCCTCCTGAACTCGATCAAATGAGGAGTCTACAACTCATGAACTCGGAGAGTTCCTTCATGAACTCGGCGAGTTCTCCCTCCTGGAGATCAAATCATAAGCTGACAACTCATGAACTCGGGGAGTTCAAACCTTGAACTCGGCGAGTTCTCCCCAGCCTATAAAAGGAGAATTCTGCTCATTTTTGAAGGGGGACGAATTTTTATCATAAAAACACACACATTCTGATTTCGAGAGGAAGAAGGAAGGCAAGGGAGGAGATTATTTTGGAGTTTTGACATAGTGGATTGCATCTTCATCATCACATACATCATTAGGGGAGTTATTCTTATACCTTAATTTATCTTAATGTGTAGAATTCTTTCTTATATTGAGATGGTGTTTTACTCCATTAGCATGGAGTAGTTTTGCTATGTAATCATTTGGGTAGCAAACTCTAGACATTGGATGATTTATATTTGTATGTAATCGGATAATATGTCATAGTTTGCTTACTTTGAATGAAAATCTTGTTGTATCGTTTAGACTTGTTAAACTTGCTATGAATGCTTTATTATGTCCATAACGAGAGTTCAAGATAGTTAGTATTCATTTTCGATGATCCAAATATCTTGGTGTCTTTGAACCTTTCTACTAGAGATTGTGAAAGAGTATGTTTAAAAAGGGTTTTCATAACAATGAGAGGGGATTTATGTTTTTATGAGAATATAGCATGAATTTTATGATTCGGTGTCAATCGAATCACCTTTCAAAGTTCGTAAATTTAATGTGAGCATTCGGTTTTGCATGACTTAAGTTCTGAACATGTAAAAGAGATTTGCGTGTTCAATTCGTGAGTTATGAGATTATTGTGCTATAACGAGAGATCCGCATAGCTAAATTTTCATTGCTTACATTATGAGTCAATATTGTTTTCATGTATAAGAGATTTGAGTGATCACGATATTGGCTATCATGATTAAATAATTCAACCAGAGCTTAGAGATTTGTGTGGTTGTTTCGTTAAAAATCATGTCGACATATTATCCAATCTGCGCTTTCAATTATTCATCCGTTGTTTAGGGGGAGTGATCCCATTTGGTTACATATTCCCCCTTGTCAGAAATCCAAGTCATTAATCTCCTTTCCTGCTCGTGTGTGTTATTGCGATAGATCTTTTGTCTGCATTTATCTTATATGCATTTTAAATTAATTTCAACCATAGCTAACCATTAACTGACGGTTCCTATCATCATTACACCAATTGTCCCTAAGTTCGACAACCCGGACTTACCTAAGCTATGCTAGTAAACGATAGGTAATACTTGTCAATTTGTCCGCTAGTTTTAGTTTATTTATATCCGTTTCATAATTAAGATAAAGGTGTGCTAGCGGCACACCAATAGGAATGAGGTTTTTGATGTTGGATTGTTGATTAGGCAAAGGCGGGTTGAAAAAGGATCCTTGGATGGTCTCTGGTACCATGAAGGGTTTATTTGATAAAAATTAGTTGGAGTTGAAAAATATAAAATGATATAAAATTACACATAAATGAATAAACTAAAGTAGAATTATAATTAATTAAGTTTATTTTGGTAATTTTCTTTGTAATAATCTCAAGTTGATTGATTAACTTATGGTTTTAATAACCTCCTAGAAAAATCATCCAAAACAAAATTTTGGATAGAAAGTAGTTAAAACTTTTGAAAATCATAAGTTTAAGCTTCTATAAGTTTTTACAATTTGTATGCCAAACAGACCCAAATTTTCATATTCTTCTTTGTAGGGTGTGCACGGTTCAGTTCGGTTAGTAGTTTTAATGTAAACTGCGTTTTCGGTTACCCGTGTTTCGGTTTATGATTACCCGTTATATGCTTAAAAGCAAATAAAAATTACAGAAATATATATTTTTAAACACGAATTATTTGTAAGTACAAAGTCATAGTAAACGTACTATTTGATGATAAAGCTTAAAAGTTACACTAAATGTATTTAATAAAAAAATTAAAATGAAAAAAATGAATTCATAAACCGTCCTGTGATGATTCGGTTTCGGTTTTCCGGTTTCTTATCAAGTGTGCGGTTTAAGCGGTTCGGCTCGGTTTTTCGGGTTTCCGGTTTTGTTTGAAACTAGTATTTTATCCGTGCAGTGTCCGGTTTGTTTCGTTTAAAACTTTAGAAAAAAAGGATTAATTAAATACTAGCTTAATTATTAAGGATATTTATCTACAGATTGCATGCATGTTATGTACTAGGCACATAGATATATCATTTGGAATCAGTGTGTGTTGTAAAATCTTTTAATATTTAAACATGTACAGTAAATCAATGTTTTATCAATGGTAAACCGGTTATTAATCCTACATGGACAGATAAATAACCTACGTGAAATAAATTTTAATTGTTGAAACCAGTTGCCAAGTATTACACATCATTTAAACCCCGTTAATAATTTTTAATTGTAATTTTAAACGGGATGACATCATCAACGGGGGGTTTAAATGATGTGTAATACTTGGCAACCGGTTTCAACAATTAAAAAATTATTCCACGTAGGATTAATAACCGGTTTCAACTGGTTATCTCATTGATAAAACCTTGATTTACTGATTTTTAGTTAGTTCATGGTTTTCTATGCAACAAAAAATATTTTATGGTTATAATGACAAAAAACTGACAAGTTAAAGGTTTTTTGAGCAATTATCCCTTATTATTATTATTAGTTATCGACTACACGAGAAACCATCACAATTATATTACCATTTGCACCCTTTTAGCACACTAAAAGCATGTTGTAAAATTAAAAATACATGAACTCATGAAGCATAATTTATGTGACACAAACGCGTTACATGCGTTAGTACATGCTATATATTAAAATAATAATAATTCATTAACCACAACTAATTAACAAAACACACATGCCATGCATGAAAAATACTAAATGCCCACAAAAACTAGTTTAAAAAGATTCTCATATTCAATTACAAGATCCAATTGCCTACATTTTTATTACTAAACTTAAACATGATGAAGGACCACAAGCCCACTTATGGTCACACAAATTGTGCTCATAACCAACAACCACTTGGTATCATGTGACACAAATGTTGCTGCGTTTTCCACCGGGCTAGGTGCCGCTGCTGCATCGGAGGGGCTTGGGCTGGGTGTAGGGATAGGCGATTGAGAGGATGCCGGGTGATCAGATGATTTAAGGACCCTGACATCAAGTTTTTGGCCGGCTTCGCAGTGACCAGAAATGTTGGAAGTGAAGTAGTAGTGGCCCGGTGACTTGATGGTGAATGAATCATTACCGGAGTTAAAAGTTGTTATCACAGATGAGGTGTTGCATGATCGGAAATGGTTGTGTGTCACTTGTATTACATTGTCATTCGTTGCGTTGTACTGGAACACTGTATCATCATACAACAATATAATTTGATTATTAGAGCCCGTTAGTAAACCGAGTTTTTAAAAATTGAAAAACCGGGTTCTATTATCCAAATTTCATTAAAACAAATAGGAAAAGTTAAATTGAGGATTTTTACGAAAAAAAATAACATGAAAGGATAAAAATACAAAATATATGAAAAAATATTACTTTTTCCCGTAATAACCATAAAAAAATAAATAATAATAAACAGGTATAAATGGGGGAAGTCCTTTTTATGGTTTCTCTTTATATGCACATGTACTTTTTTTCCCCCACTTTATCAACAATAAATGCTTGTGTAACTAAATCTATCAATACGAGATAGTTTATTTCTAATGAGAAAATTATTGATCTCCGCAAATCTTTCAACCATAGAACTTAAGCTAAAACTTTGAAGGGTTTAATATGAAAAAAAATCAACATATTTTTTATGATTTTTACGAGTTAGTCCTTCCGTATTATTTTTTCCTAAGAAAGTTTTCAAGTTATTGTTTTCAATCTGGTTTACGAAAAAAAAATTGTTTTTTTTTCAAAAATCAACCGTGATCTTTTTCCACAAAAAACCAACATGTTTTTACTATTTTTCTCCGAAAAGTTCACAAACTTGTAGAATTTTTTGAAAAAATAAAGAATATTCCAAAAATCACAAACAAATATATTACTTAAGGATTTTATTTGTAAAAAATAACACGGAGGAACTAAACCGCAAAAACATGAAAATCATGTTGATTTTTTTCATATTAGTTAAACCCAAACTTGAAAAACCAATACCCAATTGAAAAAAAAAACTCAAACGAAAGACGATGGTTAAAAAATAAAACTAAAAATTAAGCGGAATAAAAATGGATACTCACAAAGAACATCATGAACATGAAAATTCTTAGAAGATGCCCAATCTGAATAACTAAAGTTGGAATTAGCGGTCCAAAGAGCAGAATCACCAACCCTATATACTTCTCCCGCAACCTTTATGGGCCTTGGACCGAACTCCATCGTCATTAATAGACACAACATCGTTATTGTTGTTGTTAATTTATTAGCTAACAAATCCATGCCTACCATCATTCTCTTATATATCTATATATGCAAGAGAGAAATAAAATAAAATTGATTTGAAGAAAATGAAACAATTGATTGTGAGCGGATCGTCGAGTCCAATCCTACAATTTATGCAATCGTATTGTCACATTGTTTACATGATATTTTTTGTACTTATGTTTATGTGTTTTATTCTTTTTCTTAGCTGTCCCTTTTTTCACATGATATTTGTATTTTCATGTGAGATATATTGATAGAATATGCAAGGGTTGTTTTTTTATACAGTTTCCAATGAAGTTTACAATTACTCTAACAACAATTTACCTTTTTAATTTAAGGTTCATTATGAAAAAAAACTAACATTTTTCACGTTTTCGTCCATTCATGTTATTTTTTTTCTTTAAAAAATCTCAAATTATTTTTTCATTTTGATTTAGTGAAATTTGGACATTATAAACCGGTTTAGATCCCGGTTATGATTTGTGAACTGGGTTTTTAAAAACTGAAAAACCGGGTTCTAATGTCCAAATTTCACTAAACCAAAAAGAACAAAATAACTTGAGGTTTTTTTATAGAAAAAAAATAATATGGAGGGACTAAAACGCAAAAAAAAACGTGAAAACGTGTTGGTTTTTTTCATAATAACCCCTTTAATTTACTGTAAGTATGGCCGTGGAATACGATACTATGGGATGTCAAAGGAGTGTTTGGATTTGCGTTTGAAAAATTGTTGTAGCAATTTGAAAATTAATAATTAGATAATAATCGTAACAAAAAATGTTGTGTTTGGTTAAAATCTAATGTTTGCTATCATAATTATCGACTACTCAGTTTTTAATGTTTGGATTTGCGTTTTAACTTGTAAAATGATTAAAAATCTCTTAAAAATGCAAATAAGCTACATTTATACCTTATGAAAAAAGTATTGTAGTATTAAACTTTAAACGCAAATAATCATTTATTAATGTATGCAATCCAAACACTTTAAACCAGTTATTTCTGTTATTGTAACGTAATAAGCTAGTAATTTCATTAATAACAAAAAACCAAAGACGCTCAAAATAGGGATCACATCTATGACAAAAAATAAAAAATAAAAACCATCACATAATGAAACCTGATTATCGATTGGATATTTGCTTTTTTAGTTTATTTATGCTTAACATTATAATAACCAAATCAACAAAAAAAGCCATTAGTATCACTTTATTAATTGATTCATGAATCGTAAATTATATTGAACTTACCCGGCCATAAATTAATGCAACCAAACATCGATTTAAAGTGTGAATCAATAACGAGGACTTGACGTTTCGGGAGTCATCAATGACAATCATAATTATAATTGTCGATTAAGTGTTTGATTGAAAATCATAATGCAATATTTCGTGGTTCTCACAAAACACATGTTTCTACATCGATCCTGATCCTAATTCTTTGACGACACAGTAGTAACATGTTCAATAATAAACGCATAATAAGCTGCTGTTTGGTTGGCAGAAAATTCAAAAGGAATTGTATTTTATCAAGCATTGAAATGTGTCACGAACGAGAATTGAAACTCGAAGATTTTTGGTTGGTTAAAAATGAAATTGGAATCAATTCCATGTTTTCTTTAGTTCATAAATATGTCAAATATTATCCTTTTGATTTTTTAATTATTATTTTCTTAATGCTTTATATAGTTAGGTCGGATAGTGTTGGGATGGGTCGATAAGTATGATAATGCGGGGTGGGATGCGTAAGGTGCATTTGATAAGGTAGGTTCGGGATGGTAGGATAAGTATTGTTGGGTAGAGTAGTGGAGGATGGGATGGGATGGGGTGAGAAGGGTAAGTATGGTAGGATAAAGATGAGCGGATAAGAGTACGGGTGTAAACGAGATGAGACAACTCATGAGCTACTCGAGATCAACTCATTAAAGACTCGGAATCGACTCATTAAAGACCCGAAATCGACTCGCTGTTAATCGAGCTGAGCTCTAGCTCGAGCAACTCGAGTAGTAATCGAGTTAAACCCCGAGTATTAAAATAACTTACTCGATAGGCTTGCGAGCCTAATCGAACTTAAGTTTACATGTTTACATTTTTACCTTTCAACTTTGTAAAAATATATTTTTTCACTATTATATAAATCAAAATATCTAACTTTAAACCTAAAATTACATCCATACTTTAACAATCCTAAACAATTTCTAAATTGATTATAACCGATCGACTATCATTTTATCGTACAACTTAATTCAAGCTTTTATTTATTCAGTAACTTTACAAGATCTAAAATTACTGGAGAAAAAAAGTAAAAGTATCCATTTCAAATCATAAAATGTCAAATTGTTAAGTATTTAGATAAAACTATATCATTCTGATCATTTGATATGCATCAAGAAGGATACTTAATGCTATATTAATTGTAATAGAATAGTCAGAATAAAAGTGAGATTACGAGAAAACTTGATATAAAAATATTTGTAACAGAATAGTATAAATAAATGATAATTTTGCAGCGTAACCCTTATTTTATAAATAATCAAATTTGGTGATGTGATTATTTATACGCATAGATGCGTCCGTCTAGATTTTTTAGTGATGTATGATAAATCAATAGATTTCCAGGTAAATAGGCAAATTACGTTGCATGTTTGTGTAATAAGTTTAAATGTTATTGTATAAATCGTGTTAAATATGATTTCATTGCATTATTTCGTAAAAACTGTAAAACGTTGTTGCATTTTTTGATAGCATGTTCAGACATTATTTGCATAAATTGTGTTTAAAAAATCATTTCATTTTATAAGTTGATAAAAGATGAAAACGTCGTTACATAAATACGGGAGTTAACCCAAAAATAAAGAAACTAAAATTAATTACTACCTAATTACTAAATATATAGATTGTTGATTTACATACAAAAGTAAATTGCTAAGAACTTGCTATAATCTAGTTTGTTTCTTCTACTTATCTCACATTGATTGACAAAGAAAGCATTACAATGTTTTTGAAAAGAACGAAATTTGTCAAAGGAATGAAAAGCTGAAAAGAATCGAATGAAATTAAATTTCATTTCATTCTTTGATGTTTAGTTGGCAGGAATGAAATAAAATGAAATTAAACTTTATTCCTTGTTATATTTTTCTATTTAGTTTGTAAAGTGGAATGAGATGGGTGGGCGTACAATATGTGGGGTAAGATTGTGTGGAGTAGAAATTGATCGGTCTCCTAAACCCAAGACAAAAAATGACCGGTCTATTCATTCTCCACTTGTCGACGACCTCATATTTAATTCAACCGATTCCTTCCTATGTGTACCTGTTGTTTGATTTAGATATGTATGATCTAACCCATCTTAATGGTTGTTCGATTAAGATTTGTATGATTCAAACCATATGTGTATATATATATATATATATATATATATATATATATATATATATATATATATATATATATATATATATATATATATATATATTAAGAATATAGTGAAGTAATGGTGTAGGTCAACATATATGAGAGGTAATTATAATTAGATTGATATAGGCATAATAAAAATTTTTACAAGCATATGTGTGTTAAATAAGGTTTGTCTTTTTTAAGGGAGTGATATTTTGGTGATTTAATAAATGAGAGAATTTAAACATTTTTGAAATTTTAAATTATTTAGTTAGACATATGGACATACATAAGAGTTTAAAAGTAATAAGAAAATTATCCTGGTTATATCGAATGTATTTTTCCTATACAAACAAAAAGAAATTGAAAAGAAGCGAATTGAAGCGGCCATTTTATTTCCCATGAGAAAGGAAATAAAGAAAAAAGTCCAGCCCATGTTAGGATGTTTGGGCCTCTTAGGGTCATACCAAGAAAGAAGAAATTTGTAAACAGTAAATTTTTTATAACTATAATCAACGTTGTCAAGATCGAGATTTTAGTTAGGATTGTTTTTGTCATTGCAAGATCGGGATCGTAGGATCGGATTGGGATCGTAAGATCCTACCGAAATTAAATATTATATATCACAGTATTGTATCATAAACAAAAGAGAGTCGTTTCCTATCCATTTTTTCAAGGCACGAATATAGTGCCGCTTTGATAAAATAAGAATCACAATCATTAGCAGGACTATATTGGTACATTTGATACAAAAAATATGCAGCCAAATGGAGGGGCCTAACGATCCTACGATCTTACTAACGATCCTACGAAAACAAACCGTATGTAGGATCGGATCGTCGTGCGATCTTACTAACGATCCTACGATTTTGCTTACGATTCTACCCAAAATCGATCCTACTAGCGATCCTGATCGAAATCCACTTGTAGGATCGTACGATTCTACAATTTAAATCGTGATTTCAATAATCTTGTCTATGATAATCTATATTCTATTTACTCTATTTGACATCTATTTAGAATATCAATTGACATAATTTGAATACGAAATGTGTAATAATCCATGATTTCGTTAAAATATAATTAAATCAATTTAGAAAAAAAATGTCCGACTATCATCCTGAATTTCTATTTTAAATTTGAGTCTCTACAACTCATATCATTTATTAACTTGTTATCAAACCTTCTTAGCTTTTATAATTTTTTTCTTTGTTACTATTTAATTTTTAGTCATGTAATTTACTAAAGGGCAGGGGTCCTGTTCAAGCATTGGTGCAGAACGGGAAGCTGGCTTAGTCGATTACCATTCTTGTAATGAAGTGTGGTTTATATATTTAATAATCTATTTAGCAGTATAATATTATTAATTTATTTGTTTATTCTATAATAATTTTTTAAATTTATATAAAGTTTAGAAAAATCATTTATTTAAATATATCGCATAGTACAAGTAATAAACGAGTTTTATATAAAATAACTATTTTTTTATTAGCAGTTTTATTATATTTATGTTCTATTGTCTATTTGTCTTGTCTCCAAACAAAGGTAATATATAAAAATTGTTTTGGTATGTACAAATGAAAATAGTTCCTTAACCCTCTTATCCACAAAAATAAATCTCCGTCCGTCCGACCGACCACCATTTTCCCTCTTTTCTTCGTTTCATCTGAATACTATATTATAGAACTATAATCCAAAACCCCCCAACGATTTTGAACCTTCATTTTCAGATAAAAATGGCGATGTCGTCGTTAGCATCATCCGTGCGTTACAGTTACCAACGGCCCAGAATTACCCCTCCAAAAACACTCCTCTCTCTTCAAGGTCTAATCCTTTTCTTACTCTCTATTTTTCTTTTGCAGTTATCATCAACTGAATTTGTGAAATTCTCTATGCGATTTTGTTTCAGGAAATTTCTTGTCATTGAGTTATTCTGCGAATAATTTGAAATTGAAAGCCAAGAATGCCCTTGTTGTTAAAGGCTTGCCACAAAAGAGGCAAGTTTATCGCCAATTTGGATTTTGGCACTTTTTTCCCTACCTACTTGTGATTGCTTTCATAGTTAAGTTCATGAGGTTACTTACATTTATGAACCATTGATAGTGAGTGGGCTACTAACTACACATCACCATTGTTTAACTTTATTTAGTTGGTGTTTTATTTTCCTATGAGTTTGATTAGTTGGTGTTTGGTTTTAACGAAACTACTCTAAACCTAAGCCCTGATGGGTTCTACACGGCCTACATTAGGTTTGATATGGAGAACTCTTAAAAAATATGGGTTTTGTTTCAATATTAGAATTTAGAAACTCAAACCGGTTAATCAAACACCCTGTTGGGGATCAAACCTTTTCAATTATTCCCGAACCCATTAATAGGGGTGGCAATCGGGCCGAACAGTTAAATGGACCCATTATAAAAAATTAAGATAGAACATAACTTTTTTTTAAATATGAATATTTATAAAACGGTATATAAAAAAAACTGGTTTTTTAAAAAAATCACAGAATTAATTAAAATTGATGACTTTTGGTTGTCATCGCTTGAATGGGCTCAAATTGCCACCCCTAAATCAAACGTTTTTGTGTTGCTTTGGGGTTTTCATGTTTGGACGTGCGTATAAAGTGATTATCTGTTTTACGCGGTTGGAACTTCAGGTGTGATTGGATGTGCTTTTTGAAAATGATATGATTACTATGACATTAAGGTCAGTATGACTAACCATAAATTTAGACGGGGCAGTTTTTATCTGTGTCTCTTGGATTGTATGTGATTGACTTTGAAGTATAAACCCCCCTTACCGTGATTTTATTGACTTGGAGATTATTCGGGTTGCTTCGAGTTTGAGGTTTTATAGTACAAAAATCATGTTTCTGATCACATGTTATGTTGGTATTGTGATCTGCTTTTGTTTTCAGGAATGCAGCAATTATTAAGTGTGCCACCATAGAAGAAATTGAGGCTGAGAAATCTTTGATCGAAAAAAGTGTTGTAAGTTAATTAACAATGGATTCACTTTTCTTGTTTTTTTTTTGGGGGGTAAGTTTTAACGATTTTGTTGAAATATGTTCTTTCATTAGTAAGTATTGATTATTTTTGTTCCTTGGGATGCCTTTAGAAAGAAAGGATGGAAAAGGCCATTGACAGCATGCTATCAAATTTTAATTCCATAAGGACCGGACGATCAAATCCATCAATGCTTGATAAAGTTGAGGTTAGAGATGGCTGGCTGGCCCTTCTGATTTCAGTTTCGGTTGATATTACTGTGTTCTACCAATAAGTTCTAATAGTTTTGGGATATAATAATGGTCTTAATTTTTATGGGATTGGAATGGCTAAAGTGGAGGCAGAGGGCCAAGGGGGCTTGTTCTTAAATGTTAATTTTTAGCAACTACCTCAAATTTCCACTAAAGTCCTTGAACTTTTTCCATACATCTCAAGTCCTTAAACATTACTTTTAGTTCTACTTATGTGAATTGTGAAAATTGTTCACTTTAGTTTGGTTTAATGTGGTTTTTTTTAGCAAACAACTATCTTAGAAGTCCTCTAAGTATGTAATTTCATATAAATGGAACAAAAAACTAGAGTTGGGTACTTAATGAGGATAAAGAAGAGTTTAAGGACTTCAGGGGACATTTGATAGTTTGTTGATTATAATTATACATGTATTCCAATTTATGACTTTAATGTCTCTCTTTAGGTTGAGTACTACGGCTCACCTGTCGGTTTGAAGACCATAGCGCAAATCAGCACTCCCGATTCTAGTTCTCTTTTAGTGCAGCCTTATGACAAATCTAGGTACACGATCTTCTGTTTTTAAACATATCAAGACTTTTATGATGGTAAAAGTTATACTTTGATCTATATGAGTAGAGCAATGTTTTTAGAATCGACTATATTTTCTTCAATATCAACAGCATTAAAGATGCATAGTTTGACTGTTCCATGACCTAACCTCATTATGCAATTCGGTCAGTTAACTTTTTTTTGTAAGGTACCGAACCAAAATAGACCGCCAGCTTTTGCAAACCAAAGCTGAACTACATGACGTGGTTAAACCTTTTTCCGGTTTAAGGTTCAGTTCAATGGCGTTCTTGAACATCTCTAGTCTATGTTCTTACCATGCATATCCCTTTTTTTTCCAGCTTAAAAGCTATTGAGAAAGCCATAGTCAACTCCGATCTTGGTATGACTCCGAGTAACGATGGTGAAGTGATACGATTATCCCTTCCACAACTTACCGCGGAAAGGAGAAAGGTGGTTCCTTTATGACACATTTACACCTGTAATCAAGTGTTTTTTTCCTGGCAACATGCTTTTGAATCTTTATAGTTTAATCATGCTTTTGATTACAGGAGTTGTCGAAAATTGTTGCGAAGCAGGCTGAGGAAGGGAAGGTTGGTGTTAGTAGGCAGTATGAATGTTTTGTTTCTGTTCAAATTCTTATCGACCCGTATTGATGTAGGTAGCAATCAGAAACATTAGAAGAGATGCAATTAAATCGTATGAAAAACTTGAAAAGGTTCAAACTATAAACTTCTTCTGTTTCTTACGTGTGCAAAGTTTTCCTTTGGGATCCACATTTCAACTATCATTGTTATGCTGTACAGGAGAAGAAACTCTCAGAAGACAATGTAAAGGATTTGTCCGCTGATCTCCAGGTATTAGGTTTTGTGCATATATCGAATCGGATCCAGATATCCTTTATATCAGCTAAAAAGTTCACTCTTTTCTGAGGCATGAGTGAAAACTTAAATAGTATCTCCAATTCATCATTCCAGGAGATGCAGGAGTAGGCCTACTTCACATCTAAGTATACCTTGTAAAATAGATGGGTTGGGTATCGGGTAAATACTTTTGACGGAGGTTGGGTTGACATTCCATTTTTTTCTTCTTGTTCTAGTAATATTAAATATTTTTCGTAAATAACTCATGCAAAATATGATTACAAAAAACAAATGTCAAAATAATGATGCCTTTTAAACTGCTTGACCTGTTTTCTTTTTAGCTAAATTTCTTGATTCTACCCATTTGACCCCTGTTTTTTAGTTTAAATTTTAATTTACCTGTTTGACTTGTAGCAACAAAACATAATTGAAAACAGTCCATATACACATAAATGAGTTGAAATTGCCCCAAACTAGATGAAACCCAAATCAAATAAATTCGTGGAAAGTTAGTTGGTGTTTGTTTTTTAAGAGATTAAATGTCTGAAGTCTTTTTTATGACTGCAGTTAGAACAAATTATCTTTCCACGTGAAGATATAAGTGCTCTAAAAGAGCTTATATTTATTAATGGAGGCATTTAAAATATTAATTTGACATAAGTAAATAAAATTCACTTCTGAAAAGAAAATTGTAATCAGTTTGTAGATCTGCCATTATAGATTTTCTAGCTCTACCACTGACTACGAGCTTATAAGGCGTTGCTCATAATTAACGATAGAAACTAACATGGGACATGATCTACACGAATATCAGAAATTCAATTCTCATCCGTTTCTCTTGTAGAAAGTGACAGATGTGTACATGAAGAAGATCGACACCATTTTCAAACAGAAGGAGAAGGTATTTTATATACATGGCCATCACTAATCTCTCGTGTTTATTGGTCTGCTCGTGCCATATTTCCTGCTTGCTTAGATGGAAGTTAATGCATAAGATTTTGATACTTTGTATATGCTTTTAGGAACTGCTGACGGTATGATGACAACATGCGTTAAGTTACACGTGAGTGATGATCAATCTAAAACATCATGCATTTATTGTAATCGTTTTTGGCATTGAGTAGAGTCATCTGAATGTTGTGTACATTTTGTGAAAATGGGACAAATTTTTCTTAGAACTTTTTTTTTTGGATTGTTTGCTTGATTGTGGTGGAAATGCAAAAATAGTTACCAACTTTTACTGACACATTTTTGGGAATAATCTGAGTCCTGTGTTCTCAAAACTGATTTAAGGAAATGAAAAATGAGAAAGGGAAGGAAAGAAAAAAAAAGTTGGGATCTCTAAACTATTTTTCTTTCCATATTCCGAATCTGAAAAAAATGAGTAGTCAGTACTAAATATTGGTTCCGCGAATCTACATCAAATTTAGGTTCTATAACACAGACAAACACACGTTATCCTAAATAATTGAGAGAGTCCGAGTGCACCTCTTTATGAATTCATTTATAGATGTTTTTACATAAACATGTATAAGCCTAGATTATTAGACTTTTTATCAAATAATTATACCTTTTTATACATTAAGATTTGAAAAATAAATCTTGTGAATGACTAAAAAATAATGTGAATGATCATTCACAAAATTTTTAAGGACATTGGTGAATGTATCTGATTTTGCATATCATGTGTGTAACCTTCAGGCGCGCTCTAGTGGTACTTTTTGAACACACACATAGACACACACATATAACGATGATTAAAGGTAACTTAATTAAAAAAATAGGAAGAAAGTGATATAAATGACATAATGATGATATATTATGATATATTTGTATATTTTTCATTGTTCAAGTGCATAAACAATATGTTGGACTTTGGATGCGTTATTTCAGTGAAGAAGTACTTGAAAAGTGTAGAAAAATCATTTAGCTAATGTTTTGGATACGTTGTTTCAGTGAAGAAAATTTTGAAAAGTACAAAATATTAATTGAAAGAAGTTGAAATTGAAGCTTGTTGGGCTTTTATGCAGGCCGAGTGGTATAGCTTATGTCAATTTCCATCATTGGGCAAATGATGTATCCATTAGACTAGATGTGCACAAAAAATCCGGTTATCCGATTCCGATCCGAAACCGATCCGAAACCGGTTACAAAAAAAACGATCCGGTTTTTATCCAATCCTCAACCGGTTTTTAAGTTATTTGGGGCACCGGTTTTTTTACCGGATAGTTAACCGGATTTTTATAACCGGTTAAAAAACCGGTTTTTTACCGAAAAAAAACTGATTTTCGAGCAGCCGTTGAAGTATATTTTATGTATTTATAATCATATAGAATATAAAAATATAAATGACTGGAATAAAATATATGTGTTTAACTTATTTTATAATTATATATTTGAAAATTGTAATTATCTATCTATACTATTAAAAGAGTAACTATACTCATTTCTGGTGAAGCAACGTGTCGTCACTATGAATCGGCACGTGGCAGTTATAGATTTTAAAAAGAATAAAGAAATTTAAATCAAATCTAATATAATCCACTTTTATATTCAAATCAAATCAAACAAAATCTAATACTCTACTAACTTATTAATTATAAATCTATCCAAATCTAATATAATCCACTTTTAAATTCAAATCAAATCAACAAAATCTAATAATCTACTAACTTATTAATTATAAGATAATATAATAAAAGTTTAAGAAAATATATAAGAAAATAATTACTCTTCGTATATATTTAGAAATATACAAAATTAATAGGTGATAATAAATAATAATATCACCTTATATACTTTTGTTTAAAAAATAATATTTATATCTTTATCTTTATTTATTATATTTTATATATATTAAACATATCCGCGTAATACGCGGGTAATAAACTAGAAAACTATAAAAAAAGATGTTATAACTTTTCTTTTGTTAAACCCAAAAGAAAAGAAGTTCAAACAAAAAGAAAGGATCAATAAAAAAGAAAGCCCAAAAAAGCCAAAAAAAATATGGAAATTATATTAAAAAATCGGTTTTCGAAAAAATCCGGTTTTTTTTATAACCGGAACCGGTTATATAGGTTACAAAAATCTAGGCCGAAAACCGGTTATGATCCGGACCGGCTTTTAAAAAAACCGGTTTTTCTAGGACAAAAAAACCGGACCGGTTAAAATTCCATCCGGTTCAGTTACGATCCGGTCTTTGTGCACCTCTGCCATTAGCTATAATTTAGCCAATGTTTTGGGATAGCCAATCTGTCTTTTCTTTCTGAGTTTGGCAACTGTGGTCAGGGCCTTAAACAAGTTAAACTGAGTGCGAGTGTGAGTGTGAGTTTCATAGGGGTGTCAATTTTGGCCTATTCAAACAAACGAGTCAAACAGATTGACGACCAAAAGTTATAAATTTTACATTATTTTGAATTTTTTTTCAAAGAATAATTTGTTTAATACACCGTTTTATAAATATTCATTTTTAAAAATAATTATGTTATATCTTAGTTTTTTACTACAGTCAATTTAAACGTTCAACCCGTTTGGTCCATTGGGTCAGAATTCTCACCCATTGCTTGAGCTAAACCCGAGTATCTTAGACTAGACTCGAACTCGCAGCTACAAATGCTTCTATATACCTATAAGCATTTAATTTGATACCCATAGTCATTAGAACTCTTTTTTTGATATTTGACTCGAGCTGAAAATTCTATAAAAATCGTCTTGATACAGCTAGGACTCTAGCTACTCAATGAAATAGGGGGTACCAACTTATAGACAAGTTATTAGAGACATGGTTGTTTCATTTATGAAAAAGAATCATGGCCGGGGTGTGTGCCGCCGCGTGTGGAGGATGTAAATATGTGTAAGAAATATATTAAAAAAAAAGAGGATTGTGTGATTTTAAGATTTATTATAGTTTGAAATCATTCAAGAATAAAAACAATTTGGTGTAATATTTTGATTGGTTAAGGTCTTACAATAGCAACCTACTTTTGAAAATATATCGATATAGTACGTCTACTTTTTTAATTGTCTATATGGTACGTATACTTAATTTTTCTGTATCGATATGGTTATTCTACATAATAGAACCCGGTTTTTACATACGAAATAGTGTTTTAATAGTATGAAAAACAGGGGCCTATTACAAATACGGTCATATCGGTATGAAAAATTGAAGTACATGTACTATGTCGACATTTAAAAAAGTAGACGTACCATATTGATAAATTTTCAAAAGTAGTTTATATTGTGTGACTTTACCCCTATTTTGATTTTATAAAACTCGAATAATATGAAAATAAGAGAAATAAAACAAATAAAATCACGTCTGATAAGAATGGATTGGAATAATAACAAGCAAAATAAAATGGGAATCATTGATTAATGTAGTTGAAGTTACCCGAATGGGATGTGGATGAATGATATAGAGCCTAAAAAGAAAAGTTGAATGACTGCAAATAATTTAGTGTGTTGCCGTCACGTACAGGAAGAGTCGTAGAAGCTACATCGTCATAAATCATTTTTATTTATTTATTATTTTTAAATTTATTTATTTTAAAGAAGGCTAAATTTTAAATCATTCTTGTAAGAAGGGGTAAATTTCTTTTTAGAATTGTAAATTGAGTGCTCCAAGTTTCGATTAATTATATAATACATTTTTTTTACTCCTCATCCATCACTCATAGTCTCATACCGTCCAAGTCTTCTTTTATTTTATAATTCATCCTCGTAATAGTAGCTTAGCAATTGTGGACATGAAATCTATAATAATGGTTCAGAGTTCATACCCTACACATGTTCTTTAAATATGTATGATATTATTTACGACATTCACATTGGCCGTGGAATCATGGGTGGCTTTTAGGGTGTTCGGAAGGCTCGACCGCACATGACCTCCAATTTCGTAGGGCCTCACGATTATAATAAAAATCTAAATTTAGACCAATAAAAATTTTCTGTATGTGATATGTATATGTTTTGCACTTGTGCATCAGTGCGTTAAAATGGAATTCATGTCAAAAAAAATTTGATTCGTATTGTTTATTTTAATTTTTCACTAATCAGTTTTTTTTATTATTCACGAACTCGACTTTACATATTATAATTAAGTCTCAAAATGACAAATTTATTATTTTAAATATTTAGGAGACTATGTTGTAATAATAAGCACATGACCCCTAAAATTCATGAGACGGCCCTGCGTGGAACACTGGAACTGATCCAAAAGGATGAACTCCCCTTTTTAATTTTATATATTTAATTTGTTATGAAAATATATAGGGTATGTTTGGCAAAACCAGCTGTAGCTTTGTGTTTTTAAAAGAGGTAGAGCTTTAGTAGCTAAAGCTTTTTAGAGCTGGAGTTTTTAATTTTATAAATGTGTTTCGTAAAATTAAATGTAGCTGTAGTTTTTCTAAAGTGTATTTTACTCTTCTATTTTGTTTATATACTAGTTTATAACCCACGCATTACGTGGATATTTTTATATAAATTTATTTACATAAAATGTATATGAGTAAAAATAATAATTGTGTTTTTTTTATTATTTACAGATTAAAAAATAGAGTATATTTATCTTTTTTAAAAATATTAAATTGTATTTATCTTTTATTTTTTTATAAGTGGTAATTATCTTTTTGGTGAACGTAGAGGTGACACGTGACATTTAATGTTTTCCTTTATTATACATAATAATAATAATAATAATTTCCACAACTAATTCAAATTATTACATTTGGATCTAATTATGATTATTATGGATAATAATGATAGATATTTATTTTAGATAAACATTAATTTTAAATGTTACAAAATCTAATTTATTACTAATTAATTAATGAAAAAAATAAAGTCAAAATTTAATGCAATTAACTTAACGTGTTAAATTTGGAAAAAGATGTGGAAAAATAAAATTTTCTTTGTATTGTAGAAGTGACATATGACATGAATTGTTTTGTTTTATTACAATATGTTGGTTAATCAACCCATATATTACATAGGTTGATTTAGAAAATACATATTTTTTTTAATATTTAAATAAATTATTATAAAATTTATATATAATGAAAGTAAAAAAATTGAAAGCTAGTTAAATTAAATTTAAAAAAATACTTAGGTGTTTGGTATTAATTAAAAAAATATTATTATATTGTATTATTAAAAACAGATAATATGCGTTTGCAAAAAAGTTTCTTTTAATTTTTACAAAAATTTATCATATTCCCAATTGAAGTTTAACATTTGAATTTAACTATGATCATTAAGGATAATAATGACACATATTTATTTTTGATAAATATTAATTCATTAATGAAAAAATTAAAATCAAAATTTAATGTAATTAAGGTAATGTAGTAAATTTGGAAAATGAATTAAAATAATGGCATAGGTATAATTATTGATTTTAATTAAGGGTATAACAGATATTTCATAGATAATTATGAGTTGTTATTAATCTGGACCATTGATTTCTTTCTATTCAATGGTCCAGAAACTCCAAATGGTTTTCTTATTATACATAGTATAGATGTGGCGTGACAAAATACAAAATTAGATGTCATTAATTTATAAGATTTCTATTGTAACAAATACGATCCCTAATCAAAAAATCTAATCAAGATAAAGACTTTGGTTATTAATCCATTTATTTTTTATGAATTTAAATTACATGATGATGATATTAATTTTTTTTTATTTCATAAAAATAAAAACAGATGTATAGTCTCGTCGCAAGACACATAGAGAAATACATTTGAACCTATAGTACAATTTTGCCACTCCCAAAACCAAATAACTTGTATCATTTTGGCATTAAAGACGTATAATACCAACATACATTTTTAAATGTATCGATATTGGACATGAGTTTTTTCTTACCTGTAGTATATGTACTTTAATTTATTCTAACATGATACATTTTTACGTAAAGTCTGATTCTTAATACAAATAGAGTCCGGTTGTGTAGAATTTTAACATACTGAAATGGAAAATTAAAATAAATGTAATATATGAGTAAGAAAAAAAAATCATATACCTTTTCTATACGTTGGAAAAGTACGTTGGCGAACCGAAAAATCGGAGTAGACGGTTTGGGTTTGGATGTTCGTTCAAAACCGAACCGAACCGGATTTATAAATTAATTTATTTTTTAAAATATTTAAAATAATTTATTTTAAATTGTAATCTTCTATAAAACTTTTACTTTTTACATTAGTATTTACTATTTATTTGATAATTTAGTAGTTTTTTTAATATAGTTGTAGGTGTGCCGATATTTTGTTGCATTCTATAAAATATGTTCAATAATATCGTCAAAAGAAATGAAAATGGAATTAAAGTTAAGATACAACCCAAAAAACCGGGTTTAAAGATAAAAAATTCAACCCCAAAAACATGTTTTTAAACCCAAAAACCATTCCAAACTCATAAAAAAGAAAACAATAGGCTGTGGGTTCAACCCGGAAACCAAAAAACCAAACCGAAAAACCGAAACCGGACGGTTTCTAAAACTCAAAAACCGAAAAAAACGATTTGGGTTCAGTTTGGGTTAGAAACCGACTCAAACCGATCCATATCACTCCTAGTTTGTATTGTGCGACTTTAATCTTTTTAAAAGAATGAAAAAATGTTCAAAAAATAGGATCTTATCAATTTGGTCTTAGAAATATATATTTTCTATGATATTTTGTTCAATTAGATCGGCTATAGAATAGTAAAATCAAATTAAGGTGACCTAAGTGTGTTATCCGATCCACGTATGATATGTTCCTCTTGGGTCGTACTGATTTACGTTTAAGATTTTGTACGTGTTCGCCTAACATCTTGCTAGGTTAAATTATTTAATAAATTTCAATTTTTTTATAAAGCTAGAAGATATTATAAATAAATATTATATACATGAAATGCATATAAACTAAAGATTAAAACAAATAGATATTAATTATTTGAAAATAATATAAGAATAATATTATTATTTGTTTTGACAATTTAAAATCCTAAATGATTTAAGTCTGTTTATTACATTTCAAATTTAAGACCTTAAAACATCTAAAATAGGTCTATAAACTCCGTCTGAAATTACTTAATTCCTTTTAAATTAAATTAATATTTTATTTAATTAAAATCTTAAATTCAATTTAATTACATAAAATTATTTGTCAATTTAATTTAATTAAATATTGTTCAATTCACTTAACTAAATATCAAATTATTTTTATATGCTAGTTATATAAATTAATTAAATGTAATGTATAAATAATATAAATTATAAAACTTAATTAATAGTTTCAAATTTTCAAAATTTTAGAATATAAGGTCAGCTTTTATATTTCAGACGTGGTTTCAGATTTCAGACTTTAGAATCGAGGTTATCTTTTAAATTTCAGATGTGAATTTAGAGTTCAGACATTTAACCTCATAAAAAATAAATAATAACTTATTTTTCTAGCTTTATAAATAAATACGAACAGTAGTTAATTTTTATACTTTTTAGATTTTTTTATTATAAATTTTATTTGATATAATTTGATATTTTAATTTATACATAACATAATGTATAAATATTTGTTTATAAGAAATAAAAATATCGTAAATATTTCTTTACTAATTATTTTTTCTTGTCAAACATTTAATATTTTTGTATAATGTGTATTTATTTTTAAGATATTTTAATCTTTATATGTAGTAAACGAGAACACAAATTGTCACGTAGCACTCTCTCGATGAATCATTTTTTGACTTACCTTAATTTGGTGTATTTAATTTAAAGATATATTAAAGACTTTGATAAATCGATAATCTTCTTTAAACGTTAATAGATTTTTTGACTTACCTTAATTTGGTGTATAAACCTAAGTATACATAATAGATTTTTTTGAGTATGGGCATTGTACGGTTGTCCGTGTTAATTTTGCTCAGGGCTGACCTGTTTATAATTGCTAGTGTTTTTCTTGGCTAAGTAAATGTGTATAAATGCTCTATTTAGAAAATGAACGTCCACGGAGGAGGAGGATGAACAAACTGAAAATTAAAAAACTAACCATTTTTTGAAAGAAAAAAAAGTTAGACTTACCCTACTTCACAAAAAAAATTAGAAATAAAACTCTATAAACGAATGCTCCAGTCAGTTGATGCAGTGTTTCTAGGTCCAAAATGGCAACGACGTGTACGAATCTTTGATACTTGACACATATGGATGAACAAATTCACGCCTTTTTTATTATTATTAATTACTAACCCAAAATAATATTATTTATTAATTATTCATCATTTCAATTATTCCAATTTACATTTATTCTAACTCTTTGATTCAATATCACAAATCCCTCTTAGACTTTGTATGACTTGCCTAAACGAAATCCCAAGCAATGAAGATTGAATTTTAGTTATAAGTGTGTCTACTGTCTAGTGCCACGGACACGTACTTTTGTTTAGTGTCGGCTTAAAATCTGAGTTGTGAAATATTGAAATCCAATAAATTTTAGTTAAATATTTTTATAATCCAAGATTTTTAAATACAATATAAGTAAATTTCAACCGCTAAGAATTTCATTTACGAGTCAAATGGGACATTACATTCTCACGTTAAATGTTTATTTATATGACTAAGAGAGTAAGAGGCATACACCTACACATCTTTTTTTTTTTTTTAAACGGCTAAAGTTAGTGATTAGTGATTTACATTTTTTTTGTTAGACACCTTAAGGGTGATGACCAAACCTCACATCTCCACCTAATGAGAATCGCTCTTGGTAAGGCTCGAACTCGAGACCTTGGTCAAGGGGAAACTCCCCCATCTTTGGCGGACTTATTTTTTATTGGGAATCTGAAACTCATTTTTTATTGGAAATCTGAAACTTGAACATGATATAATTTGGAAATCTTCAAGTTGAGTAGGAGGGTATTTGGATTTGCGTACGAAAAAGTACTGCAACATTTTAAAATTTAATAATCAGATAATAATTGTAATAAAATGTGTTGCCGAAAATTTAGTGTTTGGTTTAACATCTGCTGTTTGTTATCACAATTATCAAATAAACAATTTTTATAGTGTTTGGATTTGCGTTTTAACTTGTAAAATGACCATATAATCACTTATTAAGCTACATTTTTTAACTTATGAAAAAATGTGATATAATTAAATCTCGCAAATAACCATTTATTAATGAATGCAATCCAAATATTTTAATCCAATTATTTACGTTATTGTAACGTAATAATCTAATAATCTATGTCATAACACAAAACCAAATGGTTAATTACGTTAAAATGTAATTTATCGTCACTGTTTTTTTAATTTGGGTAACATACTAATTTTTTTCTATTTAAGGTAACATACTTTCCAAATCAAATCAATCAAGGTAACCGTATCGGATTGAAAGGTAAAAATTACTATCATGACAGTTTCTTTATCCAGTTTTCAGTTTTTTTTAATTTCTAATATTGCTTAATTATTTTTAAATTTGCTCAAAATAGCAAGTTATCATCAAAAAATACTTTTAAATTGCACAAAATAGTGCACATCATCTAACAATTAAACTGTTATTTCTGTAAAAAAAATGCTAACCGGACAAATAAACTGTCACGTCAGTAATTTTTACCTTTCAATTCGATATGGTTACCTTGATTGACTTGATTTGGAGAGTATGTTACCTTGATTAGAAAAAAAATTAGTACGTTACCCAAATTGAAAAAAATGCGACAGTAAGTTACTTTTTTTGCATTTAACCAAACACCCGCTAATACATGAATGAGAAATCTTAAATTTAAAAAAACGGAGATGGAAAACACTTATATTTCCGATTCCAACCTCAAGTCCCATCCTATTTAACGTTTTAATATAAATTATTAAGTTTCAAAATATAAATCAGTATGATTCTTTTAATTTTATAATATAAATTATTAATATTCGATCTATGTATGTAAATTTTGAATAGCTTTAAATAGGGGTGAGCGACGGGTATCATTTTCCGAACTCGAAACGGTACCGAACCGGTACCGGTACCGAATTAATATATTCGGTTCGGTATTCGGTTTTTTAATTAGCTAAAATTCGGTATTCGGTACTCTCGGTTCGGTATTCGGTTTTTAAATTAACTAAAATTCGGTATTCGGGACCGAACCGGCACAATATAAAATTATACGATTCGGTATTCGGTTCTTTCAAAACTAATAATTCGGTTTTGGTATTTTCGGAATCGGTACCGGTTCGGTTCGGTCCGGTACCGAGCTCACCCCTAGCTTTAAATGCTATAGTTCTATATTTTTAAATGTTTTATAAGTTTTTTACATAAACTTTTTGCTTGCAATCATCATAAATTATTAGTTACATATGTTAATAATTAAAAAATATTTGAATTAATTTGTAATTTCAACCTACACATGGTATTAGGGTGCGTTTGACACCATCTTGAAATTGAAATGGATTGAAATTTAACTGTATTAGTGTCAGATAGAAGCATGAGTTCATTGAGTTGCTGAGCGTTTGTGTTTGGATTTGTTTACAAATGAATATGAATTTAACCATATTGTTTAAATGAACTTTAGTTAATTCCAAAGTATCGTAGACACTAAAAAGATGGTCAATTTCATTTTTTTTTTTTTTTGAATTTTCATTCCGTAAACCAAACAACCCATTATAGTTTGTATTAAATACATTAGGATAACAAGGTGAAGGTTTTTTTTTTTTTTTTTTTTTTTTTTTTTTTTTTTTTTTTTTTTTGGTATAGATTAAAAGCAAATGGTAAAATTAAATTTGATAAAATTTGACATTTTTCTGAAGATTTAAAATCGTCGTCTTAAATATGTTTACATCGATTGACAAAGGTGTGTCATTTTTCATTCAAATATATAAGAACAAAATTAGAGGTTGTATATGTTTATTTATAAATTAAGATGGTTTGTAAATTTCTTGAATTTGGTAAAGTTTAATTGTTTACGTACTTATAATGGAAGGGTTGGTGATGATCGTGGGGTAATTAATTAGTATTACCAATCCTCTATCTGTAACACCCAATTTATTTCTGGGTATATATTTTTAAAAACAACCCGCTAAAATGATGTAAATATGTGAGGCTTAATTAATATTTTAAAAATAGTAAACCTCTTTTGTGCATAAAAACAAAAGGTTATGTTTCGTGTTTTATATATATTAAAAAAACAATTTTTTTTAATAAAAAAATACTAATAAACGTTTAAGATTATT